>JAMKCF010000005.1:7625425-8243639 GCA_023634235.1 Pisaster brevispinus | reverse complement strand
GTTGAGTAAATTTAAGATTGAATGTCCAAGAGCCTGTGACAAAAGTGTTCCAAATCCAAGGAGATGTAAGTTTATCAGTCTATTAGTTCCTCCTTTTCTCTTTCCAGAAATCTGAATGTACTTTTTGATAAACCTACCAGGAAGACCCATGATCCAGTTTCTGGCCGATACTCAATGAACTTAGCACCTAGCTTCACTGTAGCTCTCTCCAGCTTGTCCTCATAATTCATAGCAATAAGTCGTTCAACATCCTGAGAAACAAGCACAAACTCAGTATCTTTAATATTCAAAAACCAAAAGAAATTGCACAGATGGAAGGAAGCCCTTTAACTATCAACAATAATTTGCTCTCTTTCTCTGTAATTTTTAGACAATGTGTGAAGCTGATGTCCTCAAGTAACATTAAGAAATTGGTGGGGAAAAAAATTTAATAAAAAAATGTTTCTAACTGTTTTAACTTGCTTGGATGCATTGCAAAATGAGCTATTAACACTCCTTGGTATCAATTAGTAGTGAGTTGACCAACTATTTGAAATCAATTTATCTGCTTAGGTTTGTATGGTGGCAAAAAAAGTTATCTTCAGGCAAACTTGAATACTTGAATACTTGATAACCTGATTGGTTATTTCATAGCAACAAGATTGTGATGTAAGCCTATACTGCATGGACCATATCAAACCCTGTTCTAACACAGCTGTTCTAAGGTGTTAGCTCTTTTATTCCCCGGTTCCCCGTGTATTGTGCTATTTTAAGCTATTCGACAAGTTTGCTTGCAGATAAATTTGTTATCACATGCGAGCTTGTGGAATTCAGAAAAACGTAGCATGTCTGCGTCCAATACCCAACTCGAAAAATGCGTTACAGAAGTTCTTTATTTTTCCATATTTTACGAGCTTGCGTGTGAAAACTAACATGTACTGTGCATGTAATGTAAGCTGGCATAGTACATCTACCATTCAAAACCACAGTGGATCATACTGAATGGTCAGACAATAGTAGGGTTACGCAAACAATAGTATTTTGAATAATGCTGACATATGCAAGTAATTAATGATCCCGTCTAAGGTTGTGGGTGAAGATACTCACAAGAATCTTCCATGTCATCTAAAAACTCAATTTTGTATTAAGCCTGATTCAGTAACTTTGATTACATAATTCATACCATTCTGCCAACATTTTAGTAATCTGTGATGTATTATTTAATACAGTAGAACGCCGCAATACTGAACACCGAAATAACAAACACTTGGCTATACCGAACATGACAACCTTTACCTCCCTATTGTGCACAAAACATACCAAACAGCTGGCCGACGCCAACGTGCAATCACCGGAGCAGAAATGTGTCTAAAACTAATGTTCAAAATATTAATGAATGTTGAACAAAATGCTTAATTGCTTAGAATGACAGACAGACATTTTTTCCCTATTGATTAGAAGGGAAAGCCAACTGTTATCTGAGGTTTTGAAACTCTTTAATTAACTCTTATGAAGATTCACATTTTGAATGAACCTCCACATTTCCACACAAGAGAGCATGATGGCCATACGAAGATGCGAGAAACACACAACAAAGGTCAAAAGAGGGCGCCGCAGATACCAAAACCACACAAGGATCTAAGGATCATGCACAAGGGCCAGCAATAATGAACATTTTAAATGTAACACTATAGTGTCGATTCTTGTGGTTTTTAAAATTAAGCTTTAAAAGCATCAATATTTTTATTTGTTTATTTTATAAAGTTATTTTATCCATCTTGGATTTTGTCTTTACTTGGGGCACTACAAATGGCTGTACTGAACGACCACTATACCGAACAAAATTCATGGATCCCGTGGTGTTCGCAATAAAGGCGTTCTACTGTAATAAAATATGTAAATGTCAATCAGTCAAGGCCAGGACTACTCTCTTACTGTTATAGCATTGCGAGAAGACTTATCAATTGGCCAGGTATTATCCAGTGTTACTTCTGCTTTTTTATTTAGCTCTTCACCAACTTCTGGCTTGTGGGTGTCATCTGAGTAGACCGTAATCTCCTTACGTCGAAAATGAACTGAAAATTTGAAATAATTTTTACAATTTGAACCAGGAAATCTACTCATGAAACATGTCTATTCAAAAACATGTGACTTATCATGATTTTTTATTGCATCTATCCATTATTTTAGATTATTATTTTAGATTGTTTATCGTTAATTCATCTACAAAAGCTGAGGCTGTATCTTTGTGAAAAAGTTAAAGAGTGATACACAGCACGTTTTCCCTAAAAATGAGATTAACTGAAAAATCTTGTCTGAAGGTGTCCTGATCCAGAGCTTGAAAATGTAATGTAATTGATGTAACTGCTTGTTTGTTGTTTTTTTCTCAAACAAGTTTCTTAGGAATTTGTAGTCGTTAGGCCCTATGCACTTTGGAGCCAACAAAGAAGCGCAGACAGGCACTGACAAATAGTTACAAAAGGCATCTCTTGACAGTCCAGGGGTCGATTTCACAAAACCCATCCTAACTTAGGACTAGTCCTAGGCAATGATAGGAGATAAGACTAGTCCTAAGTTAAGACCAGTTACTGGTCCTAACTTCAGATAAGACTAGTCTTAACTCTTTGTGAAATCGACCCCAGTAGACTTAGTTTTTGTAGGGACATACAATCTGATGAAAAAGATTTATGAACTAATGCTTTGTTGACGTCACTGAAACTAACAAGGCAGGTCATCTCCATTGTTAATTGTACCCACCTATCTCATCTAGATTCAGTCCAGTAACATTGGTCAATCCAGGGAAGAAAACACTTCCATATCCTTTACGTCCGATAGTCAGATCCTCCACATAGCACTTTCCTTTGTCACCCATCATTGTCCCAAGCTCCTCAAGGGCTGGGATGGTGTAGTAACCCGGTCGTCTCAAGATTACACCAGCAGGGTTAGGTGGAGGAGTATTCTCCAGATCATCCTGGATATCTGGCACGGAGGAGTGGTCAAGATCACTGGTGGAGGAAAGCTCACTAGTGTTGAGCTTGTTGGATGGTTTGGGTTTGACATTGAGGTCAGTGATGGTGCAGTCTGGATCTTCTTGCTTCTTAGGACTGAAATAATTAAAACATAGACCGGGACTTTTACCAGACAACCTTTACCAGACATCCCAACTGGTTCTCAGAGATTAATGTATGTTACATGTTATTTTGCTTATTTAATTGAAGTCAAATTACATTCAACAGTTTTCTTTAAACTCATTTAAATCCAAATATTTCTCAGGATGACTGGTCCATGTACCAATATCACTCCACATTAAGAGAATTTGTAGATTGAAAATTCTATTGGCTAGTATTCATTCTGAAATAAACACAGAAGAAACACCATTAGACACTTGTTTTAAACTAGGCATCAACTTTGGTTTAACTATCCTTGAAAAGTACTTAGATGGTTTTTAATAGATGTTGTGGTCTAGTGGTAAAACATCTGCTCTAAAATGGCAAAGGTCATGGGTTTGAATCCCACTGAGGAATAAGCCTGTGGATTTTATTTTGACAGGACTAGAGAAAGTACTGAGTATACAGTGCTTAACATACATTGGTGCATGAGTGAATCACAAATAGTATACATGTACCTGGATGTTGTTGGGATATCATTTTTATGTGACTGGGGATTGGAGAATAGTCTGGTACCACCAGGTGTTTCTATTACTTCTTCATTGTCCAGTGAACCCTGTCTCCTACAAAATTCAAATGCGCAATGTTTTAACTTCAGCAAATTGAAAGGAACAAACGTAGCAGGAATTAAATCAACTTTTTGAAAAAGTAACTTCTGTAATGTTATACCCAACTAGCTGGAGCAGACAGAAAACATGCACAAAGGCTTATAGAAATAACCATTTGGTATCTTTTTTTAAAGATCAGTGATACTTCCGACTGCACATGTCTTTGTGTGGGTGAAATGAAGTGTTGCAAGGCGAGAGTATGCTCTGTGCATGCATCACAGTGGTAAGTACGGGCAACCTTTGTTCTGGTAACCCAATGTGACACAAAAATACAAAAAAGTCATGTTTCCCTGCACGCGTCAGGAATTGTTTTTGCATTTAACACAACATAAGGCGTCAACTGGTTAAGCACTGTATCTAACCCTTAACTTTGAAAATTTATCAAAATTGATCAGCAAGTTCTGTTTTGTTATACCAAACAGCAAAGCCAAAACCGCCATGCTTTGCACACAAAGCATGTCATACAAATTCAATCATAGAGAAAAGAATTCAGAGGGGGGAAAATACAATAAAGTACATTATTACAGATGAAGTTAACGCTTCAACTTACTTGGCAATAGTTGGAGACGGTTTTGAAGAAGGGTTGCTTGAATAAGTTGGCAGTGGGGAAAAAAGATTCTCCTCTTGTGCCAAAGAGCGACTGGAGTTCAACAGCTGATCCTCCGCCATGGATTTCTGTAAAAATCAAACAAGTGAGACATGAAGCAGCTACTGATTCGGACACGCAGTGACTAGACAACAAATTGGAAGAGATATTGTTGGAATCTTTTATGATAGATTTTATTAAACTTTTTCCCATTTCCTTAAAACAAGAGTTGAACACCAGGTCAAACAATCACATAAAGCTGCTTACGCAGCAATCAGTGCTTAACAATTTTCTAATCATTAGTCTAATGGAAACATGTCTGAATGAATAACAGGATCTTTCATGACTATCAGTCAAGATCAACCATACCAGTCCCAAACCCCGTAGCATTCTAGGATATACTACTATACCAGTGGGAACATCCAATGAATAACACTTTACTTACATCCTCTTTCTTCTTAATGACAAGTTTCTTGACACTCCTCCTAGGTACAAACATCTCAGTATTAAGAGTCAAGTCCTCATCATCTAGCCCATCAAACAGCTTGGACTGTAAGCAAAAAGGAAAGTCCCCTGGATATTATCAACAAATTGGTTTCAATACTGGTTTGATTTGTAAAAAAAAAAAACCTTTTCACCTAAGGTAATTTATAATGTGCACAGTGGAATGACTTCAATCCCAGTGTAACACCTTCCATCCTATAGAGGAGGATATTGCCAACTGGTTTAATAGTTGACAAATTCCCACAGTGTACCTGTGGCCGTGTTTGTGTCTTTAAGAGCAACGAAAAAGAGATAAAGATTGAGATCATCTCCTTTCTCAAAACTGAACAATTATTATTATCTTATCTTTATAGGTTTCATCACTTGCCGTTGTAAGAATATGATAGAGGAATCATGTTCAATACCTTATGAGAAACACCTTGAATTAAGGGCTTAGGACGAAGCTTAACAGAAGGTCTTGAAGATACCTGTGCAAATAAAAAGGGTCACTATCAGCAAAAAACACAAATTAACTTCAGAGAGTTTGTTACCATACCATAACCACTGTAAAATAATCCTTTTTTCTTGGAACAATTTGGCAGGCCTAGGTGGCATGCATTTAGGATTGTAACACTCCGATACATTATAATTTAAAACTCAAATTAGCAGAGAAATAGTTTCATGATGTGTCTACACTCAGCATGAGACTTGTAATGAGTTGGAAAAAGACCTATTCATAGCATACTTGCAGTACCTTATGCTGAAGGGGTGAGTTCAATGCTTTCTGAGCAGCTTTACTTGTTGGTTTCAAGATATCCTCTCTTTTATCAGAATCCTGATGAGAAAAATGCACAAATTACATTGATGGACCAAAGTTGAGTTGACTACACAGGGATTTGATCTGAGCTATTTTGCCCCCGTTAGTGGTCTCACCAAATTTATCATTCAAAAAAATTATGTTTGTCAAAAAAGCTTTAAACTGTTGATATCAGTCAAAAATTACACAAATATAATTTGCAGAATTCTTCCAAATAGTTTTGTTGACACAGATGTATTCAAGCAATAGTTTGGTTCTAGAATAGTTAACAATACTGTTTATGAAATAACAGCTGATATAGAATCATTAAGAGCTAGATATAATAATCTAAGCTGAATCTCCTTACTGTGAGTCTGTTCCTGAACAGAGGATTATCTCCAAATGGCGAGTTAACGATTGCTAGAAGTTGCTGCTGAGCCTGTGCATCCTGGACTGTCAAATTGGCTGTGGCACTGAAAAATACAACCAAAGAAAGTAACTACCACTTACGTAAGTCCCTTCAGATATTTCATCAGTAAACTGCGGATTACAACACAATGTAACAAGATCCACCAGTTAGATAGAGCAAAAACTATTTTATCACTATGATAAGGCCAATAATTGGTGTATCTGTTGCATTAACATAAATATGAGTTAAAAAGCCAATAGTATGAATTGTATTATTGTAATAAGGGATACTTAAATTGGTTAGCAAATTATCCTCATAAATAGATTGCTTACTGTAGTCTTCAAACTAAGTGATATAATTGTTGCAAGATACCCAGTGCTGTGGCAAACTTCTGTGATATTGAAACAGTTTTTAATTAATGAACAATTTGAGGGTGAGGAGTTAAACTTACTTTCCAAGCCCTGTAGTTGGTCCTCCTAGGTTCAATCCAGTACCAGGTCCAAATCCACCACCTAGACTAGTAGCTAAAAGCAACCAAACAACATTTTGTCTTTGTTAATTGGACAGTATGAAGAAGAAAAACATCTTGAAAATATCATGAAAATATCATGCTGCAATGCATCTTAGAAAACTGAGTGCAATTACAAATGACCCATTTCAACATCATGGCCTCGGCTAGGGCTTATGGATCCATCAGAGAGTTAGAAAATGTGTGTTGTTCTTATGGGGCTTCAATCAGACGGAGGGAACCCAAGCCTTTGCAGACCCAGTAGCACAATGACATCAGACCCAATAGCACAATGACATCAGACCCAATAGCACAATGATATTAGAAACATTAGCCCAAGTGACATTACATCCAGTAGCTTGACATTATACCCAGTAGCTTGACATTATACCCAGTAGCTTGACATTATACCCAGTAGCACAATGACATTAGACCCAGTAGCACAGCGATGTCAGACCCAGTAGCACAATGACATCAGACTCAGTAGCACAATGACATCAGAACCAGTAACACAATGACACTACACCCATTAACTCAAGTGACATTATACCCAGTAGGATAATGACATTAGACCCAAGAAAACTGACTTTAATGCAATCAAACAAAATACTCACATGTTGTTCCAAATCCACCAAGCCCACCTAAAGTGGAAGGTTTACTTGTGGCTCCAAACAATGATGTGCCTGTATTGGTTGCCCCAAATCCTGTACCAAGTCCTGTACCAATACCAGTTCCAAGACCTCCGAAACCTGTTGTTCCTTTGTTTGCAAACAGGCTGGTAGACTGGTTGGGGTTTGTACCAAAGCCTATTGTTAAACAAAAAAATAAAATAAAAAATCTAACATTGTAAACATTTGTTTATCAATTTTTTTAATTTGATGTCCTTTAGAAGAAAGGAAGTGTAGTCTTGAGAGAATAAAGTCTTGATTTTGCGGACTAATTGAGGTGTAGTTTCTATCAATAATGCCATTTGACAGAGGAAAGAAATAAAAAAGGAAAGAAATAAAAAAGAAAAGATGGTTAAAGGAAGTTTGTATGGAAAAACATTCACATCGTGTTGAAGGGGATTACATTTTTGAACAACTCTCCTTTCACAGAGATGCCCAAATTCCAAGTTGAAAAAGAGTATTTTGCCATCAAGCACCTAATTCAGACAAGACATGATCAGGGATCACCCTATGCTCAAGCGTGCATACAACGGCTCCATACGTGTGAATTGCAGGCCAGAGTTGCTTTGGTTTTTTTAAGATTAAGATCAAATAAAATAAAATAAAAATCATATAATGAAACTATTAAAAAATTTCCAGATTGCACAGTAGAACTTTAAAACCAAACATAATCAACGAGCAAAAACCTTCTGATTAACGTTTCCACCAGTATGCTTGGACCAAACTTGCAAGCTTTGGGATACAGAACGCCCCAAAACACAGATTTTGCAAAATCCAGAGGAAACCCAGACATGTGTTGCAGAATGCAAATTTTTCGCCACGAACAGATTTAAAAACAAACTCCCTTTCTCTGCTGTACTCGTCTTTGAATTTCCAGTGGAATGAAGCTATCATCATAGTTAGTTGTTGTGATTTAATTTATTACTGACCATAACTGTTTACCAACCAACTTACAGGCATTGCCTATGTATAATTAAAGGCTCTTTCACTCATATGGCTGTCCTTTTTATGGACACACTACAACGGCTAAAATTTACATAATCAATAGTCTGATACATGCTAAATAGGATGGATCATACAGTTGTAATTAAGCTGAATAAATTGTACAAACCGCGCCTAAATTGTAAATGTTGACATCTCTAATTTCATAAGAAAAGTTTAATAATTTAAAATTGGAAGGGAGACTTAAAAGTGTTTCTCACCAAAGCTAGTTGAAGTTCCAGTTCCCAGAGACAGACCTGTCTTATTTTGTTGTCCAAACAGCCCTGTACCTGTATTAGAGCCCAGTGTTAGCCCTGTACTAGTGGTAGTGGTTCCAAAGCCTGCTTTTGATCCAAACAGGCTGGTTTGCTGCAACAACAAAATGATGAACACAACACAAACAAACAAAATATTCAAATAAGCTTTTTTCATAATCCTTTTAAGTTACATATACTAGGACTATCTGAAAAAAATGAAACCCTGGTTTCATTATTTGCAGACTATTCTATTAATTCTAGTCAAAATTGACCAATAAGGTTGCTCTTTTTAAAGTATTTTTTATTTTTGCTGTCCTCCATAACTTTGACCATGATGTATTTAATGTATCATGCCTTATGTATGCAAGATCATCATCAATATTGATGATTACTCAATTGCATACAAAGGGCATGATACATCTACATGTACTTCAATCCAACCTACAGACCATGTAACCTTTGTGTACAAAAGAGTAACCGTGTACATTCCAGGGCATTGCCTGGCAGGTGAGACCTTACACTGAGACATAATTCCACATCAATTTAAGAGTTATTAAAGTAACAGTTGAACAAGTTTTGAGATATGCATTTCTTCATATCAAAAGTTGATAAAAATCAAACAGTGCAATCTCAAAAAAATAAGTGATTAAATGTTTTGCTTCCAGGAGCTGTGTGCAAATCTGTCCTGAAGGAAGCCCAGGCTCAGTGGCTCTTTTGTGACCATGTGATGTCACAGGTTACAGGCAACATGGTCTATACTGACTACTGGGGCCTTTTCCAAACCTTGGCTTGTGCTCAGGCTCCAGCTTGGGCTCTGTCATCAATTTTGGAGCAGTGTACATTTTGCACAGTGTTTCTACAGTCGACTCTCGTTAATACGAGGTCCGGCGGACTGGCCCGTTTTCCTCGTATAATCCAAACCTCGTCTTAAACGCAGCGCACTATTACATGTACATGTA
Organism: Pisaster brevispinus; assembly: GCA_023634235.1. Taxonomy (NCBI): domain Eukaryota; kingdom Metazoa; phylum Echinodermata; class Asteroidea; order Forcipulatida; family Asteriidae; genus Pisaster; species Pisaster brevispinus. The sequence goes on along the minus strand of JAMKCF010000005.1, from coordinate 8,234,238 downwards.
GACACATGTCGTCATAGTGCATGCACTACACACGTGTCTAGGCTAGAACGGAGCATTTTGCCTCCTAGTACAGTTCATACGAGCATCCTATACACAAAAATATCAATGATAAATGCATTTTTTTGGACTATGTTCATAAAAATTTTATATTAACTCAAGATAAAAATCATAGCAAAGTGATGTCAAACTTGCCATTCATGTGACCATGATGTGACAGATTCAGTACTGCGTAGCGCCTATGCTGAACGTTGTTAGTCGTCCAAGTGTGTAAGGGAAGTAGCATTTCAAGCGTAGCTTACCAGCAAAATGTTTCTGGTGTTTGGATCGGACAGAACTGCATGGCCAGTCTGATCCCATAAATAGTTTGGCAACAAGAATGTAATTTCCGAACCTGGACGGAAAGCTTTTGTTACACATCAATATTTTTCAGATCTCGTACAAAAGTATGAAAAACAATACATTTTGTCATGGGGCCTAAAAATGCCTAGTATTATCCGCGTTCTCGTTACGACTGTGCTCGTATCCTCCGTTTTTTAAGACATAGAAACACGCATGGGACCGTTCGGGACCGGTGAACAACCTTGTATAAACCAGCGTCTCATATATTCCGAGCTCGTATATAAACAAGAGTCGACTGTACATCAAGCGGAGCAAAAAAATGGAGCCTAAGTCGAGGTTTGGAAAATGCCTCAGGATTAGATTATTTAAAGTCTGCAAGTAACCATCTTAAAGGAGCTATCTATTCTACATCAAGCTACTGAGTAATAAGCTGTACCTGCTACCAACAACCCAGCCAACCCAGTTTGAATGTATGTATGCAAGCTCTTTTGCTGGCTTTCACTTCAACATGTTTAAGCACAAACTGGTTAAATTGATAAACAAAACTGTTAAGGAAAATTGTTATAAAAGGTGCAGTAAAATAATGACACTAAACCAATCCTGTAAAGCTTCTCTATTTTCCGCTGTATACCTGATTCTGATTAAAAGCCGTGTTCCCAAAGCCAGTCCCAAAGCCTGTTGTACCAGATGCTGCAGGCGTGGATCCAAACAGACCAGTACCCTGTGTTGTCGCTGTCTGACCAAATAAACCCTATAGAAGAGTTAAAGATTGAAGATGTAACACATTCACTTCTCTACACCTTATAATTTCTATGATTCAGAACCCAAAACATAGAAGCCCAGACTCATTTCATTTTTTTTAAAGAATTTAAATTGTTTTAAAGATGTCAACAGTTCATCACAGTTCCATGTTACTTGTCATCTACTAATAATGGGATAATATTTTGGTCAGCTAAATGAAAATTTTCTTAAACACTTGAAACCTATTCTTTCCAAATGCATGCCCCAACATTATGACTGTTTCTAAATTAGAGGCTACAGCTGAAGTTGGATCACTAAGTTAAAATGAGTGTAAGTATAGGCTGCCCATAGTAACGCCCATAGCAACAACCTTAGCAACAACCTTAGCAACAGCTGAAGCTGAAGTTGAATCACCACGTTAAAAGTACAGGTTGCCTTAGCAACATCCTTAGCAACTGCAACTGTTGCAGCTGAAGCTAGATCACTATGTTAAAATGTGAGTAAGTATAGGCTGTCCTTAGCAACATCCTCTGAAACCTTTTTAACTGACCTTAGGCTGGTTACTCTGTCCAAATGCTGAGGTGCTTGTTGTTCCAAATAGAGATGTTCCTTGGGTACTAGTTGTACCAAATCCACCTGCCTTCTGACCAAACAAGCCAGCAGTCTGCTGTTGTGGCTGAGCTCCAAACATACTTCCAGATGTAGTTCCAAAAGTGGCTGCAATTCATAAAATGTATCAACAAAACTAAAATTATACGCTCCTATTGTTCTTAAAAAGACCACAGCTTTAAGAAGACTGTTTCAGTTGTAAGAACCATACTATTCGAAAATCATGCTTGTTTATCTAACGTGTTAACATCCCATAAGTAAAGAAAAAGGTCACAGCAAACAATGTAAATAACCCTTACAATCAGTACTCACATGTCCCTGTTCCAAATGTTGGTTTATTTTGACTAAATGAGAATCCCGTTCCAGAGGAGGTAGCTTGTTGACCAAACAGACCACCTGATTTATTGTCCACTTGGGTCATGCCATGGCCAAGGAGGCTGGAACCAGATGACCCTTTCCTGTTGGCAGCATAGTCCTCCATTCTCAATTCCTGTAAAGTTAACAGTTTGAAAGATAACATTTAAAATATGACAGGGGAAAAAACAACTTCATTGAGAGAGATCATTGAGTTAGAGGGTGTGAGGTCATTTGTAAGTTTCTTCCCCACTATTTTCTGATGTCTCCTATGATCAATTTCCAGAGTTGTTATTTCATGTATATGTCGGGTCACATAAAGTGCAGATCCTGGTCTTTGACCATTACCAATGTTGTCCATGTGCTTCAATGTCAGCATAATATTCATTTTGCATTAACATTTGAAATGGCCAGAATAGGTACAAAATAAACATGACAGGCTCTAAATTATTGGGGGGGGGGAGGAAAGACATGCAAAAAAGACTTCTCAGCAAACCTCAAAGCATTTGTTTTCATATTCCTTCATGGCTGTAATAACCAGATGTCTTGTGCTGACATTAGTCGTGACTCCACTTTTAACCATTGTGTCGGTACTTGTCACCGGCTGTAATTAAAGGACATGAATATTACTCCAGTGAGTATCAATGCAAACAGCTCCAGATTTACTTTAAATTTGGTTAACTACTCATATAAGAAAACAACAACAACAACAACAAAACAAATGTGAGTGTTCATGGTCAAGTGGTTTAGGGGTTATAGGTGGTTAAACTTTTGACCTTTTACGTTTATAACTTCTGTGCCTCCATTTTGGATTAAATTATGATTTTTAACTTAAGTTACAGCTATTATTGTAGGAAAAAAAATTGGAATATGAACATGACATGATGCACAAACAAAAACATTTACCAATGACACCTTGTGTGCTGCATGTTTTTTTCTTTTTTCTAAAATGTGTCCAAATAATGTATCAGTACATACTACATAAATGAGATCTCATGGGATAAGCTACTACAGGAGTGATGATTTGACACGGCATGACCTAATTTTGGACTTTTAAGTCAATCCATGGAAATAGTCTCCATTCCCTCCATCATGTACATGCATACTTGAACAAATAAATGTTTGGAACTTGGTTTGTAATTACTTAATGCATCTTAACTCATTTCATCCAATCCTACAGAACATGATGCCAGTTTATTGCAATAACACATCATTTTGTGCAATCTGATAAAAAGTCCCCATTGGGAATGCAACTTTAACTGTGTTTCCATAAGCTGTCAAAACTGATTGAGATTAAATCTTTGCTGTCAGACATTTTGGAGCTTGGAAGACTTGATTTCTTCATCTACAGACCTGTCTTGGTTGTGTGACTCATTGGAAAAGACTTACTTGGAATACTGACTTGTTTTAATAGGAGTTGTTTATCAAGAGCAAGGGCAAACGTTAATATTGTTTGAAAACTTGGAACAAACAAAAAAGATACACACTTATTAGCAAAATAAATTAACTTGGCAAACACACATTAATATAAACCAAATAACATTATAAGGGGCAAGTTCTTGGGAAAGTACTGAGTTTACAGTGCTTCATCACTTCACGTTGAATGAAGTGTACACCAAATTATTCTGTACCCGCTTACAGCTTCAGAGTGCCCTCAATTTTTTTGCTGCTAGCCGGACAGCCAACAGAAACATCCAGCCAAACATTCCATTGTGTAGTGTGCACAGGCATGCACATACCATGCTACGCTTCGTTTTACCCAATAGAGACAAGACAGTGCAATCTCCATAAAATACAACATTTAATGTGTTCTTTTATTGGGGCTGTGTACAATTCGTGCCTGCAGGAAGTCCAGGCTCTGTTTTTTATTTTTTAAACAAGTGATGTCACAGGTTACATGGTCTATATGGTTTGACAAGCACGACATGTAGTAAAATAGGCCCTACTACTGAAGATTAAGGTATATTTGTACTACTTTGGTACTCACATTGAATTTGACTGTGGTACCACTTTGAGCTGTGGCACCAAACAATCCTGAGGTTGCTCCACCAAACAGGCTACTTGTTCCTGCAGCTGCCTGTCCAAATGGTGCCGTGGCTGCAGCAGATTGGCCAAACAGACCTGTAGAGGGGGCTGCTCCAAAGGCTGAAAGAACAGAAAGAACAAGGATAATGACAACATAAAATGAGTTCTAAAGATATATGGTATGGTAGTGTGTATAAAACTGGCAAATAAGTAAGCAACAATGAAGCAGGTACATGTACACTGATAGATTATTTTGCATATGGCTCTATACCCTAGAGTAAATGGTGGCTGAACATATTAGTTGAAAGCAAAAGTTCCCTGACATTTTTGCCAAGGAATTAAGACTGTTGAACTAACTTTTACCCACTACAGTCAACTCTCATTAGAGCCTGTGCACACAAAGCACTCTGCTGTTTTGAACGCCATATGACTGTGCTTGTACAGGCACACACACAAGTAGTATTGCCTGAATTCAATTAATACAGAAATCAGTTAATATTTTTTATTTTATAAACAAACCAAACAATTTGAGAAATTATCTCTCATAATTTCAAAGCCTCCTAGGAAATAAAATCGATAGCAACTTTTAAAAGAAAGAATCCAAAATAATGCCAAGAATTAAGACAGGGTGCGACTACTACTAGTTGTGTGACATCATGATCAATGAGTCAATGAAATAGACCCCATTCCAACAAGGGTGTTGGCCATACACCTGTGGTTTTGACTGGCTTGATATTTTCATCTATCAACAGAGTGACAGCCCATGGGGCACCAGTCATGGCACCTGGCCACTCAAACTCAGGCTCAATTCATTCAACATTGATCAGGAAAGGTAAAACGTAAAACTTAGTGACTCCAATTTGGACAGTTGTCAAACAAAAATAAGAGGCTGCAAACAAACACTGGTTGCCATGGCACAACCTTCCTGTAGTCTGAATTTTGTATCTGATGGCTTTTCCGGGGGGGGGGGGGGGTCATGTTAAGATTTACAGCTATTTTGTATGTGATATAAACTGTAATTGTACGAGAGCAAAACACATCCAGGTTACAATACAACCTGGGAAGCAGCATATTAAGGGGATGCAACTTTTTGTTTCAAAAAAGTGTTTATACCCACTCAACATTCAATGGACTGCCGGGACGGGACAAGGAGAGACTTCAACCAAGATCAAATCACCACTAAAAGTATTGTAGCTCAAACCTTTTACTGGATTACATATATTTTTTAACATGACCTAAAACCTTTTTTTTTTTTTTTTTTTTTTTTGAGAACATAGAATTGGCTGTTGCATATTGCTAACCAACTATAAGGACTTAGATGGTATAAATGCAAACAATAATGAAGAGTCTGACTAGTTTCATACTTTGCAGTATTCAGGGCAGTTGTTGACTGGTCATTTACTTTAATCTGTGTACCCTAACTGATAGGATTTTGATTTCTTTAGCATTTGAAGAACATTTTTTGTATACTGAATATGTTTAGCTCAAATACATGTACACATGTACTACAGTTTCCTTCTTTCTAATTCACTATTCAATTAAAAAGGCATACTCAAAGGAAACCATCAAATATACATCAACAGTATAGCAACTCTCATAGCGCTTTGAGGTTTGACCTGAAACATTAAGACATTTGTGTGAATCACACTCAGCATCCCAAAGCCACCTGTTCAAATTGGCCACCGTCTTAGAGAACACATTGAAACATGTGGCGCCTAGGTATGATAAAGCTAGATTTGTAAGTAGAGTGGCTACATACCAGGGGGGAGTCCTGGCTGGTATGGGGACCTTTTTCAGAGAAGTGAGCCACTCTGGGCATTCCAGTTTGATTTGTGTCTCATGGAAGACGAATGTCACTGCCAATGACTTCGACACAAGCATTACAGAACCCAGAGTCATGGACCTTCACTCAAGCCAGGTTTTACAAATTACATTATTTACTGTCCCAATTACTTCATGTAAATCTTTGGTTTCTTTGTTCATATTATAAGACTACTTAAAACTTGTATCAAGATTTAATAGATGTTATTTTTGCATCGGGGACAAATAATATAATTTGTTTTTACCCATAACCCGATGTGTAATAAGCACTGTATACTCAATACTTTCCCGAGTTCTGTGAAAACAAAATCACAGGCAAATCACTCGGGTGAGATTCAAACCCACAACCTTTGTATCTGCTGTATTGTATCAATATACTTTATTTTGTGAACTGAGTCATGATGCAATGTACCACATTCATGTACAAATAAGTAAAACACAGGGGCAAGTAAGTCCAGGAGCAAGCTCAACCTCTTATCAGTGTGTTTTCCCACAGTGATACAAGAGGGAAAAAACAGCTTCATGTCCTATTTGAAGGAGAAATAAATGTATTATGGTTCAATGTCTTGACTATGTGCTGCAGTGCTTCACATTGTCAAACTAATGTTCAATTGAATTAAGTGTATATTGTACATCAGTTGGCCACAACAGTCCCCCATGAAACTAACTTCCCAGAACCACAGGGTCCACTTTCATGGCACTGCTTGACAGGCAGTTCCATAGAATCATGTGCAATGCGCACAGAAATCTGTGGTAAGCAGAGCTATGAGACTGGGCCCAGGTCTGTACAAATGGACCACTGGAACATTGTTAATATGAAAGCTTCTATGAAAGAGGCTGAAAAACGCTGAAGCGCAAATTTGATTTTCAACACGCTCTAGGATCTGGCTCTTTTTCAATCTAACAAAGTTTGGGAATAAAACATTCCAATAAAAATGTCTTGGTCAAATGACCATGTCATCCTTGTGTGCAAATGAATACAACTTCCATGAAACTAATCATTATCTGATTCTCACATTCCACATCAGTTTGTTTTTACACTTTCCATGTACATGCAGAATGTTTTCAAACTTACTTGATTTTTTGTTAGTACTGAGCACAAATTCTTTTAATTGAATGCTCCCTTAAGGGCAACCAATGCTATTCTTGCATGACCACATGGCTTATGTAGCAAGTTCTTGTTCTTTGGCAGTGACAAGTTAATTACATGTCCCATCACTACTCAAAATCCCTCTGAGGTAATCATTGTCCTTTTTTCAAACTGAACAGGATTAAAATCTCTTAGGACTCTCACAAGAAGTAGCACAAAAATAATTTCTCTAGATGTCACCATCTTGGAAGGATGCTTGAGCCATGTGTACTGTTACGTATTTTGTGTATGGGAAATGCAAAAAGTGAGGGTCCTTGAACAATGAGTTTCACTTGACCAATTGCTGCGATTTCAACATGACTGCGATTTTATTTAGATTTTGAGCGCAGTTAAAAAATAGCGAGTGCCTGTGGTAATTAAACGCCAAGGAAAGCTTTCAAATGACTGTGATTAGTTGCCAAGGACGTAGACTATTCAGCTCTCCTGTGAATGGGCTTTACCTATGTAGGTGTCAACAATGTACATTGTGCTTTCTTTAAATAAGTACACGTGTCATATACATTTTGATTTTCAAAAGGACATCGGTCTTTAATTTTCTTCCTAAAAGAAAACTCTTGGGCTTTGAAAGCGGCCCTCTGCTACCTTTGAGAGTGACATTGAAGAGGAAAGTTTAGATGGACTGACTGCTTAATTTTCCTGTATCAAACATCACATCAGGCCCCAAGATGATTAGTCAAACCTGAACATATGTTTTAGGGGTATTAGGTGTCATAGCACAGTAACAAATATGCCACTCAAGTTGATGTATGTTTCTATTTTTCTGATCAAATTAGGTACGTACGTGGTTAACCTGAACATTGAACTCAATTTAAACGACACAAGACAATGACTTGTAGATTTGGTAACTTTTAACTTTGACTGATATGAAAAGTAATTAATAGCCCTGGAAACTACTCATGTCAACAATCAAGTTAACTCAGCGCATGACGGAACTCAAGTAAATCTGTTCTTGCACATTATCTATTGGGATTGCAAAGTATGCTACAATCTGTAAATCCCTTAAAACAAACATCAAATAACTTGTTATTAGCGTCCGAAAGGTTTTGCTTTTGTTTTAGATACCATGGGGTGTTGGATTGCATTTGGATGAGGAAGGGTCCCAACCTTTACTTCTACACTCCGAATCATTTTGAGACTGACAACTTTTCTTACACACTATAAAGTTGACTTGAAACTTGAACTAGGATTCGTCAAGTACTTGCAAAACTTAAGTTCAAGGCTTATTGATGCCTTATTAACACTTACAATTTATGAATAATTTCTGTCATACCATGATGATTTGATTTATTATTTGAAGTCATGTGCACAGCATACACATTGTTTTCGTGTTTTAGACTACTACCAACAACAAATACAAACTTACGTTATAGTGATATGAGACTTGACATGGGAGGAGGATTTGCCATCAATAAGCCTGACTTCAGATTTGATGGGAAACTAGCTAGCACTCTTAAGCACTAAGGACTTGAGGATTACTTATCTCAACTAAGTTACATTAACTCTGCTTGTAACCATATTTCAATCATCTAGACCAAAACTATTACTGATTATGTATTGAATGGAAAAGGTAGTAGTACTCAGGAGCCAATTGGTTTATTCTTAACTTTTGGACTTTTATTCTAGATTATTTAAGACATGTGTACTGCCTGGTATTTGAATGCGGCAGTCAAGACATTCTCATCAGATCACAATGCATGTAAGCACTACATTGCATTGTGACATTGCATCATAGAAATGTGACCTCTTAAATAATGACATAATATGTACAATTAACCGCTGATAGCAAAAAAGCTAAAATATTCACTTTTATTATAGACCAACCATCTACATGCAGTTTAACTTCAACATCAAGTTTAAACCCACCAAGGGCCTAAATGAATTATAGTCTTATACCCCATGTCCACAAGGAGATAACCTTTTGGAAAGTAGATGTAGGGATCCTGACTATGCTTGTGGCAATAAGCGATCTAATTTACACTCACCTGGCACTCCTGATCCTGGGAAATACCGCCCCATTGCAAAAATAGGCCATAAGGACATATCCACCATGTTAACAATTTGTCTAAAGTTGACACCTTGAGACAACACTAACAGATTCTACAAACTGCACAACAGTTATAACATTACAGTTATGTTACACTATGGCCAGTGAAAGCACATACATCAGCACTCTGAAGCGGAAAACATGTATACTAAGTCATCAAGACTCATCCATTCCCCCTCTACACCAATGACTACATCAAAATGTGTCGGTGCAAAATGATGATATACAACATTTATTTATCAATGGGTCAAGGGAGGGGGTGAGTCAACCCTAAGCTCCGATGGGGGGTCCCCAGGCATAGCCAGGCACCCCCAGGTAGAGTGCAACTAACATCATGCTGGATTTGGCACATGTGAGCCACTCTTGAAAGAGGTGGCAAGGTACTGCAATGAGCAAGGTGAAGGGTTCATTGATGACTTATTAATCTGGCAGGATGTAACAGGGGGTAAACTCCTCCAGGTGTACCCAAACACTGATGTGGCTCATGTTTTATTTCTACATTCTGTCACCTCTGAAGAAGCGGACTTGTTGCACGGTGTCAGTTACCAGTGACAGCAGGAAACTGGCTGTCTGTAAAGTCACTGCGGAATAGACCATCCAGTGGGTGTCTGAGCCTGATCATCTGGAGCCAGCAATCTATACACATATTAGTCTGATAATACTTCATATCCTCAAGGCAGCTGACAGTCAAACTGGTATCGTGCAGGCAGTCAGCTCTGGATTTCATAAGTTGCTCAAGTCTCTAGGTGGAGGATACCAGTTAATCTGATTGTAATTTTCAACTTCCACCATTGAGTGTAAAGGAGAGCCACTCTTCCACAGTGACACAAACAAAATGGTCCTTGAATGCTCATACATAGTGAAAGATAATGCCTCAATCAAAAATGTCTCAAAACATGTACGTTAGTATGAAAACTTGAATTTTAGCAGTGAACAATAATGCTATAATGTGTGGGACAAAATATACTTCAATAGACTCCAGGATTGGTACCATGTAGGTTAAGGGTTAATGTAGGCCTAAGCCTTTGAATAAGCAGGCATGATTAAGCTGTGACCACCAAACTCAGTAGAAACAAGGGAAGACTCGATGCAGAATTTGGTGGTAGTGAGGGTTAATGGAAGAAAGGTAATGCTACAAATGTAGTCTTTCCTTTACCCCAGGAATCAACTCGCAGTCAACAACAATTGAATACAGCCTGTGATTGCCAAAAAGTTTAAGTGGAAATACCACCCAAGAATGCATCTTGAAACTTGCCCCAAAAGTGTTTGCACCTTAAAGTCTTTCCCCCACAGACAGGCATATTAGAGGCATCAAGCTGAATGCAGCTCAATCTCACAACAGATATTAGATAAGTGTGTTGCCTTCTTCACAAGAAAAATCATAATCATGTAACTGAGAATTCTTGCCTAGTTACACAAAACGAAGCAGACAATCTAACAAATACATTTCTCATGTTCAATGACCAATCTTCTGATATTAGTAACAAGATCTGCTCACTAAAAATAAAATCTATTCATAAAACCAGAGCACAAGTTTAATACATTTGTTTTACCACTGCTTGTTGCACTTGCTTGATTATCTTCAAATGTCACAATGCATTTCAATCAGTGCCATAATTCCAGAAAATGTGCACATTTTTGTTGTCCACTAAAAATAAATTGAAAAACAATATCAGTCTTATGTCAAATATAATTACCTGTCAAATATTCCCGTGCATTTGTCCTAATCAGGAGAAAATTCCAAGATAGGAAACAATTATTTATCTTGACTAACTTTGGAAAGAAAAAAATAAGAACTGCTTACGTTTGGCAGCTCCAAATCCTCCTGCCCCAAATGATGTTGTAGTTGATGGAGTAGAGAAAAGTCCTGTAGTTCCTGCATTTGATGTACTACTAAATAGCGTTCCTGCTGCAGAAGAGGTATTTGAACTACCAAACCCAATACCTAGATCCATCAAACAACCAGACAAAAACCTTACCAATCTCAATACAACTCATCCAACACTATCTTCAATGAATCGTTGGTAATTGGAAAGATATATTCATTTAACATGTCAAATTTTAAGATTCATTTGTCACTGAAGAAAATTTTAATGAAAAGGCAAGCTCCCAAAAAAATCAAACATTATGTCAAACAAAATTTTGATTCAGGGGACAGCATCTTTCCCAGCATTTTGTATAACACGCAAAGTTGAAAACAGCATTTTCAACCTTAAAAATAATCAACAGTACATTTTGCTCTTTTGTGCAAAGTGTAAACTATTAAAAATGAAGCATACACAAGGCTGAACAGATTAATTTTGAAACCAACTTAATTAAATTTTGCCTTTGCTTTATATACAAATCACATGGAAATACATGTAGGGTGTGAATGCATGGCTTGACAAAGTTAAGTGTATAAGTTATTTGTAAAAATGCGCTCACAACAATGCAGTCAAAAAAACTTCTACAAATATTTTTAAAATCCAGCTTAAAAAGTCTTTTCAATCAAGGCCCACAACACGGTACAAAAACTTAGGTCACAATGTATGTTAAGTAACAGCATATCCCATAAGGCCATTTGATGTCTCTGCTATGTACCTTCATGATTCGTATTAACATGATATCTAGTTAATTAGCTTTCATTTTGAATCAACCAACTAGTTTAGTTAAACATGACCAAGATTGGTCTATAAGCACTACAAAAGGGTATTAGGCCAAATAGGATATCTTTGTTCTCAGTTCTTCTTAGAGGTCGTTCAGACACAGTACTAAAGTCGGTTTTAAGGCAGTTTTAACTCATTCGGGTTGAACTTTGTGTGTCTGAACGCTCTTAAAACTTAACCGAATCGGGTTGAACCCGAATGAGTTAAATCGGTCGGCGAGGGTGGTTTAACGCTAAACCACTTCGGGTTTATCTTTTAGCACAGTGTGTGGACAGAATAAAAATGACAACATCCGGTTTAACTCACAACAGATGACCGCTGACCTGTGTAAGGTCGCCAAGTAAATATGCCTATGTACGCCTCAACGTGCGCCTCAACAGGGCCATGGGCATACTTTTGTGAATAAACCGGATGTTGTTGTGTTGTTGTGTTGTGCTGTTTGACCTCTTAAAACCAAAGATAAACCATATCGGGTTTAACTTCGACCTGTCTGAACACAAGGTAGTTTTCTTTTGACGACTGCCCCCTGCTGCTCGTAACGTTAAACCGGTTCGGGTCTAACTTTAGTACGCTGTCTGAACATGGCCCTAGAGTAGAGGAACTGACACAATTATTCTTTTTGTACCTGATGATGGCTGGCCAAAGGTGTTTCCTGTGCTGCCGAACAGACCCCCTGTTGGGGTATTTCCTGTCCCAAAGAGACCAGTAGAGGGAGTCTGAGCACCAAAAGCAGTTGGCGTTCCAAATCCAGATGTGCCTGGGGTCTTGGCACTAAAGGCATTGGTACCTAGGGAGAAGAGGAACAGATAAAAATCAAAGTGGGAATTTATGGGATTGAGATTGAGAGATTAATAACAGATGAGTCAGCACAAGGGGGAGAGGGAGTGGGTGGAACATACCCACTTGAGAATTCCATGCACAATATGAAACAAATTGATTATCAGATTATAAATAGGCAGAATGTTATGAAATTAAAGAATCGTAATAAAAGTTTAAAACATAACTTGAATATAACAAAAGCAGTTGATGGACAATTAACTTTTTCAATGATCCCTTCATATTGTACAAATTAATAACAAAACCACCAGTAAACCAAACCAAAACCCCAACTTACTAATGTATGCATGTAAAGCTCATGTACCATTCAACCTTGCGTACATGGGAACATTTATAATAATATTATTACAACAAAGATAATCTTAAATACTATAACTGGATGCTTGAACTCAAGAAAAACAAATTAATGCAAATAAGTTGTATATAATTCAAAGTGACCAGCTGCAATGCTGGGTAGAGGTGGTGGGTAGAATTTGTGGGTTTTCAGCATGTTCAATAATTAGAGGTATGGTTATCTTAAGAAACATCTTGGCCTTAGGATTTGCAAAACAAACCACCATCAATTCCATCTTAGTGAAACCTGGAAGTGATCACTCTTCAAAAAATGTCCATGCTATTGAAGTTCTACACAATGTGCTGCAGGGCCTACCGGCCTACAAACAGTCACAGCTCCCCTTATTCCTTATCATACATGTAAGAGACAGTGCCGACAGTTGCAAAACATTCCACCCTTGTAAGTGTGTTTCAAAGGTAAGCGTGTGGCTTCACACTACCGAAGTGTAAGATAGTTGTAATTTTTTTATCAACTGATACATTAATCAACATAAATTGTACATGTATGTGTAGAGCCAACTGGAATTAACTGAGTTGCTTTCCTTGGTTGAGTGCTGACCATTTGATTTCTTTGAACGTCCTGAAAGCTAGACACTGGCTAAACACTTATTTGAAACTTATAAATTCATATTAATCAGTGTATAAGTGAACTTCATTTTCTGAGTACTGTATTGACTTTCACTGCTAGTCTGATCCATCTGCAAACAATGAGAACAATCTTGGACCATAATGACCAAGGGGTTATAAACTGCTGACACATTACTCAACAGGAATTCCCAAACCACATTCAGAGCATGTACTGTATATCCGCAGTAAAAAAATTACTTGTAAGGAGAAAGCATTACATGGATAAAAAGTTAGTTTTTCTATTGCTGGGTACATGGAAAAAAACCATACACTACCAACTTATCTAATTGCCAACATGTTGAATGTTACTGAAGTTGATATCATGGGATGTTTTGGAAATAGGTCAAATTTTTTCAGTTCTCTTCAATTTGAAAAGTTCTGGAATGCATGAGAATAAACCCCGGTTCATACTTCCTGTGAATGCTTTAATTTTCTTGCCCCACAATTGTGCATACAGATTATTGCGTCACCAAAATTAGCTTCACATCCACATTCGCAGGAAGTATGAACCGGGCTTAAGGTAGTGATGTTCAATGAGCCTTTCTGAAAGCCTATGATTTACACATGTACTTGAATATTTCATTCAAGACAACATATTTTGTCCAGCTTAGCTACAACTCTTTAAGTTTGCTTTGGTGTGCTTTGTCCCACTGGTGTTTTGAAGACTATATTTACATGCACCAATTGTATCTTCATGAGCCATACCACCAACATTTTTCAAACCTAATTGCCGCTGTTCAATCTCCTGAAGCACAAAAGTTTGAAGTCAAACTGATGCATTTTTAAAAGAAGATTACTTCCAAAGACAAAGAAACCCCAATACCTCCCTTAATTTCTTTCAGGCATTCAGTCAGAATCATAACAGTATGTGATACATAGTGTGTTTAAACAAATTGTCTGCAAGAGTACAGTCAATTATGTTACAATATAAACAGAGGTAAGTGCACTTAATTACAGGAACAGTAATGTGATGTATTATTAGTGCATTAAACAACATTGATATGCTTGTGTCTCCAAGAGCCTCCAGTGCAAATGATGTGAATCTAGGAAGCAAACTTACGTTGGCCATATGGGGTAGAATGTGGGGAAGAGAAGTTACCTGTTAAGAGACCATATTTACTTTCATAACTTAATCATGTGACAATGTTTACAAGGTTAGCTGTTTGGACATTACTTTTAAGTCCTGTTTTCTATCAAGCTTTGTGGGGAGAATCTCTCAGCTAAAAGCTTTCAAAGTTCAGTGGACAAACAATGTACACTGTGTTCACGTGTTATTGGCACTTGAAAACAACCTTTGGTTTATACAAGACAGCTCAAAGAGTCTTCCTATTATTTTGTTTCTGGTACATTTTGTGTCAACAAACACACCATCCAGATCTACTGGTCCAGTTGCACAAAGCACTTTTTATAATCCTGTCAAAAGTAAAAATTCAGTTAAATTCTAAATCAATACATTTCTGAGCAAAGAATTTACCTGTTCCAAAGGATGACCCCCCAAAAGGGGTTTTGTTGGCCCCAAACATTTCCCCTTTTCACAGGAGATCCAGAAAGGAGCTGTGAACTCAAATGCTGTGAATTAAATACTCCCAGAAGATCATCTGCAAGAATACAACAGGTGAAAATAAAGTTACCAAAAAATGTCTCACCAATCAATTCAGAAAGATGGATAAACCAAGAAGGATATGATCATGTTTAAAAGTAGAACATGGTGGCCCTAGGGGGTAATCACAAATATTGACATCAATATTTATGACAAAATTCATGACATGTTTCCCAAGTTGTGAATATTGATGCCAATATTCATGAAAAATTTCATGACTTGCGCCCTAAGTTGTGAGTATTAACGCCAATATTCATGGGTTGTCTTTAGTATTTAATGCAGTATTTATATCAACGACTAGTTTAAATTTAATGTGGCAATACACAGGGAGGGTTTGCTAGTGAGACTTTATTTTACTGCTACACAAAAAAATGCCCCTGGTACTCAAGTGTAAAACAGGCAGTAAACCATTAACGCCTTGCCATCAACCGATTCAGTGCCCAATAGATTTGCAATCATTTGTTTGCAGATATTGTGACAGCTGCAAATTGTTAGAACACTGAAAAGAAAGAAAATCAGATAGGACTATGATCAGACTGACAAAATGCAGTGCGCCAATTTAAAGAGCATGCAAAGAATTGTAGCACATGCGAGGGCATGTTTTAAACTAGTGCGTCATATTAGTTTGCGTCTGACAGCTGCATGCTTAATGTTGTTAACTCACAGGCTCAGTGTACACAATGCAAGTGGAAATGATGGCTGACCAACACAGAATGCAGTACATCAATGTTGATTCGCAACAAGAAGACATAATGCACAATGAGAAAGCCCCTCAATGTGTTAACTAGATTTGTGTTTGTTTTTTCTGCCACATATTTTCTCTATGATAATTTTAGAGTTCTACATTAATTAATTACACATTGAAGATCAAATCTGAGTTTTCTCGAATGTGTGTTGTGAATTTTGAAAGTGATAAAAGTTGAGCAAATCTGGTCATTAGTCTGACAAAAATGGTTGAAATTGCACAAGTATGTGATTGTTAGAGGGTTATTACATGGACTGTCTCAGAACGCTTCTCTTTGCGCAGACGGGTGTGAGATGCGCACTGCATTACAGTCATGTAAATTACTTCACAACACCTTGATTGCGCTCAGCGCGCTGAGTAAGTCTGCTACCAATTTGATCAGTGCACCGAGTGCAATCAAGTTTTTGTGCGCATCTCACGCCCGTCTGCGCAATTCAAATTCAAATAGAATTGCAATGGTGCTGGAGCCAAGTATACAAAGTGGATTGGCCCTATTTATGGGGCTAGTTTACAGCATAGGGCCCTCTTCGACGCAGACATGAGCAGCCATCATTATATATGGATTTTGCCTTGACCATTGCTGCATAGCACATTGCATATGAAGCTAAACATTCGCGGTTCGAGCCAATTTTCCCAGTTTTTCCCAAGTTTCTTTTTCGTCCCCAAAAACAGAATACTCTTCTTTTATTATTATTCGGCGTGTCGCGGTCGAGCGGTTTAGTTCATTGGACCCAAGCTCTGTGTTGTCAGCAGCAGAGTGTGGGTTCAAATCCCTGTAATGAAACTTGTGTCCTTGAGCAAGGCACTTAACCACAATTGCTTCATAAAAAGTTGGGAAGGTAGTGCACTCTGTTCTGCCAACCAGGCTCCTAGTGGATGATACCCCTACCTACATCCTTACAGACTGTGAAGGGGGTAACCCTGTTTCAGCCCCAGGAGTAGGTGGCAACGTGCCCCTGGTGACAGTTGATTTGGGTTGACAGCCCAAATCAGTTAAGAGTAGCCCTCACCTTGAAGTGGCCGTCCGGCCTTGTGACTTGTGCAATATCTCATAACAAAATACATATTAAAAAATATATATATAAATTGATTCATACATTTGAAAGGATCTTTTCTTTTTGTTATTTTTTTTTTCAGTGAAATAACATCTGAAATTCATAAATGGTTTGATACCCATCTCGTGTCCAGATAACACAGTCACAATGACAGTTTGCATGGAGCCATACCAACGTTTATCATCACGGTAAATTTATAAATCCCCTAAAACAGTCACTGCGCATGTTCAGTGCCATTCAAAATGTGTATCGTTCACTTAAAAATAGCCGTGCCGGTGCTGGTAAAATATCCACTGCGTTATTTAACATTACATTCCAAGGCAAAAAATTCCACATAACAATATTCTTCCCCTTCCAGAGAGTGGAAAGTGTATGCATGAAAACGTTTCTGTGAATTTGACTACAAATAACTCCAACACTGTGTTGTGTGCAGTGGTCACGAGCCAACGACTTTATTGGGCAGGTAGTTTCATTATGTGAATGGGTAAATTAACTACATGACACAATTAGGGGAGAGGCACAGCACATGTACAATAGGGACAAACATTGTTTTTGTAGTGCAGATCATCATATTTTATCAACTAACTTATTCAATGTAACTGTAAAACCACACAATAAATATGCAAATCTTAAATGGCTGACTTCTGTTGGCATTGTACGCGAGTCATTACAAATTACTGTCATCAACAACAATTTTGACGAATCTGAGGAACCGAACTGATGATTTAGACGATTTACAAATAATTGAGACAAAAAGACAATTGACCTCATCATTGATCATGTGTTTATGGACGTTTAGTGCAGCAGAAAGCAATGGATTCTTGAAAACAACACAAACTCATTGAGCAGAATGTCGGTACGTAAACTCATTGAGCAGAATGTCGGTACGTAAATGAAATTTGGCGCTGCTGAAAAATGCATCTTTCTACCCTGCAACTTAAATGGTACTATCCAGAAAACTGAAACAGTAAAATTTCTCTAATTTTTAAATTACTCATGAAACAAAACACAATAACTTCAATGTATCAAACAAAGTAAAAAATAGTATAGCTGTTGCAAACTGCTTTACCAACCAAAAGGACCTGTTATAAATGCAAACAAATAGTTAGTGGGGAATAGTGGCCTGACGTTTCGACCCTAGCAGAGTCTTTCTCGAAGGCTAAATGACAAGAAGGTACATGTATGTTTATGTTTGTAGTCTTGTCATTTAGCCTTCGAGAAAGACTCTGCTAGGGTCGAAACGTCAGGCCACTAACTATTTTTTTGTATCAAACAAAGTAATGTTATATTTTACTGGGTTATTTAAAAAAGATATAAAAACATTGTGAAAGTGAGGCATTTTACGATAAAAGACGCAGAGTTAGCGATGATGACGACATAGAATATGTTTATGTGCAGGTGTATCCAGGGGTTCTAGGTCAAAAAGTCAATTCAGACGCTGGAGGTTATTGGTTAAAAGTTTTAGTTTCCTTTATTCCGACAACAAAGCAACCAATCAAAACAAGTTTAATACCACTACCAGAACAAAGCTCATTACATGATTAGTTTATTCCTAAGCCACTCACCACAAAGCCGCCTGGCCACAATGAAATGAGTGAGGGCTTGCGAGAGCAGCCAATGTGCAATTGAAACTTGCTATTTTGCTCCTCTTCAACGCAAAAAGAGGCATCATTTTGCAGGATTACTGTTTTTTCCAACAAAAAGTACAGAGAAAGTGCCATATTATTTTTTTGGTATTATATTTGTTGAAAGGTTACCCAACCAATATTGGGACCCAAGTGACTCCCAGGCACCCAATGCTGGAATAGGTGCACTTTTGAGAAAACTTCACTTTTGCATGCAAGTCAGATTGAGCGGTTGAGACAACGTTTCCATATACATCCGCATCACAAGATCATGTCGATTCTGAATCGTAGCCATCACAACAATATAAATTATCATGTGTACCTTACCTAGTAGTAGTAATTATACTGCCTTAAAGAGAATAAAAACTGGACCAAAGCCTTCGCAAGTACATGAAGGGGATGAAAGAATCTGCAGTGTCAAATGTTGAAAAAAAAAGTGAAAGGATGTGGCATTTCAAAATTCGAAGTGGTCGAACATGCCCTAGACGGCTACAATGTATTGTGTGCATATAACTGCAGTGTGTGTGTGTCGAGTTTCAGAACTGCAGTCTCTGCTCGAAATTGCTCTACAGATGGTTTGACGGTATGTTGCTGTGAATTTCTCATGAGTGAACAAACATTTCCACACAAGGTTTACATCATTGTTATTGTATTGAAGAAGTCTCTTTTATGGGGCAATGTCATGAATGTATTTACCGATTAGCTCACCAGCATCAATCCCGCTCAAACCGGATCGGGATCGTTCTTCTTCCACCACGCTTTGAGTCAATTGCGTCAACATTGCCCATGCGTGATGAACTTTAACTCTGCGATCAATCAGACGACTGTTGCATGATTTACCGTATAATGGAGATTGGATTCCACAAACAGAAGAGTTCTTGGTATTGTGATTCGGCCATTAGCTATGATTTTCCAAACACCCAGCTACAAAAAGGCCCCAAAATGACGACCGCAGATGTAAAAAAAAAAAAAAAAAACCGGGGAAAAAGTAAAGAGTATAGCTCCCTAGACTGGGTCTAGGCACACACACACATAGCCAACACACACCCCCAAGGTAGTCCGACAGGAATCTAATGACCGAAATTGTAGTGGACTTAAATTAGTTGCTCCAAGATTGTTAATGTTAGGTTATTACTGCATTACATTAGCAAACACATTTAATATATAAAATAGATGTTAATTTTGCTTTGGGATAAAGTTTTTTATTCGGTTTTTGCCCTTACACCGATGTTTTTTAAGCACTGTACGCTTATAGCCTGCTGTTCTGAGAACAGTGCTTAAAATACACATTGGTGTAAGGTAAAAAAACAAATAAAAATCACATTTAATATGTTGCTCTTGCTTCAGAATTTGTAATATCAGAGGAAAATGCAATAGTTGTAGAACTTGCTGGAAATATATTTTCGTCGGAGCTGCTGTAGGTCTAATTATAAAGAAAACCGTCTGCTCAGAATTATAAGGTCATTATAGTGCAGTTTGTATGGGTTTCATAAAATTGCTTTTGCATACATCAGAGCTCCTGGTAAAATAAGTTTAGGTCAAGACTGGTCTTCAATGTATTTGTTTAGCAAAAGAAACATTCATTTTTTGAGTAAAACGTTCATTTGTTGATTTTGATATATTTTTCCAAATTTATCTGTTGATCATTACATGAAGTTGCTACTAATGTCCTTACAGCAGACGAAATGATGTTTAAGTAAATAATGAGTTCTTCCACAATTAATGACAATTAGGCCTATGCCTTGTTGGAAGTGAGTCTTGTTCTTGTTCTTATTATTAAGAAGTGCCTTTTATAAGAAGTGTGACTCCCCTAAATGCCATTGCTATGATGTTTAGACCTATCGGAGACAGAGGACACCACCGAGTTCTGCCATTGAGGATCTGAGCTGAACAACATTGTTCAGAATTTCTAATATATATATTTGTTTGTTATGTACCTGTCCTTTAACAAGTGGATCAAGATTTTCAATTGTGAATTTTATAAATATTTTTTTTGGTAAAGTAAACACAGATTTGACATAAATAATAGTATTTACACCCAGTTCAAAGTCCTTGCTATAGGGTTGCTATTGTGCACCTGTAAAACAAATCACAGCTAGGTACATGTAGATGATGAGCTTAGTACAGACCTTTGTGTGCAGATCATATTATGATAGGTGTTATAACATGTTGCACTGTGATAATAATTTAGTGTAATGTTATTAGTCTGCACAATCTGCCCGGGGTGAAGCCATTCTGGATGTGCATGCAACTTCCAAACTCCTTGAATCTTCAGTACCGGTACTGTCTCCTAATCATTATTGGTGAACTGCAGGATGAGGAATGCATTACTTTTCAAACAACTCTACGAGCTGAGCTGAGTGTTTTCTATGTGAGAATTGATACATTGTTGTATAAATAGTTGTTAAATATCCTGTTAACAATAAAACTGTTGTAGGTGTTCTGTTTGAATCAATAGAAATAAAATAGACAGTTAGTTGAAAGCTGACCTCTTAAAAGATTGGAAAAATGTATTGTAAAATCAAACTAAATAATTGAAACTTTGTCCACAAAAGCAGGGTAACAGTAAATATTACTGGATGAAATGGATTGGAAAAAACATACACCATACTTTTAATTAGTTTATTATAAATGTTTGAGTGTGCACCTCATAAATTATACTTAACCCAGACCCGGGTTAAGTATAATTTATTTATCGGCATGCCCAAATGTTGGATTTTACAATTATGTTTTCGTAAATTGAGAAATTTCATTAGGAATATTGAAATGTGCAAGCTTTATACTTGGAGGCCTACTCTGTCATTTAGGCCTACTGTGTTTAAAACATACTTCCATTACCAGTTTCATAGCTGCCATTTTAAAAACACTTTTCACCCTTCTTACTTTGATTCCCTTCAGAAAAAGATTTTAAAAATCTCTTTGTCATCTGAAGTGAATTTACTGCATCATGTCCACAAGGTATCAATCTCAGGACCAGGGACAATCTGTAACAACCAAGCCGGAGATTTATTCCTCTTCAATCCCAGAGAATGATATCTTAACGACAGACTTCAATGAAACCACACAGCTTTTGGGTAATTTGAAAAGGAAACATGAGACAGTGGCTGAACGAGAAGACAATAATAGTAATGGAGTTGTTGATAGATCTTTCACTGTTGGATATTCTGCAGATCTTGTCACAGATGACAAAAGGTGGGTTGAAATGCTTAAAGTAGTTTATGACTAATTTCATCTTAATAATTGGAAGTAAGACCATTCTCAGTAGGCTCATGAGACTAGAAGTGACCAAAAAGACCCAAAAAGTCATTGCTTGAAACATTGTAAGGTTGATCCACGGGAGTAAATTTATAAACCAGGTTTCTCCAAAGTTGGAGTTTCAAAAATTCCACTACAAACCTATTAATTCACATTCAAATTACTTTAAAATCCTGTAACATGTACTTCAAAATCCTCTTATCCATGCAATATTTAAAATGTTTATGATCATGTTTTTTTCAGTTTGTATTTAATTTTTTTATTTATTATTAATTCAATTAAAAAATGCTTTTCTTTGACAGAATAACGTCTAATAACCTTCCAGTGTATAGGAGAATATGGATGAGGTTGTCTTCCAGCTCCCAAGGTAGCAGTGAATCAATATCATGGTTTGCACGACTATCCTCAAGAAAAGCAAGGTATGCACTGAATCTAAGAACAAACATCATCATAAAAACACAGCAGTTGCATATTTTGTAAACCGTTAAAAGAATGTGAAGCCTACCTTGCAAATTGATATCTGCTCTGCACCTGCTTTACACCTTACTGTAACTCAACAGGGGATGCAGATGACAGCCTCAATTACTCCCGCATCACTTTGAAGGTTTGAATGGCTTTGCAGTCTGAGTTGGCATCTTGAGATGTCCCTATAGAGCCCAATTCCTATTCTAAACAGTGATAACATGCAGGCCTAGCAATGGCTTCTGATCTAAGAGTTTAAGATATTCTACTGGAAGTTTTCTTTGCAAAATATAAGTGGCTTTGTACCTAGAGATATTAACTCCTTACACAAGCCAGTCAGCGCAGCTTGTTGTTACCACAACCAGCACCCCCCCCCCCATTTGTTTAAATGCATTTCGAAGAACAAACAAACAGTTTGTTGCTCTAGTCTGTTTCCAACAATACTTAATTATTTGTTAAAGTGGATTCATTTTCTGGTTGGTAATGCAAGCACCAGCCATTTTGTTAAACTCTTGCAAGATAGGTTCCTTTACAACATGTTTATTTTACATTTACATACAGGAAGAGATGGAACTTTCTCAAGATAACACTTCTGTGTATTCTAATGGTTGTAGTAACAGTAAGTAAATTAAACATGCTGACTAGTTGCTCTTAACTAGTAGACAGAGAAGGCTTGGGTTTCTTTCCTCACTGACTCTTTGAAGTGCCTTGTGATAATGACATTTGCCTTGTCGCATGTATGTTTTCTAGTCTTCTATTTAAATTAAAAATGTTTTGTTTTTACAAAAAATTAATTTGTTAAAATTAGGCAAACAGCAGCAGTAAAACCAATAATAACTGGACAGGATAAATCAAAGAATATTGAAAGACACACAAGAAATAGCAAAGAAAATAAAAAACCATTTGAAAACAAATGGGAGACACAATTCACTTTAGAAATGAACACAAAAATATAAAAAATTGAAATGCCAGATTCTCATTGCTGTATTAAGTATTAAGTTCTTTTTGATTCTTTCTGGAAAGTGTTTAAAGTATCACCCATTTCTGTTGCTCAGGCAAGCCATCACCCACACATAAAACTATTTTTGTAATTTGAATTTCAGGTTTTCTTCAGCCTACAAGAAGAAAAGGAGGGAATCCGAGCAATCTTAGCAACATCACGTTATGAGAGCCACAGTATCCACTGTTTTGAGAAAGAAAGTGGGCAAAAAAGTTCATCAAACTTGGCAAATCAGTTTTTATACAAATTCTTGGTACTCATTGCTGTTAACATTTTCGCCAGGTTTAAAGGACCTAACACAATAATAGTTTCATTATAGCGTTTTGCGTCTTCAGCAACCTTTTTTTAAGCGAAATACATAGCACTGGCATGGTGTCAAAAAAGTGTTTTCAAGATATGACAAATCTGATCACTTTCTTAGCATTTTCACAGTGACAAATCTCAGTGATTGGCCTATATAAGCATTTGTTTTTAGTTATCTTCGGGCTGGTCTTGTTTTTTCATTTTCATAAAGCGAGGAACATGTTTGGAATGAATAACTCATAAAAACAGTTGCAAGATGGAAAGAGTATTAACATTTCTGTATGGATGAATAAGTCAGCTTTATTTTGGTAGTAAAATCAAAGGGAAGAAATGGTAAGCAGTCTCTGAAACAGCAGTTTGAAAACTTCAAAGTATAGATTTTCTCGAAACACACAATTTTGGCTGTGGGGAACATTTGCCACTTTGTAAAAACAGTTACTCTTTTAACTTTTCCTTGACTGAGTTTTTTTTATTTAAGTCCTAAACATCAGTGACCATAATGAGGCTGGATCACCAATTATCAGGCTGAGTATTGCAGGTGCTTTTGTTACCAATGATGCGTATACTGAGGACCCCCTTAATGCAACAGTTACTCTTGTCAGGTCATCGGATGGTCATGTGGTAGAGGAGTTTAGCTATGGTTTACTTACAGATAAGGATGTTGTCAGGAGTAGTGAGATGGTGGAATATACTAATAAAGTTCACTTACCCTCTCAAGGGTAAGTAGAAAACAAAACTGTACCAATTTGTGACCCTCCATTGGAGCTATTTTGTGCACACCACTACAAGGACAATACTGAATTAAATATAATCAGCTAATAATTCACTTTGCTCAGCTTTTGCAAATGATTTAAGTGAGTCCATTGCAGTCATAATAAGTATCTTGCAAAATCACCAGTGCAATCTTCTCCCTCTTCCCTCCCCACTACCCTAATAAACCACCCTTTCATATAATTTGTTCCCTTTCATAACCTTGGATTTGGGAGTACTCTTACAAAATCCTGTAATTGTTAAATAATAGTCCAATAATTTAAAGAACTGATTATGAAAACCTGTCCTTTTCTTTGGAAATTCTACATGATGTCAAAGGATTAATCTGAGCTGATGTGTTTTAATTGTCTCTATTGTTTCCATAAACAGAGGGGAGCCTTTTTACATCAAGGTGTCCACAACTACAGAGCATCATACAGTGATTACAGTTCGTTATACATTCATGCCTAAAGCTGCTGAGTACGAAGTCATATATGCTGGAGTTATTCTGCTTGCAGTTTATGTGCTCATTGGTTTTGAAGTAAATAGTTTCTATCATCTTATTATGCAAACATTTATGTCTGAGCTTTGTTTTCTGATAAAAAAAATGTTGAGATGGATTTTTCACATTTTAAAAACTTTTTTTCACTTTGAGAACTATATTTAAATTCTTTTTCAATCACAAAATAATTTGTGTTGTTTTTAGTCAAAATTATATGTATCAATTAGTCAAATACTTGCTTTGGAATGTGTAGATAATATACCAATTGATTTGGGCTCAATCTTGATTGTTTGTCCTGTGTTTCTTTCTTAAAGTTAGTTCATCGTACTGTAGCAGCCATGTTAGGTTCTTTTGCTGTGCTAGCAGTTCTAGCAGCACTCAATGAAAGACCTTCCCTGGAAAAAGTTATGCAATGGGTGGACTATGAGACCCTCTCTCTGCTCTGGGGAATGGTAAGTTAGTTATTTATTCATTTATTTATTTATAGGCAAATAAAGAAACCTTTCAGTGAAACACTGCTTTCCAAAGGTGCCCAGCAAGAAAACAAATTTCATTAACATATAAAAAAGAAAGTTATAATGAAGACATTGTTTAAATCAGAAAATAAAAGTAAATGAAACAGAAGGGGCAAAATAGAGGATACATTAAACCACATGGACAAGTCAAAATGATAAATCTGGGCCAGCCAGTAACCAGAGAAGAGGAATATAGAAGAAAAAACCTGAATAAAATGTGAAGTTCAGTCTATAGACACATACACAGTAACAAAAGAACCTACCAGGTTCATGAGCAAGTATATACCACACATTTTTAACAACTCAATCTCTTGTAATGGTATTTAAAACTGTCGATAGTGGGAGGCAAAAGGGTATTATGGTAGCAGGGAGGTGAATGTAATCTATAAGCCACAAATTTACATTTACAGAGTTAGATTTCATAAAAGGTGGAAATAAACTACATTCAAACATATTATTAACAATGATAAAATAAAAAAAAACATTCACACATAAAAAGGTTGCAAATACTTGTATGTATATTGGTCCAAGAAATACACAATGGTGTTGCGTATAATTATGACAAACTACAAGCAATATTTATTTTTATAACAAGTGACCATAATGAGTGCTTCCTGTTGTATCATTGTTTGTTTTCATTTTCTTTGTTGGTTTTTGTTTCAGTAAAATGAATTCTTTAATTATGTATTTTTTTCCTAGAGTCTTCGAATATAACCATGTATCTACTTGTGGTTTGTGTTCTACAGATGACCATTGTAGCAATATTTTCTGAGACTGGTTTCTTTGATTTCTGTGCACTGAAAGCCTACAAGATGGCCAAGGGGAAGGTATGGACCCTTATCACCATCCTCTGTCTCTTCTCTGGGGTTGTCTCATCTGTCTTGGATAATGTAACCACCATCTTGCTTCTAACCCCTGTCACTATCAGGTACCAGTACATCTGAAATCACAATAAGACTTTTCAACATTTTGTATAAGGCCGTGTCCAAATTGGCGGCTATGGCTATTTCTGGATTGCGGCGTCATCATGCATTGAAGTATAGGATGCCATTAGCAACAGTCATAGCTGTAGCCGCAGCCACATATTCAGATACAGCCTTAATACACAAATTAAAGATCCAAATTTGCTTTGAAAATGGGGCATAAAGTAAAATTATAGTGGAAGGTTTTTTTTCTCAGATATATATGAAATTTAGCAGGAAAAGGAGTGGTTTATTTTGACATAAAAATGTTTGCTTTTCAGTAAATATATTCTGTCTTCTCAATATCTTGTGGTGGGCTGGGATGATAACATAATGTCTTTTGAATTATTATTTTAATCTTCAGACCTACATCTTGATGATGTTGAGGGTGAAATTGATCAAATTCATTGTAGTCTAAAGTAGAACATTACTTGGATTCTTTTAGTAATTAAGTTAATCTTGTATCATAATTATTTTGGATGATGTTTTGATATATCAGGGTCCAATTTTATGGCTCTGTGTACTGTGGAATTCTGTGCTTCTGGCACCCTGTAAAAGCACCTAGTTCTGTGGGCCAGAAGAGTAGCTGGTGCAGAGCCATGGTTGAATGAGAAGTGAACATTTTGAAAAGTAATCCATTATTCGTTTTTATTTGTGATCTGTAGATTATGTGAAGTGCTGGAGATTGATCCAAAGTATGTTCTGATTGCAGAGGTAATGTTTTCGAACATTGGTGGGACTGCTACAGCCATTGGAGATCCACCCAATGTTATTATTGTCTCTAATAAAGGAATCCAGAAGGCAGTAAGTTTAACAGTCCTTCTTTATCAGTTGAAACAACCCAGCTTTCTCTATACTCATAAACAGCTCATCACTGGTTATTATCAATAAGTTTTACTTTGTTTACTTTCCCCAAAACAAAATTAGGAGACAGAGAAAAGATTACACAGCATCATTCCTCTATAAAGTTTCATTGAGTGGACTGCTAAAATAACTATTGCCTTAAAGGCGAGGGCCTTTGTTGCAGTGCTGCGACCCTGCAAGGTTTTTAATGGCCATTTAATACCTAGTCACTACTCTTTTATTCCCTTTCATTATGCACTTTTTGTTAAAAAGAATAATAGTATAGGATCTGTAAATCTTTTCTGTTTTGTAAATTTGCAACTCAGCTGTCACATCCTCGGGCTTCATTTTTGCAAAGGATTATATTGCACAGTTGTGCATACGCTCCCGTGCTAATAGATTCTGCATTGAATCTGGTATATGTTGATTGCGTTATGCATAAAAAAGTGGCCACATAGCCAAGACGCATTTGTTTAAACACTTTTTACGATGTCTAAACTACATTGTTTAAACAATGGACAAGTGATCTCCTCTTGACCAATCAGAACGGATAAACTGTCTGAGACAGAATAACACACTTTGAAATTGTACAGATTAAATCCTAGTGTTGTTATTACACCCTCTATGCTTTACAAAATGAGGCCTGTAAAGCCTGTGGGCCGGGGGGACAAGGATAAATTCACTGTTGGGAAATTACAATGATTGTTGAGTACACTGACAATGAAGAAAGTACCGTAACCTTACATTCCTGGTGTTTACAATTTTGGGTGGTAAATGTTGTTCTTTGTTGCACAAAATTTTTGAAATTCTGTCACCTCATGGCAGCTCATACAAAATAGCAGTCAGTATTTATTCTATTGAGATTAGCTAGAGTGGCTCAATATCTTTTGCCCCATAAATTCATCACTTTATTCAGCACCATCAAGTAACAAGTTGTGAAATCAACCAAAAAGTCACAGGTACATCTCTGAGGACCTTCCTATGCAGTCATGGTTGGTACTTGGTGGGCAGAATTAACACGCCTCAAAATAATAATATTGTCAGATATTTAGGCTTATGGCAAAAACTGTAAAAATGATGCCTCAGTTAAACAAGTATTAGTTATTTTTTATCAGTTCATTTTTTTGAGCAAGGCGTAAGGACTAATCAGAATTTAGAAGGAAAATAAAAATGAGAAATTACCATGGAGGCATTCAAGCATTTTATTTCTTTCAAAAATAATGAATAAACATGAGGATGCTTGAGTGGATGATAAAAAAGTTCCTTAAACTTTTGGAATGTATTTAATGAAGTTATTATTACTACTGGTACCTAATCTGTATTATACACACAGGGTATCGACTTTGCAGAGTTTACACTACACATGATAATTGGCATATTGTTCTGCATGTTAGCTGGTTTCCTGCTCCTCAGGTTACAGTACAGAAATATCAACTTGACTGCCAGGGATCCTCCTGAGTTAAGAGGTTTGCTAGAATCATTTTTGTCCTCATGCAATAAACTTGCAGGGCTGTTGACTTAAGTCTCTCAGTGATCAAAATTCACAATTTCATTAACTTTGTAAATTTGAATAAACGCTTTTATGCAAAATTGTTCTTCACCTTAAATTGATTATTAAGTAATAAACCACATGGGAAACTGACTGGGTAAATTTTAAGTAATTTGAACAAAGAAAAATGGATTAGAGTTGAAAACTGCAAATTGGGAATTGAAACTGCGACCTCAACATTAACGTGCCGGCACTCCAGATAGCTAAGTCTGTAGAGCGCTGGCATGTTAATCAGGAGGTTGCAGGTTCAAATCCCGCCCTAGTAAATGTTTCTTTGTTCAACCCAAAATTACTTAAAATTATTGACAGAATTGTTTAGTTTATTGAGACAACAGCTTGACCTGCTCTGACATACATTTTAAATTGTCTTTTACTTGATCAGTAAACCCTGTTGATAATGACAACTGACTGCAGGTGCATTTATGTAAATAACAAATCATTTTTAATTCTTTATTTATTGTATTTATTGTGGAGAGATGGGGGACAAAATGGTATAATTTCTTAAATATGTGAAGGCACTAGGACTTTTTCAAAAGATGCTGATTAAGATAATGCCAACAAATTTCGTATTTGTTTTTGATATAAAATTGTGAAAAAACCTAAAAGAATTCAAATTAACTGGATGGATCCGTAAATGTTTGCAGAGTTAAAGCGTGAGATAGAGTTATGGCGACAGAGTGCAACACGTATCATGGTTGCCACCAAAGAGGAAGCTACAGTAAAGGCTCTTCTCTTACAGAAAGTTAATCAGTTGGAAGAAACCTTGAAACATCAACAGGTCACAGTGGGGTAAGTTATCCTTTAAGGACTTGTTATCTTTACCTAGGTTGGGACAAAGAACACATTAATTTGGGGGCTCTTAAAGGTTGCTTTTTCCATTGCCAGTTTCAAAAATCAGTCGGCTATAATTTTGTAGTATTTTTCCTTCAAACTCACCCTGTTTTTGTACTTCATGTCAAAGTGGGTTACAAATATTCTGTTGGGGTCAAATGTTCTTAAGCCTATGTACACTGTACATTAAGCCTATGTACATGTGTACACTGTTAAGACCATGTACACTGTGCAGAGTTAATCATTTTCTGAAGGTCTTGTCGCTCATATTTTGATTGTTTCAGGGTCATTTTTACACCATTATGTTCATTTTTTTAACAGTGCAAGGTTATGACTATATAAGATACTTTATTCATCCCTAGTAATTGGCTACTTATAGCAATTAATACAAATTAATATCAAAACCAGACCCTTTACAGTCTGTGGTAAGCAGTGCCATGGACTCTGCTTGTTAGTTCTGAATCTTGGCCAATCAGTGACACTATAATAGGTTCCCACTGCACAGGCTGTTAGTGTTACTTCCAGTACTGTCACAGCAATCAGAAACTTGGGTTTAGCAGAATACCATGAAAATGAGTTCTCGTTCACTAAGATTTACCACCTACCCTTTTTTATGGGCTGTTTCAAATTTTACACAAATCAAATGCAGCATACTCAGGAAACTCCAGGCTAAAGCTGTATTTGCTGGCAATGTGGATGGTCTCAAGTTCTATTCTAACTCTCTCTTTTGTTTTTCTTTTTCTTTTCCTTTGTCAAGAATTTTAAAACACATTAGGATGGGAGGCTTAATCTAGCCCTTGCTAAATCGTGATACTGAAGACAAAAATGATTAATGTTAAAACTGTTTCTATCAGAGTTTCAGCACTTAGTTGTAACATGGTAAACCAGAATACAAGTTTGTCTTGATTGATAGTTGTAGGTGAGAGTACAAGTCATCCGTCATCTTTAGCCACTACAAGTTGCGTGGTGTTATGCATGATTTTGTGTTGGTCAACATGCAAATTGCAGTACTTACTCACTCTGAAGTAGTACAGTTGCCAGGTGTTTTACTTTGCTCCATAACAACCCCAAAATCTTGCAATCCCAAACTGTGTTGAGTAATTACCCCCCCCCCCCCACCCCCACCCCAAAAAGTTCCAGGATTTGAAGATTCTTTTTATTGATGATAAGGTGTTATTCCAGTATTTTACATGGCTTTCTGACCTCTTAAATGAAGTAACAATTGGTAATTGTATTGTATTGCTATCCAAGGATCCGAGTGGCTGGACCATAGGCCGTTCATTTTGAGAAAATATATCTCTAGTCTAAAGGGCAAATCGGCAGCAAAGACATTAAGACAGTCGAATACCATTATTTCAAAAGATTTTCTTTCCATATGATGGATGGAGTATAAATGTTTTCACGGTGAAACTCACTCTCTTCTGCAAATCCAAATCTGTCAAAAGTCTCTTTTTCACAAGCTTTCCCGTATTTGCAGTCTATTCATGGTGCGCCTGATGGTCCTATCTGAGACATGCGTCAGTCCACATTCAGCCTTTAGCCTTTCTGAGGTCAATGACCCCTCTGTTCTTCCGCAAATTTCTCACCAAACATCACTCCTGATGTCTAGACCAAATTCTTTATCGCCCACCTCTGCTACGGCAAGAATGGTCAATATGCATGTATGCTTGTCTCTTTTACAAATGTCTTGAACCGAACTACAGGATACTTTGCACGTTGCTGCTACTTCTCTCTAGGATTTTCTGCTCCTCCACAACCGACGAATAATAATAATAATAATAATACTGAGCTCTTATATAACACTTAATTACTCCCGATGGGCATCTCAAAGTGCTCAGTATTTTGCACGATTTGGGATTAAAATCAAACCATGAAACACCATGTTGACAAATGCTTCTTAATTGCTTTCTGTTGCCAACCATCCACTGTTTTGCTTCACTTCAATAAGTTTCCTCTCTACCAAAGACTGCAATTTGTATCTGTCCACTCGACTCCATGTTAAAACTACTGGGAAGCGAGCTTCCAGACAATCCAGGCCAAAATGCGTGGGCCACGTGACAAAAACATACCCTCCCCCATCCCCCGCTCAATGTTGCCCACCCCAAAAGCCTGGGGGGGGGGGGGAACGAGATATGACCGGGGTTGTAGTTTGTACTATAATGAGTTCCAGAGAGTGTATTCACTAGACTGATGTTTTCAAGGAAAATATACACATTACGGAGGAGGCATGTGCCCACTTGAATGTATCAAACAAATAGTTTACGTGATAAAATCTTGTTTGGTCATAACAACAGCTGATTTAGGGAAAACATTTTGTGTTAACATCGTAATGTTTACAAATCTTCATTTATTTGCCCCCCCCCCCTAAGAACTGCATGTCTAGTTATATTGTTCTTAGCTAAAGTACAGTTATACCAACCTGCACAAACTATTGCAACACTATTGGTATATCAACTTTTTGTTTTCCCTTGTCAGATGGAAAGCAGGGCCTTACTGACTTATTTGCTTCATAAAATGAGGGGGTGGGAGACCTGGGGTCGATTTCACAAAGAGATAAGATTAATCTTAAGATGAGTTGTCAGTATTACCATAGTGATTTGTATTGTGACATCACACTTTGCTTAGCAACTAAGATCAATTGGCAGTAAAGATCAATCTTAGCTCTTTGTGAAATCGGCCCCTGCACACTTAAAAATACACAAAGCTTATTGTGCTCAAAAGAGAAATGCTGTCAGTAAAGATTAGAAATAAGCAGAAATAAGTTGCTAAGCAACATGCTGTGATGTAGTCCCTACACTGTGTATACCTGGTGTTGACTAAGTGATACAGCAGCTCTGATATGAAATCATTTATTGACTACTGATTTCAATATAAAATGAGATATTTGCTCACATTACTTTCTACGATAAAAATCATCTTGAGAAGTGAGAAACCTATAGCAATATTGCTTTTCATAGTTGCAACAAAATAATAAACAGTTTCAAAAATCATAAACACTACTAATTTTTAAGGAGGCAGCAAAAATTAGTTAACCATCCAATCCAGTTGTTATAATTGTGAATGCCACAATAGCTCTGTTTCATTATGTATTGAAACAATTATTAATCACTTCCTTCACCTAACATATTTTTTATAAGACATCACATTTTCTCTGCCCTCTGTAGTGTAACATTGTAGACGCAAACCAGAGTTAGATTGGATGTCAAACAGTACAATCTGAACACGTTTCCAGAGTTCCAGTAATCACTTAAGTACACAAAGAGAGCTGCCTTCCCTCATGACTGCCTCAAGTGCAAAAGTCTTCTCATGATTGGCAAATACATTTGTGTCTCGTTATAATGAGTGTTAAAGGAACAAAACTAAAAAAGCTATAACTTGTTTATTCAGTTCATTTTTATGTGTTTAGTTATCCACAGAATTAACTCAATTTAATATTTGAAAACGTTGGTGTATAACAATATGGTAAAAGTCACTGTATTTTCTCTTCTTTCCTATTCCAGCGCTTTGCATCCTCTCGTAAAAGGTGCTTCATAAATGTCTGGTTTATTTAATATTATTATTATTTGAAATGAGACCCCAAGAACTTGTGTACAAATAAAGATAAGCAGAAACAGCATTTTACCAAATTTAATTTTGACCAAGAACCCAAATTACAAAGAACACACAAAGTGGACCAAAATGGATATAACAAATTAATTGTAATAACATTTACGTAAATTTTAAAATACACTGAAAAGTTTGGCAGTGCTCACTTTAAAACAAGTACAGTGCACATGGTTCTAGTTTTATTATGCTTGTGAATATACCCCCAGCATGTTTTTTTTTCTCATGAAATCTGTATCTTTGGATTGTGCTGTTTGTGAATTACCGGTAATCAACCAAAATGCAAAAATTAATTGCAGGTTTATACTTTGTTGGTTATGGTAAGCAATGCCATAAAATTGGGTTCTATCTACAGATCTGCAGATAACAAGCAGTATATATGGACAAACTTGTCAGTTGCTGCTAATTGAAAAAAGTTCACTCTGAAAACTCCTTGGCACAAGAACCAATTTTCTGAGAATTTTTTCAAAGTGTTTTTTTTTTTTTTAAATAAAAGTCCTGCATGAGCACCGACCATGTCACTTTTTAGATCTAGGAATGGTACAGCATACATTACATCATTATTCTTTAGCTCTAGGAATGGTACAACATACATTACATCATTATTCTTTAGCTCTAGGAATGGTACAACATACATTACATCATTATTCTTTAGCTCTAGGAATGGTACAACATACATTACATCATTATTCTTTAGCTCTAGGAATGGTACAACATACATTACATCATTATTCTTTAGCTCTAGGAATGGTACAACATACATTACATCATTATTCTTTAGCTCTAGGAATGGTACAACATACATTACATCATTATTCTTTAGCTCTAGGAATGGTACAACATACATTACATCATTATTCTTTAGCTCTAGGAATGGTACAACATACATTACATCATTATTCTTTAGCTCTAGGAATGGTACAACATACATTACATCAGTATTCTTTAGCTCTAGGAATGGTACAGCATACATTACATCATTATTCTTTAGCTCTAGGAATGGTACAACATACATTACATCATTATTCTTTAGCTCTAGGAATGGTACAACATACATTACATCATTATTCTTTGACAAAGTAAAGGTGTTTTAGTCTTGTTTCAAATGAAGACACATTTTTTCCAACCAACATTTGAACATTGCACTCAAAGGTAAACAAAGTCAAAGCTAGCATTTTTCATAGTCAGGTTTTTTGTAAATATTTTCACAAAGATGAAGCATTTCAATGAGCCTATTCAAGTTGTACATTAGTACCATAAACTACTTCATAGAAAGATTTTGGCCTGAAATTCACGTTTTCACCCAAACTCTGCATTGTTGTGTCTGTGTTGGATGTTCTTCTGCAAATGTGATTTATGTCTTCCGCAATTAAGCTTTTACTTTTGATGAATGTATGACAATTGTCAGAAGTTAAACAAATGAATTGGTTCCATATGTCAATTTGTTTCTTCATCCTTAATTTAGATGTATGTCTTTTTTTCCTCTTGTCAAGAGTGCTGGAGTCAAACTCAACATGGAAGGAAACTCTGTCAGAATTGGAAAAAAAGGTGGATATTGACATTTCTGTTAAGTATTAATCTAGGCGTATTTTGATACTTCTCACTGTCGAATAGATTTGATTTCATGATGCACATTTTCATTAGCAAGACAGATTTTAATTAATAAATTGCAACAAATGTTTAATGAGATACTTACACAGCTGTCTCCACTGGTGATGAAGTAATGTACAAAGTGGATAGATGAAATGTTACTGGTTAACATGTAGCTTGACTGTTTGTGTTCATTGGGTACATATGAATGAATGGACAAATCATATTAAGATGGATTAAAAGCTAATAGGCTCCATGAAAAAAATTAAAATAATTTGGTCTCAGGAATCAAAGATTTTTGTTTTGTTTTGGATAATCATATTTTTCACAAGTGATTCATTAGCCTTCTGGTAATGCTTAAGTTATAATAAAGGGGAATGGAAATGTACATCTCTTGCAATCTGGAACTATTAACTTCTTCTTGAAAAGCTTTGTTTTTCTGAAATGCTGTGAGTACTTTCAGGTATATAAACAATTAAAAAATGTCCGGTTATAAATTACTAGCATTCAAGCATGGAAGAGGTATAGAAAAATACTACTACATGTAGGATGAAGGTGTAGTAGTTGTTGACTTCTTTGTTTTCTGTTTGCAGTATCGTATTACTGACCCAAATCTTCTTGTAAAATGTGGAGTTGTGTTAATAGCGGCCATCATCATGTTCTTTGTCCAGTCAGTGGATAATATCCATTTAAGCTTAGGTGAGTTGGAGAATTGGTGTCTAATGGAATAATTTCAAGAGTATCAAGCAACAAAAGTATGTGACCATTGTCATTTTTACAAAGTGACGATTTAGCTCTTCAGCCAAAAATGTGTATTTTCAGAAAATCACATTTGACATTGAACTATTGTTTAGGACACAGCTTACTATCTTAATGAAGCTGAATTCTTCAGTCACACAGAAGTGTCAGCATTTAAAAAAAACTGTTTTGATGAGTAAGGAATCCTAGATGCACTTATGCGCAATGCAAAAATGTTAACATCTGCTAAACACATTTGTCACTTCATAAAAAAACCCAAATAAACCTGCCCACAGAGGCCTGTGTACAAAGGTTACCATTTCATGGTTGTTACCAATGCATTAGGTTTTTTTTGTTTTTTAGACTGCTACCCATTATTTTTTAGCAGCTAATCATTAAGGCATGAATCATGACAAGTAAATTGATGATTTTCAACAAGGGCTTTTAAAAAGAAATTTCATAAACTTAATACCAGTATCAAAGGTCTTGAAAGATAATCTCATTTGAAAAACTGCCTTCCACGAAGAGTATTACACGAAACACTAATGTCTCATCATGCACCCAAATCAAAATGAGCACACATGCAAATGTGCACAAAACTTGTAACCCCTATGGGTTGGTTGTATTTTGGTATGTTTAGTGAAAACTCAAAAGATGGAATTTATGTACTCTTCTAAAAAACACAATGATACCTTTCAGGTACATCTTAGAGCTTAGAGAAATAAGTTTTGTATACTGTTTTTCAGGTTGGATTGCTCTTCTAGCAGCAACTTTTCTAATTGTCATTGCTGACATCAATGAAATTGAAAATGTCTTACATAGGATTGAGTGGACAACTCTGGTCTTCTTTGCTGCTCTCTTTGTTCTTATGGAGGTAAGGATGGCTGAGGAAATAGCTCCTTAGTGAATATAGCAATGTTTTGAACACCTGCTGGTTTTTACCATCAAGCTTGGCATTCTTAAATAGCTTTACTTTTGAAGCATAAGTTTATGTTCATTCAAACCCTGTAGTCTTAAGCCACCCTCAGACCCTTGCGATGACAGAGGACAGTCAGAGACAGAATTTTCAGGAGGATGCTGTGCCTGAGCTTAGACCGTCAGGAATATTTCAGTCACTGATTAATTTTGTCTTGAGAATTGAGAAAAACTATGATGATGTTATGAAGATTAGTATCATCAGTCGCTGTCCGAAATTATCAAGAGTTACAAGAGTAGAAACAGATTTTACATTGAGTACTGTATGTATTGATTGTGCCATGCGTTATTAGCGCCCGTGTAAGCTTGCTCGCTAACACACGTACAGCTGTTAACACCAAACACGCTTAGCATTTGGTATTCGATCATGAGTGACATGAGCAGGGTTTTGTCGGGGTGATGCTTGTTCCACGACATTAAGATTTCTCAAATTGAGTGACCTGAGCATTTATTTTCTGCTTGATCTTGACGGTTCCTTCACAGCACAAGTCGACCTGAGGGCCGCTTTACAGTACATATGAACAAATCCAATAATAAAACACTGTTTCATGAAATGTTTTATTCACTATTTTATGTTTGTATTTATTGAAACAATTAATTGTTGATGTTTTTAATGGTGATACAAGTATTGTTTATTGATGCCTAATCATATACACTCCACAGTATTATATTTTATTTAGTTTGTAAATTTTGCATAAATTGATGACAGTGTTATACATGAGCACCCATGCCCGATGTAGTAATTGCACACTTAGCACATTATAGAGACAAGCATGTGAGCAAATAGTGATTGAAACGTTGAGAACATTGATTTACCAAAGGTATAAATGAATCCAACTTGTAAACTAGAACAACCTGTTCACCTATGTTCAGTTTGTTTGCTTTTCAATGAATGAATCAAACAAAAAATAACCATAGCAATGAGTGCTGTATTAACACAACCCTGGTTCAACATTCATGTTGTTGAAATGCTTGTGATCAAGTCTTTCTTTATGAGGAGTTTGATGTATTTTATTTCAGGGTCTGACACATCTAGGTTTGATTGACTTCATTGGTAGCCTTGTATCTGCTCTAATTAAGGTAAACAATGAGTCTTTGGCCAATAGTCATGTAATGCAAGTACACACTACTGCATGAATCCACCAAATCCAATATATTCCCTTCAAAACAACTTTACTTCTTTAGGTCTACCTCGTGATTTTAATTCTTCTGTATGTTTTTTATGCTTTTATAGAGAAAGGTGAATATATGAAAAATGTGTGAGGTGACTTAAAGTTATTAACTCTCTGTATTCAACTAAACACACATTGTGTGCATTGAGTTGATTTTCATTTAGGAAAAGTTAGCTAACCTGACAGCTTTCAATTCCAGGCAGTACCTGAAAACAGTCAGTTAACAGTGGCCATTATACTCCTGGTATGGGTTTCTGCTATAGCATCTTCCTTTATAGACAACATCCCATTCACAACAGCTATGGTGAGTTGCTCGACAGTGTTACCAAGTAACAACCTCATTTCAAAATAATCACATGTGACCTACATTGAAAGCTGACATAATTTTACATCACCTGAAATGCTTGTTTGTATCATAGAAAACTATGAAAATTAAAAGAATAACATTGCATTGTGTTGAAGGTGTTTTTAGGGGGTAATTTTTAGAGGTATGTGTATGTAAATTAAATGTTGCCGCTTTTGTAATTTTGATTATTTTTTTTTTAAGTGTAATTTTGTTAACCTTTCCCCTTAGCTTATTTGATGTAGCTGCTAAGAAACACACTAATGCTTGGCAGGTTATCAGCCATAATGATTTAATAAAAAACTGTTTCAGTCCCCTCTCTAAAAGCAGAACAAGTTCACTTGAAATGTTTGTATCAGCCATTAGACTTTGCTGAATTACATTCAACTAAAACGTTGATAGTAAAGCTGTAGTTCATTGTACAAATTAAAAATTTCCCATGATAACATACTAAATCATTTCTGCAGCAGAAAATATTTCTGTTTGATGATTTTTTTCCCCAGAGAAACGTTTTGAGTGTTAAAAAATAGAAATGTTGGATTTGATAAATTATTGTATTTATCCGTGTTTCAGATTCCAGTTATACTTAATCTTGGTAATGACCCTGATCTTGATGTTCCATTAAAACCATTAGTCTGGTCCCTGGCATTTGGAGCTTGTCTAGGTGGGAATGGCACACTCATTGGAGCCTCAGCTAATGTTGTATGTGCTGGAATCGCTAAGCAACACGGCTGTAGTTTCTCGTTCAAAGAATTCATGAAGTAAGTAAAATAATGATTTATAAGGTGACGCTGGTAAACCTTTACTATTCTCCCATTGCACCCTTACACCAACATCACACATGGCTATTGTCTGCCGCGCTCGCCATTTTGAGAGTCAAATTGCACGTAAACAAATACATGTGTGAATGTCATATTGCCTAAATGTGCTACACTGTAACACATGTGTGAATGTCATATTGCCTAAATGTGCTACACTGTATAACACATGTGGACAATGACTCCCAAAATGGTGCAACCAGGATAAGTGTGATGATGACGTCAGGTGAATTGGGCTAGTATGATTTAATTGCTGAAATCAAGTGGTTACTCCAGTTCCTTAAAGTGCTCCTTAGTTCAACTGAGACTAAGTTATTCTTTAGCAAGTCAGACAAGCTTGCTAACTTTTCCATTCAATAGATTCAGTCTTAAAAGTCAAGTCAAGCTTTTGCTGACAAGCTATGGAAACACTACCCTCAAAATTATTTAACATATTATAAGCATTCAGTGGCAAAAGTTTCATGTATTTCTCACAATTCTTGTAAGTTTTCCTCTTTGTAACATACCATTTTTGTTAACTACATTTTTATTTAAACCTGTTATCATGCATGTATTACCAGCCAACTGCAATTTTTACTCTTACAAGTGTATTCCTACTACATCACATTGCTGCTGTCCGTCATCAAACCCATATTAAACACTTTCACAAGTTTGTTTTTATTTTTTATTTTTTTAAACTTCTTTTAAGGGTTGGATTTCCTATGATGCTTGTGACTTCCTTTGTGGCTATGTGTTACCTGCTCATTGCACACAGCTGGGCCGGATGGAACGAATAAACTTGGACATGACATTACAACCATGAGATTGCACAACCATGGGCTATCCAAAATGGAGACCATTCAGTTTGACCATCCAGTCTGACCATCCAGTCTGACCATTCAGTCTGACCATTCAGTCTGACCATCCAGTCTGACCATTCAGTCTGACCATTCAGTCTGACCATTCAGTCTGACCATCCAGTCTGACCATTCAGTCTGACCCTCCAGTCTGACCATCCAGTCTGACCCTCCAGTCTGACCCTCCAGTCTGACCATCCAGTCTGACCATTCAGTCTGACCATCCAGTCTGACTCTCCAGTCTGACCATCCAGTCTGACCATTCAGTCTGACCATCCAGTCTGACCATTCAGTCTGACCATTCAGTCTGACCATTCAGTCTGACCATCCAGTCTGACCATTCAGTCTGACCATCCAGTCTGACCCTCCAGTCTGACCCTCCAGTCTGACCCTCCAGTCTGACCATCCAGTCTGACCATTCAGTCTGACCATCCAGTCTGACCATCCAGTCTGACCCTCCAGTCTGACCCTCCAGTCTGACCCTCCAGTCTGACCATCCAGTCTGACCCTCCAGTCTGACCCTCCAGTCTGACCCTCCAGTCTGACCCTCCAGTCTGACCCTCCAGTCTGACCCTCCAGTCTGACCATCCAGTCTGACCCTCCAGTCTGACCCTCCAGTCTGACCCTCCAGTCTGACCATCCAGTCTGACCCTCCAGTCTGACCCTCCAGTCTGACCATCCAGTCTGACCATCCAGTCTGACCCTCCAGTCTGACCCTCCAGTCTGACCCTCCAGTCTGACCCTCCAGTCTGACCCTCCAGTCTGACCCTCCAGTCTGACCATCCAGTCTGACCCTCCAGTCTGACTCTCCAGTCTGACCATTTATTCTGACCATTCATATGGTTTCAATTAGAACATTAATATATCACAATTGTTTATTTGAATTGACCCAGTAATTTTATAAGGCAGGGTATCTTTATGTCAGACTAATTCATGCAACAGATTATGGCCAATTTATCCCAAATGGTTTACTTTAGGTGATGTTAGTAACAAACAGGCTGTTTCAATGAAGAGCCCTCGTTTCCCATGGGTTTCCTTATGATGAGACACTTATACTCATATGTATTCTTAAGGGGAATTCAACCTTACACAGGTACAGATAATGTTTACCAAACCGGGATAGTTGGATGAAAATATGAAAGTGTCTATTTGGATGATTTGTTTAAACATTCAAACTTGTCGTTTGATATTATCAATATTTCTCAGTATTTTATATTCTTTATTGAAATCTATATTTCATATTGAAGTGTAATACAGTAAAAAGCCAGTATTAATGATTAACTGCTGATAAAGTGGTGATGTGCAGTGTGTATTTCAAATGTAACAGTATTCATGAGTTGTGCAACACAATTGACAAGGAGTAACATCCTTGAAATTGGTAATAATTACTTGAAGATCAATTAAAACAAGTAGGTAAAAGAACAGTTTGGCTTAAATTACTTATATTCAAATATTTTGTATTAAAAAACTAGTGATTTGTTGATGATATCTCCAACAAACATTTACCCATTTTAAGAAGAATAAACTTCGTACATGATGAGGTCATCCACCATTTCATTTCAGCCTACAATCTTCAGTTATACCAACATACAGCATTTTAACAAAATTTAATGAAAAGCTTGTGCCAGTGCAACAAAATCTCATAAAATGTGGTAATTTGTTAATAACAATATACACAACTTGAATTTTCTCAGTACACTCAAACCTAAGAGGATTTATTTTCTCAATAGGTATTCAAACTTAGATTTTGCTTAAAGAGCTTTGGAAAAACACTTGGTATTTTTTAGTATTTTGTTTCTTCTATACTGACCTCAATGATAAATTGATGTTGAACAATACTCTGAGTTGAATTTATTTGTAGATTTAAAAATACATTTTATGTGATATGCAAATGATGCTTTATGAAGTTTTGCCCTTACGCCCAAAAATAAACAATTTATGTTATTCAGCAATTCAGAGGCCCAGGTGCTGTTACCTGTGTAGCTTAATTGATAATCTATTCCACATAACTGCAAAGAGAAATCAATTTACCACATGGGCATGGGACCATAAACAATATCATTTTGGCTCCAACAATCCGATTCTTCCAAGATAAACCTTTCTGTACTAACCAAATTAGTTGTTTTAGTTAGGTCCCTGCCGGCTAATATTACCTCAATGTGGCTTACGGGCCGAAGTGTAATGTGGAGTCCATTAACTACGTACTGATGCATCTGTTTCTTGGCATACTTTCCAGTGGATTTTTTTGTAATAAGCTTCACAACTTGGTAATGGCATCCACTTACAGCTTCATCACACTGAGGTCATCTTTGGCAATAACATTCACAACTCACCTTGAAAAACAAGATTGCTTCACCATGACAAACTTTTTAGACTTATTAATCAATTTATCCTCAAGATCAACAAGCAGATTTTTGCATACAATACACCAAACTGAAGCAACAATAAACAAGAACGTTTTCACACTACATACCTTGTCTCCCATTGTAAACTTTCATAGCTTAGTTATATGAAATGTTTCTAAACAAACTGTCACTAGTTAGTTTAGTATGAGATATTCCTTTAAAAAAATAGGCATACTTGAACATTTTTTAGATCAGATTCAAATAACATTCTACATAAAAGAGCTACACGGAGCTACAAGATACAGCTTTGGTAATGTTTGAGAAAACAAGCAACTTTGAAGCTGAAAGCTTCATTTGTTTAAACTTGGTATAAGTACCTATGGGGGCCCTGAAGGGACACCAAATACTTTATATTGACACCAATATTCATGGAAAACTTCTAGAAAACTAATCTAAACTTGAAAGTTCAATTCAATCAGGTGTAATTAATCCTTTATATGACAAATAATTTATGAATATTTAAATGTAAAGTTGCTTTTATGTGCACCGGGAGAGAGATTTTCTTTGAATTTTAAAACTTGAACTTGACTTGGCACCCAACTTCAAAGCTGTTAAGCTACCTTGTTAGTTGGCATATACAATGTACAAGTACATGTATCTTGTGAATTATATGGCAACTATCTGGAAACAAATTTTTAGTAAGCAAAATGTTGTGTGCTTACCAGTTTTATGAATAAACATGAACATATTTGTTTTCATTGTTTTTCTCACTCACAAGAACTGTAACTAAACCAGCAAAGATGCAGTGTAAAATGACAATAATTCCACAGGAAAAGGTACATTATACAGAAAATGTCATTTTACTTGAAAATTTTAAGATGAATTTACAGGCAATCTTTGACCTTTTGCATTTCAAGCATTGGCAAGATTTTACACTGTTTTCTCCTACAAAATGTTTCCTTAAATGCTTTCCGATAGCGGGAGCTGAAAATGTTATACACTATTGAGTTGACAGCAGAATTGGCATATGAAAAAATTCTAGCAACAACAAGGGCTTTCTGAACTTGCCAATCGGCCAGAAGAGGTTCGTTAAGATGTCGGAAAGAGAGTGAGATTGAAAGAGCTTGAAAAAGCATCTGACAGATGAAGAAGACAATACCGTTTGCAACTAGCATAATTGCCACTTGATTACGCATTTGCACCAACCTTGCTTCAGCAAGTTGTGACTGTGCACCTACTCGCCTGTGCATGGTCCTGAGAATGTGTGTGTAAAGAATTGTGTTTATTGCCATGGCAATAAAGAAAGGTACAGTCTGCAAAAAGTTGGCAACGTGCTCAAACCATTTCCAAACTCTAATTGCCAAACAGTAGCTAACTTTGCTTGGCAATTTGGGTGCTTTTGCCGGCCAATGCATGCACACCACTCCAAGTCTTGCCCTACCTGGGATAAAGCAGCATGAGAATATCACAGATATGATCCAAGCGCCAACAATTAATTTCATTGTCCGTTTCATACTGCTTAATTTCCGGTGCTCTAAAGGTCTGCAGATGGCATAGAACTTCTCCACAGAAACAAGTGTTATTGTAAAAACTGATGTGAAGTAAGTACAGTTCAATATAAATGGTATGACAATGCATCCGGGTAGTCCGATATGAGTTTTATCAGCAGGTACTGGAGAGGCAGCATTGTTGATAAGTTTATCACTGACGGCAATAATCAAGAATGCCAAGTCGGCAACAGCCAAGTTGACCAGGTAAGTATTGGTGATGGTGCGCATACGTGGTACACGGGCTATCAC
Source organism: Pisaster brevispinus (assembly GCA_023634235.1). NCBI lineage: Eukaryota > Metazoa > Echinodermata > Asteroidea > Forcipulatida > Asteriidae > Pisaster > Pisaster brevispinus. Next base: position 8,190,497 of record JAMKCF010000005.1, on the reverse strand, counting down.
AATACAGAAAGCACCATTGGTAATGATACCGAGTATCATAAGAAATGGGTAGATGATGTAGATTGCAAATCTATCTCCAGCATCATTTAATGCTTCATAAACCTCCTCCAAGGTTGTTATGTTTATTGCAAGGTCACATGCTTGTTGCTGGCTGTTTGCCATGACAGATTTCTCATCCAAATTCACGGAAGAAAGTCACTGAAGATCCCCACCTTGATGCAGATTAGCATAACTTTCTGTTTGACTGATGATTTCTTAAATGCTCCTCTGGCTTCTTTACTCTGCTTGCTTCTTAAAGACAAAACAGACTTGCACAACTTTTCTCTTGAACTCTTCAGACAATCACTCAAATTCATCAAAACATCCTTCGCAGCTTTACGGTCTACCCTTCAGTGTTGCACCGTCACCGAGCACACTGCGTATTGGTAAATCCATCTGCAAGTGTTTCACGTCTGCTTCTACCCCCTATGTAAACACTCTAGACCTTAGAACTATCAATTGCTGAATACAGGAACAAAGACGAATTGATGCAGTCGCATAGTAATCCATCAATCAGTCTTTCACAATTCAAAGTTCACCTTTATTAGCTTTGTCTTTTGTTTGTGCTTCAACTGCGAATCACGGTCATTTCAGACAAGTTATTGTCTCGTTTGGCCCCAGTTCAATGCAAAATTTACTTTGCTTTCCTAACTGTCCTTTTTCATTTTTGTGCATATAGTATAACAAACAAAAGACTGAGGAACTCGAGAACAATCTTATCAATCATTTACATTCTGCAATGAAGAAAGGTTCCACAACAATAACTTCTAGCAAGTCTTGTTGAAGCCGTTTTGGTTTTTGACACATAAACTAATATAAAGTCATAAGATTGTGCTAATCAATAATTAAAAAAATAAAAAGTATGTCTCAAACCAAACCAAAGTTTTTAGAAATTTTTTAATTCTCAAAATTCAAAACTCAAAATCATTTTAACATTCGAATTTCACATGAAATGATATCCTAATTAATAAACCATTGTATAATCTTCATATTCATAAAATGCCTTGATATATACTTCCCTGCCACCCCCCCCCCCCCCAGCACAATGTAAAAACACTTGCTTATCAGAAAACTTTCAATTGACAATAGAACTTGCATGTCATGCACATTCAAACATTATTGGAAACCTTGGGTTCTAACAAACATTGCTTTGTGTGACAGATCACACACTATAATGGTCCCAACATTAAAGTTCACATGAAACTTGCACAGTCCATAATCTCATTCTTTCTTATCAGAACTATTTTATTACAGTCTGCGAGTCTGAATGGGATTTTGAATTAAGTTGAGGACTATATACACACTGCAGCTGGCCTCACAAGTACAGCCAGAACTGGCTAGGATTACTAATAATGATGCTCTCAAAATATCTCAAGTATGTACAGTGTACTACGGGGTTCAAATAAGTGAAGATTTTCCTGCAAACTCTAAATACCGGTGATGTGCTTGATATCTCTGTGCCAGTACTGCTGAAAACTCTAAATACCGGTGATGTGCTTGATATCTCTGTGCCAGTACTGCTGAAAACTCTAAATACCGGTGATGTGCTTGATATCTCTGTGCCAGTACTGCTGAAAATTGTTGCTCACCAATCAAGATTACAACAGAAACAAGTTTGAATAAACTTCTCTTTTATTGAAGAAGATAACACAAACGTTTAATTTAAGAGTCAAATCAATGGCAAAAAATGGTTTAATACAAAAATGTTCAATATTAAGCTTCAATATTATCCGTACTTTTTTACATAATGATGCATACACTGTAAATCAAGAGCCTAGACAAGAGTGGTTTTAAAAATCACTAGTTTATGCCTTTAAGAACTAAAGTATAGTAAATGGGCTTGCCTATACTAATCAAAGTATCCCATTCGTTTGCTCAAAAGGAGCAAATTGTGATGATTAGCGGATACAGCAGGAGGACACCGGGAACTAAACATTGATTAGAATGATCATGGTACTAAAGGACATAAACTTATACAAATAAATTACTAATGTGTAAACATGCATCATATTAAAAAAAAATTAAAAACACATTTATTTTCTTGTGTTGTTTGCATCTTTAAAATATGTATAGGCCTACCGTCTGAAATGTGATAATATTAACACTAGAGGGCAGTAGACACAAGAAACACTGTTCTCACTTTAAGCTTAGTACACTTGTTTGGTCAAATGAGAAAACTCCAAACGTCAAATTTGAGTGTTCTGGGTCATGTAGTTTGGGAGTTACAAGTTGTTGAACTTTTGAACTAGCATTTTTTTTACCATAACTTTGGACTTCTGTACCTCTGGCTTGGAATGTCAGATGAAGATGATTCGTACCTTAAATTAAATCTCTGAAAATAAGAAAATATCTACCTAGCAAGGCGGCGGTAGCGGTGGGCACATTTTGTTGTTTCTATCATAACATAAGAACCGTTATCCTCTTTAAGATCCCCCCCCCCCCACTTTGAGATAGTCTAGTCATCCATGGGGTTGAGTTCTGTAACAGGTCATCGTGACCCTTTGAAGTTTGCTGGCGGCCGTCCCCATTGACATGCCCACACACACAAAAACATACAATGTATACACCCATTGAAACATTCAGATTCAGATTCATACAGATTCTCACCTAGATGCATTTATACAAGAACCTTGAATTTTATTTATAGATAAGGTCTGCAGCCAACATAATGTAATCTATCTATCATCAGGCTACTACAAAGTCTTTCTAGCATGAGAACTACCTTGGGACCAACCCAAACAGATTTAACTGCCCTGTAATTAAAAGTGCTTTCCGATGAGGCGAAAGTCGGAATTCAAGTTGGTTTTTTTTAAGCCTCGGCTCCTAGGGTTAAAAAAGAAAATTTTGAAATTCCATCAAGAAACCATGCAAATAAACTTTGACTTTTGACATGTAATTACCCATGTGATGATTTTTCAAGAAATTGAGCAGCTATTCAAATGAAATTTATACAGGTTAATTCAATGTGTTTCTTAGATCTACTGAAAATGAATTGTATTCTAACAAAAAAGAAAAGAAAAAACACCAAACAAACAAATTATAATCATCTGGTCATCATAACAAATATATGGTTGAACGTTGCTTTCGGTATGGCTCACAGACATACTGCATTATTCTGTGTTATCGCGGGATAACGAATTTATCTTCAAGCAAACTTGATGAGCAGTAAAGGTTCCATACACGGAGTTAGAACAGCACAATATGCAGTGTGCATTACGGAGCATATGATACAATTTAATATCACTATTGCTGTAATTTTTGGACCAATCAGAATTGAGGATTCAAGTTTTCAAGAAAACATTGATTCTCCATTATGGTATATTATAATATATAAATGGATATGTAATACATAATAGCTTTTGAAGAAATTATAAACTTACACCACAAAGAAAGCAGGAACAGCTTCATGTCTTTAACTGTAACACAGCCTAGACATAGAGGAGAAAATCAAATGAACGGACTTAATAAAGTCAACAGAATGAATTAAATGATCTAGAAAGTTAGAATAATCTTATTATCATGTCAGAATTATTAGAATCAGACAAACATTCCTCCCATGTTGTATTTTAGGAATACATCACAACAACAGCTTTATTTTTAAAAGTTGGGAACATCAACAATAAACTAGAAACGAGTTTGTAACGAACAAACACTGGGGTTTCGGCTTTGTTGTCAATGTTGAATTAATGTAATAATTAATTTGACACCCGATGACATCACGATGATGAAAACACGTTTTTCGTACGAACGTTGTGATAAGCTATAAGACGGTACAAAAATTATAACTCTTTTACGTTGTGGTTCAGACGATATAAAGTTTTATATAATAAATAATTGTAAACAATAAACTACCATGCCAATGCTATAGTTATTAATAAGCTATACCGCACAGACCTTGAAATAAATTGTGGTGGGAGAATGCATTGAAATTGCGTGAGAACAAACCGCTACTAATATCCCCAAACGCTTCTGTATTTAATAGTTCGAGGACTTTCCACAACCAAGAGGGCGCTATACAGGTTCACCATTAACTGTAGAAGCGAAGTAGTGAACCAAAATGAAAGGTACAAAGGTCGAACGATGCCACGCGTGTGGACAATGGGCTCTGTGTGGGTATGGCCGTATGCGATTGTACAGCGTGAATTACATGCAATGTACACACAGACGACGATCGTGCTTTGTTGACGATACGTGTTTTTAAATCGTTAATATCGTCAACAAAGGATTAAAAACCCTCGGTCAAACTGCTGCTTGATCTAAGTTAGAGTACAGGCTTTCATTTGATGTATTGTTTGTGTATTTAAGACTGTAGTTCCTGAGATCGAACGGTAACAAATTTCATGTGTAAATGCTATAAGACTTTTTCGGAAAGAAGAATAATAATAGAGAAAAAAAATTAAAATCTCGGCGAAAACAAAGGTGGTTTCGGCTGATAGCCGAAACCCCCCAAAATAGTATTCAAATTAGATCCTGGTCAAATGCAAGCAATGAAATTTTGCAGCACAACACTGAATCTCTCATGGAATTTGTGGGGTAGGATTTGACATACCTTATTTGCAGTTTCTAAAGAAATGATAAGTTTGCTCAGTTCCTGTCTGTCCATTTCTAAAGAGATGATCTTATTCTTGTCTCCTTTAAGAATGTCAAAGTCCATGGTGACCAGGGGCTCCTGAACAGATGCAATTTTGTCACTGGAGAGGGCAAGCTGTAAGAGAAAACAGACTAACCTTTGACACAAGCAATTCAGGGTGAAAAGTAATGTCAACATTAATAATAGTCACTCTTAATACAAAGGCATGATATTTGACTCTTGAAACAAAAGTAGGAAAATCTGACACCTGTGAAGCCCCTTTCCCTTAAACTGTACAATCTCAGGAAACACAAATGCCTTCCCTAGTTCTGCTAACTGATTTGTACTCAATGCAACCAGCTGAAAGACATACATCAATTTCTGGGGCCTTCCAGGACCATTCATCTTTCACCCAGACATACACAACCTTGATGCTAGAAGCCCAAATCAATTCTAGCCCTGTAAATCAGAATTGGTTGACTCTGCATTAAAAATTAACAAACCTTGATTTTCCAGTCAAAGTCTTTGAGATTTGAATGTGAGATGGCAGCAGTGTCTGCTAAAAGACTGGTTCTGATGTCATCTCTTCTGACTGTCACACTCTCGGCTAGCTTCCTCTGAATCTCAGCTGGGAGGTTATCCAGTGACTTCTCCATCTGTGGGAAAAAACAACAAAATATCCTGCTCACAGAGATGATCAGCTCTAGGCCTGCACCAACTCAGCTACCTAGTTTTACTAAAATGGTCTCAATATCTATAGTCGTAACGTCCGTATTTTAAATATTTTAATGTGCCTCGAGGTGGTATTATTTTTTGGAACTTTCTGGACCTTCCCAAGTAAATTTTGTTGGCAAATATCATTGTCACAATGAAACCCTGATAAACCCTCAAAACATGCACCAGGAATTTTTGTTCTCTTTTCAAAAATTATGGATTGTCTTACCACGAAAATGCCCAGACCTTGGCTGTAAGCCACGGCTGATAATCAGCAATGGTACACCAGGATCTCGGACTTACCACCCATATGCGGAATAGAATGACAAACAATGGTGGCAACCTATCGCTCTGTTGTAATTCTCATTTGTACAACAAAAGGATGAAGGTCTGGAATCAGGGATTACAAAACAATCCCCAGAAAAAGGGAGATTTCAAGCATGATTTCAGTCTCCTTTGTCACTCTCAGTACAGGGGTATTACAAAGCCAAGCATGGTAGGTGCACGCCTGTGCAAGCTGTACAGTACAGGGGTATTACAAAGCCAAGCATGGTAGGTGCACGCCTGTGCAAGCTGTACAATGGATTACATGGGAGTGTTATTAATACATCAGCTGGTCAACTGACTGCAACCAAAGGAGGACATTCTGAACTTCTGAAATTGATCCAGGCGTTCATGAACGGTTTGGAAAAATTAGGCTGAAAAAGACATCTTCTGACATCAAGTAGTCAAGTCACTTGATAAATGTATGCTATACAGCCAAGTATCATAAGCACGGATATCAAAGAATACAAACAATCATCAATTAAAAAATTAACAAAAATTAGACCTTTTTTAAAAACAAAGAAAATGTATACAAAAAATACAGTTGTTCATACAGTATCTTTGCTGAGTCCATTTTTCACTGCATCTTTGATCCATCTTTGGCAAGCTTCAATGACCTGGTACCACAACTGGATAGTCCAGACTTTACCATAGTCCTGGTACCTTGGGTGGCAATGACCACATAGCCCATCAATTACCTGGTACAACAGCTGTTGAAAAAAAAATAAACATACAAAAAAATAATGAAAACATGTTCAAGGAGAACATTAATTATCAAATCAGTAAAAAGTGTGTTTACCATGTTCATAACCTACATATAATGATTTATTTACCCTGAGGAAGTAAAGAAGTGAAATACTGGTCATATGACTTTGTTAAATATGTTTAAACCTCCATGGCAAGCATAATGTTTACTGCTGATACAGCTGATACAGCTGATACAGCTGCAAGACTTGAACCTGTCTAGTTATGTTGTTGTTTTAATACACTGTTGGGAATGTTAAGTGTACAGACTGACGGATTGGTGCATGTCACTTTACTTGTTCAAACCATGATACACAAGTATGGCTTCACATCATCACTTTAAAGTACACGGCAGACGTTCTTGCAACAGTGTATAGGCGACATACCAGCACTATATCATCAGTACACATGCGCATCAGTAAACATCATGGCTACCAACCAGGTTGATACACTATATCATCAGTACACATGCGCATCAGTAAACATCATGGCTACCAACCAGGTTGATACACTATATCATCAGTACACATGCGCATCAGTAAACATCATGGCTACCAACCAGGTTGATACACTATATCATCAGTACACATGCGCATCAGTAAACATCATGGCTACCAACCAGGTTGATACACTATATCATCAGTACGCATGCGCATCAGTAAACATCATGGCTACCAACCAGGTTGATACACTATATCATCAGTACACATGCGCATCAGTAAACATCATGGCTACCAACCAGGTTGATACACTATATCATCAGTACGCATGCGCATCAGTAAACATCATGGCTACCAACCAGGTTGATACACTATATCATCAGTACACATGCGCATCAGTAAACATCATGGCTACCAACCAGGTTGATACATGTACTCTTAAGTGTTACTGTTAGTTCTAGACAGAGGCGAGAGTCACTGCAGACAAAAGTGGTCTAAATCTGCTGTCTCATTGTTAGAAGACCTGTACGAATGAAGGCATTTCCACCTTTTGATAACCCCTAGAGTTATAGATTTCAAGGAGTTTTTCGAATTAGTATCCCCAGCACTAGAAAACAAAGACTTATAGAAAAACTAATCATTTGATCAACTGATGTTAGGGGTGGGGACATTAACAAACTTGTATACACTTGACCACTGCCTAGTGCCTACTTGCTTGATATGGGAGTGACAGCGAGGATCAGGATGGGTGAGGGCCGACTGGAAAGAGGAAAAAACTAAACACACTGGGTGTATGGGAACTCCTTGGTTAAGGGGGCACAGTGGTTATTTCCCTGATAATTTACAAAGATAAAAAACACAAGTAAAGATAATTAAATATTTATAAGGCTTGCACTTTTGGAATCGTACTTTCTAAAACCTTTTTAATACATTTTTCTTGTTTTAGGTCATTCAACCGAAAACAGTTTCATAATCAAGAATTATATTCTTTTGATATGAATACCAGTGACTTTATTTCATTGCAAGATGGAGTTATGGCCATTGTTTTAGCTCGCTCAACTGGAACAGTGATGTTCTTATGAGTTTTATTTTTTATACGAATCTGCATGTTAAGAAGTTATGGACATTCAATGTTTCAATTGTTTTAGCTCATTCAACAGTAACCATTTCACTTTTTGATATGAATTTGCATATCAGTGGCAAAAATGTCATCCAAGTTTCAAGTCAGTACATCATTGCAGTAAGGAGTTTATAGCCTTTCAAGGTTTTCATTGTTTTAGCTCGTTCAACTAGAACATGTGTCGAATTGATGAGTTTTATTCTTATATACAAATCTGCATGTCAATGGAAAACATTGATTTAATTTCAAATCAATACACCATTGCAATAAGGAGTGGTGGACATTCAAGGTTCTCATTGTCTTAACTCACTCATCTGAAACCGGTGAAACAATCATGAGTTTCATTCTTAGTGTAACTGTGCAATAATTATATGCATGTCTGTTGTTATATTGCCTGGTTGTATGTCAAAGTTTTAACTTATAAGTCAGTTTTAAAACTTCAATATTTACTCTGACTTTGGCTCTTTAAAATCCAGGGGGCAATGCTTACCTTGCATTTTCTTATTTCCAAAAACCTGCAACATTTCCTTTGAAATATGATTGAGAACCACAAAACATGACTGTATGTATACTGATCTTATTTGGGGATTTTGAATGGCATAAAACAACTCAACACTTAAAGGTTGAAGCTTAATACTAAAATTTTAACATTCAAACTGGAAAATGGCATTACATTGGCTCACTCTGCTTTGCAGTTCGCCAACAAGCAGGATATCTTTATGACTCGGAAGAAAATAATAGATAGTTTTTTTTCACCAGGCAGACATAAAAAAGTCTGAATTCAGATAAAATTGAAAAACTTCTCACCCCTGGCTAGTGTCTGCTTGACTTTGACTGACATTCTTCTTAAGACTACACCAAAAAACAAGTCAGTACAACATGTATTTTTATGAACTAATGTAGGCCTATTCGCCAAAACTAAAGAATTGTGAAATTATGAGTAAGTTAACTTAACATGCTTGAGGCCGAACAAAAAAAGCTTCTGTTTCCAATTACATTTTAAAATAGGGTCGGTGCTTCAAAGTTGGTTTTTTTATGATTTTTTTTATTCTGATACGTTTGGCGGGCAAGTGTGTAAAAATGCCCTTTAGACCAAGCATTTTAAATATTTATACCTGATGGAGGAAGCTGAAACTTCGTATTCATATTCCTTTTGTTCAGAATAGTGCCATCTCGCTGGGAAAAATCAAAACAAAGTCTTACACACCAAGACTACATTCGTTAGTGCTACAAGTTCGTATGGTATCGACATTCTTGGTGCCGAGTGGGTGCCGAGTTTGCAAGGTGCCAAGTTTGTGGGTGCCGAGTTTGCAAGGTGCCGAAGTGTCCGGTATTCAGTGCAACATACATCACACTGAGTGACTGACGTCCTACACTAACTCAGAACTAGGGCTAGGACTAGGATAGGAGTCCAACCTGGGCTAACAAATACATGGACTCAAAGTATGCATGCAAACAAGCAAAAATCCCCTGCTAACCTGTGAAATATATTTGACGCAAGCGCAGAATTCCCTACTTATGTAAGTGCCGATTGTTTGCTTTTAAAGCAGAGTCATGAAATCGGGCCCTGGAGAATGAAGAGTCGCTTGTCCGAAAACTAGACATTATTTATGCATTTTCGCCTTTCATGTTTACGCCACTGGGAGTGGTGGTGATTGAGTGACCAGCTGACATTAAAACGATAAAAAATAAAATAAACAGCATTCAAATAATCAACTACTCCACTTAACCATTAAATAAATGCCCGCACTACATTCTTGAAAATATACGATACATACTGAATCAAGTTTCTCTGAGGGACATTTCTCAAGAAGTTGCAAACTGTCGGCGGCCATAGTCTCAGCAGTCAGTTATCAGCTCAAAGCTATTACTCGATCTCGAAGAGAGCGTACTGTGAGTCGAGTTGTAGTGTGCTATATAGTTGGGTGTTTACCGACAGCAGGGGGCGCTAAACTGAAATTTCGGATTTTCTCAAACTATGGGCGGAAGTGAAGATGCGTCAACACTTTTTGTACACGTTTAGGCACAGCCGCGAGGCAGTGGTCCCGTTTTCATGGACTATTCCTGAATTTTCAGGAGATATTGACCCGATGATGGATTGTAAATCAAGTGATGAACTTTAGGAAATATCTATAATAACTGGAATAATCAAAAAGTTGTTTGATTGACTTTTGCTGATTTTGGGGGAGGAAATCTTTTTTGTAAACAAATTTATTATTAGCCCAGGCCAACGCCTACACGACTGTCAAACAGTCTACGCTTTCGTGTCGTTTTCATCGTGAAAAGTCAAGTTTTCAGCTTGAAGTTTCGAGATACCACACTTCATGAACATTCCATACAGCCGCTTACAAATGTTGGGCGTTGAGGTTTAACCGTATAAAACGTCGTTTCTATATTTTAATTTTCGGGAAATAATCCACTGGACCATGGAGCAATGGACTCACTGTATAACACAAAATTGGACACCCTCCGATCCGGTGTCCCAGGGATTTCTGTCCGCCGGAGATTCGGTCCCCCATATGGGAAATTAAGGCCGTGTCCGAAACGGCGACTTCGGCTACAGCTAGGGCTAGATCGCGCGCGTCTGCCTATTCTTCAACACTGACAGACGCGCTGATCTAGCTCTAGCTGTAGCCGAAGTCGCCGTTTCGGACACGGCCTAACATGGGCTGACAGATGATTCAAAAGAGGGCGCTATCAGAAGAAGTTTGTACACAGTTTGCCGTATGGGGGACCGAATCTCCGGGGGGACAGAATCTCCTGCCACACCGGCCCGCCTTGCATGCACGCCTTCGGCACTTTTTGCGTACGGACGCTCGCGTGGAATGTACACCAAACAATCGCGTATATCAGTGGCACGTCAATCTATATTAATAAATACCTTGGACAGTTTCAAGTCTCTGATTGGTCAAACCCCGATCACGTGGGGGTGTATTTTAACGGGCGATATAAAGACCGGCTCAGTGAACGAGCGAATAAATGGCCCCTTAACAAGCACATTGTTGTGTAAAATCCTATGCACTATGTGCTCGTTGCGCGCGTACTACCGGTATCAAATCAACTCATTTCTTTGTGCGTATTTATTTTTTTATTTTTTTCACCAGGGACAGATAGTGAACGGCCGCTTTTTGGCCTCTAGGGCGCCCTAGTACTAGTATGACATCATGTGCATAAAGTTCTATAACATGAAATTGGCATTGTCAATATCTGCGCATCGCCTCAAGCACGTGACATTTTACTGCGTCCATGGCGAACCAAATCTTTTTCTACACAGGCAGTGGAGCGCGCGCACGCGCGCGGCCGATCTAGGTATTATATTCTATCTATTAAAAACGCACGTATTTTGACGCAAAACATTCAAAATTAATCATGTTTTGTACATGGTCACACCCCCCTAAACTATAGACCTTTATCATGCTGCCACCATCTTGGTGAAGTGTCCTGTTTTTAATTACAGTGCTGAATGCTAATATTCATTGCTCAAAAAAGGAACCAGACTATTTCTCCTTCCGGTCTGTTTTTTGTTACATTAGTTTGAATGAGAGAAAATCAAGATGGCCGCACCGTGGTAAAGGTCTATAGCTGCATACAGTTAGAAGTTTCTCAAGATCGAAAAAGATTGAGAGGGGGCCAGTCAACCTTGTTCCCAGTGGTGTACGATCTCGACGCGCCATTTTGTTTTTCTTTCCCAGAATGCCTTGCTTAACTCCTGGAAGTGTGACTTTAAAGTATCCAAATAATTGGATATTTTAATTAGTCCTTTGGTTGATCCATTCTGCGTTAGAGACTTCGCAGAGCGCGCATGTCAAAGGACGCATCAAATCATGGAGGAGCAACTGGCCCCCTCTCTCAGCCGTACATTTTGGTTAGCCAATCAGCATTGATTTTCAGTGTAATTCCCTAACCAAGGTTAGCCACAAAAGGTATCGATTCGGCGCGCTGCCCAAGGTAGCGAGGATGGGTATTGTATTATTCTATTGTAAAAATAAAATTTGCGCGAGCTCAAGGAACACGCACATACACAAGCAGTTGGGCCTACCGTAAGGGATGTGAAAAAAAAGAAAAAAAACTGATAAAGGCGGTAAAGACAAATGCAGTTGGGATAAAAATAAATTGTGAATCATGCCTGGACGAACTTTCTACACTATTGTCAGACCTGGGCATTATCCGGACAGTTTGCAAAGACATAAACGGTGTAAGATTATGATTTTAAATCCTTTATAATGTGTTACTCTGAGTATAGTAGGGGCCTCCCACTAAAACGATCTTTGAAAAAGAACGATTTAACTTTTTTGCATAGGTTTTGCGCTCCCATTAATTGTGTTTATTGGTGAAATAATAAAGGTTAGTTTAAAAATGTAAAAAAAAATAATATCCTCTCTTAAGGGACATCAAACATACATTATATTTCAACATGTAGAAGGGACACATTGCCTTCGGATTGGGCGCTTCGGACTATAAAGGCGTTTGTTATGAAATTAATAATAATAATGGTTGGAATTAAGTTTTTAAAGTATAACTATTACAAAAATATCCATCAAACAATGTGTGTCGTTTTCCCTTTATTTCGTAAAGTATAACACTGTCCGCCATTTTGTAGAACCAAATTTTTGACCACAAATTGTCGGAGCGTGTTAGTTTACGAAATGAAAGAAACTACAACAAGGTTTTGTGTGAACCACTAGTATACTTTTTAAAAACTGTCCAACCACGTTAATTTCATAATAAACGCTTGCATAGCCAACAAGCATCCGAAGCAATGGTGTGTCCCTTTATAACGTAAATATTCACGATTTCAGCCGTATCGCGAATATATAACGTTACGAGGGATATTTACGATTTGTGCCGGCTCGAAAATATTTACGTATGTGACTATTCAGTTGCAATGTTTAAAAATGTGTATTTACCGGCAGATCGCATAGCTCCCCTCTTTGATGCTACATGAATAGATGAGCTCAAAGATTTTCGACCACTGACGCTCCGCATTGGAATCCCTGACGTTCCTTTGGAATATTCTTCTTTTATTAATTAGGTTTTCCCGGCCCACATCCGATTTGTTTTATTAACTTTCATTATAATCCATTTAATTTCGAGAAAATTTTTACACATGCGAGCAAATTTACGTGTTTGGTTTTTCTTTGTTTTGTTTTTCGTTTTGGAGCATTCTCCAGTTTGGTTTTGGTGCATTTTAAATTTAGCCTATCGTACAGAATTTTTGCACTCAGAGTTTTTGGCACCTTCATGTTTTCGAAGCATTCATAAAGGTCTAGGCGCAAGAGACGTAGAATACGACCGTGTTTTTCGTTATTATTCATTTTGTGGACAATCATTTTCACCGCTGGTCATTCCAATTAAGATGACTTTAAATTTAAGTGTTTTTATATGTTGTCCTTATAGGTAAGTTGTTCAATTTATTTTGCATTGTATAATGTAACAAAGAAGTTAGGTTATGTCGAAAAACTATATGGCGCATTAAAAGATCAGATTGTATGCAAGAGTCTAACCCTTGACTGAACTACCACCGTCCACATCCTTTGGTGTATTTTTTTATTTTATTTATTTTTTTACAAATTACTTATTAACGTACAATAGTTTACAGATTGTCGTATCCAGATTCGTATAACGAATCTTCAGTAACCAACGAATCTCACAAAATTTAAGATTACTGATATTTTAAATCTTTGCAATTTTACTGCGTTCATGTTTCCCTGACTCGAAAATGTGACAAACCGACTAAATTTTTGTTTTGTTTCATTAAAGTGCACATTTTATTTTGTTTTCATAAAATTTCAAATTAATACAAAATGTCATTTCCAATTCCCCGTGTAGCGAAATTACATATTCGTGAAAAAATGATAAGCTCAAAGGGAAGGTATATCCATATACATTTGGTACACTCTAAAACTTAATAGCAATACAAACTTGCTTGGTTAGAATTACAGCAGTTTTTTTTATTTAGTATAATTATAAAGCATTTTGAGCAATTTATGGTTACAGGAAAAAGATATTAAAGTTTTCATTCCCCAAAATTTGAATATGAGAAACGTTACTGTCAGTAACGTTTCTCAGATTGTGTATTTCTATTAGTGATGGGGAATATTCTTCCTGCGTGGACATATTCGCTCCGGACTCTTTTCGGCGATATCTAAAAAACGCGACCACCTTTTGAAATAAAACTTTCACGTCAGTTTTATTGTTTATATCTGCATTTGTATAGAATTTAAAAAATCGAGCGGTTCCAAAACCAAAGGTATAATTTGTCTATAGAAATGTCACGTTAAAACGAGATATGCCTATAATAAATAGGGCCTAGGCCTATTGGTTAGCGTCAAACGTTAGCAGGCCTATGAGTTTTCGTATAATTCTTCATATTGCGTTTTCTTAAAGACAAAAACATGATCACTGAATTATTAGTAGAAGCAGTAACAATATTGATGGCCTAAATTATCAAATTTATCGCATTCAAAATTAATTCCCCAAAAATATGCAAATTGGAAAGTTCCATGTTAGGGACACCCCTATCCGACTGCTGATTTTCATTGATAAATTGTTTTATGCAGCAGGTTTACAAATCAGTGACAACACCTTGTTTGGAGAATTAAACTGAGTGTTTATGTTTCCCCCGTGCACAGCAGATTGTGCGAGTTCATCACCGCAGCAGTGCCTACATTTACTACACAAGACAGACGAAACAGAGGTGGACCAAAAACACCAAGCAAGGAAACGGTCTTTAAAAAGTAAAAGAAAACAAACACATTTTAGAAAAACTTTGAAAAATGGTGTCACAACGATTGCCGAGGAACCCGGATATTGTGGAAACTGTCAGTTACCGTGAGTTTTACTTTAATTCTTCCCGGTTAGGCCCTATACTTTAAACATGGAGGTAATTCTACCTCGCTCCATGCTTTAAACCAGCAGATTTTTTTTTAACGTTTAGCTGTGATAAAACTTCTGGTTGCATTACATTGCAACTTTCCTTCGATATGGCCCAATCTCCTGAAAAGTACTCCTTTTTTCGAAATGTTGACATAATTTGTTAAAAAGACTAAACTCTCACCAACAGATTTGACAGACTGAGAAGCCATTTAAGAAAGTGTCACCCAAGACTCTACCGGAGAATCATTCTTACCTTAAAAACAAGTTCCGAACCATCCAGCGGTGGTGACGTCAAAACAGCTTACATCAAAAGGAAAACACCTCAGCAAAAGAGACGGTGAAAAAAAAAATCATGACCGTTTGTGGCACATGCATAGGCCCTAAGCATAGCAGAATGGTATCATCTAGCACTTGTCTTGATGATGATTTGGGTAACTATTTCGTTGCAACCGAAGTCAAACTTATGGCCGATTACTATACACTTAGGTGACACATGCCAGCGAAATACAAAATTTGTTCACCTGTGATATATTTTCAGGATGAAAACCTCAATAATGATTGTTCCCAGATGCGAAAACGCGCGAAAAATTGTGAAATTAGCACCACTTATAGCTAAAATTAATGTTTGCATATGCAATAATCCACCAATAGAGGGCATCATTTCAAGAGTAAGAGAATGAAGTATCAAAGATTTTTGGAAAATGTTGACCACGGCCAAAAAATGGAATTCCTTCATACTTTTATATTAGATGGACCCAAGTACCAAACTGACAGCTATGGAAAACATTTTTTTTTAACTTCGTTGCCATGGCAACAGCCGAATTGCTATTTCGGGGTGGTTTTGCCACTTTGGGGATTTTAGAGCATGAGCCATTGAGAATCCCCTTTTTTACCTCTGGCCGAGAGCGCCCTACTCAAATGACGTCACGTGCGTATGGTCTATATCGTTGTAAAATTAGCTCTTTTTCAAGAACGCGCCGTTAACCAACATACAACAAATGATTTTCTTTTCTTTTAAGTTATGGATAGGTGGGGCTTTAGAGGCTGCATTGAATGTACAGAAATAATCACAAGGTATGAGGGTGGGTTATATTATTAGTTTCAAATAGGGGCGTTTTAAACACTTCGTCACCGACACCACGAACTGACACACACGTAGATACCAGTAAAAAGTAGCAATCTGAGAAAACAGCGTTTGAAGTTGAACGTTTTTTTAAATGAAGTTTTCCTGCAAAAATCCGAGGTATTTTCAACTAGTTTTCTTACAGTGGGAACTTGATGCTTTGAACTTCATATAAACAGTGCTTTTTACTGCCTTTTGTCCTAAATTAATAAGCAATAAAGTAAGAAAGGTTTGTGTCAGTTCGTGGCGACGAAAATTTACGCAACCAGCATTTTCCGTCGCCACGAACTGACACCATCCAATGTATTACAATGCGGTTGTGTCAGTTCGTGAAAATGTAGGTCAGCGCGCGCGCTACACACCAAGGGTTTGTGTCAGTTCGTGGAAACGTTTTTTTTTTTCACTTTTGAGGTTTGTGCGCGCCGTGTGTTGCAATGGTAAATTGAATCTCTGTGTCAGTTCGTGGTGGCGAAAATTTCCAGTTCTGGTGCAAAGTTGCTTAGCCTCATCATCGTAATTAAAAAAGTCAAGCTCCTGAAGTGTTGAAACTTCATGAAATTGTAGGCCTCGGTTAACATGGTCTAAACATGCACAAAACTGAAAACTAAAAAAAACCTGGTTTTGTACACAGTGTGTCAGTTCGTGGTGTTGGTGACGACTTTTTAAAATATGAAAATATACCATTTATTGACAGCTCATACCCCATTATTATGGTAGTCCTCCGATTTCAACATCGACCACATATTGTTCAGATGAGACATAATTGGTCTTGTGCAAAATTACAAAATTTGCTCGGGGAAAATACTCCATTCTTTGCAGTGTTTGGCATTTTCCTATAAAAAAAAAAATTCACATGGGAACATAGTGCCCTCCCCCCACACCCATATTTTCTTGTTCTTGAGCATTACAAATTTTTTTTATATGTAACTTGGCTTAAATTTTCATTTCACCTGATACGTACTAGGTAAAATAAAACAAAATCCAAAACATTTCCATTATGGCAATTTTGGTGGTTTAAAAAAAAAGTTTTTCCCCGAAATACTATTTAAGCTGGTAAACTTAGTTATTATGGCATATTCAATAATATGACATTGTATTTTTTACTCGGGTAATTAATTAGCCCTTCCCATGAAATTGGCTAATTACATTCACGCATCCATACAGACACTCGGTATTGGTTGGCAAACACCATAGAGATGTGCACTAAGTAGATGCACAAACGCCATCAGCCCCAAACAGAAAGGCACAATGTTCCATCATTTCGCCAACCAATCGTTTTGCTGTGCACGCGCGATGTGTAATTTACATATTTCATGGGAAGGGTCTATTTTTGAGGTGCTGTAATCTTTGGTGTATTCCATTTTGGGGGAAAATATGATATTTTTTGGTTTTTCCACCTACGATATAACCACAATCTTTTTACAGTATTTCTAGACATGTCAAATTGAAAGAAGTTTACTGAAAAAATCCATTGATAACAAGCTTGATATAATTTGAGCACCTTAATACAGGATGAAAACACATAATCCAAGACGGCCGGATATGGCCGCCAGTGGCAGCTGCTCACCAGGTTACTTGCTAACTTTTACCCCTACTTTAGGGTCAAACTATTGCCGCCATACATCACACAATGGAAACATACATGCGTGCGCGCGCTGTGCACGACTCTCAGCCAATGATAGCTTTTCATTGACCTCAGCCAGGGTACCGTTAGTGGGCTTGTGATGTCATATACAAGGGTCTATAAGAATGCAGAAACAAAAACAAGAAATTTTTGTTTTAACGTTACAATGAAATTTTAATAAAAATCCATTAAAATTCCCCAATTTTCATGAAATAGCCAATGTCAATTGACAGCATTTGCATAAAAACTTTCCAACAGTTCATAAAAGAGTTGGTCTGTTGTACCTTACATACATTTGTTATGTACTGAAAAACTCAAAATATTTGAACAAAAGCTAATGGAAATGCGACCACATATTTACATAAAACTTACAATGTATTTGTTTTTCTGATTATCCAAAAAACAAAAACAATACTTCGTTTGTATTTGAAAGTTGGCTGACTATTTTAACAAGCTCATACACCAGTACCAATACTCCAGCTTAAATATCTGTCTGAAATACTGTTAAAGTTAACTAGCGACAATATAACACTTCACAAGCTTTACCATATTCAAACTTTATGGGGGAACTTTGGGTTCCCGGGTACATTAATTTAAACATTTGAAGGAAAGGAAAAATCATGCACGTTACGGAGGGGAGTTTGACAAGCACAAGACTTTACGCAGTGTATATACATGTGTATATGATAATAATAATAATATGTGGACATTTAAATTTAATACAGGTATGCCATATATATGACCTTTGTGTTCTTAATATGGAAATCATATTATTGTAATTAAATGAACAAATGCATCAATAAATTGGTTTGTAATAGTAGGCACACTAGAAATAATATATTACCTTACAATGTGTTTGTATTATGCTAAAATTTACTAAAATTTCTTCTTATATAGTACTTTGTACTGTTCACTGTACTTTCTGGAAAATGACTCAAACTTATTGGAAAATAAATAACTTTTGCTTAATAATACAACAAACTAATAAAGCTGTTTTTCGTGCTGTTAAGTCTATATACATAAAATCTACAGGAACTTAAAAGTTTTAACGGCAACCAAATTTAAAAGGAAAAAGTGTATATTTGCTGAACTTGTTACTTGATAGTTGTGACATCAGACACAATCAAGTCTGGACATCGTCACCTTTAATATAAGGTGTCAACAAAATCAGTGACCAATCATGATTTAGATTAAACAAAATTACTAAAACCGATAACATATTAAAAAAATTAGTTAATGCAGAGTTTAGAAAGATTATAGAAAGAGTTTTTGAACATAAACATTTCTTGAGTAGAGTGTTATCAGCAGCAGGCTATTGATGCAGCCTGACAGTTGTTGCCACCATTCTGAAGACTTCTCAGCATTTGCTGGCAATCCTGCAATCCCCTGTGGTCACCGATCTTCTCCAATGATCTTGCTGCCTCTGCAAGCATACATTCCCGCTGGCCTGGTGAAGACAGTAATGGGAAAGGAAGGTGCCTGCAGGCCATTAGGAGTGCTGAAGCTCTATCACGATCACTCACAACCACCTCATCTTCATCTGTATAAATAGAAAAGTTGAAACTCTATATCTGCTATTGATTCGACTCTTCTTCTCTCAGACTACTACTTCCCTCTAAAATACACATTCCATATAAGAACAGCTTAATGAACATCCCCAAAAAAATATGGTGGCCCCTTTATACATTTTGTTGGTGCCATGATCACATTGAAACTTGAACTGTTTTGTAATACTGGGTAAAGTGTTTTAAAGCATGCTTGAGATCTGGCAACAACAAAAAATCGGAAACCAGCAAATGGATTCTTGTACAGAATCTCCCCTTGGTACTCATCTTGGTGTTACATAATAGTGATAGACTCTCCAAACTGACACAAACTTGAAGATTGCCCAAAACATCCGGTACTTCATTTTCTCCAGTTTCTTTCCAAACTCATCACAGAAAATGTTCAGGCAAAGAGGAATTTGTCAAAGAAGCAAATCCAGCAACTGGAAAAATACCATAAATTTAAAGACATGTAGGAGTAAATTACAAACCTTTCATGCTTGAGTAAGCATTGGTGACTCTCCGCCTCAAGCTCCGGTCAAGAAGTTGCTGTGTCTTAGCTGGATGAGCTCCTGCCATCAGTCTTGCTGTTGCCTGGTAAAGGTACACCCTAGGCATTGCTGCCTTGATGGAGGTGGACAGCTTACGAATGCACGAGAGGTCCTGCTGGAATGATGAGAGCTCAGACGGCGAGATGATTTGGGTGGAGTTATTGGCGCAACCTTGCTGGTTCTGCCAAACAGCAGTGCGAGTAGATAGAAGCCAATCACAAACAAGAACCTGCATAGCCTGTTGAGGAACAGAAAATTTACTCAATGGCTGTTTTTAGATTGTTTGTTTTAAAGCTGCTATTTATTACCTCTGTACAGTAAATAGGTTTCCTGGTGCTGTCCTCCATGTTGTAAATGCTTATCGCCCTGTTGCGTTGAAGGTGCACTGCATACTGATAAGCAAATGCAATGCAACTACAATGCACCAGGGAAACAGGCAACTTGCTCTCCAATAAACTTCATTCTGCTTTTCCAAGATGAATACTTGTCATCACATTGCACTCCAACAGATCACTTTAACCTGCTAAGCTATGCATTATTAGTACACAATACAGACTTGAGAGGAATTTTCTACACTAGTGCATAAATATGCATGTACATTTACAGGAACAAAAAATTAATCACGATGTTTTGATTTAATTGAATTCGTATAAAAGTCAGTTTATAAGTACTATTTCCACTTTACATTATTGAAAAATGTTTGACTACAACTTGTGTCTATTAAGAAAATCATTAGTTCTAGTGGATGGTTACTTCAGGCATTACAATAAAAAAAACTTCAGTGTTTTAAAAAAATGCTTTGGAGTTCTTGCCTTTGTGTAGATTTAAAATAAATCAAAACTGTAAAAACAAGATTTGATTGAAAGAGTGGGTATTATCCACTTCATCAAAGCTGCGGGGTTTAAACCACACACAAATTGTAACCACTCAAAATCGCTGTGCCCCCCATCCCCCCCCCCCAAAAAAAAAACCCACACCAAACTAACGTGATTCACTGTCGTCGAATAATGTCACTTCATTACACAGGATATTTAATGAATTAGTATCTTGCTTGAAGTTGAGACATAAATTGTTGCGTGATGTGAAGTGTTGACCCTCACACCTAAACCCATAATTTGTCTGACATTTGGGATTAAAAAATATAGCAGTAACTCGTTAAATTCCGACCGGTACCCCTAGCATTCACTTAGCATCTCTATTGATAGTCTGTACGGCCAGAAATACAAATTTGTTTAGATAAGAGAAGTAAGTAGCTTTATATCCAGTACCTATGCTCTTCTTACCTGTGTTATTTTTTCATGGCCCTGTTGTCCAGAGTAGTTGAGGCTGCTTCTTAGGTGTGTGCTTGACTTGTTGGACATGTACAAACATTCATCCAGCATCGGCTCCTTATGATTGCTGGTTGGACTCAGAAAGATTTTTCTGGCTTTAAAGGCAAGCTGTGCTGCCTTTGGTAAAGCATCCCTGGGGAAAAGAATATAAATGGTCGACAGTTACAACAGGGGACACAAATGTAGCAATTGTTACACTCTGTAGATTTGGAACAACGTGTGACACAGAGTTTTCTGAGAGTATGATTAAACTGCTTACTCTGTGCTCTGGAGCTGCTGAGGCAGACACTCCACTGCAGAGTACAGTCTCTCCGCTGCTGTTTCATCTCCCAAGAGCCAATGTACAGCAACAAAGACGATGTTGCACCACCACTTAGAGACCGGGTCAGCACCTAATAGAAAAGGCAAAGTCATGATACAGATAACTATGCGACTGTATAATCAGTAACCATTAAATACAACACATTTTCATACAATATTGACTGTATCATTTTTGCTTTCTTGAACATGTCATCATGTTTGCTTGAATATTATCAAAATAGCTTTGGATAAAATATGAAATGGTTTGAACCTGAGACTGCAGACATGTTGGATCCAATGGCAAATGCCTGCCTCTGAGCACTAGCCACATCAGCACACTCACTCAGACGCTGAAGATACTGAAGTGTCTCAGAACACTGTGGGTCTCTGAATAAAAACATCAATCAATAAACTGCATGTTTAACCTCCACTTTGATTTAAAACATTTATGTCAATCAAATGACAACTAAAAACATTGAAACCATCAATTTATTTTCATTGAATAAAATAACTGAGCAATTATAAACAAATCCACTTTTGCTAAGTTGAAACAAACATTTACCAAAAAAACAGGAGAAGACAACTATCAATACGATTGGTTCAACATGCAACCCGAGCTATAAAAACCATTTATGCTATTAACAGAATGCATGCATTTTTAAATTGATAATACACATTTAAAGCAATCTTTGAAAACCAACCTTTCAACTTTTGAGTTAGTTGATGGAGCCTTTGAATCTGGGGATTCCAATGAGTAAACTGCTTTCTCAAAGAGATGTTCTCTGTAGGCTTGGCTAACAAAGGACAGTGGATCAGCTATAGAAGACACAGAGATATAACATATTTATTTATAAATCAGTTCAGTTACTGATATAATTTGATGACAGTACATGGGTAGTGGAACAAGTTTCCTCTGTCTTTAAGGAAAACTATGCTGGTTTGGTACCCAATCATATACAAAGACAACAAAGTGGAGTGATTTGAATAAGTAATTTCTTACTTGGATTGCCAGCGACGCTGTAAAGACTTTCCATGGGTTTGCAGGTCCATGATCCATAGAGGAAGAAATGATACCCCATGGGATGAAACAACCATTGCAGGGATGGTAACTCAGAACCTCCTGCTCCAATATGCCGTGCACGGCTCAGAAAGTATCTCTGCAGATTAAAGAAAAGTCAACTGTTTGTAATTTACACTATGTAAACTGAACCAAACTTCTTGCTTTTAAACAAGTGCTCCTTTCTCATTCTATAGATTGAAGATCTACAATCACTGAACACACGTTTGCGTACCCGGTAAATCAAGGAATTTTCTTTGTTCTCCCATAGCTTGAAATTAGTTTTTTGTAGCAACATCTCCATTGGATGTGCACATAAGCAAAGCAAGGATTTCCTCTCTCTGTCGAATCACCTGCATCCCTTTCATCAGTTTCAACGGGTAGACAGTAGACACCCCCACATTTGTTTAGAGTTTTAACTAAAAATATTGTAATACTCGTATTTACTGGGGTGTCAAGCGAGTATGTAATTTATTGCCCAGTCTTACCGAGAACACTTGAAGCCTGCTGGACAGACTGATTTTAAAGCACAGTGCCTGGGTCACATAGATCTCAGTCAACGTGGCTGAACTGATGGCATCACCTGCACACTCAGCAAGGTTCATGGCACACAGACCCATGTTGATGGCATATAGGTCTCCGTCTGTCAAATATCCTGTACAGAATGAATGCAATGTAGATAAAGTAGTTGGAATTGTTTAAATTTGATCCTTCTAAAGCTGCAGTAATGTCTAGGACCATCTGTATCTCCAGGGAAGCCCTAATCATTTTGCAATAGCAATGCTTGACCTTTTGGAGTCCAATTAATGAGCCCTGCTTTCAGCGAAACCAGTAAAGAAGACCACCATGGCTAGATGGGAAAATGTAAAAAAATTCTTCAGTTTCCTTCTCACCGCAGTAGTGCCTAAAACCATGGACAGTTTGAATGCTGGACCCAGGTAACATGGCACTCAACTGTCCCCATCATTTGCAGATGGCAAATACTTCATACAGCAAAACTTTTGCAGCACGTCTGATATACGTTGGTTTTTTTTATAACAAAGGCAGATTTTCTCTGTTATGGTATGAATTGTACAAAACAATTTGCTTACATTTTAGTGTCCAATCGACAATATCGACGATATCAATATCGTCTTTGTCTGGATATTTTGATATTTTCAAAACCAAACTCTATACCCATTATCGTATTGCGACAGTATTATTGTAATAGCTTCCGGTGCTATCCTATAAATAACAAAGTGGTCATTATGGGGAAGTAAAATTGGAATTACTGCAGCTAAAGCATTTTGTAAGTTCTTCCACCACTTTATCAAAATAGTTTTCAAGTATAGTGTGATGTATGTGCACACGTGTGCATCCATATACTAATGCAAGTAACGTGTCTGTTTGTGTAAGAAAAACTCCCAAGTGCCTGTATAGATCGGGGGTACGATTTTTTCATTTTCTTCATGTTTCAAAATTTGATTTATTTCAAATATTTTTTTTGAAAGAGGATGAACGAACGCAAGGTATGAAAGCGGGGCTGATGATTTACGAAAACATGCGCAACGAAAACAACGTTGACGTGCGGCACCAAACCCTGGCCCGCAACCACCTGCAAACCCGCCACTCTCCCATTTGGGTCAAGTTCGCACACGGACCATTCATTATGCATAAAATATTACGCCGATATTAAATGGTACAACATCTGGGCCCAATTTAATTATTTCCTGCCAACACGTCTGTGTGTGTATCTCTCTGTGTACTATAGAAAATACAACATTTCCTTTATTATTGTTATTTTCTGAATCGATCAAACAATTACCTCGACCAATCACCACAGGAAACTAACAGCCTCTCGAAAGGCCGCCTTCGGAGGCCTTTTCGTGAGTAATATTAGTCTGCGGACCATTCACTATTTTCCTTACAGTCATGGTCGATTTAAAAATGAAGCTGCCATATAAATAACCCCTGGATGTGGTTAACACATTATTACATAATAGACACAACATTTCTCGTTCCTGACATTCCGATTAAAGATCTAGATAAAGCTTTTATATTTTATTCATAAAAAATTCATCATTGAAATTTTGAAAGCAAGGTTGCCCCCTGCAGGTCTCCATGAGTACGTTTGAAAATTAATTGTGGCATGTATGTGCTTAGTCCTTATTCATTACATGTTTTTTATTAAGAGTTTTTCTTTTTACATAAAATGTTTTTCTCTTCAGGATCTTCAAGTTTTAAGCAAATGTGAGAATTTCTTAGTTTCCTTACTGGAGAGAAAATTGAAAATGACTTGCAACATTTCACAGCATATTTCATCTTTCAAATAGCAACCTAGTTGTGTCAAGCGTGGATCACAGAAACAACTCAATATGAAACTCTTACCACTCATGTGAAGCTGATGTAACTTGTGATACACCAGAGCTCCATCACGAGCAGATGACTGGCCATCAGGACACTTTTCCCCTTCTCGCTTCCTGTGCAGACCACCTGCAAGTGCTGCCAGCCAGCGACCAATCAAAAGACGATTTAGCACATGGCGCAAAATGTTCCATACAAGAGATGACATCAGATCAAGTCTGGAAGTTGGTAGAGGACGTCCCAGGGCAGTAAGACATGTGCGCAGTTGGCTTGCTGCTGCTGCATAGTCTCCCTGTAAAACATTACAATTATTCAATAAACTAAAAACAGAAAGGGCAGTCATACTGTAGATATTCCATACCTACAATAGATTTCTTCTCAATGACTATGTTTTTAGATTTAAAAAAAAAAGCGACAACCCAAAAACACACACAAAAAATTCTCAACCCAAACCCTGATGCTCAAACCTCTTTGGTTACATACTCAATACAACCCAATGCAGTCCTTCTGATTTGAGGCGTGCGATCGCACCCGCACGCCATCGCACGCCTAAAAGCTTCCTCAGGCGTGCGAAAAATCACACGCCTGATCCCTCCATAACGCACGCCTTGGCAAACATTTACAGCGTCATCATACTTCATAATTTGTAAATTAAAATAACGTTGTAAAATTAATTGTTTATTATTTTCAAAATCCTTCAAAATTCTGGCGATAAAGTCCCGAGTCTTGATATTTACTAGCCGCGATCGTTCATTTCAGTAAACGAACGTTAAAACACGCATGCACATTGTTAGTCTGGCTCTCTCCTCCATTTTCCATACCACAATACGTAGGCGAGTAGGGAAACACACAACTCGATTTTCCAGGGGTTAGAAGACGTGCGGTGGAGTCTAATCGCGACCTCCTTCCGGTGATATATTATACAAAATGTTAACCTCGTTCTCATAAACACATCGCTCTCGCCGCACAATTTTCCCTAATGTGGGCCGATCGTTCGACCGATCGTTCAATGGAAAATGTATTGCAAAAGAAGCTTTAAATAAGCGATCCTTTATTTACGAATCCATTAAAAATGATTGTTGATGAAAAAAGTATTATTTTGTAGGTAAAATAGACCCCCATGGTATTAAGGGCAGAAATTAGGGGATAAGATCGTTCAAAAACGCAAGTTTGTGAATTTCACTTCCATTTTTTTTTTTTTTTTTTTTTTTTTTAATTTTTTTTATAGCTTCGACAATTGTATGCACTTTTGAGTGTTTAGATAAATAAGTGTATGGGAGATTTTGTTGATAAAGTGTCCAGTGTACAACCAATTGTACCTTCACAAGATCCCTTGCCATGTCGTTTTAAGTACATCACTACCCGCTGTTTAGTTTTAAGAAAACCGACTTTAAATTGACCAGCCAGTACCACAAAAATCACACGCCTAGAAGAATCCAGGTGTGCTTTTTTCACACACCTGGAATTTTCAAATCAGAAGGACTGCAATGAAATTACACATAAAATGAAAATAGACAAAAAATGTAGGTACAATTCAATGTCAGGTAAGCGGATGGACTAAGGTGCGAAAATTAAAACTCACTCTTGCAAGATCCAAATCAGCTTGTTTGCGATGCCTCCAGAATGTTGTTGATGCTTCACTAAGAGATTTTGTGACGGGTTCTCCAAAGATGAAGACTCCGGCCAAGAAACCAATGACAATGGCTGCATTAATGAACCACACTAGGCATGCTGGCGCCAACCACTGCAACCAGGTCTGCTCAAAAGTTTCTGTTCAATCATAAAGAGTCTCAACATTATTCACAGTACAAATACCGCACAAACAGTCACACACTAATTTGATACTTCTGTAAATCAGTTATTTCTCGTGATCTCCTACAGTTTGAACTAAGACTTGAAATCAAACCAAGGTTCTTGGTTTGTAAATACACCCTTATCCCTAGTCAAAGTCCAGCTGAGCTTCCTTATGAACACATCACCTACAGAGGTAGTTGCTATACACAATGCATGCCCTTTACTTGCTAGTAAAGCTAGTAAAGCTAGTTGCGTTGCATCCTGTGTGGTGCAGACTTCTGTGGATATTTCAGTTTTGAGCTTTAACTTTGTGACCACAAAACAAAACGAGAAAAAAAAAAAAAAAGAAAAAAAAGAATGCTTACTTTAAAAAAGAAGAAGATTTTTACTTCCAAAAAATACTGTATGGACATGTGTTAGTCTGCAGAATTTTGTTTCATCACGGTCCACACTTTAAATCTACTACTTGTTCGCCACACTCAACAAAAATAAACATACTTTACAACCCCAAAGTTGAGTAGTAAAGAAAGTAAAAAAATTACATACCTTCCTCTGCAAGAATAGTACGTCCATGTCCATGATGTCTCTCAAAACTAGAGCTACTTGAGCCAAAGGAGTTTACCAAGATACCGAAAGGATCCAGTGTCAAGAAACAAAACATGAAAACACAGAGTGCCAAGCGGGTACGATCAAGGAGACCACTAGGGCTGTAGGGTTCAGATTTGAAGTCATCATCATCATCGTAGGAGAAGTTATGTTCCATGGCCTCTTCCTCACAAAGATCAGGGCTGCCAACATCCGAACTGCTACTCATGGGGCTGAGATGGGGTGAACTGGTGTCGGATGGCGGTGGTGTCATGGGTTCTGTCTTGACTTGGATCGAATCGGTCACTAGCAATAGACAAGACATTATATCATTAACAACAACCATAATATTCTTATTTATGTTAAATAGGCTTTTGTCCACCAGAATCTGTGAGCAACTGATGGCATTCCCTTCTTGTTTTATTTGAGGTCCCTTTTGAGTTTTAGGTTTTGGGGAGGGTTTCTTTGATTTTATAAACAGAAGATACAAATAAAATAAAATATAAAGTGATGCAACAAAAATATAAACTCAAATGAGTGACATTTCCATTGAACTGTTTTGCTTTTAAGCATTCTGTATTTTAAATAGTATACTCAAATTAATTTGTCAGACCACAAAGGTCAAAGTTTAAGTCATTCCATTTAATACCAACAACAGATATTGAAAGGAAAGGCTTAATGGACGATTTCAATATTTATCAACCTAGGCTTAAAAAACAAAATGTCTGGAGACTTGTGGTCATAGGTATGGAAAAAGGACTTATGAACAAATTAAATGTCACTTACAAAGGTTGGGCTTGTCAGACTGCACTCTCAAAACCATATTGTCCTGTTTGAGCTTGTTGACTGTGTTCCGAAGGAATTTGATGTGATCTATAGCCTTCTGAAGGATACCTGATTTTTGGATCTGAAGAGAAAAGGTGGAAAAATTACCATCATTCTTCTCGAGTTGTGTTTTGGTGCACTTCTGGTACTGGTTATTAGTTATATGTGGGCCCCCAAAAAAACCATTGGTAAACTTCAAGGACACTCCGGGTAAATTTCAATTGGTATAATGGACATGATTTGAGTCAGTTGTTCCAAAGTACTTTTGTACTGCATATTAACTGAATGATGGGCTTTTTTACATTAAAAAAAACAACTAGAAAGTGAAACAAACCTTAGCATCATGGCCAACCACCATTTGTTTCAACTCCTGGATTTTGCTGTTAATGCTTGAACGATATCGCTTCTCAATAGCATTATGTGCGGTTCTCTTTTCACCCTTTTTAGGGGGTGGAATTTCAGTTCTAGTTGATGATGTAAGTCTGCTGATGGGTAACTTGTCATTGTCTAAAAGGACAGGGATGTTTGTGATGACTGAAGTGCCATTGTTAATTTGTAAGGAGGCGCTTGTCACAGAGACAACAGGAAGGCATTTGGTTGGCTCGGTTTTGACAATTTGTGTAGGGACAACAACCTGTAAAAAACAAATGACAACGAGTGTTCAAATTTAAACTTTAATCAGTACAAACAAAAATTACAACAAAAAATAAAAATAAAAATAAATGTTACAACATGTTTTTAAATAGAGAATTTAAAATGTAACAACAAGGTTTTGGTTTTGTAATAGTGGCACCAGAAGGTATTAAAAAGGCACATATTTTATGGAAATCAATCATCAGCTAGTAATCTAATAGTGATCGATTTTAGAATAATATTTTGCCGTGTGCACAAACATGCTTTTTCTCTGTAGTCTATCGATTGAAATATAACAATCCAAGGAATACTTTAAAGAAGTGGATTGAAGTACACATTCCGAATTCAATTGTACAGAAATCTAACCTGTTGATAGGTAGTGGTAACTGGATGTACTGGTTTTGATACAGGAACAGTTGCAACGGGAGATTGTAATGTTAGCTGGGAGCTTGTTGTCTGTTGCCCAATTTGTGGAGAAATTACAATCTGTTGGCTAGACTTTACAGTCGGCGTGGCCACACAGTTTTTACCAATGACTGTATTACATGTCTTCAGAGTAGGCGATGTTGCAATAGTAATCGGCACACTTGGTGAAGTTGGGGTGGATGGTGTCACCTGTTGTACAGACACTGCACTTTGTAATAGCTGCTGTTGCAACTGTTGCTGCTTTAGTTGAAAGGACTGCTGCTGAAGAAGCTGTTTTTGTGCTTCCTGCTTTTGCTGCTCTTGTAACTGTGCTTGTCGCTGTGCTTGCATCTGTAGTTGCTGTAACAGCTGCTGTATCTGCACAGTGGCCTGCTGCTGTTGCTGCTGCAACTGGTTCTGAAGCTGCTGATTTTCAAGTTGTTGCCCTTGGAGCTGATTTTGAGTCGTCTTAGGTTGGACCTGCTGGACAATTGGACTTGAAATTACTTGCACAGAACTTGGTTGTTGCTGCTGAGGCTGCTGCTGCTGCTGCTGCTGCTGCTGCTGCTGAGGCTGCTGTTGTTGCGTGTCATGATCTTGCAGTCTGGATGCTTGAGATGACAGAAGCATATCAAAATGCGAGTCAGGAGACAGGAAGCCAGAATCATTGATGGAAGCAGTTCCCAGGGTGCTGTCCAAAAGGAGCGAGTCATCTGGACATTCATACTTAATGACATCTGTAAATTAGAAACAATTTCTGTATTAGAAGCAACTCGGATACACATTGTACACGTACGTTACTTTGAACAGCTGGTTGAGGTAGATGCTCGTTTAATAAAAATGTGGTTGATAACCTAAACTCAGTCCTTAAGTACCCAGGGTGAAAAACAAGTGTGGATCAGTAAAGGAATGACATTTTCATGTTGCACACAACACAAAATCTCACGATGAATAAGTGTCAACAAAGCAGCGGTTCAATTTCAGGCATATTTCCGGGCCCTGATGTCTCAAGTGACAGACTTAGAGTCTTCTGCTTTTGACGTCTTTCATGAAAGCCATGACAATAACTGCTTTCAGGCTTTCAAATTGGCAGTCAACAGAATTCTTTTGAAAAGTCATACCATTCAAAAGTGCAATGCACTCTTCTGTGTAATGAAAGTAAATTTTAAATAAAATAGGCGAGATAAAGGGAGACAAAATTAAATTTAGCAATGGTAAAAAATATAGTGTTATAAAGTATCTAAATCGTTAAGAACTTGAGGCATCAAAAAGCCAATAGTGCACCCTGACCTATAAAAGCTGGATAATTCCCAGGGAGCATTGACAAACTCCGGAATCAAAAGAAGCTGGTCAACAGTTAAGAACAGAAAAGGGCTTAAATAGGGCTTTGACAGCACCATGACGATCATATTCCCCTGTCCATAACTCATCACCATCTTCTGTGTCCTACTGCGTGCATATTGTTTACAGTACAAAAACTTCTGCATTTCACAGGATATGATTTCCACACAGGCTGTTTACACTGATATGCGACACTGCAGGGGTAAATTTATTTGATACCCATGTAATACAAATTGGAAATGGCCAGCACAGAATGCTTTGTTAATTGCAGAGATATGAGCACCCACTAAATGAAATTCAAGAACACAGAGGACTGACCTTTTGAGGTGACAAGACTAAGAACATGCTATTTTTGA
This sequence comes from Pisaster brevispinus, assembly GCA_023634235.1. Classification (NCBI taxonomy): domain Eukaryota; kingdom Metazoa; phylum Echinodermata; class Asteroidea; order Forcipulatida; family Asteriidae; genus Pisaster; species Pisaster brevispinus. The sequence goes on along the minus strand of JAMKCF010000005.1, from coordinate 8,159,858 downwards.
CTTGAGGGAAAAATATGGAAAAGTACAAGTGTTTTATCTTTGCAGCCAAAATGCCTTCTGGTGACCCTAATTTTTTGCCCAGCTGCATCCCACCCCTTCACAACAGCTTATCCTATTTCATTAACAAAAACAAAAACTTTTGAAAAAGTTTGAAGTCTAACTAGGGCATTTAGGAAAATTCAAGGAAAGTGTCTCAAAAGTGTATCAATAATAAGGGTATAAGTTTATTTTACAAATTGTTTTGTGGATCCATTAAATGAACTAAGGGCCAATGATCTTGTGTGAACAGTCACCTCTTGTTAATTGATCCAAAATGATTCCCAACCACCCTGTGCACGTTTCTATGTATTAAATGTGAAAGAAGCAAGCTCCACTGTTCCAAAATCATTAATGAGATACAAGGTGATACAGTTTACTGTCACAAAAAATAATTTCATAGGTTTATTGAGCAGCAAAATCTTTACAATTTTTTTTTTTCCTGTTGTAACTTAGTTAACAACTTCACGTTGGAAAAGACTTATGGCGGACAGTTTTTTAAAGCCAGGAACTTCAAATTTGTCTCCAATTTTTACCGACATCCGGACAGCAGCTGTTTTAATCCACCTGGACTTTCCATTGTGTAGCTTGCACAGGCAGGCACCTACCGTGATATGCTTTGGTTCACCCGTACAAAGACTGACAACAGGTTCTGAAAAACTTAACTTGTAAAAATCCCTCTTCGGGGGTTATTGTGTAACACTTGATTCCAAACCTTTGATCTTTTATGCAAATGTGGCATACAAGAACACTACCACTATTGTTCTTTATTGTATTCGGCTCAATGGGAGGTAAGTCTGAGCATTCCGAGATCCAAGCATAACATGGCATATTTTCGGTGGTGAAACACGGTGAATGCCTACTTAATTTTGCCACACGGTCATCAACTTCAAATTCCGGACTAATTATGAACATCTTTGTTGTTTTTCTTTTGTCAAGGGTTTCATTGGGGCAGCAATACTTTCAAAGCAAATTAGTTACTCAAAAAGCTCTGAAAAATTCAGAAAAATAACAACGCGAGAGGGCACAGAATTGTTTGGAATACTGACAGGAAGTGGTTAAGTCCTTTAGTTTATGGGGGGGGGGGGGACTTTTTGGATGGTGACTGTTAAATGTTTGTTTTATAGTGGTGACTGACATGTTACATGTAATCTGTTACATTTAATTAATAAAACCAGTAAAATGTAGGACCAATGATTTTCCGCGATCGCAGAAAACGGACGGAATTCGCGGAATCTGCCCCTTGAAACGGAAAACGGGATTTGAATCGGAAGTAAAAAAATATAAATAAAATTGACAAAAACATTGTTTTTTCCTTGTTAGTAAAGCCAAACCTATTGAAAATAAATTAAGAAATCAAACAGGCAAGCGAATTAAAGAAAGTATTCTTCATTAAGCTTTCTTTTTTTAATTTAGAAAACATCAGAAATCAGACTGTAAAAAGTTACGAGATCGGCACCGTAGGGCCCATGTAAAAAACAGATATTGCTTTCTGTCAGCAGACAGAGGACAAAATCATCACATTCACGGCACATTCTTTACAATTTTTTCACCCAAATTGCATTTTCTCCCTCCTTTTAATCAACAACCATACACAAACCAGCTTACCTCAGCTCTATATAAACACACACATTGATTGTTCACTCATAAAGGTAAAAAAATCAACCGTAAACTTTCAAAATTTTGTCGCCAAAGCGAAAACAAAATGGCTGACGATCTTTTTTTTTCTTGAGAGAAGTACACGATCACGTGACGTACAATTTGATATTCCAATGGCTGTTACATGTTTATGACTTGTTTTTGTTGCAGGGATCAGTGCAGTATTTATTTGAGAAAATTTAATTGCCAACTCCGAAACTGAATCAGCCGTTGATTAATTGAAAGTTGAGTTTATATTGACTCCCTGTGTACTAACATCCTTGAAAGAACTTGAAACAGATTTTTTTTGTCTGAAACGGAATTCATGTTTTTTTTTAACGGAATTTGCATTTTTCTGAAACGGAAAATCATTGGCCCTAAAAATGGAACCAGGTCTTTACATAGGCATTAGAATACCTGGTTATCGGGATATCCAATTACCAAATTTACATTCCAAACAAAAGTCCGGGTGGCTATATTGCAGTTTGGACTCCTCCATTGCATAAAGCATATCGCATACAGGGGCGGGGTGGCTACAGCAACGTAGCAGACGTCGGTAGTACATAACTCAAAATAAACCCCTCTGTGCTTGAATACTAACAATTTATGTAACAGTAATGGGATTTATATCAATGTCACAACATACAACTTTAATACAAGGGCTTAGTGACTGTATTATTATTTACTACAAATACAAATAAAGCAAACTCTCAGTGTATGGATGGTCACAGCATAGTCTCTACACGTCTTTGCCATCAGCTGCGATGACGTAGCACCCATTATAACACCCCTTACAACAATTCTGCCTTTTCATTGGTTTAGAGCGCGTCACATGATATGTCTTAGTTTTACTAGAAACCCGGCGGCCATGTGATAGTCGTTTGCCATGTAATAGTCGACTATTACATGGCGCGCGAAGTACCCAGACGTCTTTTTTACCCACCTCGAACACAATTAGTTGTGCATCTGTGTACCTGAAATGCGCGTACGAACGTTACGTGGATGATAAATAGTCTGTTGGGGTGTTATAAAACAAATATTGACTGCTTTTACTCGTGTTACGGTTAAAACTCCGACTCCCTCGGTGATCCCCGGACCGTTCCATTTTCCCTCGGCTGCGCCTCGGGAAAATAGAACGCTCCAGGGATCACCTCGGGAGTCGTAGTTTTAACCATAGCACCATTGTAGAGGTGGAATTGATTACGACAGCAGTGCATGATTTAAACATGGAGCTATAGATTTAAATAAAGAAATACATCGTTTTTGAATTAGGTAATGTTTAGTAACTTTTTAAAAACTCATCTTAGTTTCTCAGTTTGTTTACAGAAACTGCATAAATGAATACATAAACCTTAAAATGTACATTGTCATATTCTAATCATGAAGGAATTGCAGATCACAGTTTTATGATACTTTCTCACATGTGTGCAAAACTGTTTATGAACGGACGGCCGGGGCATGTTTTGTTTACAATGGTACCATATTACTGTTAACATCCATGGACAATTCGGGTACTTTGTACCCCTTCAGGAAATAGCTGAAAGAAACCTGCAGTAATTGTCTTTTTTATTTGTTTTTAAATATTGTTATTTTGTTCACAGTTTCTCTAAAAAAATATAATGCATGTGCTTTTGTTTGCCACCAACTCCGAGTCTTGATAGCCTCAGAACTTATATAGAGATAAAGGTTTGTGAAATCATTGATTGAAATGTCTGACAGAGTTCTATTGCATGATTTGCACGAAGCAACACCATCATTGCTGTTGTGACCTTTGACCTGTGATATTTTTTAGCGCCATACAAATCCCATACAGTTTTTGTTTGTTACGTGTTGCTGAGAACCTATATAATCATAAAATGCAGACAATTTAATGGGACCATATTGGCGCGTATATATCGTGATGACGCAAAATCGCCCGAAATTGTAAAAATTTGTTGTTGGGTACGACCTTTGACCTGTTATATTTGTGCGCCAACATGATCCCAATTATTTTCAATTGAAATCTGTTTAGGAACACTAAACTAAACCAAATACAAGAAAAAATTGATGGGATCTTGTTGGCGCAAGTATTTACAAGAATGAGAAAAGTGCATGTTGTGCCGTTCAAAGCTAATTCTAGGCTAATATGTGTGAAATACAAATGCTTAGAGAAGTTTCAAAAAATATTTTAACATGAAAATTGTAGAGATCCCAAGATTCTTATTTTATTTGTTCATAGAGGAAAACTGTTTCTACACCTGGTTGTCATTTTAAAAGTTTTTTTATGTTGGCGCGCGAGGTTACGGAGGTGTGGAAACGCAAGAAATTGGTAAAATTTTACCTTTGACCTCTATTATCTCTCTGCGCCAACGAGATCCCATCCACTCTGTGCTTAAATTTGTTTTATAGGGCTGCAAGTTCTTTCATGTAAACTTGTTTATTTCCTGGGATCTTAAAGGCGCATCGAGTTATGAGGCCTTGAAAACAGTACGAGGGCGCTGGTCGTCAAAGGTTCAGGTCCGCATAACATGACGCGCCAACGAGATCCCCAATTTTTTTTAGCTGTTTCGCAGCGCAGCGAAACAGCTCTTGTTTTCGTTAAAGTTTTTTTTATTAGCTGTTTCGCAGCATAGCGCAGCGGAACAGCTCTTGTTTTCGTTAAAGTTTTTTTATTTATTAGCTGTTTCGCAGCATAGCGCAGCGGAACAGCTCTTGTTTTTGTTAAAGTTTTTTTTTTTTTTTTTTTTTTTTTTTTTTTTTTTTTTTTTTAAATTTGTATTTTTCAGACAAAATTCGTTCTAAGCGGCTTTTTGCATAGTTCCTAAGGAGCAATTGCAATGAAACTTTCAGTGATGAAAGGCATTGGTGCAATGATGATTTTAAAACAATTATGTCATGATGACGTCATCACCTGTCACGTGACGTCATCTTAAAGTTTCCTTTTTTTTAATATTTGAAAATCTATATCAAATCAACCACAAGAGACCGTAGGTTTCTGTTTGCGGGATTGGGTGGGGATAAATTAGGTCTTCATTTTATTCAGTGTGCGTGACCTCACATGACCTCTACTTCCGGTCGAAACCGGAAGTGCCTCGTTATTCAAAAGTGAAAATAGTTATGAAGTTGCTTTCAACGATGTTATTGTCTGGCAAGGGTGTGCATTTAAAAAAAAATACCGATGACGTCACGATACACAAGAGCGCCCTCTAGCGGCAGGTTGAAAACTGTTCAAAATGGACTTTTTGAAGATGTGTGTGGAGAACTTTTGTGTAATCACTTCAAAACTTACACACATGTTGACCGTCAGGCAGCCATCATATGTGTGAAGTTTCAGATTGATGACGTCATCGGGGGTCACGTGACGCGGCATTAAAGGTGCCTTTTTTGAAGTCGTATATCTCCCGAAGTATAAGTGCGATCATGTTGAAACTTGGTAGGTCGTTAGATATTGGCAAGTTCTTGTAAATTCTTAAATAAAGTCGTGATGACGTCATCACATGATTTTTAATGATTTTTTTCGTTTTTTGCCCCTTTAAGTCATAAATTGCTAACAAAACGTGGTACAATCCAAATTCTTTTTAAAACAGGCTTGATACATCATTACTGCTTTGAATACAAACAACTTTCATATTCAATTTGAGTAATTTGAAAAAGTTATGGCGAAACAGCTCGGCATTTGTGCACAAATGCAATATGTCTAGTTATTATTATATATTTTTTTATTTTTTTTATTTGTATTTTTCAGACAAAATTCGTTCTAAGCGGCTTTTTGCATAGTTCCTAAGGAGCAATTGCAATGAAACTTTCAGTGATGAAAGGCATTGGTGCAATGATGATTTTAAAACAATTAAGTCATGATGACGTCATCACCTGTCACGTGACGTCATCTTAAAGTTTCCTTTTTTTAATATTTGAAAATCTATATCAAATCAACCACAAGAGACCGTAGGTTTCTGTTTGCGGGATTGGGTGGGGATAAATTAGGTCTTCATTTTATTCAGTGTGCGTGACCTCACATGACCTCTACTTCCGGTCTAAACAGGAAGTGCTTTGTAATTCAAAAGTGGAAATAGTTATGAAGTTGCTTTCAACGATGTTATTGTCTGGCAAGGGTGGGTAATTAAAAAAAATACCGATGACGTCACAACACACAAGAGCGCCCTCTAGCGGCAGGTTGAAAACTGATCAAAATGGACTTTTTGAAGATGTGTGTGGTGAAGTTTTGTGTATTCACTTCAAAATTTACACACATGTTGATCGTCGAGCAGCCATCATATGTGTGAAATTTCAGATCAATGACGTCATCGGGGGTCACGTGACGCGGCATTAAAGGTGCGTTTTTTGAAGTCGTATATCTCCCGAAGTATAAGTGCGATCATGTTGAAACTTGGTAGGTCGTTAGATATTGGCAAGTTCTTGTAAATTCTGAAATGACGTCGTGATGACGTCATCACATGATTTTTAATGATTTTTTTTTCGGTTTTTACCCCTTTAAGTCATAAATTGCTAACAAAACGTGGTATAATCCAAATTCTTTTTAAAACAGGCTTGATACATCATTACTGTTTTGAATACAAACAACTTTCATATTCAATTGAGTAATTTGAAAAAGTTATGGCGAAACAGCTCGGCATTTGTGCACAAATGCAATATGTCTAGTTAATTTTTTTATTTGTCTGTTTCAGTAAAAAAGGCTATTGACATAACGCACGTTCGGTCAAAGCGGCTTTTTGCATAGTTCCTAAAGAGCAATTGCAATGAAATTTTCAGTGATGAAAGGCATTGGTGCAATAATGATCTCAAAACAATGAGGTCATGATGACGTCATCACCTGTCACGTGACGTCATCTTAAAGGTTTCTAACTTAAATATTTGAAAATCCGTAACAAATCAGCCACAAAAGACCGTAGGTTTCTGTTTGCAGGATTGTATAGGGATAAATAAGGTCTTCATTTTATTCAGTGTGCGTGACCTCACATGACCTCTACTTCCGGTCGAAACAGGAAGCGCCTCGTTATTCAAAAGTGGAAATAGTTATGAAGTTGCTTTCAACAATGTTATTGTCTGGCAAGGGTGGGTAATTAAAAAAAAATACCGATGACGTCACAATACACAATAGCGCCCTCTAGCGGCAGGTTGAAAACTGATCAAAATGGACTTTTTGAAGATATGTGTGGTGAAGTTTTGTGTAATCACTTAAAAATTTACACACATGTTGATCGTCAAGCAGCCATCATATGTGTGAAATTTCAGATCGATGACGTCATCGGGGGTCACGTGACGCGGCATTAAAGGTGCTTTTTTAATGTCGTATATCTCCCTAAGTGTTAGTGCGATCATGTTGAAACTTGGTAGTTTGTTGGATATTGGCAAATTCTTGTAAATTCTGAAATGACGTCATGATGACGTCATCACATGATTTTTTATGATTTTTTGAAAAAGTTATGGCGAAACAGCTCGGCATTTGTGCACAAATGCAATATGTCTAGTTTTTATTTGTATGTTTCAGACAGGAAGTCCATTGACATAACGCACAATTCGTTCCAAGCTGCCTTTTGCATAGTTCCTAAAGAGCAATTGCAATGAAACTTTCAGTGATGAAAGGCATTGGTGCAATAATGATCCTAAAACAATGATGTCATGATGACGTCATCACCTGTCACGTGACGTCATCTTAAAGGTTTCTAACTTAAATATTTGAAAATCCGTAACAAATCAGCCACAAGAGACCGTAGGTTTCTGTTTGCGGGATTGTATAGGGATTAATTAGGTCTTCATTTTATTCAGTGTGCGTGACCTCACATGACCTGTACTTCCGGTCGAAACCGGAAGTGCCTCGTAATTCAAAAGTGCTAAATGTTATGAAACTGCTTTCAACGATGTTAGTGTCTGGCAAGGGTGTGCATTTAAAAAAAAATACCAATCACGTCACGATACACACGAGCGCCCTCTAGCGGCAGGTTGAAAACTGTTCAAAATGGACTTTTTGAAGATGTGTGTGGTGAAGTTTTGTGTAATCACTTCAAAATTTCCACACATGTTGACTGTCAGGCAGCCATCATATGTGTGAAGTTTCAGATCAATGACGTCATCGGAGGTCACGTGACGCGGCATTAAACGTGCCTTTTTTGAAGTCGTATATCTCCCGAAGTATTAGTGCGATCATGTTGAAACTTGGTAGGTTGTTAGATATTGGCAAGTTCTTGTAAATTCTGAAATGACGTCATGATGACGTCATCACGTGATTTTTTATGATTTTTTCAATTTTTTGCACCTTTTAATCATAAATTGCTTATAAAACGTAGTATAATCAAAATTCTTTTTTAAACAGGCTTGATACGTCGTAACTGCTTTGAGTACAAAAAAAACCTTTCAAATTCAGTTGAGTAATTTGAAAAAGTTATGACGAAACAGCTCGGCATTTGTGCACAAATGCAATTATGTCTAGTTTTTTATTATTAGCTGTTTCGCAGCATAGCGCAGCGGAACAGCTCTTGTTTTCGTTAAAGTTTTTTTTGTTTTTTTTGTTTTTTTAATTTGTATTTTTCAGACAAAATTCGTTCTAAGCGGCTTTTTGCATAGTTCCTAAGGAGCAATTGCAATGAAACTTTCAGTGATGAAAGGCATTGGTGCAATGATGATTTTAAAACAATTATGTCATGATGACGTCATCACCTGTCACGTGACGTCATCTTAAAGTTTCCTTTTTTTTAATATTTGAAAATCTATATCAAATCAACCACAAGAGACCGTAGGTTTCTGTTTGCGGGATTGGGTGGGGATAAATTAGGTCTTCATTTTATTCAGTGTGCGTGACCTCACATGACCTCTACTTCCGGTCTAAACAGGAAGTGCTTTGTAATTCAAAAGTGGAAATAGTTATGAAGTTGCTTTCAACGATGTCATTGTCTGGCAAGGGTGGGTAATTTAAAAAAATACCGATGACGTCACAACACACAAGAGCGCCCTCTAGCAGCAGGTTGAAAACTGATCAAAATGGACTTTTTGAAGATGTGTGTGGTGAAGTTTTGTGTATTCACTTCAAAATTTACACACATGTTGATCGTCAAGCAGCCATCATATGTGTGAAATTTCAGATCAATGACGTCATCGGGGGTCACGTGACGCGGCATTAAAGGTGCGTTTATTGAAGTCGTATATCTCCCGAAGTATTAGTGCGATCATGTTGAAACTTGGTAGGTTGTTAGATATTGGCAAGTTCTTGTGAATTTTAAAATGACGTCATGATGACGTCATCACATGATTTTTAATGATTTTTTTTATTTTTTGCACCTTTTAGTCATAAATTGCTAATAAAACGTGGTATAATCCAAATTCTTTTTTAAACAGGCTTGATACATCATAAGCACGTTCGTTCTATGCGGGATTTTGCTTAGTTCCAAAAGAGCAATTGCAATGAAACTTTCAGTGATGAAAGGCATTGGTGCAATGATGCCCCTCAAACAATGATGTCATGATGATGTCATCACCTGTCACGTGACGTCATCTTAAAGGTTTCTATTTTAATTATTTGAAAATCTGTAACAAATCAGCCACAAGAGACCGTAGGTTTCTGTTTGCGGGATTGCATAGGGATAAATTAGGTCTTCATTTTATTCAGTGTGCGTGACCTCACATGACCTCTACTTCCGGTCGAAACCGGAAGTGCCTCGTAATTCAAAAGTGCTAAAAGTTATGAAAATGCTTTCAACGATGTTAGTGTCTGGCAAGAGTGTGCATTTAAAAAAAAATACCGATGACGTCACGATACAAAAGAGCGCCCTCTAGCGGCAGGTTGAAAACTGTTCAAAATGAACTTTTTGAAGATGTGTGTGGAAAAGTTTTGTGTAATCGCTTCAAAATTTACACACATGTTGATCGTCAAGCAGCCATTTCATGTGTGAAGTTTCAGATCAATGACGTCATCAGGGGTCACGTGACGCAGCATTAAAGGTGACTTTTTTGAAGTCGTATATCTCCCGAAGTATTAGTGTGATCATGTTGAAACTTGGTAGGTTGTTAGATATTGGCAAGTTCTTGTGAATTTTAAAATGACGTCATGATGACGTCATCACATGATTTTTAATGATTTTTTTTATTTTTTGCACCTTTTAGTCATAAATTCCTAATAAAACGTGGTATAATCCAAATTCTTTTTTAAACAGGCTTGATACATCATAACTGCTTTGAATACAAAAAACTTTCAAATTCAGTTGAGTAATTTGAAAAAGTTATGACGAAACAGCTCGGCATTTGATGTCTAGTTTTTACTTGTGTTATGCGCCCAACGGGAGGTTTAAAAAAATGTTAAAAATTTTTTGGGACAAGCTTGGCGCACATTTTTGCGTTTTCCGGGAATGTGCTTGTCGTTTCACAAGGTTTTTTTTGCTAAAACTTTGATAATTTATTACGCCCAAACCGAAAGAGTCAGCGAGCTAAAATTTTGGATATATTAGTTTGGTATGAAGGTGCATCACTCTGATTTTTTAGAAGATCTGAGAACCCATGAATCACCACTTGGTACATTCTTACAGGCAGTGACTCTTAAAGGGGCACACCGGCTTCGTTGGGCTATTTGGGCTACAAAATAGGCTAACATATGACTTCAAAGGTCTTCCAGGAATGGAGAAGAACGGTTCCTAAAAGCAACCATCAAATTTTGCCGTTTTTGAGCATTTTTCTAAAAAAACGAAGGTCACGTGATTTATCCGAATCAAAAAAGTGGTTCGGATAAATCACGTGATCTTCGGAGTTAGTTTTACTTCCAGCCGTATAAAAGTAAATTACTGAACCAAATTTAAATCTGTTTTTTTTTTAATTATTCATGAGTATTTGACAAAAAAGACTATGTATTCAGATTATTGATATAATTTGTAAATAATGATGACAAATCAAATGCAAGATTCACATTCAGAGAGTCCGTGCAACCGAAAATGTTTTACGGCGCACCAGCGTGGGAGCTAGCGGAACATAAACCTTGGGGCATATCCCAACAATTACTTCTTTTTTTTAAGGAGGATTTTAGTCTGATACCCCTAGCTATTATCCCTTAACTATTGTAACGTGTTGCCTGCGCTACACACGCGGGACGACGACGGGGAATATTTATCCCATACAGCTGGTCTACTTCTATGATAGCTGCACAATGTCCACCCCCCCCCAAATTGCTGCTTTTGCTGGCTTTCCCTTTGGATTTATATTGTTTTATTATACTTTTTACTTTTCGTTGGACATTCTCCATTATTGCAAGTACACAGAATATAGTACGTTGTCGTACACAGAATACAGGTTGGGTGGTTTTCGCGGTCGTAACCAATAACTGTTTCAATGGCAAGTTCAACCATAGAGCAAGGAACAGTTAAAAAACAGTTATTGGTTACAACCGCGAGCGGACTTCGACTAGGACCGACCATAGAGCAAGGAACCTTGCTCTATGGACTGACGTCCGTTCATGTCTGTTTTTTTATTTACACGTGAATTTGTGCTTGATGGATATGAAGTCTGGATCCTCATGCCTCGCCATTGTTATAATTGATACATAAATAGAGCACCAGTCTACTTACAACATTACACAACATTGTCACGTAAACTTGACAGTTGCAACGGCTGGAAAAGCGTATAAGCTGACCTTTGACCGCGTTTTGTTTTTTTCACATTTTTCGTTAATTACGTGATATTTTGATGATTTTTTTTTACTTCAACCATTTAAAAGTTGTTGTCTGTCATTCCACATCACTATACTAGGTAAACAGTAAGCCGGTGTGTCCCTTTAAGCTTGGGCGGTTATTCGGTATTACCGAGTAGTCACGGTATTTGTTCAATACCGAGAGCCGTTTTAGAAATACTGAAATACCATCCTGCACGGTTTTCAATTTCAATACCGCGATAAATCATTAATGCATGTGCTGTAGCCATAAAAAAAAACCTTTTAGGCCATAAATGAGGAGAATGCAAAGCCCAATTGTCCATCCCGAGCAGACTGTTTATTGTTTGCGGTTTTCAGCAGTTTCCTGGCCCCGGCGGCACCCGGCTGTATCTCTGTAAGGGGTCCTTCTGTAAGTGAGTGATCACACTACAAACACACACATTCCACGTTCTGCAATGCCATTTGGGTGAGCTACCTCCTCAAGAGGGTGCTACATTTTTAGAGTGCCTCTACCGGCAGCTTGTATAAGTTGCGACAAAGAGCGTCAAAGGCAGCAAACTTCTGACAAACACCAACATTCCGCAACTTCCTGGTTACACGTTCGGATTGGGATCGTGGCATGCTGGTTAACAAGTACATGCATTTAGCAATGCACAACTGGGTGTGCGGGTACCACTAAGATACCGACATGCAAACGAAAAAAGATCACGGTATTTTCATCAAGTATCAACCATGAGAATTTCCTAGCGCTGATGCACGAACAGTAACGAACAGTAAGCTTATTTTGAAAAGTTTTATGTTGAAAACAAGTCAATCTATTTGGCCTAATAAAAGATAAAGACAAGCTCAGCACTAACCTGTTGTTAAATAACCATGATTGTTTGGCCTGAATTCAATGCGTGGTGTTGTTGGGCTTCTTTGGGGTTTTTTCCCCATCTGAAAAGTTCCCGGTAATACCGAACACCGCGGTATTTGGGCGACGGTCAACTGTGGACCCCAAAATCAAAAACCGCGCAAGCTTACTTTTAGTGAAACTCTGCATTTTTGTCTGACAGGATAGTGATCAAAACACGTGGGGTTTTTTTACATTACAAAGCAATTTTTATTGAATTTCAGTCTTTAGTAATCATTCTGCATTTGTTTACCTTTCCAAAGCGAAAGAAAATAAATGTCAATTTCGTTCAAATTGATCTACATTTAACCTACATGTAAGTGCACAGTAAACAAAAACGAGACCTTCCTAAGCTGGCAAGGCAACCCTGCACCATAGTTAATAAATTTGGAATTGGAATTGGAATGGAATCGGTAGAAACAGTTAAGCGGTTACAAGAAAGTCTCAAGTTCCATTTGACTGTTTAAGAAAATAAACGCAGATGCACAACCCTAGTCTTAGATTGCAACACATTGAGTAATTACTTCCAGGTCTGGTTGGGCTCACTGAACAATTATTTGAAGGGTTTACTGGTTGTCAAAAACTTCCAGCACTACCAAAGTCCTTAGCATTTTTAATTTATTCAGATTAATTTGAAGTGGTCAAGACAAGTTCAAATTGTTGTAGTGAGAGCTGAAAGTAGAATGTCTAAGTTGAGATTTAATTAAAGAAGCACAGAATTATCATGTAAAGACACATAAATCTATTTTATTGTTATTACAACTATTACTGAATAGGCTGCACTGGTTTGGAGTGGATCCTTCACTAAAACTACAATTCTTAAAAAGCAAATGTCGACCAAAAATGAGCACTTTGCATTATTGGGGGTTTTGAATACTTGACATATGATGACAGTTTGAAGTTATGTGGTTTGATTTGGTTTTACTGTGTTTAAGTTAATTTAATTTATTAGGTGTTCATCATCTTCTTCTCATTGGATCTTCTCAGAAAGATTCCTATACTCGCAAAGCTCACAGAGACTTTATAAATCTCACATAAATAGGCATTTACATTTATCCAAAAGATAAGAGTCACAATGACCAGGGTTCGAAATTAGTGGTCGCCTAGTCGCCAAATGCAAGTGAAAACAGCGGCGGCGTGTCTAATCCCTTACTTACCTAGTCCACCGGGTGAGTCAAAAAATTGTTCCTTTTCACAATAAATGAGGGGTACGGTGGTAAAATCTCAAAGAGAGATGTTTTAAGTTTGTAAAATGGTTTGACAAGTCTGAATGTTTGCTACATTTAATGTGGCCACCATCACAATTGCTCATTTCAGTACACAAACGTTAAAACACGCATGCACATAGTCTGGCTCTTTCCTCCATGTTCCAATACAAAGGCAAGTGGGGAAACACACAACTTGAATTTCCAGGGTTGGAAGGCTTGCAGTGGAGTCTAATCTCAACCTTGTTCCTGTTATGTATTATTCACAAAATTATAACATCATACTCATAAACACATCACTGTCGCCGCAATTTTTTTCCCAATGTGCAAAGATGCATGGCAAACGAAGTTCTATACAACCGATCCTTTAACCACGAATCCATGAAAATGGTTGTTGATGACAAAAGCATCATTAAGGGCAGAAATTGGGGGATAAGATCGTCAAAAAATGCACGTTTGTGAACTTCACTTCCATTTTTTTTTTTTGGGGGGGGGTTGGCGCTTCAAAAATTGGTATGCATTATTACATGCGGACAAGTGAAAAAAATTTGTGGGCAACACAAAATTTGGGTTGACTCTTCCGGCTGGCGTAAAAAATGAAAGGGAAACCCCTGATGACGTCACCATAGCTTGAACTAAATTTTAATATGAAATTTAATTTTTCAAAAAAACGTTAATCCTGAACAATGCAATTGTTTTTTTTACAATCTATTATAGATCATAGGGTAGGTCTAAAAATGTTTACCCGTTTTAGAGTGGCCGAGGTAATCCAACAATCAAAAGGATCGAGGGTTACAAAAATAAAAACCCACACAGGTAACATGGGTATGTTGAATACATTCTCAAGAAATATAGAGTAATTTCTTCACAAACTGTTAATTTATGACTTATAAATAAAAAAGTATTTCACCACAAAGTTTGACTGAACTTAATACAACATTCTACATGGTCCATTGAAAGTCCACGAGACAATACTGCTCCACAATTTGAGGTCACGCACTGCTGGGGTTGTCAGCCATCCTGTGTGTAGCACGCTGCAGGCGGCAGAATTTTGGTCTGCTTTTTAATGATGATGGTTAGGGTATACAGCTTTTTTGACAAGTATACAAAGTGGAATACTAGAAGAACCCTAATCTAGGTCTACGAATTTTACTTAAAGTTGGAAAAAAACTGTGCTTGAACTTGAAGATTTCAACTTGCACGCGACGAAGCTCTACCTTGAAACCTTAACAACATCAGATTTAGTGCGTTTGCATTGTAAGCTTTCCATCGGTACTACAATGTGAACACTTTTTTAGTTAACCTTGCAAATGGAGTACCAATTTTTCGGACATCCAAAGTCATTCAACTTGGAAGTAAAATGAGGTATTTTTTAATAAAGCCATAGTATTGAAACTTCAAGAAAATTTTTTTAACATTGATTTCAAACATACCTAAAATTTTGGGGGAATAATAAGTGAACTAAAAATTAACAATTTCTGCCGTTTAGTTTTGTGGCAGTTGTCTTGAACTCGGAAAGAAAACGGCATACAGAATTTGACCAATACCTCTAGCTAGCACTAGTACTAGCTAGAAGTGTTGGGCGCAATCTTTGAAGATGGCCTTGAAAAAAATTCACGCAAGCCTAATACAAAATTTGCGAGCACAATTTTTGAACTTAAGTCTGCCCACACAAATAAAAACTGCGCGGCTGAGGCAAGAAGTTGATACAAACTACGCGGTAGTGCATGAATGGAATTCCCTTTGGGAAACAGAGGCAGTTAATAACCATTGTTGGTGCTGTTGTTGTCATCGCCAGACTAGAAACAAAAAACATGAAAAACAGGATGCATTTGTCTTTTGAATGAATAGTTTTTCCTATTTTAACAGCGGTTTATTTATCAACTCAGGAATCTGCCAGCGCGACTGTCCCATGCTTTGAACTTTGAACTGTAACCAGTGTGCCGTTAAACAGCGCATCGGCAGCAAACTGGACGCGTGATCTACAGACCGCGACACCATGTTGTGAGTGCGACGTATAAGTTCACAAACTTGACATCGTGTTGTCCGATGTGGAGTTAAAAATCATCAATTTGGAGTACAAAAAATGATCGTGAGTAAAATTAAAAGCTTTATGTTGCATCTTAGACGTATTGAAAATACAGTGGGCGATTTTCGAGCTATTTTGGGGGGGTGTCTTTTCGATTTTGAGGCATTTTTTGTGGCTAGGTGCTGCGTAAGCCTAGAAATACGAGGTTCATTCCGCTATCGTCTCCACGTGGAGACGATAGCAGAACGAACCTTGTAGTCGTATATAGTACTAGTAGTAGTTCTAGGAGGAGTAGGTGCTGTGAAAATCATAGCAAAATGACGATTGTGAGCCAAAAGTGAGAAGATTCCTGGGATGCCAAGTAGTACGACCGAAGATGTCAAAACATTTTTAAAAGGAGTTCAGCGCCACAGTTACTCCTGGGTCTAGGCATTGGGCATAAGCGAAGGCCAAGCAAACCAAAAGTTTGTTAAAATTAAGTAAAAGTCCAACATTCATCAAAGATGTGAAATTGCACAAGGGATCTTAAAAAGTGACGAGAGTTTGGTAGAAAATAATATCATCATAATCATCTACATGTACATGATTAATCAATCATTGCGGTTAGGCCTAACATTTAACAACTCATTGTCATTGGTCATAATTATTAATAATAACTGTGACACCCTGTGTATGTAAATGTTATTGTTATTAAAACAAGTGAGATTGATTCCTTAAAAACTAGGCCTGCAAGTGCCATTCCAGCATCAAAACACACTACAATTTTCACATACCATCAATGTCATCCAGTAGAACATCACTGCCTCCTGGAGAGTGTAAACTTGGGTCCAGATCCCCCAATGGATCGGACGAAAACAGCCACTGCTGTAGCTGGTCAGCCATCTCTATATTTGATACTTGAGTAAATCGTATGACATACGGGTTAATACTCGTCCTGTAAAGTGGTAACACTGTAGCATCATAATACACTTTAGCGTGACCAATGCGTATACGGACGACTTGCACACAGCTTGCGTGATGTGATCATCAGCCGCCCAGAGCTGACCAGAAAAATACAGAGTGAGACCATGTGAATTCCACCAATCAGATTTCTCCGAGCCATCGTACGATTTTGCGTCATGAAATAACAACAATATGTAAATAAGCCAGTTATAATCAGCGACTTAGTTACCCGCCGCCGCAAGGTGGCTCACTTCGGACTGCCCTGGGTGCTGCTCACTGATATTATTATATAGAGATCAGTGGTGCTGCTGCCTGGATGTGCATAAACAATCTAAACAAAACAAACAAAGAATTGCGCTAGGGACGTGCACAACATTCGCGTCAGAAAGTTGAATTTATGAAATGAAATTACCTCCCCTCAAAAATAAAATAAAAATACAATTAAAATAATAACGATAATAAGAATAAATAGTAACAATCATTAGGATAATAATCATAATATATATGAATAAATAATTAACCTTAAATTTCAACGAGGCCTTGTATTTCTACGAACTTCGAAGTTCAATTAATTGTCCTGAGGGTATGTGTAATGTCTCACTAGAGCTGCAAACATTGTAATAGACAACTTATAATAGTTAAAGGGGCACACCGGCTTCGTTGGGCTATTTATTTTGGGCTACAAAATAATAGTACAAAGTACATACATAAATAAATACGCGAACTAATCCATCCCATCCTAGGCAAACCAATCAAACAAAACAAACAAATAAATTGAAACATAGTTGGCCTGATGGGCAAGCCGAAGTAAAGACGAAGTATCGATGGTGTCGGACGATCGAAGTATTCGCTTGATTTGAGCTCACTTGTTTTGTATAATACACACAATTTTCTTCACACGCAACTTTTAGTTTTTTTAGCGCAGTCCTTGCGTATCCCTTGTTCGTTTGATTTTCGCTAGACTGAATTATTTGTTTAACCGTGGGTTCTGACCATCATCGTGCATGCAAGCCAACATCCCATGCTTACTGATTTAATTAATATTACTAATATTCTGCATCAAGAATATCCTTTGTCCGGTGTGTCATTTACTATTCTGGCGTAGTAAACCAAACTGTTCATGCGTATGAGCGCAGCGAAGTAGCATGAAACAACACAAATAAAGTACAGCACCCATGATGGTGTTACCATGGAGGATTCCTTCCTCAATAGTGGTAATAGCACAAAACAACACAAAAACAAATCAACTATAATAGAGTCCTTTTTCTATGGTTATACAATCAAACAAAACACTACAAAAAAAACTTAAAATTGACCCATGTAAGGCATAACACAATCTACTATCGATCATTAAGCAGTAAAGGCAAGCATTGGGGATTGCGAGGTGCCTGAGTGTATTACAAATAAATACCTCAATGTATTACAAAACAACGCAAAATAAACAATAAGTTATACAGTTTAAAAACATTGGATTTCCGCTTTTTCGATTACGGCGAGTCTTCCTGCCAGCAGTCGGCCCAAGACTTCACTGGTCCGGTAGTGGGTCGTGTATATATATATGTACGCTCGTGAGTAAATTCGAAGCCCTGAAAAAAACCCATCAAATACCTGTTTTTCTGAATTTTGAAAAATGTGAATGGCGGACTTCCAAAACTGAATAATCATCAAAATGTCCGCGGTCAATTCTCATAACTCATGATGACATCATCGCTATTTTTGTACAAGCCCTATACTGCTGACGCAAAATAAACAAACGTATGTCACTAGTATGTGTACACTTCTTCGTTCTGGGGACGTACGTGTACAACCATAGAGCAAGGAACAGTCAGAATCAGGTTCTAGAAGTATCGTTACCCTGTCAAACCCTATATAAGCACAGTGTTACCCCCTTCTTTCTAACACTATCATTTGTCGTGTTATCAAGACACTTTGCAAACGATCAACAGGATTTTCTGCAAAAGACGAAGCGAGTTTGAGAGATTTGTTGCTGATTTGTTCGAAAAACAAGGGGTAAGCGATGGTACAAATAAAATAGTCATCTATTTCTACATCCATGCTATTTTAGTATTTGTTTACTATCCCCTTATTGTTCCAATCAATGAATCTGCTGTTTTATAAGACCATTGCAACAGACCAATATTATCGGTAGTTTGAGTTGTTTCTTATTATGTTTAGTGCAATGGTGATGTTTCACATATTTATGTTCTTCTGTAGACCCAGTAACTGGGGCACTGTACTCCTTAACAATTTTTTTTACATCTTCGGCTGTTTGACATCATCGGTCGTACGACCGAAGATGAAAAATTTCGAAAAGAGGAGTACAGCGCCCCAGTTAATGGGTCTAGTACACATGTAGTTTTACGATAGAAGTTGCATTCTACTCATACAGCCACTGCTTTCTAATTTATGTGAAGTAATGGAATGTTTTAATTATGCAGAGTTTTTCCTGGGCTGTGATAAGGCCGATACTCTCTAACTCCTGGCCTCAGATTCGTTGGCCTATGTAATGTTTCCTAGCTAGGGTCAGGGAGGGTGAACATTTGTCATGTTTTAAAACACAAAGGTGTTTTTCTCTGTGCATAGTTCACTTTTGGGGTGTAATAGGAGAAACAAGTTGTGTTGATGATGAATCATTTTAGTTCATAGATAAATTTGTGCTATTTGTGCTGTTCACATGCCTCGTGAATTTTTTATACATATAACTTGTCTTTCTTTATGCTTTGATCATAAAACAGGAGGTGAACATGGCACTTACTGTGAAGGCGTACTTAAAGCGAGGGGAGAATGTTGGCAAAGAAATTCGGCGCTTTTCTGTGGATCCAACTGTTGCAGCCAACTATGAGTACATGTCAAAGAAAGTAGCCCAAGTCTTTCCCTCTTTAGGATCACCAGACAACTTTACTTTGGCCTGGAAAGGTCAGTCAAATTTCTTTTCATTTATTTTTACACAACAACCTAACCTAACCTGACATGAACTTAAACTTTTAAAAAACTTACAGTGATAAAAAGGGTTTCAGCATGGGGGTATGTGCATGGAAGGGCTATTTTGCAACCATTTGCATTTATGTTTTGGCTACACTCCTTTATTAAAGGAGTTGATTACCATAAAAAAAAATTTAAAAAAACTATTTATACTGTTGAAGTGGTCTCTCTATTAGTACTGAAAATATAACATTATAAGTTTTACAAGATTTCAATTGGGAGCATTTGCCGTAGGTACAATTTATGTTATGAAGCAATGTACACATAAACGGATAGATCATAAATGTTGTTTAAGCTAAGTAAATGTTTTTATTAAATTATTAAATAACTGAAGCCGTTAGCTAAACAATTGAAATTAACTGATAAATGTTCTGTAGTGTAAACACTAGCGTAGTTACAACATTTGAAGATACAACCATCTTCACATAAAATGGAGTCTTCCAGACAGTCTCATTAGCCGGCTGGCTACAGCTCCAATGCTCATATATTCAAAGGTCCTGTACATATGTACACATGCAGGGTACATGTACTGTATACATTACATTTTTTACGAGTAACTGCCCATGTCGCGAGAGTCAAATGAGATTATTTTCAGTGTCAATGGTGTTACCCCTTCCGCTGACCCCCCCCCCCCCCTTTTCAGCATTTGATTTTAGCTCAGTGATTCATATCAAATGGATCTTTTTGTGGTATAATACCCAGTTTTATTTACCACAGTCACATACACAGATCCTTGTTATTTTATTGGTGGAACATGCATCACAAGTCATCCATTATTTTGCCATGTATTTACTGCCGCAACGCTCACAATTTAGCATTGGACAAGTGCCTGTCCAATATGGATAGTTATTGGATGCTTTGCAGTGTCGATCCCAAAATAAACTTTCCCAACCTGCTTGTCCAAACGAGGTAAGGATGTCACAGCCGACAAGGTTGATGTCTACATGGAGTCGTCCACATTGCTTGGAAGAGGTTGTTTATTGTGAGGGGATCGGAATCTCATCAATATTCATGAGCAATGGCCACTCTTCTATTTAGCACAATCACTCTCTTTTAATGCTGAATCATCTTGCTGTGATGCAAGACATTTGTAACAACTGCACACAGTATTGAATATTAGGAAACAAAATAGACAGGCACCAACCATTTGTTCATGTATTGTTGCAGAAAATAATCACACCTCTTGCTAGTTCTGTATTCTGGTTGGCTGCAACACGGTCACATGGGGTTAAAAGAGAGTGATTGTGCTAAATAGAAGAGTGGCCATTGCTCATGAATATTGATGAGATTTCGATCCCCTCACAATAAAAGTAATTTCTTTGACATAAATTTAGGAGTGCTCAATAACATTTACCAGTATGCCATTCTATTGACAAGTGATTTAATCCAGCAAATGGAACAGAAAGGGGGAAAGACAACCTGCTTTAATACTTTCTTCAGTGGTTTGGAAATTTAGTTTAAAATTAAGAAACACATGTATTGTCTTAGGACTTGTAGGTTACAATTTAACAAATTGTATTTGTCAGTTGAACAATGCTGATAATCTACATTCTGATCTGAAGAAAAAGTGAATTGCAAAAAAAAAAAGATGCTAGCATTCAATTCAACTTTTACAAAAGCTTATCGTTGTAAGTTCATCTGTTAATAATCGTCGCTTTCCATTTGACTTTCTATTATTACAATGGGAGTAACATGAACAGCTGATGTTTTAACCTATTCAACCAAACGGTTATGTCATTTTGAGGAAACCCCTTGATGAACAAAATGTATTTCTAGTTTTTTGTATTGTTATTGTTTAAAACCAATCCCATAGTTTTATACACTAATCTTGTTGGCAGATAATTAGAGGTTTTAGCCATAGTGCCATTTTTGTTTTCTGCCAGATTTATTTTTCAAATTTTTTTCAGACCCAAATCAGTGAGTGTTTGTTTTCTCCATTGAACCCTTTCTGTGTGCGTTTTTACAAACATTTAGATTGTATTTATTCTTTTTCTTTCCTACTGAAAGCCATTAGCTCTGTACACATATTTTGTTGGAATATGATCTTATATCAACCAAGTTGTAACCTAATGAAACTATGTTGTATGCTTTTAAATAACTTAACCCAGTCTGTAAACAGTTAGGCCTTTGCAACAAATTTTGTGTAAACATTTTGGTTTATATTGTTTCTTTTTATATAAAATAATCAGTAAGGCTTGATTTTTGGACATTGTTTTCGGTACAGAACGGTTTGTTTATTTAAGACCTTTGATTGAATGAACTGTAAAAGACACCTGTTTTGTATAAATATGCAAAAGAAAAGCGCGGCGCGATGATACAAGTCTAAGCCTCTCGTAAATTTGGACTATTACAAAAAATTAGTCAAGTACTATTTCTACCTCTGTGGTGCATCATACACTCGGCAAGAAAATAAGGAGAGAAACACAACATGTGTGTAATCTTTCACTAGAAACCATTCCGATACTGGATGTGCTGTATTCTGAAAAAGAAAAACAGTATTAACGACAACTTAACTAATATCAGGTCTCAAACTATTATCTTATCGACACTAATACTATATAAATCATAGCACATTATTTTCAACTCACAACCAAAATACAATAACTTGTGTTTAGAATGTTTCAACAATTTTTTTGTATTTCAACAGAAAGTCTCACAGTAGGCCCTACATGTATTACACACAGTCATGTTATCTATGTTTAACATAATGCAATAATTTAAATGGAAAATGGGCTCAGCCAGCAGTTTTATTTCAATTCCTTTGGAAACGTTTGACCGTGCAAAATAACTTTGTGAAATTTTAAACTTTGAATAAATTACTGTAAATTTACCTCTTGGAAAAGTTACAGATCAAAGAAGCACACAAGTGGATGATTTTGGACTCTCCATTAGCATGGTTTTATTGAGGAAGAATCTTAGAAGACAACTAACAGAAGCATGAAGGCTGAAGATGGCTCATATTGAAAGCTGCATGTCCAGTTTCTGTGTTCCACTCCTTCCCAGGCATCAGACTCTTATCCTGCCATCAGACTCTGTTCAATATGTTTCACGATCACTGTAGGGCCTACTACTAGTTGATAGCAAATCAATATGAAACTGGTAAAATAAACAAAATTCAAGAAATAAAACATTTCAAGATTGGATGGTAACAAGTAGAAGGTGCGCATACTGTTTTAGAAGTGAACAACTTATGAATGAAAACCTTTCATCGAAGGGTTGTGAAATATTTATGCTACAATACGTAGTTGGCGGAACACTTTGTGTCAAATCTAACCATAACAGTCAGCAATCATACAAAAATGCCCAATTCTACCCCCTCCATGATCATACTAAACATTCCTTAGTTTTAATACCCCCACTACTTGATAATTTAAGGATAATCTTTATTAACATAACTGTGCATTACATACGGAACACACGATCATTCTGACTGAAAAGCGACGATGTTGAAACGAAGCTTACCATTTTATTCACCGTGTCGCACCGAAAAACACTGCCGTGAGTGCCGGTCTGCAACCCCCTTGACCAGCTGATGTCACGTCCGGACGTGTCCGTGCAATCTCGGTGTGTGATCAAAACATTATCAATGTTGGTCCTTTTCTGCTTGCATTTTCTCATATAATAAATGTCATACCAATCACTGAAGCAGGTGAACATCTCAGTGAAACTTCGTCTTCAATTCCATATCACCGTTAAGCCATCAGAAGGGCGAAAAGGGAAACAATTTGACGCCGAATATAGCACAGGTTGAGAAAAATTCATTTCAGTAGCGTTGCGCCATTGATAAGCTTTCGTTAAAAGTACGATGAACTGTGACATGTCCAAACGTGCACAGAAATCATGCCAGACTTCTAGCCTTTAGTGAAGGCCACGTGGTACTGGAGTAAACACAGCACAGCTTGTGGCAACTGTTGTTACGTTGGCCTGTTTTTTCCTGCTTTATATTTCAGGCAACAAGCCTCTTGACATAAGGCTAGCACTCAGTTGCACTGGAATCAGTCGCGAGTTGTTATATGCCACATGCCGCGTTAGGTATTGGATCGAGATTTTAATATATTTTAAAGGCCAATTTCACTTAAAAATCTATCTCAGGTCTTATGGGGTCACCCTTTGAATATGATTTGTATAACTCGGCCGGAGCTTTTTTTATGGTTCAATTACCTTACAGGTAGCATCTATGGTTCTCCGATTATGATTTTTTCAAATATTAAATGTTGATTTATTGTTATGACGTCATCGATGACGTTATCACACCGAAACAATTTGGGTGTCATAAACATACTACGATCTATATACATAGTAAGTTTCAAGACAAAACCCTTCTTGGTTTATGAGAAATGAACGTTTGAAATCTGAATTTTGAACTTCCGGTTTCAACCGGAAGCGAAGGTCATATGGTGTCACAATGTGTACGTAATTTGCATAATTTGACAAGAGCTTTGTTATAGTGCAAGTATCTTACATGTAGTATTTGTGATTCTCCAATTATGATTTTTTTTAACATTAAAAGTTGATTTATTGTTATGACGTCATCAATGACATCATCAAACCGAATTTCACATATTTGTATTTAAACACAAAGATCTCAATACCTAATAAGTTTTAAGTCTCAAACATATATAGTTCATGAGATATGACAAGTTTTCTTTTTGTAAGAAAATTCAACTTCCGGTTTTGAGCGGAAGTAAAGGTCACATGGGGTCGTACTTAATGAAAGAGTTGTAGAACTGTTCAAGGGCCTTCAGATGATACAATAAATAAAGGTGTACCATATTTGGTTCATAAGATACAACGTTTCCCCCAAAAAAACCTTAAACCTCCGTTTTCGACCGGAAGTCAAGGTCACATGGGGTCACATTCTGTGTAAGAGTTGTAAACAAAAGGTCGAACTTCCATATGAAGCAAAAATATTGTATTTATCATTTATGGTTCTCTAGATATGACGATTTACAGTTTTTCTCATTATTTTTTATTTTGGATGTTATGACGTCATCGATGACGTCATCGCCCCGAAAAAAGCTACGGTTTCGTCTATACACTAAGGTCTAAGTACATGATAAGTTTCAAGTCTCTAGGAGTTATACTTTTTGCGAAAATTGCGAGAGAAGGTTCTCAGATAAAGTGGAAAAAAAACCAAAAAAACAGAACAGTAACAATAGGTTTTCGGGCGGAATGCCCGAACACCTAAAAACATCAACAACAGAGTAAGCAAAATTCAAAAACAATCAATGCAAGATGCAAATAGCCAATGCTATAACGGGAGAGGGAAGGGACAGAGTGAGGGGTGACAGGGAGGGAAACACTACAAGGGAACGAGTGGAGGCAAAAGGGACATAACATTGGGTAGAAACAAGGAAAGGTTGACAATGAGGAGGGGGAAGGGAGGGGAAACAAACATGGGTGTGGGAAAGGCCAAGGGGAACATTAATAAGGAAGGGGCAAGGACAAGCAGCTAAAATAACAATGAAAACAGGTCATCTAATAAAACTGTTGTTAAAACAAGAAATATCAACAAACAAGAAATAGAGAAGATATTTTCTCTAGAATGTTTTTTTTCTGAGTTAGTATGTCTGTGGACTTTATTTCTATGGACTAGGCAAAGTACTTATTATACAGTGCTTGACACATCCATGTAGGATAAAACCAATAATCTACTTCACTAAAGCCAATTTTTCTCAATGTTTTCCTTATTTTTACTGCAGACACTGATGATGACCTGATAACATTCTCCAGTGATGAGGAATTAGTAGAAGCTCTTGGCCAGAGAGATGGAG
Organism: Pisaster brevispinus; assembly: GCA_023634235.1. Taxonomy (NCBI): domain Eukaryota; kingdom Metazoa; phylum Echinodermata; class Asteroidea; order Forcipulatida; family Asteriidae; genus Pisaster; species Pisaster brevispinus. The sequence continues at coordinate 8,134,735 of JAMKCF010000005.1, read as the reverse complement.
ATGTGTTCCGCATCTTTGTCAGAGGTGGGTACTTCTTTGCTTGTCCCATGAGCTGATTAGTCACAGAACACTTTTAACTCAGAGTAAATGCAGTGTAACACAGTTAAATGCATATCTTAGTGGGTTAGCTGATATTTCTCTCTTTTTTTTCTTTTTCTTTTTTTACTTTAGAAAAATGAAAAAACACTGTACCTTTTGTTTCCTTTTAAAAAAAATTTTTTTTATTACAAGTTGTATTGTCTGAATTTACCATTTGTGCATAAATGTAAAACAGTCTAAAAAATCTTATAACTTGTCAAGAGACCTACTATTAAATAAATACTGAATCATTTAAATTGTTGTTGACAGTAAATTTCTTCTTAAATCTTACTTTTTAGTTTTGATTTTAGATCTTTTTATACTAACAAGTACATATGTACAAACAAGTTATTAAGATGGATGCATTTTAGTATGGACAAAATTGGAAAATGACAAACTGTGATGTATTTGATGAATATCAAACCAATTGTTATTACCATGTAAACAGAGAAGAAGGCTGCCCGTGGCTCGGACGGATATGATGGCGGCCCAAATGTACGTGAAGAAGATATTTTTCATCCTGGGGTTGTCTGTGATGGCTGTGATTCTCCTATCCGGGGACCACGTTTCAAGTGTATCGAGTGCCCGGATTATGATCTCTGCAAAAGATGCGAGTCAAAGGGACTGCATGAGGAACACCAGTTTGTCAAGTTTCGCAAGCCCCAGATTGGCAGAACAAGACTTGGGGTGAGTTTTTTTATATTTTTTTATTTCAATTTTTCAAAAGTATGTAATCCAAACTTCATGACTTTTAACTTATTAATACTAATTTTTTCTGAAATAGGGTTTTGGTTGTAATCCTGGTATGTGGCGAGCTTTTAGCGGCCATCCAGGATGGCGCCACTGGTGGTGGCAGCAACAGCAACAACAACAACAGCAGCATTGCCAGCGTGAGCAACAGCAACAACAATGTGGCAGCACAGAGAACCCACAGAAATCTGAGGGTACACGTCCAAAACCTGGAGGAACCAATCAGGCTGACCCAACCCAAGGATATGCTCAAGGATACTCTGACCCGACCAACTTCCTTCGAGATATTGGGCAGTCTGTTGCACAAATGCTGGACCCCCTTGGTAAGTGCTTTGACAATTACTATGTTGGTCATTTCTTGAAGTTGGGGACCTAAAGTGTGACATTTTGCAAAAAAAAATGCAATATTTAAAACCCTAAAAAAGAATGTTTTCTTTGTTTCTCAGGTTTACTGATCTGGATATTGTTGATACACACTTCCAATAAGTAGTATCACAATTCCACAAACGATTGGTTGGGTTATTGTTCACACTCAATGAAGATATATTGCAAAAATGTTTGTGTGACATACCACCAAATTTGGTGTCCTGTATAACAAGTGAAACCAATAACTTGAATGTATGTTAAATTTTCTCTGCTTTTATTGATTTGTCTAATTGTTACTAATTTCATAACCTATAAGTAGGTCTTATTAGGGTATGAAACTCTCGACTTTTTCTTAAAAAAGCTGGTACTCCTGTAGATACATAACAAAATCCTTTTTTTTCACATGTATCAGGACACCAAAATGGTGTCCAGGTGCCGTGTTTCTTTCTTAGCTTATTTGTGCTATATCACTTTAAGTTTCAATTGCAAAAAGAATTTCATTTGTTCAACATTTCTGTCCAATATCCATAAGTACCCAGAAGGTGGAAATTAAAGAAAGTGTTAATTAAAGTTCTTAAGATACGGCAAAAGCTAGGTACTGATTTCACATGTAACAAGGGACACCAAAATACTTGGTATCCTGTTACGGTGTGACTGTTTATCCTTATCGTGTATGAAGAAAATACATTAAAAATATGATTTGTAAAATTGATGTCGTAAATTGGGTATTAGTGCTGCTCTAACACACAAAATCTGTTATGGGTACATGTGTATCAATTTTTTATGAATATGAAGAGATTCACAAAATGTCACACCTTGTGTGGAGTTGTGTCCGCAACTTCACTGAATGAACCACATCCTTTTTTTATTGTTGGCTTAGATAGCAAGGACAGTACAACCACACTAAATTGCAAGAGAATCGTCCCCAACACCCCAAAAATTGTCTCAGTCAATATTGTTCTTATTCCAGCCTTGTGGATTTTCCACAATTACAAATATTTTAGTTACTAACTCAAAAGTTTATTCGACCCTCTGTTTAGGCATTGATGTTGACATAGATGTAGAGCACAATGGTGAACGTCGCAAGTGTGGTGGTGGTGGACGTGGGCATGGGCGTCGCTTCCATGGCAACATATTCACACATGGCCATGGTCATGGCAGCAAGAAGTGCAGAAAGGGCAAGGGAAAGTGGAAGTACCATTGGTCTAGCGATGAAGAAAAAGAACAGGGGAATGAAGTGGCAAAGGATCAGGCTGCTTCTGGAGAGTCACCTGAAACAACGGAGGAGATGAAAGGGGCTAAGGCTCAGGAAGCTATGGTGAGTAAAAAATTTAATTTTTTGTTATGTGTTTAATTTTAGCACATCATGGTTTGCACATTTTCAAAATGAGTCAATGAAATGTTGGATTGACTTCAGTGTGGTATAGATAATACTGTATGTCAAGCAGGGTACAGAAAAAGCAAGAAAGATATCGGGCATAAGAAGACAAAAAGAAGAAATTACATTGCTCGCAGAAATTTTGAGAAACATTAATTAAGTACACTAAAATATCCAAAATTTCTCAACCCAAATTCTGTAAAATAAATAAATATACCATTTTAACCATACAAAATTTCTCAATGAGCTCATTATGTAGACATTTACAGAAACACAACTATGCTATGGGTTCACTTCTCATCTATTAGTTGCTGTGAATTAAATTCAATATGCAAATAACATATGCTGATCCTAGTAAATATAGCTTCTTCTTTTTTACGTTAGGATACACATGGTAATGAAGGGCAGCGTCGTGAGGAGTCTGGATGGACCATGCTGGATGAATCTGACTCTGGAAGTAGTTCCAGCAGATCTAAACCAACACCATCTGCTCCAAACTTGCCCCAAGCTGACCTGGCTGTGGATAATGAAGCTGACAAACTGAAGGATATGCACATCAGCACTCACCCAGGTAAACATGATTGTTACAAATGGTAGATGACAAGAGGCAGGAATTAAACAATTGTGTTTTGTAACAAAGATTTGTGAAGGTTTAATCCACCAAAAAGAACAAGGGATAGCTCATTGCATTAAGTCTATATCCAATCAGATTTGTCCTATTAGAATGATAATATGGATGCAGAAGTCCTTGTTAGTGAAACTAGACTTCAGAATAATTGGTTGGTTGGATACATGGTCTTTTAGGAATTGAAGTGTAGTGCATATGCTAGTTTTGATGGACAATGATAAAGTAATACTTTTTAATTCACACAATCAGGTATATTTTTATTCTGAACAATAATTTCAGTCATTTATGGCCAGTTAAAGTTGAAAATGTTTTCATGAAATATAAACAAATATGCTAAATATGTTTGCATTACTTTTATCTAGATGAACGCATTGCTAATGCACTGAGCTACATGCAAGGTATGGGGTATGATAATGAGGGTGGATGGCTGACTCATCTTCTTGAGACCAAGAATGGAGACATCAATCGTGCCCTGGATGCCATTAAGTTTGGCCAGCAGCAGCCTCCTCGTGATGGGGGCAAATAAACCATGAAAATCAGCTAAGAAAAAGCATGGGTAATGGCATTTACTTTTAATCGTTATAAGTTCATGGTGGTGTTTAATAAAGTTTTCAAACATATTATTCTAACAGTAGTTTGTTTTCTTGCATGTAATCCCTTCTAAATATCAAAAAGCGGTTAATTTTACAAACAAACAAAACTATTTGTTTAAAAAATAATAATAATTACAGTTAAAGCTGTTATTAAAATCTTGTTAAAATTCTGATTATTTACCTTTACGATAACCAACATACCTTCAAAGCCACTAACCGAATGATGGATAAAATTAGGGTAACATTACAATAGACAGTTGCAAATTTACTTTGGTAACCATTATGGTTATTTGTGTTTAGAGGCTAGTTAAATTTCGGACAAAATTTAGACTGGTCCTGGTGCTAGCAGAAGCATGTCTTTGAATGAATGGATAATACTTGTATGCCTTTATGGAATGAACAATGCAGAGAGGACTTAATATGCACTCAGTGCATACTTTTGACTGGTCCGGTGTGTTTTGCCTCTCTGCTCTCTGGTGCAATTAATTGTTATACCATTTTTTCAATCTTGTTTTCTGCTAGCTTAAATTAGACTTATATGTAATCTTAATTAACAGATATACTTTTGATTATAAACCCTTAAGGACTTGTGTGTATCAGCTTAACTTGAGTGATGTTTGTTAGTAACTGATTCATACTTGCTATATTTGATTTATTTGATGTTACCAATGTATTCCTTTGATGTTGTAAGGTTTTAAGCAGTCACCTCATTGTCTCTAGGGTTCAATTCATTTGGTGTTGGTTATTCTTGTGGTGGTAAAGCAATATTGTAGGCTATAAGAGATGCTTGGAAGATTTATTAACTGTTTCTATCTGTTACTAAAAGTCTTAATTGTACTTTGTAACCACTTTTTGCCTAACATCATATAAAAAAACATTACTTAGCTAAGAATGCTTGGCTCAACCATTTTGCTATGGAAAAACAAACAAACTTTTCAGGTGGCGTAAGCAATTTTAAAGCTTATATCTGTTATCTATCACAAAATAATTGTAAACAAGACATAGACAATCTGGAAGCTATAGGAAAACATGGTAGCAGCTGTATCCTTTAAAATTGTACCTTAAGAATTAACTAACTTAAGTACAAACTTTGCATTTATGTAGGTCCACAGTAGCCCAAAGGGTTCCTATAGTCTACTACCTAATATTTGAACTGGAATTCTTGTCTAAATTAATTGCAATTTAAAATAGACTAGTTATAATGACATACATTCTTTTATTTTAATATGCCCTCAAACAACAAGTTTAATGAGAGAAATAATCAAAGATGAAAAGGAAAAGCAATGGCAGAGATGATTGGGTAAGCATTTGCAAAGCTTGGTCACATAATTACTGGCCCATCATTTGTTCTGTCAATGTTGGGAATTGTCAAGGATGGTTTATTTTTAACATTTTGTATTTTAAATATTTATTTTATTATTATCATTATTACAATTTTGTTTGTATTACTGTTTTTTTTGTGCAGGCAGTGTCAAGGTGAATAAAATTGGAACATTAAACTTGTATAAACTGGCCCTTGTTGGTTTGGCAACAACCAAATAATTGAAATGATGTGGGACTGTTGCACATCATTTTTAAAATGTCTTTTTTCAGACAATTCATCTGGAAATAAATCCTGCCTAGATGGGTTTGTTGGGTCGCGCAGTCTGCTCTGGGTGTGAATGATGTCACAAGGAAAATGTTTCTCGATGGTCGCAATTATTTTATCAATTATTCGGCGGGAATCTTTAAACAAGTTTGACACACTTTTTTGCCTAAAAACAGCAACTTTGCATCAATTTTCAGATCAACTTGAACGAAATCACTTTTAAACAAATTTGACCCTCTATACTTGTTTATTAAGTGTTTTTATTTGGCCGTAAGTTTGAAGTTTTCTGTGCGGCAATTTGCTGAAATTTAATCGGAAAAACTAGCCCTCTTGTTTCATTCAATTTTGAACTAGTGTTTTTTAACACCGTTGGCGGCGCCCTCGTATATTTGGAACCAATATTATGTCATACTGCGGACTTACTGCGTCTCTATGCGTTTACTGTTGGTTTCTTTGGATAGTTTCCTATTTCTTCAAGACAAAATTTCAATAACGTGTGTTAGTTTGTATCATGCCGAGCAAGTGTGCTGTCGGTGCATTCAAGAAACGGCAAAAAGAGTCCAGAGGTTATTTTTTCTTTCATTATCCGTGTGCTCGGAATAAGTTATTGCAAGAGCTCGAAATAAATTATTGCAAAAGCTTGAGATAAATTATTGCGAATTCGATTAGTGCTGTCGAAATCATTTCTGTCAAAGTAATTGCGAACACTCCAAATCAATTTTTGTGCTCGGGATAAGTTATTGCCAGAGCTTGAAATAAATTATTGCAAAACGGACAAAAAACTTGTTGCAAAAACCTTTCGTGCTCTAAAAAATAATTTCTCTTGAAATCATTTCGACCGCTCCAAATAATTTACTTTGAGTGAACAAAATTATTGCCTGAGCACTCGAAGAATTATTTCTGTAGTCCGTTTTTCATCACATGTCCTTTTAGGGGCTTGAATTGTTATAGCCTTTTGCCATTTGACTATTAAAAATGGTTTCCTAAGTTGAAGCATTGTTTGCTGTTCACAAAAACGTATCATGATCTACTCAAAAAAAGAAAGAAATACCAACCCTGATCCATAAAACTACTATTCGAAATAAATAATTCACTGATGACACAAATTCAGTCTAAAATACAAGGGTCTCAAAAGGGCATTAGATTAATTGATCACAGTAATAAAGTTGGTCGCAATATTTGAAAATGGCCGAATACTGAAAATTCGCGCAAGCCAATTTGTGAAATTTGCGCACACGCAACTTTTGAAATATTGTCTGCCCACACGAACTACAGGGTTTGCATACGCTTGTGCTGCCAGTTGTTCGAACCGTGTGGCTCAGCTCCGCATATGCCCCTCCGAGTTTTGACCCGCCCCTTTTCTCGAGAACTCCCCTGGCCACTTGAGCAGATATCACTCCCATCAAAAATGTTTGACGGAAAAACCTCTTCTTCATCAACACTGTAATATTCCCACAAACCGCTTCTTTCAGACATTTTGATCTGCTTACTTTTCGTTTCAAAGATGCCTTTCTGCATGTCATAATACATGTTTGTGTGGGGTTAAAAACAACCGAGTCCGCAGTCTGACGTCACAGTGTTGTTTTGATTCCTATGCGCTTGCACCGTAAGCGGAGAATGGTGATCGTAAGCGCAGAATTCGGCAGTAAGCAGAGCCATGAAATTGGGCCCAGTTCTATAAGCAAACCTCTGGGGCCACTATGGGATCTCCTCTATACCCTGTTCTGGTGGATTTGTTCATGGAAGAGTTCGAACTGGACACCATCGAGACGCTGATCGCTGGTCCAACACACCCTTTTAAAACTATGTTCATCCAAAATGCAAACGAAACATTGAGCAAGATTTTCCCCGTCTTTATTTGAAGCTTGCATAATATTTTATATGGTATGAAACCTGTTTGACCTATAATAAATGTAGGCCTACTACATCCAAGTGCACGCAGAATCATGACAGATCGAGCATTTCTTAAAATTAAGACCGCGTCCATTTTGTTTAGGCCTATATACTTTTGGAAATTTAGAATATCAAATTCCCCTTATTCCTTTTAAAGTTTTAACTGACGTGGTTTTTAAGGGAAAATATATCGTCAGCGGAACTTTAAAGTTAAGGTTACTAGGCCCCTATAGTTAATTTTTTATTCAAAATGACAAATGCGCAATAAATATGTTTGTTCAACTGATATTTCAAAAATTATCATAGAGTAAATTTTAAATACCAATGCTGACATACGCAAAATATGCAAGGAAATAATTTACACACAGTCAAGATCAAAATCATCCAACCCATAAGCAGCGTACAGGAAAAAATGCACCGTAACTACCACTAAAATTTGAGTGTTTTAAAAAAAAGTCCACTTCCCATAAATTATTTCAGTAATAAGTATACATCAAGAAGACAGAAGAAACAATATCAAAGAAATTGACAAAGAACTGCTTTTTAGAAAGCAATTTGCGAAGTTAGTAATAGCTTTATCGGTATATATTATTATTTCATTGTATATGTTATTAATTCAATTAGTCCATTAATAATATAATCCTACATCAAATGATTGATAAGAAATACTATGTTTTGTTGAACTTACTTCCAAATCAGCAGTACATCGGCCCATATAACATCCACAATCAAGAATTTATTGTAGTAGAGGGGTAAAAAAAAAAAGTTTTCTTATATGACAAGGTCCCAAAGTACTCTACAGACTGATGTAAACTGTTATGAAACCTACTCCATGAGCTTTTGTAAAACACATTTAAAAAGTCGTCACAGATTACTATAAGGGGGAGCCATTACCAAATCTGGTGTGATTTCAGCAACTGACGAACAACCTAAGGATAAAATGGGAAGACAACAATAAGAACCTTCGGGAGCCGACCTTTGTGTGTTTACACACCGTTACCGGGCACTGGTCACCGTTGCGACCATTTGCCACCTCGTCCGCGATTTCCCGCCAAACATGGCCGTTTTGGGTCAAACCATCCATTTTAGATTGGGTGGTTTCCTTCTCCATAATGTTTATCAAGGCAATCGTTTCCTCGTAGCACCAAGATTTATTGGCCTTCTTACTCTTATCTTTGGTTGATGTCTTCGCCGGTCGTTTTTTGGAGGATATTACGGGCATAGTATTATGAATGGGAACAGCAGTCGGACTGATCTCAACCGGAAACTCAATGTCACGACTCAAGGTGCTCGTTCGGGTGACACGGTTTGATGCGTCACGCAAACACCGGGGTTGAAGGCGATACCTGAAAATAATGTTGCACACAATTATTCCATAGAAAATAATAAGGTAAAACTAACTTGGCATCAAAACGTCGTTCATTGTTTTAAGTCATTAGATGTATGTCAATGACGTGCTTTATACGATTTATTTCCTTTAATACAATGACTTAATTGCCAATCTTCATTACAAATTCCATAAAAAAAGAAGCAACTTGGGTCAGCATAGCCCCCTGTACTGATGATGTTGCTGTCCCCATTGATGCACCCCACGGTGGAGAACAGAGCGACGGCTTCTTGAATATTTTGTGGGCCACTAAATATATTCCATTCGAGACAGAGAGCCAAAGGAGTACAGCGTAAAAACCGTGCATAATATTGTACCTGGGGGTTGTTGATTCCCAACTTGAAATATTTTGGATGACCTACAGGCTCTGAAAAAATGGTCCTGTTAGCTGAGAGGTGGGGCCATTTTTTCGAGACTGATGCTCGGACGTTTGGAAAATTTACACAAGCGTACATGGGGTGTCCCAAGGCCCGTCGAGTTGATCTTCTTGCAAATAAAAACAATATATAAGTGTGTTTTTATTTGCAAGAAGATCAACTCGACGGGCCTTGGGACACCCCATGTCAAATTGAGCAGAGGATAACAGTTTAGGAGTCAATGGATAATTTTCATAATTAATGGTGTTCTATAATGGACACTCAAACAGCGACTTTTTTTTTTTTTTACGTGGCGCCTTTTTTTTCTGGCGGCGATTTATTAATTTTTTTTTGGCGGCGACTTGTTTTTTTTTGGGGGGCGGCGACTTTTTTTTTTACGCGTCGCCTTTCGGGTTGTGGTTGTGATTGTGTGTTTGTGTGTGTGTGAGTTTGTTTTCACATTCAAACCGGGGACCTATAACAAAAGAGGACAATAGGGTCCCCGGTTGGGTAAAGGTCCCCAGTTGGAAATTGTGTACAAAACCAATGGGAGCTGTTGCCAAAAAGTTAAAGTCCAAACAAAAGAGGGACAATAGGAGGTCCCCAATTGGAGGTGTTTACACACTTGTGTGTGTGTGTGTGTGTGTGTGTGGTGGTGCTGGTGGGGGGGGGGGGGGGGGATTCCCGTACAGGTCAGTCACGCGCAAGCGCATAACTGAAACTACTTCACTCTTTTAAATCCATTTATTCCGACTGAGAGACAATATCCTGTTTCATTCATGACATCGATGCATACTGTATCCTACTTTCATGTTTTTAAGAATAAACATAATGTGATAAAGAGGACAATCAAAAAATAAGATTGAGTTCAAACTCTCCTTTTTGTAATTTAGTCCCTCGGTAGACATTAGGAAACATAATAATTGTGGATCAAATAACTAGCCAGAATATTTTATCGCGAAATATGTTCGATTTTGTTTCTGCGGCACAACATAGATTGTTAATGAGATTCCTTATCATTTGTTTTAATGGTTTGGGCTTTAAAGTAATATTTTTTTTCATTTGAGGCATCCGTGGTTTCATTACCAGAATTAAAAGATGACATGAAAATAATAATTTAAAGACAAACTGCAGCTTTGGTAATCGTAATGTTTGGTCAAAACGTCCCTAATTTATGTATATGAAATTTGTGAACATTTCTGCGTTTTAGCAGTCAACATAAGCTTTGTAGTTCGCTCGTCCGTTTTTCTTCTTTCCCATTATCAAAGGAATAATTATGTATTTTGATTTTAATGGGGTCAAAGACAATGCCACGTGACAAGGCAGTGACTGACGAAATATAATCAACTCTTAAATTTTCCTGTTTGATATTTCTTGTAGTACCAGAGCTGTTTACGATGCTGTTTTACAGAGGATTTTACAAAGGCTTAATTTGCGCTGCCAGTCGAGTACAAATGCGGAAGTAGATCAGGTTACAGTTGTGCGCTTGCGCGTGACTGACCTGTAGGGGAATCCCCCAAACACATTCAAAACCCGGAAGGCGACGCCAAAAAAAAGTCCTCGCGTAAAAAAAAAAGGGTAAAAAGTTGCCGTCTAAAAAAAAAAAGTCGCCGCCCCCCCCCCAAAAAAAAAGTCGCCGCCCCCCAAAAAAGTCGCCGCCACCCCCCCCCCAAACAAAGGTCGCCGCGTAAAAAAAAAAGTCGCCGCGTAAAATAAAAGTCGCCCCATACGGCGAATTGTGTAAAAATAAGGGAATAAAAGAGTGGCGACGAGTTCTTAAACGGCCGTTTAAGAACGAGTCACTACTCTTTTATTCCCATTCATAAATGCCCTTTTGTTAAAAAGCGAAACAAAATTTATAGATAATCTGTGACAATCTGTACATTTTGTACATTTTCAGAATTTTTTTAAAAGTTATGTTTGGTGCGCGTTGGGTTGTGTGTACGCACGTGTAAAAATAGATTACGCGCTGGTACTAATAATAATAGCTATATATTGCGTTCCGCGTAATTAAATCGGCGTACCGTGAGCTTGCGCGCCCAACACGCGAAGCCAGCCGGTTATAAACACTCTTGGCCGTGCTTTATCATCTGTTTAAACACCCCCACGTGACACGCTCTCCACCAATAGGAATAGCGAAACTGTCTGGGGTATTTATGAATATCGTTTTATAGCGCCCTCTTTGAATGAACTTCCCTCAGCCGTTCATGCACCTTTGGACATAGCCCGAACATCTGACGTCACACTTCGAGGCTCGTGAATAACGCCACATACCTGCCAGACCGGATGTTGGCAGATGTACCTTTGACCTAGCATTAAATTCACACGAAGACTCGCACACGTACATGTTCACATTTACATAGTAAATAAAACAACACTATGACGCCAGTTGCATGCAGCAGACGATCGAAAGTGCAAGCTGACAAACTTCATCACCTCTTATCTTCCAGTACGCGCTAATCCTCCAATCAGATGCTCGAACCGGAGTGTGATATTATACACATATGGACTGGCAATGAGGTCACTAGAGCACGTCTATTCCCCCGAGGGACTGTGAGTGGGGAAATAGGTCCCTCTTCTGGTCACTCACAGGCCCGAGGGGGGATAGACGTGCTCTAGTGACCGAATCATGACAGTCAATATGTGTTTTATAACACACCTCGGTCAAAAATATGAAATACCAGTCAAAAATACATGTGAAGACAGGAGTAACGTGATCCGACGATCCAGACGCCGCCGTTTTTCATGTGAAGATGAGCCTGGCAAACCTCTTGAGGGCGCTGACAACCAGTCAAAAATTGAAAGACTATTGTCCGCTTCGGGAACTATTTCCCGCAAACTACGCAAATCTCATGCACTAGCCTATAATAGTCCATCCCACGTGACCGTGTTTCAGCCAACCAGAACACAGAACTAGCAAGAGGTGTGTTATAATATACAAATATTGACTGCTTCGAGTGCTTATGGTTAAAACTACGACTCCCGAGGTGATCCCCGGAACGTTCTATTTTCCCGAGGCGCAGCCGAGGGAAAATGGAACGGTCCGGGGATCACCTCGGGAGTCGGAGTTTTAACCATAGCACGAGTAAAAGCAGTCAATATTTGTTTTATAACACCCCAACAGACTATTTATCATCCTCGTACACGTAACCTTCGTACGCGCATTTCAGATACACAGATGCACAACTGATTGGGTTCGAGGTGGGTAAAAAAGACGTCTGGGTACTGCGCGCGTCATGTAATAGTCGACTATTACATGGCAAACGACTATCACACGGCCGCCGGGTTTCTAGTAAAACTAAGACATATCATGTGACGCGCTCTAAACCAATGAAAAGGCAGAATTTTTGTAAGGGGTGTTATAATATACAAATATTGACTGCTTCGAGTGGCGTAGTAAAACTAGTCACTCGAGATGATCCCTGGAGCAGCCTATCTTCCCTCGGCTTCGCCTCGGGTCAATATTTGTTTTATAACACCTCCTCCATTTTTCTGGTAGAATCAATTGTCAAACAACTTTACGTACGTGGCAATCAATCGTCAAACAAGAACTGTAAAATCTTACGCTGAAATACCGAGTTTTGACAAAATAAGAGGGTACCAGACTACTGCTATTACGTTCGTTCTCTAAACGGTATTTAAAATGCACACATTCTGTTCATTACACCGGGTTCGAGGTTGTCAAGCAGCTCGTTTAAATCAATGTTTGAAGTCAATGTAGTCAGGGTACCAGGATATCCATGCACTAGTACATCGGTCGCTAGGCTGTCGTTGAATAGTTCCGTTGAATAGTTCGCGTTGCGTTCGTGGCACGCACTAGTAAAACTAAGGCATATCATGTGACGCGCTCTAAACCAATCACAACGTAGAAAATATGTATGAGGTGTTATAACAAGCGAGAACTTACTCCCAGTTTGTATATCATCACTCTGTGTAGTGAGAAGGTCAATGCGTCACGCTCCGCATACGGTCAGTGCAAAATTACATTCTAAACTTTGCGCGTGCATGCTGTTTGTCATGAAATAACGCTCTGAAATGTTAAACGTTGCGCGTTGCACGTGTGAAGCTTGTGAGACTAACATTCAAGAAAATGGTTATCAGGATTGCTTATGAAGTTGTTGCTTAAGTTTCTTTGTTTCTTTGTTTCTTTATGAGGTTGGTTGACTTATATAGACCTTATCATTGATCTCCAATTGAGATCAATGGACCTTATGCATTGACGTCATCCAGCCGCCATCTTAGAGGTAAAACGGTGACGAAACAATGGAAACGCACAGAATTGTACGCGTGCAGCGCACAGGATTGGCCAATGAATAACCTCATTTTGACCTTTAGGCGAGGGCGCCCTACTGATATGACGTCATGTGCATAAGGTCTATACTAGGCTGGAAGCAGGGGGGCGGACCACAGACATATAATACCTATAGACCGACAGCACCTATGGAAATCAACGTCTGGATACCGTAATTTTGAAAGTACCCGACCATACCCAAACTATGGGCAAAATCCGCGAAAACGCAAGCGAAAACACGTGTAAAGCAATTGGCGAGCAGGTGGATGATGATAGAAAATTTGTGTTTAAGGGTGAAAAAATCACCAAAAGACTTGGAAACAATGTTTAATCAACAACTAGATACCTTTTCTCACGTTAGTTGTTTGCCGTTTCTCCTCTTTTTGCTGAACTTTCTCCAAATCGATAAAAGTAGATGGAATTATTCTTCGTATCAACAAAAATTCGTTCGTCAAACACTTTCCGGCCAAAGTGCGCGTCGGTGCGTGTTTTGCGCGGACGCTGATGACGCGTACCGCCTATAGATTAACGTGCTACTGATATACGCGATTGTTTGAAGTGCATTCCACGCGAGCGTACGCAAAACGTGCCGAAGGCGGGCCGGAGTGTGCACAACGTTGTGTTATAAAGCGAGTCCAGGGATTATTTCCCGAAAATGAAGTTATAGAAACGACGTTTTATACGGTTAAACCTCAACGCCCAACATTGTAAACGGCTGTTATGGAATGTTCATGAAGTGTGGTTTCTTAAATTTCAAGGTAAAAACTAGATTTTCACAATGAAAACGACACAAACGTGTAGAAAGTGACAGTCCTGTAGGCCTTGGCCTAGGCTATATGTATAATAATTTTGTTTACAAATTGTTACGATTTCCTCCCCAAAATCAGCAAAAGTTAATCAAACAACTTTTTTGACGACTCCAGTTATTACAAGAATTTCCTTAAATTCCATCACTTAATTTACAACCCATCATCGGGTCAATATCTCCTGAAAATTCAGAAAAAGTCCATGAAAACGGGACCACTGCCTCGCGGCTGTGCCTAAACGTGTACAAAAAGTGTTGACGCGTCTTCACTTCCGCCCAGGGTTTGAGAAAGTCCAAAATTTCAATTGAGGAGTAGCAAACCGCCACAGCAGACGTGTCCTCAAGCGCCCAGAAGAGATGCAAGTGGCATGGTAAAGTGTTACAACTGCGGGGATGTTGGACATTTTGCTCGCGACTGTCACGTACAGCGTAGAAGGAACCAGGGAAACGGCCAAGGGCGAACCCAGTGGACCGAGGGAACGCCAACAAAAAGGAATGGTCCGGGAATCAAACAGTAGAACAAAGCAAGACACAGTGCAGATCTGACACAGGTGTAACGGGGAAAGAATCAGCTAAAGTCCGGGCTCACACGGGTATTTTTGTGACCGGTATAATAAATGGTTTGGAAGTGAAACTCCTTCTGGACACTGGATCAACGCAAACAGTTTTATCTACGACGTCATTTCTGAAGCTACCAGATGAAAGAAAACCGAAATTAGATGTAATGGAAAGTCGTCTAAAGCAGGCGGATGGAACTCCAATCGAGGCTTGGGGACACAATATGATGACTCTTCAAGTGGGAAAGATGAGTCAGTCACTCGATGTGACAGTTGCCGAAATAAGCAGTGAAGGAATCTTGGGTATGGATTTTCTGTTAGCATCTGGGGGAACTTTGAACTTTGAACAGCTCAAACTTAAGATAGATGGCGAGCAGATCGCATGCACAGATGATAGTGACGTGACACTTTGTGCAAGAGACAACTATTATACCGGCATGTCATGAGGCAGTAATAAGAGTAAAGACTTCAAACCCTGCGATGTTTAAAGGGTGCGGTATAATCGAACCGACTGGATGCGAATTATTAGTAAGGAGAGGGCTGCTGTTAGCAAGAACATTAGTGAGCACAGAACACAGTGTGCTACCAGCCAGAGTGATTAACATGACTGGAGTCGAGCAAATCATGAGAGAGGGGAGTGTTGTTGGCACTATCTCTCCAATACAGGTTGAACAGCATGGGGTGGATTCAACTGACGTTGTCAGAGAGTTACAACATGAAGGAGTGGGGTGCAACACGGACATTCCCGAGTATCTGAACGACTTGTGTGCAAGAAGTTGTAAGGAATTGGGTGTAGAATATCAGGTGCGAATGGAGAAGATGCTGATTGATTTTCAAGATGTTTTCTCTAAGGGAGATTATGACATAGGTCGCACCAATACAGTCAAGCATAACATAAAGACTGGCAATGCAGCGCCTTTACGCCAACCACCGAGAAGAGCCCCGATGGGACAACAGGAAGAAATAAACCGACAAGTAGATGATTTGTTGAAAAGAGGACTAATATAACCATCTAGCAGCCCTTGGGCATCACCAGTAGTTTTAGTAACTAAGAAAGATGGCTCGAAACGTTTCTGTATCGACTACAGAAGACTCAACGCCGCGCCGTGACTATTAAAGATGCTTATCCTATACCGAGAATTGAAGAGTCTTTAGACGCACTGTCAGGGTCCAAATGGTTTTGTACTCTCGACTTGGCATCAGGCTACTGGCAAGTGGAGTTAGACGATGATGCGAAGGAGAAATCGGCGTTTACAGTGAGAGGAGGACTTTATGCATGGAACGTCATGCCATTTGGTCTTTCCAACGCACCGTCAACTTTTGAGAGACTAATGGAACGCATAATGGCCGGACTGCAGTGGGATATTCTATTAATCTATCTTGATGACATCATAGTTTATGGCAAAACGGAGGACGAAATAATGGAACGGCTAAAGACAGTTCTGCAGCGACTGAGAACGGCGGGACTTAAGCTGAAACCGAAGAAGTGCCACTTATATCAACGAGAGGTGTTATACTTGGGTTATGTTGTTTCCGAGAAGGGCATCCAAACGGACCCAGAGAAAATAAAAACAGTCAAAGAATGGCCGCGTCCGAAGGACGTTGGAGAAGTGCGGAGTTTTATTGGCTTGGCGTCATACTACCGGAGATTTATTAAGGGTTTTGCGGATGTGGCACGCCCTCTGCACAAATTGACCGAGAAACACATGAAGTTTGAATGGTCAGAGGAGTGCGAGGAAGCATTTTTGGAACTCAAGAGTAGACTTATTTCATCACCAATATTGGCGTATCCTGATGCAAAACTAGACTTTATTTTGGACACCGATGCTAGTAATGTTGCGACAGGGGCAGTTCTTTCACAGATACAGGAAGAACGAGAAGTGGTGGTCGCCTATGCCAGTAAGACACTGAGTTCACAGGAGCGAAATTATTGTGTAACCAGGAGAGAACTTCTAGCAGTTGTTCAAAATCTCCGACATTTTCGTCACTACCTCTATGGTAGGAAGATTTTGGTGCGACCAGATCACGGCTCTTTGAGATGGCTGACCAATTTTAGAGATCCTGAGGGACAGTTAGCACGCTGGATGGAAGTAATAGGACAGTATGACATCACCATAGAACACAGGGCAGGACGTCAGCATGGCAATGCAGATGGTCTATCCAGGCGACCATGCAAACAGTGTGGCCGACCAGATACCGCCGACGAGGGAGTATCAACAAGAATGAGTGGGGATGAGTCGGGTGAAGAAACTGAAAAAGGAAGGCAAGCGACCGATAAGTGGACGAGATCAATGAGTTGGACACCTGAAATAAGCTGTGCAGACATCCGTCAAGGACAACTAGAAGATTCAACCATGAGTCACATCCTTAAGAAAAAGGAAGAATCACCAAACGATCGTCCTGAGTGGGAGACAGTTTCTCAATATTCGCCATCAGTGAAAACATACTGGTCGCTGTGGGATCAACTTGAAGTACATAATGGAGTTTTGTGTAAACAATGGGAGTCGGCAGATGGTTTGCAAACGAAGATGCAAGTTATTTTGCCGCAGAAGTACAGACAAACCATTTTAGAAGAATTACACGGGGCAAAGTCTGCAGGACATATGGGCCTTAGAAAGACTCTTGCAAAGGTGAAGGCAAGATACTACTGGGCTGGATTATCAGCTTATGTTCGTTCATTTATTAGAAGATGTGAAACATGTGCAAGACGGAAATCTCCTCCGAAGAAGGGCAGAGCACCACTACAGCAGTGTCAAGTTGGGGCTCCCCTTGAACGAGTAGCAATGGATATCCTTGGGCCGTTACCAGAAACGGACAGGGGTAACATTTACATCCTTGTTATAGGCGACTATTTCACGAAGTGGATGGAGGCCTTTCCACTACCAGACCAGAGGGCTGACACAATAGCTAAGATATTTGTAGAGGAAATCATTTGCAGGTTTGGCGTGCCGCATGAACTACATACAGATCAGGGACGAAACTTCGAAGCTGGAGTAGTGCAAGGAGTTTGTAAATACCTTGGCATAAGGAAAACAAGGACTACTGGCTACAATCCGAAATCCGATGGATTAGTAGAAAGATTTAATCGCACTCTGATGAATATTGTTTCCAGTATGATTGATCCGGTAAAAAGACACACAGACTGGGACGATCAGCTACCGTTTGCAACTATGGCTTATCGCACATCGATCCAAGAGTCGACCGGCAAGACACCTAATATGATGATGCTGGGACGCAATTTGACCCTACCTGTAGACGTAATAATTGAAGAGGTGGTGACTGAAGATGACTTAGTCGCAGGGGAAGACTATGCAGAAAAACTGCGTATGAGAATGCAAATAGCACATAATGGAGCCAGAGAGTGTATGAAGGGAGCGGCTATTCGGCAAAAGAGGAACTACGACCGCAAAGCCAAAACCAGTGATATTAAGGAAGGGGTGTTCGTTTGGCTTCATAATCCTGCTCAGAAACGGGGGCTTAGTCCTAAACTTCGCTCTCCGTGGGAAGGACCATATTTAGTGATAACCAAATTGTCTGACGTTATTTACAGGATACAGGCGAAGCCGAAAGGAAAGATGTTGGTAGTGCATGCCGATCGCCTAAAGTTGCATGTGGGAGATAGAAAGGAGAGTTGGACCCACAGTGATATCTTTGTAGATAGCGGTAAAGAAGCGCCGAGGAAGAATCTTTCCAGAACGCCGGCTATTGTGCGCCGCAACCCAGAGAGACCAAGAAGGAAGCCATTGCGATACTTGTAATCAAGGAAGAGTAGTGATGTTACTGCAAGTTACTGATTAGAGTTTCTATTTGTTCTTTATATTGATTCTGCAGACCCAAGTATTAAAGCAACATGCAGCCACGATTGATGAGATGCAGGGTATGCCACAAGAGTTTCTTCAGAAGATGGAATTTGTTACGACACGAAGAAACTCACCAGAGGGAGAGAGAAAAGTATCGTTGTCCACAATGTCCTGCGGCATTCGTAAGATTTGAGGACCTGAGAAAGCACACCCGGCGGGAGCACCTCTACCCCAGAGGAGAAGATAGGCGGGAAGAAAGAGTGAGGCAGAGTACTGGGAGAGAGGAGAAAAGAAAGCACACAGACAGGAGAGAAGAGAGTGCCAAGAGAAGAAAAGATGACAGGCGGAAGCAGGATGGTGGAAGATATGAGAAGAAGGACGGACGAGTTGAGGAAGAGCCAGGGAAGGCATCGAAGGAGAAGAGAGGAGAGAAGCCCAGAGATGATGTTAGAGGAGCAGAAGTAGAGAAGGCTAAACAGGTTCAGAAGGAAGTAGAGAAGGGGCAACTGCCGGAGAGTAGGAAGGAGGAAGAATTCGAAGAGCGTATGGAGGGTGGAGCTGTGCAATTAGTCGAAGAGGTGCGGAATGAATTTCATGGCGAAGACGGAGAGGTGGTAGAGAATGACACGAGTGACGTCATGGAGAGAGATGATGGAGAAGAGAAAGCAGCGTATGCAGCCTCCATCACCCTGATGGATGAAGGGATTAATAGCTTCCTTCTCCAAGACCAACATACCCCCAAAGGGCCAGTAATTGGGAAGAGAATCTCAGCGGCACGAGCACCGAGCCCTGCATCTTCGACCCGCTCGTCCTCAAGTAGCTCTTCGGCCTCCTCAGCATCTTCGTCCTCGACATCAGCATCATCGTTATCGTCGGTTTCCTCGGTAAACAGAAACCTGACCACCAAGGAGATAAAGTCGATACTTCAAGGAAGAGTCGTAAAGGTAGTTGAGAGACACATAATCTCATCGTACAACGAGGAGAAGAAGCAGAAGAAGGAGATCTGGGAGAGAGAGTATTTTCTTGCAGATTCTGCTGAGGAATAAATTAATTGACTGTTATTTCAGAGTTTTTAAATTACATTTAAATTGTAACAACAATTCTGAGCAAGTTCAAAGGTTAACAGAGAATTTTTTTTTTTTTTTGGTCAGACTTGAACGCTGGGGACAGCGTTAGTCTTGAGCGGCGGCAGTGTGGCGTGAGGTGGCGGTCTCACTTATTTTTTTTGCATTTCATTGTCTTTTAACAGCGTGTTCATACTTTTAAAGATAAATTACTTACTTCTTTGCAATGTATAAATCTCTAAATCCTGTAAATATTACCGAATAATCTCGCGGAAGATTTCTGTGAATACTTCTCCGTTACTTCCGTTCAGTGAAAACGTTAGTCCATTCACAATTTGTCTTATACCATGACGTCATAGGGTTTCCAGATCACGTGATGATTTATTATAATTATTTCTTTTAATAATCAGCCACAACTGTTTTTGCATGATTTGAAGATGTATAAATTCTACAAATAATTTTTGGTGTATAAATATTCAGATGATTTGGCAATGGATATGATAAATTTAAACTTTGAGATTTACTGAATGTAGGCCTATCTAGGGCGCCATGTTGGTTGCTATAAACAAACAGACTTGGGACCAATCGCAGCGACGCGGCGGCAATTATAAAAGCAGGCGCATCTCCATTTTTTGATCAGTTGCCGCAGGCTAAAGTTTCTGCTTGATTAGGTAAGAATTGTTCATTTATATTACTCCTTTGTTTGCTTAGATTGGTCAAGGTGTGTTCTATTATAGCTCCATCAATTATAGATTTTGTTGTGTATTTCTTTTTGAGAATTTATCCCATCTCAGCTTGAATATGAATTTAGGTGAATTTTGTGCACTTATTTCTGCATTGTTTTCATAAATATTGAAACTCAAGATATTTGGATGCAAGATTGTACACGATAAATCTTGATGATACTTGTACATTTATTGATGATTCTTTGAGAATAAATTAAGAATGTTAATGTTCAGTTGCCGCAGGCTAAAGTTTCTTCTTGATTAGTTTGTTTAAGGGCAGAACAGCGGTAACTCAAGCAACTCACAAGCGTCCTTAGTCTTCTTATCTATACAAAATACTCCGGTAACTCCGGCTGAGCATGCTGAGTATTATTGAGTAGCAGTTGAACCTGGCGAAGTACCAGAACGGCGAACTGCGGGAGTTTATTGAGTAGCAGTTGAACCTGGCGGAGTACCAGAACGGCGAACTGCGGGTGTTTATTGAGTAGCAGTTGCTGGCGAAGTACAGAACAGCGAACTGCGGGTGTTTATTGAGTAGCAGTTGAACCTGGCGGAGTACCAGAACGGCGAACTGCGGGAGTTTATTGAGTAGCAGTTGAACCTGGCGGAGTACCAGAACAGCGAACTGCGGGTGTTTATTGAGTAGCAGTTGAACCTGGCGGAGTACCAGAACGGCGAACCTCGGGTGTTTATTGAGTAGCAGTTGAACCTGGCGAAGTACCAGAACAGCGAACTGCGGGTGTTTATTGAGTAGCAGTTGAACCTGCGGAGTACCAGAACGGCGAACTGCGGGTGTTTATTGAGTAGCAGTTGAACCTGGCGGAGTAATTTCAGCGTGTGGCTGACCGTACAGACGAAATAGGCATACAGGGTATTGCCGGAGTAATTGGATCAATTGGTTGTTTGTAGGACTTCAGAAGACTTTAAGGATTGATAATTGCTATGTTCATTGTCATATATTGTTGAGTAAACTCAAGTTCAGAAATAAAGAAGTGTTTAAATGTTAACTGCAGCATCAAAGTGAGAATTCAGTTAGTTTTCTCTTCTCCGTCCTGAAGCAAATATTGGAGTTTTAGCTACCTGGTTGTATACCTCAACCAAACGAACCTAGGGATCCACACAAAATTTATTGTCGTTGTAGCCACAGACATATAATACCTATAGACCGACAGCACCTATGGAAATCAACGTCTGGATACCGTAATTTTGAAAGTACCCGACCATACCCAAACTATGGGCAAAATCCGCGAAAACGCAAGCGAAAACACGTGTAAAGCAATGGGCGTGCGGGTGGATGATGATAGAAAATTTGTGTTTTAAGGGTGAAAAAATCACCAACAGACTTGGAAACAATGTTTAATCAACAACTAGATACCTTTTCTCACGTTAGTTGTTTGCCGTTTCTCCTCTTTTTGCTGAACTTTCTCCAAATCGATAAAAGTAGATGGAATTATTCTTCGTATCAACAAAAATTAGTTCGTCAAACACTTTCCGCGTCGGTGCGTGTTTTGCGCGGACGCTGATGACGCGTACCGCCTATAGATTAACGTGCTACTGATAAAAAAATACGCGATTGTTTGAAGTGCATTCCACGCGAGCGTACGCAAAACGTGCCGAAGGCATGCATGCAAGGCGGGCCGGAGGGAGTGTGCACAACGTTGTGTTATAGAGCGAGTCGAGGGATTATTTCCCGAAAATGAAGTTATAGAAACGACGTTTTATACGGTTAAACATCAACGCCCAACATTTTAAATGGCTGTTATGGAATGTTCATGAAGTGTGGTTTCTTAAATTTCAAGGTAAAACTAGATTTTCACAATGAAAACGACACAAACGTGTAGAAAGTGACAGTCCTGTAGGCCTTGGCCTAGGCTATATGTATTAATTTTGTTTACAAATTTTTACGATTTCCTCCCCAAAATCAGCAAAAGTTAATCCAACAACTTTTTTGACGACTCCAGTTATAACAAGAATTTCCTTAAATTCCCTCACTTAATTTACAATCCATCATCGGGTCAATATCTCCTGAAAATTCAGAAAAAGTCCATGAAAACGGGACCACTGCCTCGCGGCTGTGCCTAAACGTGTACAAAAAGTGTTGACGCGTCTTCACTTCCGCCCATAGTTTGAGAAAGTCCAAAATTTCAGTTTAGCTCCCCCTGCTGTCCGTCTATAGGTATTATATGTCTGTGGTTGTAGCCCACCACAGACGCTCGGAAGAGTGCCCTCTACGTGACGACCAGAGTAGAGACGAGGAGGCCGCGCACGCGACATAAAAATTAAACACCCCTATTTTTGTACCACTCACAGTCAGAAGCGTGATATGGTGGTTTGGCTGGCCAATTCCAGTAAATAACAGTTTGATTAGTTGCGATCATAAATGTTTAAGGGGTAAAAGGTATTTTGTGCTTTCTCTGTCCATTTGTTTTAAACTTCTTGCTGTGCGCCCGAATTTTCCGACACTCGTTTCTTATTATGTGGATTGCAAATAATAAATACCTGTTTTATTAAAATTGTCAATATTTAAAACGTGCACGTAAAAGCCCATTTTTTAGTTCGTAGTAGTCTTATAATTCGCTGAAATATCCGTATTTCTGTTGATCTAATTGTAAATAAGCAATCCATTGCTTATTTACGTTTAGATCAACAGAAACATAACAATAGTTTGCACTTATTTATGAACCCAAACTTTTTTTTACAAAAAGAGATGGCGAGATACAGCAATGGTAGGACATCTTAAATTTAGTGTCCGGCAAAAAGTATTTGTATTTATTGTCCAAGCCAACAGCGGATGAACCGCCAATTAGGCCTACAAGAAAGGGGAAAAAATCTTTAAATTTACAGATAAAAACTAAATACATAAATTTTAAGAATTAAAATTGGAAAAGATAAATTAATTAATAAATAAATGCATACATGTACAAAAGAAATACAGCATACAGTGCTAAGATTAAACGCTTCTCGCACCCCTCCTGTATAAAAATAATACCCTGGCGCCGCACATGTTCTGACATATCTGATGATGACCGTGTTAGTATGTTTGTCGATCTTTATCAGTATGATTGAATAAAGATGCATTGTTAGGACAACTGTCCGTATTCCGGCCACCACGTTTTCATTCATTATAAATTAAAATAGCATGTTAGTTGCTCAAAATGAGATATTGCTTTTGGAAAAATTGTTCCTAACAATATGCATAATATCCAGTCATACTATTAAAGATTGACAAACTTACCAACACGGTCATCATCAGATGTCAAACTACTTGCGTTGCCATTTTGCAGCACCATTTCATGCCTTGGCTAAACCGTTCGAATGGATTAATAATTCGTTTGAACGGACTACTAAAACCGTGCTAACGAATTGGCCCCTGTATATTTTAACAATAATAAAGCGATATAAACTTTAAAAAAAAAACACCTTATAACGACACTTACTAAGATCATGGAGGTAGCTCCTCCATGCTAAGATTGAAAGCTCATACGACGTCTAATTAATTGGTAGAAGGTACGTCATGGGATGCACGCTTAACGCAAACACTATTCGGCATCAGGCTCAGTAAACCATTGATCTAAATAATAATAGAGATGAATACAGTAAACAATATGACGTCATGGACACATGACCAATCATTATCACAGTATGCTAATGTGCGGACACTTGGCAGCGGACATTTTTAGAATGACACTGTGGGAAAAAATCGCCCTCGGCCTATGCTGTATTAAAGGGACACACCGGCTTACTGTTTATCTAATATAGTGATGTGGAATGACAGACAACAATTTTTAGATGGTTCGTGTAAAAAAAAATCATCAAAATATCACGTAATTAACGAAAAATGTGAAAAAAACAAAATGCGGTCAAAGGTCAGCTTATACGCTTTTCCAGCCGTTGCAACTGTCAAGTTTACGTACAATGTTGCGCAATGATGTAAAACACGCTTCGGTTGCACGGACTCTCTGAATGCGAATCTTACGTTCGATTTTTCATAATTATTTACAAATTGTATCAATAATCTGAATACATAGTCTTTTTTGTCAAATACTCATGAATAATATTTAAAAAAAAACAGATTTAAATTTGGTTCAGTAATTTACTTTTATACGGCTGGAAGTAAAACTATCTCCGAAGATCACGTGATTTATCCGAACCACTTTTTTGGTTCGGATAAATCACGTGACCTTCGTTTTTTGAAAAATGCTCAAAAACGGCAAAATTTGATGGTTTCTTTTAGGAACCGTTCTTCTCCATTCCTGGAAGACCTTTGAAGTCATATGTTAGCCTATTTTGTAGCCCAAATAGCCCAACGAAGCCGGTGTGCCCCTTTAAGGAGGTTTCGCCTTCGCTCATTCTTCTCGTTACGCCTAGGCTTACGATATGCTTGCGATTAAATCCTGGCTAGAGTGCTGTTAATGTTCTAGATTGCACCAGCGATCATCTGGCTGGTGCATCTAGCATCCAGTTACACTCATTGATCTCTTTTATTATACGGTGGCTGATTTCCGCCAACAACAAAACACTTTTTCAGTCGCCGTTATACGCCCTTTACAGCGTGATAATTCCCTATTACCCAGCGTTACGCTTTAAATTTACCCCCTAATTTACGGCGTTATAACGCCCTAATTTTATGGCGTTATAACGCCCCATTACGGCGATCGCCGGAAAACAAGCAGTATGTAGTCATAACCAGCAATAGTGGGGACACGTTGCCCTGGACATCAACAAACAAAGAAATAAAAAGACAAAAAACAACTAAAAAAACACAAAATTTGCAGAAATAAAGACATACAGAAAACCCGAAATATGATTGATACAAAGAAACAAACGGCAAAGCACGGATAGAAAAGGTGTAGAAACAAAGAAACATTTAACAAACAAAGAAAAAGAGAAACAAAGAAATAAAGGATTAAAGAAAAAAGGATATCAAGTAACAAATAAATACAGGAGCACAGAAGCCTAATTTCCATACAAGGAAACCATGTGGATGGCTTAGAGCATAATGTTAGTCACTCAACACAAGTTTTAACAACCGTTCATCAAATATGATCATGCCAAGCATGCATCATTGCCAAGTACATTTCCTCAATTATTAAAACTCATTTCCGGCCATACACCCCCAAATTATGCTTCATAGTTGGAGAAAGGGGACGAGAAGGGTGAGGAGGGCAGGCGACGTTTTGACCCCACTCAACATCTTTTGCATGGTCAAAATGTTATCATAAGACAAAGCAACATTGCGTACCGATTTTACTTACCGTTACCGAGCCAATTCTACAAAATTATTACCTCTGGGTATCCCTCCAGTTGCCCCCTCACCCCAGCCTCGCTACCATGGGCAGCGCGCCGTATCGATACCTCTCGTCACTAACCCCTGGTAGGGATGCACTGAAAAACAACGCTGATTGGCTCCCAACGGTGACCACATTGCGTACACGCTGGTTAAGAAACTTTCGAGCGTTTGTATGGCGCTTGTAGGACGCTTGTACGCGCGTGTGAAAATGCAAGTATTTTGACGCGATTCCATTTCAAATGAATCATGTTTTTACATGGTCACCCTCAACTGCATACAGGTTAGACATATCACAAAGTCAAAGAAGAATGACAGAGGACCAGTTGCTTTCAGCCTGCAGCGCGCCGTATCGATACCTCTCGTCACTAACCCCTGGTAGGGATGTACTCATCCTCGTTCCCAGGGGTGATCGATCTCGCCGCGCCATTTTTTCCCCAGCATGCCTTGCTCGATCATAACCCCTGGAATTGGTTCATTAAAATGTGCTAGAATCTAGCACATTTTAATTAGGCCTGAGCCGATCCATTCTATGCGCGCGCTCAAGTATGGTAACGTGCAAAAGAGGCATCAAGTCAATGAGCAACTGGTCCTCTGTCATTCTTCTTTGATTTTGTGATATGTCTAACTGTATGCAGTTCAGGGTGACCGTGTAAAAACATGATTCATTTGAAATGGAATCGCGTCAAAATACTTGCATTTTCACACGCGCGTACTAAGCGTCCTACAAGCGCCATACATGCACTCGAAAGATTTTAACAAGCGTGCACGCAAAGTAGTCACCCTTGGGAGCCAATCAGCGTTGTTTTTCAGTACATCCCTACCAGGGGTTAGTGACGAGAGGTATCGATACGGCGCGCTGCCCATGGTAGCGAGGCTGCGGGTTACCATACTTGAGCGCGCGCGTAGAATGGATCGGCCTCAGGCCTAATTTAAATGTGCTAGATTCTAGCACATTTTAATGAACCAATTCCACGGGTTATGATCGAGCAAGGCATGCTGGGGAAAAATGGCGCGGCGAGATCGATCACCCCTGGGAACGAGGATGGCAACCTCGTTCCCAGCGGTGTACGATCTCGACGCGCCATTCTGTTTTCTTTCCCAGAATGCCTTGCTCGATTGTAACCCCTGGAAGTGTGACTTCAAAATATCCAAATATATTGGATATTTTAATTAGTCCTGTGGTTGATCCATTCTGTGTTAGAGACTACGCAGAGCGCGCTGTCAAAGGGCGCATCAAGTCATGGAGCAACTGGCCCCTCAGCCTCGCTACCATGGGCAGCGCGCCGTATCGATACCTCTCGTCACTAACCCCTGGTAGGGATGTACTGAGAAACAGCGCTGATTGGCTTCCAATGGCGACTACTTTGCGTGCACGTTTGTTAAAAACTTTCGAGCGCATGTATGGCGCTTGTAGGACGCTTAGTACGCGCGTGTGAAAATGCAAGTATTTTGACGCGATTCCATTTCAAATGAATCATTTTTTACACGGTCACCCTTAACTGCATACAGTTAAACATATCGAAAATCTAAGAAGAATGACAGAGGACCAGTTGCTTTTTGACTCGATGCCTCTTTTACGGGTTACCGTACTTGAGCGCGCGCGTAGAACCGATCGGCCCAGGCCTGATTAAAATGTGCTAGATTCTAGCACATTTTAATGAACCAATTCCAGGGGTTATGATTGAGCAAGGCATGCTGGGAAAAAGTGGCGCAGCGAGATCGATCACCCCTGGGAACGAGGTTGCTGGCCCCTCTCATTCTTTTTCGATCTTGTAATGCGTCTAACTGTATACAGTTTAGGATGACCATGTAAAAATATGATTCATTTGAAACGTATTGCGTCGAAATACGTGCATTTTTACACGCGCGTCCGTACTAAGCGCCCGGGGGGATCTGACAAGCGCCCTACAAGCGTTCGAATGTTTTTAACAAGCGTGTACGCAAAGCAGTACATTTTGGTTAGTCAATCAGCATTGATTTTCAGTGTTCCCCTCCCAGGGGTTTAGCGACGAGAGGTATCGATACGGCGCGCTGCCCATGGTAGCGAGGCTGACAAAGGGGTATAGACCTTTCTTTTGCAACGTCACAGCCCAAGTTTTTGCCAACCCAGGTTGGAAAACTATGGAAAGCCATCAAATGCAAAACATATACAGTTTGTACAGTTTGTAACAACGTAACATAAATATTCAAAAATAGTGTTGAATTTATTGGAAACAAAGCAACCGATCATGGGAGGTATTTTATTTAATTAGAAGCTTGCCGAAAATGTTGATTTTGGTTAAAACATCTGTTAACACGATTGAATGTTTTACTAACATTCGGCGGTCTATGCCAACCAGCGCTGTTTGTTTATCAACAATGGAAAGGTCTATAGACCGTATTGAATATGACGTCACCATTCAAATATCTGCCCTACAACATGGCGTCTAGCGTGTGCGTGATGGTGTGCGTGCATGTGCCGCATTATAGAATATTCTATATCTATGATGTGCCGTAGAAATCAAACTGGGAACACTGCGTGCTTTATTGATGTACGCGTTTAGACGCGCATACGGTTTGCCCTACAAGATGGCGACTTTCATAGCAACAAAGGGGTTATTCAATACGGTCTATACGGTAATAGCCTCTATAGACCGTGCAAGTCTCGCGCGTATTCGAACTGTTTTGGGACCACTGTGGTCCCACCAGATAATAATATAATACCTAGATCGGCCGCGCGTGCGCGCGCTCCACTGCCTGTGTATAAAAGGATTTGGTTCGCCATGGACGCAGTAAAATGTCACGTGCTTGAGGCGACGCGCAGATATTGACAATGCCAATTTTATGTTATAGAACTAATGCACATGATGTCATATCAGTAGGGCGCCCTAGAGGCCAAAAAGCGGCCGTTCATTGGCCAAACCCGCGTACAAATCTGCGCGTTGCCTCAAGCACGTGACTAATGTTAGCCCCCAGGCTGAACCAGCGTATTGTACGCGCGGCCGATCTAGGTATTAACGGGTCCCAATGTTCGAATACGCGCGAGACTTGCAGTCTATTAATTAGCGCTTGCGTTTCCGATGGTGCGGTTAGTCGTGTTGTGTAGGGCGACTTAAGCAAGTTTATTTCTGTCTAGTTCCCGAACTCAAGCATGTACAGTTTTCATGAATATAGTCTAGCTCGGGCAAAACCCATCTTTGTTTAGTCTAGTTCCCGTCTATCTTAACACAAAAAGCAACAGGGCTAAAATGTGCGGTGTCCAGACTAAGTCGCCATAACAACTAAATGATATCGCCAACCATTTTTTATGTTCGAAGTTTTGCACACAAATCTGGTCATCCGCCGTGTGTTGACGTTGCTAAATGCTGTTTTTAGTGTTAGCTAGTGATTGAACGCTTAGTGTCTGTGTGTGCCTTCCCTTTTCATGTATTTTGTGAACGATATGCTTTCTCTATATGTTGCGAAGCTTACCGCCACACATGACTAAAAAATGGCACATTGACTGTGCGTGTGTACTGTGTGCGTGTACGCCGTAAGGTTTACATTGTTGGTTTTGAGGTCGGAGTTGAAGTTTATTTCATCGGACGGAAGTTAGTGAAACAAAAATACTCAACCGTTTCATCGTCTCTTTTTTTCAGAATTGTTAGAGGTAAGAATACTATGTAAATCATAACATTGTTAATTAATGTAATGTAATGTGATGTAAAGTTGACGCTAGAATAAAGAATCAAAATTTAAAAAAAAAAAAAAAAAAAGTGACATTAAGTGACTGATAAGTCGAATGTCAGACAACTCGACCGGTGGACAACTCGACGGGTCGGACAACTCGACGGGTCGGACAACTCGACGGGTAGTCCGTTCAAGCGTCAGACAGCTCGACTTTTGATCAGACAACTCGACGGGTGGATGGTAAATCCACATGACGTCTGGCAGAGTGGGGCTGTTCAGCACGGGGGACGATCATGTACCGACTGGGCACGCACGGGCGTCCAGGGGCTGGGAGTGGGCTCACAGACTCGCAGGGGCCCGGGGGGACACGCAAAGACGGCGGGGTTGTCCGGAGATTTACGTGAGGCGCCAGCTGACTGCAAACGGGGCCGGGCGTACACACAACCTCTTATGACACTGGCGAGCAATTTGGCAAAGCATGCGACTTGAATAATATGTTTTGTGCGATTCCAATCGATTGGCAGACTATTTAATTTAATATTGTATTATTAATTAAAACTTATTTATCTTTATATAACCCTGTATTGTAGTTTTGTGCCAGTGAAAATGTGTAATAAAATAAATCTTCGGAACATTAATTCATAAAACTGTCAGGGCGTGCTGATGACAAAGTCATTCTTTTCCGTTTAATATTTCCAAGAAGTGTAAAATGTGTTGGCATATGTAGTATTATACAAAGGTAACTTTATATTTATTGTGAATTCACTGCCGTCGAGTTGTCTGACCCGTCGAGTTGTCTAGGCGATCCGTCGAGCTGTCTCACTGTCGAGTTGTCTGACCCGTCGAGTTGTCTGACCCGTCGAGTTGTCTGACCCGTCGAGTTGTCCGACCCGTCGAGTTGTCCACCGGTCGAGTTGTCTGAACTCCGATAAGTCGGATTCGGCATGTTTTCCTGAAAGTTGTTGAAAAGTTTTGGAAATAAAAAAGCTTGGGCCCATGTCACTTTACTAATTAGTAATTGTTTGAGTCTGAAATGTAAATTTTAGGTAGGGGGCCCCAGTACTGTGTAGTTTATATTTTGAAGTGTACTTGAACATGACCACGATGACGGGGGGTAACCGCACTTTGCTAATGCTACTTTGCTAGCCCCACTTGCGGCCAAGCTGGCCACACCGGTCATACTAATTAGCGTCAACGGGCCCATTTCAAGACAACTCAAGACAACTCAAGACAACTCAAGACAACTCAAGACAACTCAAGACAACTCAAGACAACTCAAGACAACTCAAGACAACAAGTTTAAAATACCATCAAATACAATGGTTGTAATCAGAGTGTCTCTGGAAACACGTTTAAAACTGACTGGAACCATCGTGCATACATTATTTTCACGGGAAAAAATGTTTTTTTCGTAAAAATAGTCAACTTTCTCCGTCTGTAGAATTGGCCGACCTGATGCTATTGCGCTTGCGCAATGACATTGGACCGCACCATTACACTACAGGTAACAGGTGCAATTTTTAAGTCGAGAATGGTGCCCACACACTCATGTCAATGTAAGAAACTCTTCATATTATAGTTTTATTTACATGTATTTCTTTGTTTCTTTGTTTGTTTCTTTTTTTTCTTTCTTTATTTCCGTTGTTCTTTAACTCTTTTTTCTGTCTCAATTTCTTTTTGTCCTTTTTTTCTTTCCTTCTTTCTTTCTTAATTTCTGTCTCTATTTTTGTTTTTATTTATTTGTTTATTTGTTTATTCCTATTTTTGTTTTCATTATTTCTTTATTACTTTATTTTACCCATTACCATTTAATAATCCATTTAAATAAAATGCTCCCAGGTGCTTTACAAGACGTCAAAAGTAAAAAAGCAAAGACTTATACAGAATAAAATACACGGAGAGAATAATGAAACCAGGCAAAATGATAGCAAGCAAGACTCTGTAAAAATTAATTAAAACATATGTAAATTACAATGGAAAAACAAGAAACATTCATTATTTTAAAAACATTCAATGATTTGATAAGGAAAGGAGTTCATTCATCATACTACTTTGGTGCTTTCTTACTTCGTCAACCCCCTTACCGACACTGTACACAAGGGTAGTTCCCAACCCCTAACACAAACCCACCCATATCAGAATGGTGCGGTCCAAAATCATTGCGCAAGTGCAATAGCATCACGTCGGCCAATTCTACGGACAGAGAAAGTTGACTATTTTTACGAAAAAAACTTTTTTTCCCGTGAAAAATATGTATGCACGATGGTTCCAGTCAGTTTTAAACGTGTTTCCAGATACACTCTGATTACAACCATTGTATTTGATGGTATTTTAAACTTGTTGTCTTGAGTTTGTCTTGAGTTGTCTTGAGTTGTCGTGAAATGGGCCTGTTGACGCTAATTAGTACGACCCGGCCACACAAGTGGGATTATGCTAATGCTAGTCTAGTCCTTACAAGTGATTAGTGTTACAGTGTTTTCCATCCACATCCTTGTACATGTACGTAGTCGAGAGGAAACTACCATGCTTCACAGCCAAGGATCGAGTCTGCGGATGCGTACTGCTACTGTAGAGTAGAGAGCACATTAACATGAAAATGCGAGCCTGTTTTGGTGTAATTTTATGAAAATCTCTAAATTGGTGATAACTCGATTAAACGTCGCCTAGACCCAGTAACTTGGGCGCTTTACTCCTTTAAAAAAAGTTTTGACATCTTTGGTCATACTTGTGTGCCAGTGAAACTCTGTCACTCGACTGTGATAGGGCGGTTTGCTATGTATGATTTTCCAAACACCCAACCAGGAAAAATACCAGAAAAGGATAAAAATGGATGTCAGTCACTTTGTACTTTTGTACTGCATATCAATGTTGAATGTAAATCAACCACTGTTTAACAGCACACAGGTTTACAGGCGCTGCAGCGAGTGCGCACTTTTAGTTTTAATCATGGGCAACGTTACTTCTGGGGGGCGGGTTGTACTTGGGCGTAGGGCAAAGAAGCGGAGGGAGTCAAGCGTATTGGCACTAATTATGGGGCTACACCACACATGGCCTATTGACATGACCTCTGCCAACATGCGCAGAACCTTAAAGTCGAATCCTGCTGGGTGTTGCATTTAAGAGTTTTGTGCATTACTGCGTCCTCCAAAATGAACTGGTTAGTGGTTAATAAGATCTGCAGTTTCACTTCAGCGGGGAAAGAAGAAGACTCAAAAACCCTAAATTTATTCAAACCAAATGTTACTCTACAGTCTCATAAGTCATTATTTTGTGTTATATGTTTTCCCTGTTACAGGGTTTTATGTTTACATTTATGTTGGTTAACAGGAGACATAAGTTTGGAAACAACACCAAGATAAATGACACTTTCTGTGACATGTTTACCAGATTGTTAAAGTATGGGTAACATTACTCAAATTAATCATATCTAGTGTACCTGTTACTTTTTTTTAGAGACTTGGGGGGGGATTTGGGAGCAATATGTCAATTAGGTTACTCCTTCTACCCTTGGAAGAGATGTTTAGTTTTTCTGAAGCTGATTGTTGTTTATATGAATAAATGGGATTAATGAAAGATGTGACTTTTTCCAATTTGTTCAAACCTGGTTTAGAGAGAGGAAATTCTTCTTGGAAGCTTTTGTGGGAGCTCAAAGAGTCCCACAGGATTGTATATTTGGAATAGTATCTATTGCATAGTACATGAAGATGACTCTTTCTCTGACTGAAAAGAAGGGTTTATAGATAATTTGTGGTAAAACACCATCTTTACAGGCAACTTGGGTCTGACTTTGAGATCCTGTGTCAAACGTTTTACGCAGCCAAGTGATTCACTATCCAATCATGCAAGGAATTTAATCAAACTCCTGTGTGCCGTACACTCTATTTACACAATTGCATAGTTTTGCTTTAACAATTTATATCTCATTGCCTGTAAAGATGGGCAGAATTACTCGGTGTATCTTCAAACTTAGGATAATCATACTATCTATATTTGAATGATTAGTTCGTTTTTTTTAACAGGTTGCTAATATTTTACCACAACCTTGTGGTAATTTGTTTAATTTGTTTTTAAAAATATTCCACAGGAAAATATTGAGAAGATGGCTGCACCATTACCAGCCATCCACAACACAAGAGGTCATTCCCCCATCCATGATCAAGCCATCACACAACACCGAGTCCCCAGCCCTCCTAATAAATTCAGGCCCCCGGATCAATACCTTAAACCCCAAATGAAAGTTTCAGGTAGGAGGGAGCGAGAACTCTTGATGAAACAGCACCTGTTGAAGAACAAACAACCAAGCCTAACTAAGATAGACACACAGAGGTTAGTGCTGCAGGAACATAAACTGTACCTCATCAACTTTTGTTATGGTGAGGTCCACAGACTCAGAAAGTATGTTTGCTACATGTACTTCACATTGAGCTGAAAATGACCATTCAATTCCAATGTTCAGAAAATTTTATGGATTGGTATTTTGTACCCGTCCCCCGCTAATTCTACCAAATTAAACAGGGTGTAAAGAGATATTAATGAAAGAAATTATAATCTAGACGTATCATACCTTCTTAGTGAGCTGTGAACTATAATTATGTACACCTGACTCAGTAGCATTCTGTTACACTTTATGGAAGAAAATAAGCTTAAAATGGGTGGCGAAATATGAATTACACAAGCATATTTTAAAATGCATTATGCATGCGTATGTAGCAGGATGTGTAAAACTTTGTACAACTTTTAAAATAAATTGTATACAATCCAGCAACAGGTGGCCCTTAATGGATTTTTCAGTTTTTTATAATCGTTTTGGTAAACTCTAAACATATTTGATCATTGATAGGTTTGAACACGTCCCAGATCATAATCTATGCTCAATACAACTTTTACAGCTTTTGTGAGAGAGCCTTTAAAACATTCACACAAACAACATGCCACAAATTATAGAATGATAATGTTTCCCATGCTCAATAAAAAAATCTAAAGACTTGCTTGCGCTTTACCATCTAAGTAACACACCAAGTTTGCCATCATGGGATTTAAAATTGAACAGGGTAAATAATATAAGCCTCATGAATATGTTTCACCTTGTCTGATGCAACTTCTTTTGTGGTACGTAATTAGAAATGTAAGAATGTAATGATTGATTTCTTTAGGTATCGCAACACATTTTTCCACAATCTTTGCTTGGAAATGTTGAAAGATGGCTTCCACCGCTCCTTCTCTGAAGTCTTTGCCTTGGTCCAACAGCAGAAGGCTGAGATTGATGCAGCTGGGCCTGACTCTCTCTTACAAGACAGGCGCCTCTTGGCACAACAGGAATCCAAGCTGGAGGAGATGAGGAGAAGGCTTACAGAGGCAGAGCTTGCTCTAAGACTAGGTACTTGATTAGTCATACACCATACCTTCTCTTACGAGTGTGTTTTTCAATACAATCAATTAGTAATAAAATACAAGGGAAACTGACTGGGTAAATTTTACATAATTTTGCTGGCACTCCTACCAACTGAGCTATCTGGCCCTAACCTTGGCAGTCTCCCTTTTTTGTCAGTACCTTTGTCTGGGGGTGCCAGTCAGAAGCCATTTAACCTGAAACTGCCGTATTCAAATAAAAACAAGCCATTTGCAGTCACAAGTAAAATGTTCTATTAGATATTATATCAGCATTGCTAGCATACTGTACATTACAACACATGCTGATGTACTTCAAGGAAACTCATGCTGGCAGAATTAGGTATAATATTTCCTCATTAATATTCTAAAAACTCACTTCGTGAAGCTAAGAAATAGTCATTTATCTCTACTTAAACGGGATTCATCTAACGTCCGTCGATATATCAATATTTCTCAAATACGTGATACTATTTTGACATCGTTATTGCCGATGTCACTTTTTTAGTCATATCGAAATATCAAAAAAATGATGATGTATCTAAAATTTGATGTTCCTAAATGATATAGAAAACATCAAAAGAGTGTCGGATCATCCAGAACATCTTAGGGTTTTAAAATTAGAAAAGGAGTTTAGCAGTGTGTTTTTCTCGTGTGAACGTAACTGACCTCAGCTAGCTGTAAACATGATTTCAGCTCGATGTTACGACACCTTTTATTTTTACTCCTGGTGGAGTTGCACATAAGCCTGTACATTTTTCTTCTCACTTGCCGCCAAAATTTTGTAAGTTTTACAATTATGTTGACATCATCTATATTCCTTATGACAGCTCAATCCTAATCATAACATAGAAAGAGAATAAAGAGGAAAGAATTGGCCACTTTCGGATTGATGTACTTTGTAAACATCAAAACGATACAAAAACGTTTCCCATGGCCAGGCGAGGTGAATCGACCTCCTTCCCCTAGACAGGCAACGCATATACTGCTATACTGCGGTACTGCACACTAATGGGTATGAAAATGTAACACTCAACTTAGCTTATGACGCAATGTATTTAGTGACAAGAACAAACCAAAACAAAATACATAATTCTCATTCCGAATTGCTCCGAGCTTAAATAATAGATTCGCTACAAACTTAGACAAAAATATGAAACTTTACATGTATTATGTAAGCCAACATTTAGATTCCTTCAACAAAATTACTACAGTGGCAAAGAAAACTACCAGAAGCCAAAACACTCTGCAGGGAGTGTTCTTTGCACCATGCTATTCGCCTACAACGGTCATCATGTCTTATCTTCGCTGTAAAACTAGAAACATGCAGGCTGGTGA
Source organism: Pisaster brevispinus (assembly GCA_023634235.1). Classification (NCBI taxonomy): domain Eukaryota; kingdom Metazoa; phylum Echinodermata; class Asteroidea; order Forcipulatida; family Asteriidae; genus Pisaster; species Pisaster brevispinus. The sequence continues at coordinate 8,098,812 of JAMKCF010000005.1, read as the reverse complement.
AATTTGATATTGTTTGGACTAACAACAGGTGCAGAGGATCAAATTATATCGATATATCGAGAATTTCCAATATTTCAAGTATACTCGATATTGAATTTTCGGTATATTGATTATTAGAAAAAACTGACATAGACGAACGTTAGATTCATCTTTAATAAAGAAAGGAGTGGTTATGTCTGCTGGTGTAAATGGTGAATATAAAAACAAAATGTGCCTTCAATTAAAAAACTCGGATATCTTGTAATTTAAAATTATGGATCTTTATTTAATGTTCTTAATAGATGACATTGATGGAGTCTTTGCATCAAGGAATGGTATTGCAGAGTATTTTCTTGGGACTGGAGACCTATGGCTGTCTGATCACTTCTTCATCTCATGCCTAGAGATGGCTCAGAAGATCAAAGGTGATGGAAGAAAAAAGGAAGGGGAGGCTCATTGCAACATGGGACGAGCGTACGAAAGGAGGAGTAAGTAGCTGATATTAATCCTCTCATTCAACAATAAATTATGAAGCAAATCTGGTCCCAATAACCAGGTATCTCAGTTGTAAGTGGTCAAGACTGTTTACTAGCAGATCATTAACTTGGTTTTTTGAACAGGCACTGCAGTTTTCACCAGGTAAAGTGCACTATTCAGGAAAGTGTGAATTTCTATTCCTGACTTTAAGAATCGCTAAAGGCCGCACCATGAATTCACCTGTCTTCCGATTGCCGCTGTCAGCATGATGCCAATTTACTACACCTAGTAACTATTATTTCCTTAGTCACATTAGTTATTCTATGAACATAAGCCTTTTTCATTATATGACTTACACGGCTAAACTTACGCAAGAAAATTTACCGTAAGTGTTAACTAGTTTTTTCTTTATGTCATGAACATCAGAATCTTAAAAAAATCTGTGTGTTGATAGGCACCCTGTGGAGCCTAATGGCTGGCAATAGACTCCCTGAACTGACAGTCTGTGTGGAAACTTGAGGACCAGCTTCTGAACCATGATCAATTTGAATTATATTATAAGATATTTATCAGCAAAAAAAAACCACCCCAAAACTTTGTTTACATTCAACATACAAAAAAGGGGAGAAATTTATAGTCTACAAGCACGGCAAACATCTACATATGATCTCTCTTTCATATGATGTTAGTCCTGAAAAGGACTGTTGGGCTTGTTTTATTTGGTTTCTAACTCAATTGAAATGATGGGCAAAATACTCCTTTTTCAAAATTCTCTTTACCTCTTCTTTGTCAACTCACCCACAGAAGAAACCTTGCAGAATTGCACCGCACCAAACTGAAAGGAATGGGGAAAATGTGCTCGTCTTTGGTTTTAATAATGAAGTCAAATTTTCCTTTGTGTCATTTTTTTCATTTCCCCTCATTATTCAGAGCATGTGTTGGTACTTTTACACTGCCTGTAATAAGTTCTTGCTTGCAAACACAGCCAAACTATAGGTGCTTGATCATCACATGAACATGCGCTGAAGTATAGGAGGGCAACCACAACCATAGCTGCTGCTGCCTGGATTCAGACACTGCCTACACATGACTGTATGGGCAATTCAAATCATTTGTAGTGTGGTCCCCATGTTGCAAGCACGCTTGCAACTTTTAAATATGTAGGAAACAAGACCACATGGTTCAAAATGCACGCTATTGTGTCTATCACTTCATCGATGTACAGATCGTACCTTGCACAGACAAGTAGAAGTCTTGAAAAGTAAATTATTACATTAGGTGAGCATGATTACCTCATACTTTTTTTCTTTTCAAAATCAAGTCATAAGCCACGGCTTATATTAAAAAGATTATAGTTGGATTTGAACAAAGCGTGTTGCAGCCCAAGCAAGGGTCATAGAGTTTATGTAGTTGCTGTGGATTAATTAGAGGCCTGCACTAAAACACCCACGTTGGTGGGTACATCCTGCTTACCGATGGATTTTGTTCAAACTAACTTTAGAAGTGGTAGTTCTTTTGTTCAAAAGTATCATGCAAAGTAAATGTGTAATTTCTGTTGAAGAAAAACAAATACTAAGTTTGTATGTAATTGAAATTGAAGGAAAAGTTCTCAAATGTTCTACATTTTGTCCTTATACCATCAATTTACAGGAGAGAACAGTGAAGCAGTAGAACACTTTGAAGCTTTTTATGAGCTTTCTTCTAAAAACCCAGCCTGGGTAAATGCAGAAGGGCAGAGCTTACATTCAGAAGCTTGTGAGCATCTGAGACGCTTATACACAACTATTGCTGAGATGTATCAAGCAGGAGAGGAGAAGGACCCTCAAGAAGCTATCTCAAATTTACTCAAAGCATATGAGAAGGCCAAAGAGAGTAAGGCACATCTTTTTGAATTATTGTCATTGCTTTTCACACAATTGCAAAAGTGTTGGGTTTGGGTGAAGTTCAAGGGCCACAAAAGTAATACGACACAATGTCAACAATTACCATTGACCCTCCCTTCATCCTTCATAACTATTAAAGATGTGTTGATTTGATTGTTTCAGGTGGGCATCACCAGAAGGAGGGTGAAGCCAGCTATAGGTTAGGTCTTGCCTATGAAGACATTGGAGACTCTGAAACAGCACTCATGGTAACATCTTCATTATTGTGGCCTAAATAGAAAATAGACTCAGCACTTAAATAATATAATAGTCATGGATTCTTGTAAGAGTTAGATTTATCATCTGTGACTTTTCATATCTACAGGTTGAATGTGTTTAAATTGGCCTGTTATTATGACATAGTGAGCAATCATTCACTCAAAGCTGAAAGCATTTGAAACAAAGACACAAGGAAAATGTATACTTGGAAAGATACAACCAGGTGAATTTGTACCATTGTTGCAATTATTAAAGTGAAAAACAAAACACTACTGTAGTTGAATAGATATGTAAATGCTCTAGTGTATTAACATGTATCATGTACTTCTACTCCTCTAGTACCATACTGGATTTATGGATATCTGCAAGAAAGTTGGTGACCAGGATGGCATGGGCAAAGCTTGTGAAGCCATTGCTAAATCTTATGAAAAGTAAGATTGTTGTTATTTTTTATATCAGTCTAACAAAACCATCTGGGAAGGAAAATAGGAAGGGTCTCCCCTCCTTCCTTCACCAACTAATCCGACTCATGCCACTGTTACAACATACAGTTCTCTTAGTCTGTTTTTTTCCTCCACTGTTGTATTTGCTTTAGGCAAGGCAAGCTTGATGAGGCAGTAAGGTACCTGGAGATGTTTGAAGACATTGCAGAGAAAAGTAAACAACTATCAGCTCATGGCAAGGCATGTAGTTGCCTTGGAGCTGTGTATAACTCCCTGGTAAGCATCAATTTTGTCCACCGGCTTTTTTTACTGTAAGAAAGAGTTAATACAGAGTGATATCCTGATAAAGATCTACGGACGTCAAAGATCTAGAGGACATATGCAGGGATTGATTTAAAACTTGCAGGAAGAAAACATCATGTTTAGTGACAAAAATCAGAGGATGAACGATAAATTTTTCAAATTATTTTGATATTTGCCCATTTAAGGGGAGACAGTTTGTAATGAAATTCCTACCTGGACACAATCACGCAAGTTAAACCCTGCCCTATAAATCAATGGAAGATGTCTGCAAATATTTCTTTGCATTTTGTGTAAAACTAACCATGCTCAACAATTGAAAGCAATCATGAAACTTATACTGTTAAGTTTTCTGTGCTGATAGACGGAGCATGTCTACAGTATAAATGGTTTCCCTTATTTAACAAGGCTTTTCACTTCTTTAAAAAATGGACAGGAGTGTACCCAAAATTCCGCCCACCTGGTGTATGCTATTATGCAATATAGTAGAGTCTAATACAGCTGTTTAATCTGTCTTTTAGTAACAAAAGATTAAGGTGTGTTTTTTGTTGTGTCTATTATATTGAGTTTGATAATCTCTTTGAAGGTAATCATTGTTTTTATCTGTTTAGTTTTGCATTTCAGCTCCACAGAAGCTCTTTTTCATTTTAATATATTTATGCAAAGTTCAAGAACAATTTTTTGTGTGTGTGTGAGCAGCAGTTGTTTTGGCATGATCATTATACAGCACATCCCTGTAATAATTACTTCAACCCAAATCTTTTTGTAATTGAGGTCTATTGGGCGGTAAAGACATGAGCCTGTACTTGTAACTTTTCAGGATTTTCAAGATTTATATATTTATTCTAAACCTGTCTTTGCTTCTGCAATCTCTCGACAAAATAAACCACCTGGGAAAAATAATTTAATGTATTTTGCCCCAATTGTTTTGTTCTATTTATATACAAAAATTGGAGGGTGGAGAAATATTCTTAGGAAATGCAAAGGACTTCCTTCTCAGACCTTGGGAAGGAGACCCAAGACCCATATCTCAGAATTATTACTTTTGTTGAAAAATACTCATGTGTTTTAAAGTTGGAATCATTGGATTTCTTAAGAAGCTTTTTCAATTATGTATATGTTCTGTTGTTAAATCCCAAGGGCAAGTACAAAAAGGCCTCACAGTACTTTGGCAATGCGTTCAACATTGCACGCGGCATGGACAATCCTGCCTTCTTTGAGACCATGCGGGCAGAGTTTGGCATAGCCAATGCACATCAGACCCTTGGCAGATACATGGGGCTGATTGAGAGACCCAACAAACAGATGTTGATGAAAGTTATAGACTGGAAGGATGTTAGGAATGAACAATTTGGAAATGAAGAAGGTAAACATGATAAGGAGGATTACGGAGAGTTCTGGAAGTGTCATCCGACTACACGAGATCCTGACAATTTATCTCAGGATGTCAACATCCTACAGACAAAATAAGTCAACACTCGAAGATAATTATTTTGGAATGATGACATCTTACCATTAAGGTGACAACTTCCTGCCATAAAAATAGCTTGTCACCTTCCTATGATAATTCATCTCAGAATGACAACATCCTAAAAGTAAATTATCTCTGGATGATGACATCGTATACACGTTTGTGTACAATGTACATCAATACTGCTGCTCAGCCTCAGTTCCAGACACAAGTTTGTAGCCGGTGGCCTGGTTTTTCAACAACCAGTTTCAAATAAGCATTAGAACAGTTGCATCTCCAAATGTACAGCACCTACAAAACCGAGTTAATTTACTGTGCATCCTTCACCAATACATGGTGGATCTAAGGCAAACAATGTAGGGGAGGGGGAGGCAAATCTTGAGGGACACATTTAGATGATCTCTAATTTGATTTCAGTGTTTTCAGGATAACAGGTAACGTCATGCACAGAATGGGTGGATGTGTTTTGGCATTTTAAACATTGTAGATATAATTTATATGTCAGGCCAAATAGCATCAATGTGGATTGGATTTTCAGTCCCTGCCTGATTGCTTGGCTATTTCTCTGGGTTTTCCTCTCACATCTAAAACTGAAATTTACTTCCTTGTCTTCTCTCCATGGGGTTTTTGGCTAGTACAGTGATTTAGTTCCCTTGTCTGAAAGTCCTTGGCTTTACAAACAGAATTAATAAATGAAATCAAAAACTATTATGCACTATTGTAATGGGAGAAAGAATGATTCAGCACTCCAAGATTTGGGTTTTTGATTTGATACACAATTGTTAATACTATAATAATAGTTTACAGTGCACCCTCTCCATCAAAGACTGTTTGACACACATTACAATCAAAATTCCATAAAAATTCAAAATTACACCAAACAGCATAAAATTGCACTCATACATGTATTCAAATTGATGCATTCTCCTTATACAGAGGTCTTTTTTTTTAAAACAGACCACAATTATTATTATTTGTTTTCACTACCGTCCTGAGATGAATGCTGCAATGTTTATTGCAGATTTCAGTTGGACTGAAGCTCAAGGTTGTTTAACTCTTTTACCGTATTTCTTTCTTTCAGAGGAAGAGAGTCAGTGATTGCTGTTCACAATCAATTTTCAACTTCAGCTGAAGTGTTAACAGCATCATCTTCGCCCAGCAGTGTTCAAATGAAAATACCAGTCCTTTGTACGAGTAGATAAGACTTAGAATTTCTTTGATAATGAGAACAATTTGATTCAAGAACAAAAAGTGACAGTTGTAGCCAAAATTAAGTCGGACATATACAAATACATGTACAACACAAGGAGAATCTTAATCATTTCTTGTTTGAATATAGGGTGTTTTTCCTCTATTTTGTATTCTTTAGAAATTAATCAGGAACATTGTGGATGTACTCTTAATCAACTAATTAAGAACAAAGTTGTGCACTCATTTTTGAGTCATTAAAACAATCTTCAAGCCAAGGACAATTTTCTTTTTGTGGTAGCAAGTCAAATAGCAACGCAATGGAATTTTTTTGACAGTAATAAATGCAGTACCTCTGCATCAGTCTTTGTTGTTTAACTCTTGGCCCCACAACACCATACATGTTTTCAAAGAAAATCTAACCTGTTGTTAAATATGATGCTATTCCACAATAAAGTACACTCAGTTTGGCTCAAACAACTATCAGCTCATTAGAAATTTCATGAACTTGTTTTCTTTGAGTATGTATATAGACAAAAAAACTGTTCTTGTAGTTCTTGATTTGATTTACTTATATACTTTGCAAAGACTTGAGTTCTCATTGAAATTGTCTATTTTTGCGATAGGAATTGCTTTTAATTTGTAAAACAACTGAACTTTTAAAAAAATATATGCAAAACAGTTGGAGCTTTGGAGCCAGTAAAAGCAATAACCCTTAGGGTGTTCTCAGTGCATATCTGATAGAATATTGACTTACCAACAGGATAACCAATACTTAAAACAGTATTCAGTGACTCAGGTACAGTTATTTTAATGAGTGAATTATTCAGTGTAAATGTGACTCGGTCATACAAAGTGAGTCAATATTTACTTGGAGGCAGATTGTGAACTCTTCAGTATCAACATGGGAAAGTTTTGTACAAACAACTATTCATAAATACCCCAAACATTTCATCCATTCTGATTGGTCAAGAGGTGAACATTCGCGTGTTGGTGTGCAAGCTTATGCCTGCACCAATTTACACGTGATGCAACCAATACATACCAGTACTCGATGTAAAATCTATTAGCACCGCCCGCGTATGCAAAATTATTGAGCGTCACATGCAACCCGAGGACGTAACAGGAATTGAACATTTACAAAGAAAGGTTTTACAGATTGTCCTTCATTAACAATAAGGGCATTTGTGAATGTGAATAAAAAACCTTTAAATCCTTGCAGGGTCATGGCTGTGCGATAAAGGACCTTCAGTTGGTCACAAAATTACTAGATTTTTAGTGTTTTACAAAAAGACTTAGAAGACTGTCACAACACTTATGTATATAAAGCACATGTATAAAGCTGTAAATTTGTTATGAACAATAACTATTTGGTTTTTAATTAGGTCAGAAGGAAACTTGTATAAGTGTGTTTGAAAGCAACAGATGTATTTACAAAAACAGAAAATTTTTATTTTAAGATGCAGTGTAAAAAAATTGCTCTTCAAATATTTGTGTAAGATTGCTTTGAAATAAAACTGAGTGTGTTTTTCCATTTCAAACAGAGAATCACAAAACCAACCAATCCCTCAAACGTTGTTCTTTATAACTGACTGACAGGGTCATACTTTGGTAAAGACCCAGACAAAAAAGATCTGTACTTTTTATCCAAAAACATACTTGTTATAAAGATGGCAATGGTAGTAAACATCCTGCAAAATTAGTTTGTCTGATATACCCCGTTTATTAGATAGAAATCAATAGAAATAGATCAAACTATTTGAATCTCCAAAGATTTCCTGCAGGTGTCTTTTGGACATTTCTATGGTGGTTCGCTTGAATGCTGCCCTCAATACGTCGAGATACATTTGCTACCAGCTGTCACCTCGCTAATTTTGGATGGATTGGATGTTCTTGATGCAAATACTGTGATAGTGTTTGTTGGTCTTTGCTCAATAAGTAGACACTGTAGTCAACACTTTTCACAGGTTACTTTTATTGTACCTTTCTTGATAATTTTGCATATAAAAAAGCATTAGGTTGACAAAATCCAAACAATGATACTACCTTTAATATTAAATTTACAAATACTGAACTTTTTCTAAAAGTATAAAGGACTTTTCCCCCACAAAATGTCAGTGGCCATTTTTTTAATAAGGAGATTGGTCAATATCAAACATGCACATATCAGTACAGTATGGTCAAAGTAAATGTACATGTATTCTGATCATATTGATGTACATTTGAGTGTGGACCCATTTAGGCTATATTTAGCCCTGGCAGCTTTGCACTTTAGTATTAATATACTACAGTGACATCCTGGATATGAGGGTCCATTTCGGAAAACTTGAATCTTACCTGCAAGAAGCCACTGATTTTACCGGATTCACATTCCATGATAGCAGAAATTTTTTTGCTGAGGGTTTTGGACGTCATATATTCCTCACAAATCCGTCATTTTTGTGAAATAATGCAGCTCTCAACGTTAAAATTTTCTGCAAACTTTAAACACAGTTTATAACAAAAACCTATGACGCGTGTGTTCGCGTATGTCTATGCAGGCGCCAATTACACGTACCGCAAAATGCGCCAAATTAAAAAAGTGATGTGAGCATACGATGTCCTCAAAGAACGAGTCACTATGGCTAAAAGGTGTGTAATTTGTGAAGCCATTTTTACAAGGAAAGCTAAGGGCTACAATCGGTATTCAGTGTATGCCAGTTTGAATAAAAATGAGTTCGTAAATGTTTCGAGAAACATTACAGACGACGAATTTCAAACACATGAAGATAATGAAAACCAATTTATGTACAACATATCGCACTTCTTGGTCACCGTATCTCGACTGCACAGCATTAACTTGCAAACGCAACGCACGCTTTACGTGTCATATGTAATAATATGTCCTGCATCTTACACATGAATGTATGCTTACGCGCGACAGAAACTGTGAGAATACGAACAAAACAGATATTTTGTAACATTGAGAGCTGCATTATTTCACGAAAATGACAAATATATGAGGAATATATGACATCCAAAACCCACCGCAGAAAAATGTATGCTGCCATGGAATGAGAATCCAGTGAAATTAGTGGCTTGCAGGTAAGATTTGAATTATGAAGCTTTGAAATTTTCCGCCCTAGAAACAGGCCCTCATATCTAGGACTCTGTATCTGTGTACAGCACAGAGGAAGAGTCCTGTATAGGGCTATGGTATATTATGCATATCATAGCATCTTTATCAATTGACTATTTATCACTATAAATTGTACAGTTCTGTAACTGATCTTAAAGTTACTTCTTTTAAATCTAAAGTGATATTCTTAATTTATGGTGATGTATCTCTGAAAATCCGTCCAATCTCAAATTGTAAAATAATTTCTTTGTTAAAAGAGAAATAAAACAGTTTTGTGCAAATTCCTTGAACCTAAGTTGTTTAAACTCTTTTTAAAATTATTGTCAAAGTTGATCTTCCTCCTCCATGATAAGTGGTCTGAATCAAAATAAATGTCCAACAAAAACAACATTCTTTAATTTAATAATTGTTATAATAATACTTATGCAGGCAAAAACTTCACAAGTACATGAACAAACATTAAAATATATTTAAAAATTTACGTCAAGAACAGTGGGATGCCCAGGATAGCATAAAAATTAACCAATTATAAATTATCGCAAAAAGGCGTAGGTCTCCCAGCATTATTTAATATAATTTTGTTAGTTTATCAATCACTAGGGTCTACAAACCTTTTAATTTCTGTACAACGGAAGAGCCCAACCTGGTAAGCAATTTCTGTACAACAAACCCAACCTGGTAAGCAATTTCTGTACACAGAACCATACCTCGTAGGAACATTCTGTACAAAAAATCCAACCTTGGTAGACAATTTCTGTCAGAAAGAACACAGCCCACTAGGCAATAGGAAATAATCCAACCTAGCAAGCAATTTCTATACAAAAAACCCAACCTGTTGGGCAATTTCTGTACACAGAACCCAACCTTGGTGGACAATTTCTGTACAAATACAGCCCACTAGGCAATATGAAAGAATCCAACCTGGTAGGCAATTTCTGTACAAGAACTCAATTTGGATGGGGAATTTCTGTACAAAGAATCCAACCTGGTAGGCAATTTCTGTACAAGAACCCAATTTGGATGGGGAATTTCTGTACAAAGAACCCAACCTGGTAGACCTTTCCTGTACAAAGAACCCAACCTTGTAGGGCACTTTCTCTGTACAAAGAACTAACCTTGTAGGAAATTTGTGAACAAAGAACCCAACATATCGTAGGCAATATTTGTACAAAGAACTCAACCTTGTAGGCAATTATGTACAAAGAAACTAACCTTGTAAGCAATTTCTGTACAAAGAACCCAACTTGGTACGGAATTTCTGTACAAAGAACCTAGATACCTGGTAGGAAATTGGTGTACAAAGAACCAAACTTTGTTGAAAAATTAAACAAAAAGACAAGTTCAATAACAATTTTTCCTTTATTTTTATGCTTTAAAACAAAAAGGTGTTTATGAATGAGAATAATATAGTCTTAAACCGCCGTTTTAAACCTTACAGCGTTATCGCCTGGCCTCGACCTTGCAAGTTTTCAAACGACCGTTTAAGACCTTGTCAACACTCTTAATTTAAAAATTTCCAAAAGGTGATCTCGGAAAGCTACTAGGAAATTAAGTGGCATATCAAGGGCTCAAAAGCTGCTTAAGTATTTCAAAGTATTTAATTCCCACAAGATAACGTATTATTTCAATTCAATTTATTTTGTTGCCTTGAACTATGATTTTTAGGAACTTGGTGAAATACTACTTCGAGGGAACAAAATAATTGTTTTTTCGGGGGTGTTTTTTAACCTATCCCTGTATAGGGGCTTTATTGAGTATAATAAAATAATGTGATTACAAACAAACAAACAACCAAACCACTGTAATAACAAATATAACATGGTTTGAAGGTAGACAGGCAATATTACCTCTCAAGGTATTGTAAGTTGACATGCATACATGCATACGTGTGGCTAGGGCAATTTTCCTGCATGTTCACTATTCCCATGTGAAAGTTCCATGATTTCTTTGTATAAAGCACATGCTTAGGTAGACTGTTGTATGTGCATCCCGTCCCGCGTGACAGTCTACTATGCATGAACCTTACAAAGCAATTGTGGAACTGTTTGTGCATTTAACCTGTGCTTGAGTACTGGCATGCTCTTATTAAACAGCAAAAATAAAATCTGGCACCAGTCAATGGACCAGTGAGAATGTGGATCTCGATCATGAATATGTATGAGGTACAGTAATAAGGAATATGCCCTTGCATCCAATTAAAATAGGACTGGCTTGCCAGAGGAAACAGAAAAGAGAAAATAGAATTAGCTGTTGCAAAATGCTTACCAACCAAGGACCTATGGCACAAATGCAAAAATATTGTTCATGGCCTGGCGTTTTTACCCTAGCAGAGTCTTTCTTGAAGGCTAAATGACAACACAATTGCATAAAACAGTATACTTATTTATGTGTGTTTTATTGTTATTTAGCCTTTGAGAAAGACTGTGTTAGGGTCAAAACTTTTAATTTTTTCCTGCAGAAAAAAAGATTAATAAAATAAAAAATCATACATGTATGGCCACATACACATACATTCCAGGCTGGAAGCATCACTCCTGCACTGTATTGACTAGATCTACAGTATGAATTTTTTTTTCACCCGAGGCCCAAAACACATGGGAATATCAGTATTAAAAAGGACTGCCCCCTTTTCAAATAAATAAACCTCTTCATTAGGAAAATAATTCTACTTTCATCAGTTTACAGTTGAATATATTTCTAGACTTGTCGTTTAAAGCATAGTAAGCATAGCATTGGTAAGATTGAAAATATAATAATCACAGATATACACATAACTTACATGGTATAAATATGGTCATAAAGAAATGGTAAAGGTTTTGAGAGATAAGTAAAACAATTAGTTTTGATCATGCAAGTCCAAACTCCAATGTTTGAAAACAGTGAAATTAGTTTCATTATTTTCTTGTGGCTCTGGTGACTTGCTAAAATGTTTGTTTTTATGTATGTTTGGTCACACAAAGTACTGAAACTGGCTCAATCTCATCATATAGCATGGACAAAGCACTAAGATTCATCTTAAGACAAGTTGCTTCATATTGCCATAGTGATTTGTATTGTGACATCACACTTTGCATAGCAACTCATTATGATTGATGCACATCTTAAGATCAATCTTAGCTCTTTGTGAAATCAAGCCATTGTCTTTGACAATTACCAGTGTTGGCTATGTGCTTTAAGGAAATATTATGAATGTGTTCCTGAGCAGAGTAAGTTAACACAAGTTATCTTGATATTATCACCAATAATAAAAACTACTTGACTTGGGTCCCTAAACCTACCACTCTTACTAGTGTAATTATTCTAGTCCTAGTACATAGTTGATACCCTGTACAATCAAGAAGATAACTGGTTGCCAGGCAACAAGGTAGCGGATCCAGTCTAATAGTTGACCAAACAATACGTGAGGGCGCTCCCAGCTGGTAAGAAAATCTAAGGAAATAGTCATAAAAGGGTTTTTCTTTTTGATTTTTAAACATGTTTGTTTTGTTTTGTCGGGGTGTTTGTTTATTTGTTTGTTTGTTTTTGTATTTTTTTTGAGGGAAAACTAGTAAATTGATGTATAATTAAACTCACTGTTGATTGATAAACTTAGTTTGAATTTGAAGTGCTGAATGATATTTGATGAAAGGGTTCCCCTATTATCACAGTACTTTAGCACATTTTCCAATCAGAATAAAAGATGTTCATCAGCCTTTGTAGAATGTCCACTTCATATTGTTGTCAAAGTATTGTTTTTTAATTTTCAATCAATTATTCTGCTAGTATGGATTTTCAATTTCCAATCAATTATTCTGCTGGTACATGTATTTATTTTCAATTTAGTAAGCCCATCAATATCAGCCCTTCCCACTATATTTTTGTTGTCATACCAAGCATCTCATGATGTCCAGCATATGCAATATGAAAGCTGTTGTACTTCTCCTTAAACTGTGCAGATATTGACCATTAATGATTGGTTCTCCTGGTTCTTGTCTAGCAGCATCTTTCCCCTTTCATACATGAACTGTAATACAATTCATACAGCATTCAAAGACTAAACCTCAGCCTTTACAAACAATCTGAGAGTGATAAATTCCAGAATTACATTTCTTGGCGATGATCAACCTTGTCTATCTTCTTGTGCAACTATTTATATTACCATCCATATTACCATCCCCAGCAAGATAAAGTGTATCTTACAGATGAGTAAACTGTGGTTTAAGTACATTGTGGTACCACAATAGGTTACAAAGCTTTCCTATAGATTTGTGAATGATCTTTCACTGTCATATAAATACTACCGTGACATCCTGTGTGTCAGGAATCATTTACAGGGTGGAAAACGTTGTTCCATATATTATTAAAGGATACGGATTTTTGAACATTCTCTTCAGATCCACTTTCTCCTTACAGTATGGGCACGTCTGTCTCTTCCCAACAATACACCAACCTCGTATGCAAAATTCATGAAACCTGTCCAAATATAAATTAACACTTTTAGAAAACAGACAAATGGATCAGACTTCTTTAAATGTTGAAAAGGACAAACAATGTGTGTTTGTGCACTAATGCCTTGACCCCACACAGGTACTTTGTGTACGTGTACGTTGTACATGTACATCCAAATAAAAATGTGTACATAATAATAAACATGAACCTTGCATACTGTGCATCACCAAGCGCATGTCTGAAGATGTGTGCCAAGACGATGTACTCAACATTTTTGTTTGTAGATCTAAACTATTTCCCAACCTACCTACCTGTATTTTTTCAGACCCCTACAATATATACAACTTATTTTGTTTGGTCTAGACCATTTTTGTTTCTGTAAAGGGTCTCAGTAAAGAATCCCTCTTTAAAGAGACAGTATGGTTTCAAACGAACTGCAAGTCATATTGATCTATAAATGCAAAGGCTTGAATCTTTCAGACTTTCATTTTTCTTTGACTCTGTAATTGGTCATCTTCACACCAACCCATTACATAGAATTTGACATTAATCACGACATCCTTTAAATCCTGCATAATCATGACTTTTGTGCTGTGTTTTTCTTGAATTTGACATACATGTATTTGTCAGGGGCACTGGACCACCCATAATTCACATGGGGCCAGGCATATGCAATCTTACCAGATTCCACATTTGGATGTTGAATTTGGGTCAGAACAGATTTGTCAGGGGAAAACTTGCTCTATTCCAAAAAATCTCCAAGGAAAATATGTTTTTTTGCAGGAAAATACTGTGTGATGGTGTTTGTGTAGACAGTGTTGAGGCTTCATGGCCAAATGAAACTGTACATGTTCATAACATGGTTGTGGTCTTAGGCCCATTATTGCCCTTTAACATTTACAAAGCATATTTACATCCAATAGGATTAGCTTCCTAAGAGTCAAATGAGTTTTTGTTTACCTGTAAAAACAATATTAATTAAAAGCATATGTTTGATAAGAGGTTGATTTTCAGAGGTGCCTTGTATAAGATAGGATTCCCTTACTGTACCTGTGTTTACATGTGAGTTCATACACTCTCTCTGAAACCTCCTCATCTTCATCTGGTATATACATCTTCTGACCGCATACAGCACATATATTATCATCCAAGGATCTACCTGGTAAGCCTGTTTTTGTGTAGTACTATAAAGACAAATTTTTAAAAAGTCATTAATTGAGGTTATGTTAATTACAGTTAGTAACAAAAAACAAAGGTTTAGTACAATTAATTAAGCCTGTGACGGTTAAACGTTTAAACGTTTAAACGCTTACAAAATCACTATCCGTTTAGTAAATTACTAACCGTTTAAACGAAACGAAAAAATGAAAAATAAACCTTTCGTTTTTGCTGCCTTATCGATGTATTTTTCTGCTTGAAACAATTTAGTTTAATTGAAATTGCCCGACAACTACTGTTGAATGGCCCGATTCTTTTTATCTCCGGACCCCGACACTATCAAAGGAGAATAATTGACATCCATTTCGGTCCAAACAACCTTATTGTAAAACTACTACAACTAATTCAAACATACAATTTTGTTATACATTTTGCTTTTTGCGCCGCGCCGAAAACATACACACAGGATGCCGCACAGTGTGGGGTTTTATTATTTTTAGAAAGCTGGCAATGCGTTATTAAAAAACGTTTTTAAAAAATGCATTTTTTGACGATCTTATCCCCTAATTTCTGCCCTAAATAATACATTTTCCATCAGCAACCATTTTCATGGATTCGTGATTTAAGGATTTGTTGTTGAGAACTTCGTTTGCAATAAAATCATCGAGATTCAACGACCGGTCGACAACGCAAATTGAGAAAATTCTATGAACTTTGCCACGCATCGCCCTCTATTGGGTAAAGTTGTTGTTGTTTGAATAGCCTTATCCATGGCTGTATAAAGTACCAATCTGCAGGCGTGCGGCACACTGTGCGGCAGTTCTTTACTTGGCCCGTGAACGTGTACTGCGTTGGAGACTAGCGAAGCTCTCTTATGAATATGGTAATTACAACAGCCATCAATGGCCAATCACAGCGTGCGGAGTGTTGGATAGCTTGGACTTTGGACCCTGCTGTTGTGGACCGTGCGTTGTGGGGCCTGGGCCGATGCACGTGCGGTGGATACTCGGCAGTCAGAACCATGTGGTTATGTGCATCGTGTTTTAATGTTTGAATACTTGGGTTTGGAATTCGGGCATGGCTCGTCGGCTGCTCGTTTGATCGTATTAAGTGCAGGCGAAAAACAGTTTGTGTAAAGGAAGCTTATACCAGTGTTCGGCGCTGCCATCGAAGTTGCTTTCGTTCCGTGATTTTTTATTTTTTTTTGGCAGGGCGGCCAATTATTTTTAGCAGGGCGGCCAATTCTTTGGGAGGGCAGCCGTTAATAGTCAAAACATTGGGACTTCTTTGTACCATGGAGGATTGTCTTTGGTGTTCGTGTATTTTAGAACATTGACTTGCCGCTGACAAACGGTTAAACGGTTAACCGTTTAGAAAAGTTTCGTTTAAACGGATAGTAAATTAAACGAAAGGTCACAGGCTTACAATTAATCACAGGTTTCAAAGAGTATCAAAGTTCCTTGTGGTTTACTACTTGATATTTAAAGTTCCTTGTGGTTTACTACTTGATATTTAAAGTTCCTTGTGGTTTACTACTTGATATTTAAAGTTCCTTGTGGTTTACTACTTGATATTTAAAGTTCCTTGTGGTTTACTACTTGATATTTAAAGTTCCTTGTGTTTACTACTTGATATTTAAAGTTCCTTGTGTTTACTACTTGATATTTAAAGTTCCTTGTGGTTTACTACTTGATATTTAAAGTTCCTTGTGTTTACTACTTGATATTTAAAGTTCCTTGTGGTTTACTACTTGATATTTAAAGTTCCTTGTGTTTACTACTTGATATTTAAAGTTCCTTGTGTTTACTACTTGATATTTAAAGTTCCTTGTGGTTTACTACTTGATATTTAAAGTTTTGACAAGATGGCAATTAATAATAACTAGCAGGAAATAAGTCTTTCCAAGAGGCATATTGAACATGAAATGGTAGAACACATGGGAACATAACAGAATTGTTCTCAATTAAACATGAACATCTAAAACTTGTTGAGTTTGTTTTAATTGATGTACCTTGTATACGTATACGTACATGTACATTTTGAAGGTTGGAGAATTGTTAATAAGATTTATAACTTCTCTTTAATGTCTGTTCCTTCAAACTCTCTACTCTCAACTATATTGACCATTTGACAAAACAATGTGTCCTCTTACCCCTATGCGAGTAGCCATTTGCTCAGAGCATATTTCAGCAAAATCTCGTCCAAGTACTCCATAATAAAGGCCATAGAAGAGAAGAACAAGTCCAAAATCCATTGATTTATCAGTTCTTATCATGAAGAGTAGATTCAAATTCAGAAATGTACACATGACAACAGTATATCCACAAACACCCAATGCATAACTGATCTTGTAGATTGAGTAGAACCATTTGTATACAAGTCTGAAAAGAAAAAGAAAACAATTCACATGGCTCAACTTACTATGATTTGCCCTTTTCTGTCTAGTTACAATGATCTGGTGGTTGGGGTGGCACCAAACATTATAAATGCTAGGAATATAAATCAGAGATACTAATAGTAATGAAACTTTTGCCCAGATGTCTGCGTACCAAGAAGCTGCCATTGCTATGGGTAGAGTACACTGATTACTATGGTTACAGTACATTGGTTGCTACAAGTATAGTACAGTCGACTCTCGTTAATACGAGCTTGGAAGATACGAGATGCTGGTTTACACAAGGTTTTTCACTGGTCCCAAAATGTATAAGTTTGGCAAAAGGACCCTGAATTGAGATGAGATCTTTGCAATGTTTCTACTTGCTTTTTATTTTGGTTTTAAAAGCCATACTGTGCAATAGAGAGCATTCTAAATGGTTTTCTCGTGATGATTTTTGTGAAATAACTAATTAGTAAAAATATTTTTTTTAAATGTATTTCTATAAATTTTGTGGGCATATCGGTTGAAATTTGCGCGTATTGGCAAGCAATCTGCGCATATCGGCCTGATACGCTAAGCTTATACACGGAGAGAACCCTGATTTCCAATGTTTATCCATACATCAAACCTCGGTCAACTAGTTCTCTATTGCTATAAATTATCTCAAAATTTGTTTTCAATGTAGATGACCAAAGCTGTTTCTTACTTAAAACAACTTTGGGCAAATTAATCCAAAGCTCAAAGCTGACATGGACAAATACAACATACTTTCCCTGAATATAACAAAAACCCAAACCATGCTATTTGGATCCTTTCAATATTGTATAAACGGAATCAGTTGAACGTGCACCAGGCTCCTTAACGCCTCCGCAAATTTTGCATCGGTGCATGTGATCGAAGGACTCTCCCTACAGGATTTCTTCACAAGCTACCATCCACGATACAAAGAATAAGCTGGTACCAAAATCTACCACATCAGACTTCCTTATTTCGAGCAATCCTTTGATCATTTTGATTTCATCACCAAGGAAACCGAGTATCCATGATGTACACACAGATCGCCCTCAGAGTGACCCTTATTGTCCTCTTCACAAAGACGATCTATTCAGATGCAGCCAACCAGAACCTTAATCCTACTACCAACCCATGGATAACCTGGCCGGGAGTATTGTCCCGTCTTGCAACACCTATTAAATTTGTGACTTCCGAATTGCTTCATTCACAATGGGATACCTTGAACCAGGAGCTGAAAGCCGATTTAGGCACTTTGCACTTTGAACTCTCGTCAGGACAACTTAATGCCGCAGATGCACTGAAACACTATTCAACTTTGTAAAGAGTAAACCAGAACTGGTAGAAATGAGTAAATCCAAAGGCCACATTTCACACGACCCCAAAACCCTAACAGACGCTCGCAAGAAAAAGAACGAACTCAGAAAACATGCATACGGCAGAAACGCAACCCCAGAAAACCGTCACAAATTCCAAGAAGCAAACAGGCACTACAACACACTGAAAAGAGTACTTAAACACAATCAGGACCACAAATCTGCTGAGCATGAAGAAGGACTTTTCTTCTGTAACTTCATGAACTTTGCTAAGCGTCTAGTCAAAGGCGAATTGTACTCCGAGGCCGTCCGTCCCAGCTTCAGCAAATCCACCGCCAATGAGTACTTTACTAGCAAATACTCATCTACTCCCCAATTTGTCCCTAATAACCTGAAGTGATTTCCAGACATTAGATTTCCATCTACCAAAGTTGACTTTGACCTTACACCCATCCGCCCAAGAGACATCAAGCAAACTCTCCACCACAAATCCTCCAACAAGGCCCCGGGTCCAGACGGTATCACCTACGGCATCCTCAAGAAGTTGCCAGCAACACATCATCTACTGGCCACACTCTTCACCAAAATATTGCTAAGTGGAATCCCGCCGGTATCCTGGTCCTGCTGCCAAATCAGTCTTCTATACAAGAAAGGAGACCCATCATTGCCGCCAAACTTTCGGATGATTGCCCTGAACAGTAGCATTGCTAAGGTCTACCACCTGATACTATCCCAACGATTCTGCAACTACCTAACTAAAAACAACCTCATTGACACTACAATGCAAAAGGCATTCATTCAGGGAATTAATAGATGTATTGAACACTCTCAGACAATGCATGAACTTCTAGTCCATGCTAAAATTCACAAGAAAACGTTGCACGTAACCTGGTTTGATCTGTCAGACGCTTTCGGTAGCGTCCATCACGACTTGATTTTTCATGAACTTGACCGGAATAAATTTCCCCCCATAGTTCAAAATTACATCAGAAATCTGTATGACGGATTGGCAGGTTACGTGCGAGGTCCCTCTTGGAATTCAACAAATCTATCACTCGCCTCTCCCAAATAGCTCTGGTATCATCTTTTGTAATTTTCTATTCTAAATACACAACAGTCTGGATCGACAGAGTGGATGATTAATCCCCGTTCTCACCACGTCTACCAATTTCTCTCATTACCAATTCGGTTTAAATGCGATCATTGTATTGTTTAAAATAGTTTTTCTTTTCTTCTGTAATGGTTTTGTTCTATTTTGCCTTGCCTTATTGTCTTCTCACTTTGATATTCGTTATTTATTGAACTCTGTGATTGTGATTCTAATGTCCTAGGCTTTTTTTTTACATGTCTTTTTTTGTTCCGAATAAAGACACGAATTATAAATATTGAAGAAATTCAGCAATCACCTGTCACTATTTACTTGTATGCTAAATGTTAACAATATCCCCCTAGAATAAATTCTCTGCATTAAATACCTTGACAAACACACCGACTATCAGTCAAATTACACATTTGTTTCCCATTGTAACTTTTAATTTACTGGTAAAGACTTTCATTTTCCCTCAGTTTGACGGCTACAATTTGATTTGAAACACTGCTGCTAAAACTTACATTAATCGCAACAACAATTCCTTAATGTGGGAGGATAAATATTTCTCAAATTTTCCCACAGATCACAGACCTGTTCTATTTTTGAAAAAAATTTGATGGGCTACCTGAGAGTTAAATATTGAATTCTCATGCTGTATTAAGTTCTTACAGGGCTGGCTCCAGGTTACTTAAAAAAAAAATCACTTCAGTTTCAGAACAGCACTTAGATTACATTTTTTATTTTATTGTATTAATTTTTTTCTTTGTTCAACCCCAAAAAGGATCTAATTCTGCCAACAATAATGTGCCACTTACCTTTAGACCAAATCTAAACAGACCTACATGCAGGGGCGTTTCATAAAACTTAATAATTTATTGTATCTATGCAGAATTTTTCAAATAAACAATATTTTAAATTCTTAAAATTGTCAATAAAATCTTATCTCTGTTTCATAAAAAAAGTTGAGATCAATATCAGACCTCAGCTTTTATTCAATAAATCCCAAATTTAGATGTTATCATGTCTGAGTCGAAACAAACAACACATCATTATTTCTGTACTTACTTGGCAGGATATTTGTTGTTTTGTTGTGTTGTTTGTGGTAAATTAGTATGCACTACAGTGAATATCTTATTGTACCTTGGTGTTGATCCTGGCAAAGGATTGCGAGTTGCTCTGTAAGATATGAAGGCAGTTATCAAGGAGAATAGTGTCCACACTATGAGGAAGCGCCACCAGTGAAGAGTCACACAGAAGTAAACAGGTATTGCCCACATGCCTACCAATGTCATCATCTGTATAGATAAAGTCATACACACATTGGGACAAATCAATTGAGATAAGGAACACCTCAGCCCTCAAGAACCCTAGGGCATTTTACCCTGTGTCTCCAAGACACAACAGCTCATAGTAGCAATGTAGACTGTAATTTTTTGAGCTTATCTCCAAACACCTAAAGCTGTCCATGTACTGTATACTGAATGCTTTCAGCACTCTGTTGAACAATTCAGAGATAGCTGCATTTAAGGATGTTCATTTAATTTGAGTTGAGTCATTCCAAGGTAACCCAATCATCTCTGTCATATTGACACACTGTGCCTCTGCTTTGCCCGAACAGAGGTATTTTTTCCACTCTCAATTTAGTAGTTTTTTTTCACCAAAGTAAGCATTTTTTTCCAACAGATAAGGGTTCCCTTTTCCTTTTTTTCCTTTGATAACAAAAATTGAGGCAGACAGAATAGGAGTGCTATGTACTGTACTTAAATCTTTCTGTGGTTAATGCAGCTGTTCATCATGTCCTTAGTAGAGGACTAAAAAGGAAACTTTGTTGAAGCTGGTGAATCTTGTTGCATTCACTATTCAGCAGCAACTTAACTTTCTGTTTGCATTTAGCTGGAAGCCAATAAACACCTATCAGGATTACATGTTGGTTTATAACATAATATATTAGCTTCTTATAAGAGTTATGAGCAAAGGGCAAAGGGCAAAGGGCAAACTTTAAATACTTAGGCTGCGTCCAAATCAAATGACTTCAGCTAGGGCATTGGCCCGTGGCTGAAATAACAATGATGGAGAATAGATGTTTTTGGGGTTATGGCCATAGCCACTGCTGAGCCATTAATTTGATCATAGCCTGGGACTAATTTCTAATGAATACCTTCATCTTTGCACAACGATTCAGAGTAGTATGTGAATACCATGTACAAAATTCATCAAATTCAAGCTAAAACAAGAAATAGATTTTGGAGGATTTGGGTTGGGCGAGAAAGAAAGATACCAGCAATTTGCCATTCTAGTAGTGTAAATGTGTATGTAGCTCCAGTTTTTACCCTGAAACTGACAGCACACAAATTTATGACTCAAACGACTCAAAAGTTTGCATGGCAAGCATGGTGAAAAGACAATGTAAGAATTTTGCAGTGGCACCATATAGATTTAACTACATGGTGTCAACACAAAAGTCTTACATTAATTTATGACTGATAACTGTTTATACGGGAAACAAAATGCATATCAATATTTCAATCTGCTCACCTGGTAAGATTTGAAGTGCCTTGTTTTCCACTGAACTAGTAAGACTTGAGCGACAACCAGCGTAGCAATCAATATCAACACCATTTCAGCATGCATGGCCTCATGACCTTTGTGTTTCTCATGTAACCGTTGATGCTCTATCCTATTAATTAAAGAGTCATAATACTGATCAATAGACACAACATACATACATTTCTGTAATTTATCCTTATACACCATGCATTTCGGTATAATCATCACCATATGCCCAAACATGGCTAATATTCTTGAATTTTTGACACAATTTTCTCTTGTAAAAGTGTCAGAAAATATGAAACAAAAATTTGTTTTGCTGGGTCAGATCTTGCAGTCGTTTCTGGCCGCTATGGTCTCTACAGGGTTAATGCCAAACATTCTGGAGTATGATTCATAACACAACAATGTCACTGCTGCACAGAGACAGGGCTCTTAAACTATCTTAAACTTTAAATTGTAAACTTGGGTTGCGTTCCAATCATGCGGCTGTTTACCGTTATTGTACGTCAAGCAAACAGTTTGAACCAGAATGTACTGTATTTGAAAGCTGTGCGCATGCTCACTTCAATATGTCAGATTAATCATTTTGCAGAATCCATAAAAATGTTTCCATGTGTTGGGCAATGTTTTGTCGTCTCCCCTAAACATATTTTCATTACTACTTACATTCAAAACATTTGTTAACAAGTACATTTTAACATAACAAATTCAAGCATGTCTCCACAAACAATGTGATACAATAGGCCTTTCCCATGAAATATGCTTAGTATATTGATGCATGTGTAAAGACACTCTTGGTTGGCAAACGCCATTGAATTGTGCACTAGGCAGACGCACAACCGCTTGTGCGTCACGCCAGCATCAGCCCCATACAAAAAGGCACAATGATCCCTCAGTTTGACAACCAATAGCGCACACGCCGTGCGTGATGTGTAATTTACATATTTCATGGGAAAGGTGTATTACAGGTGTGCTTGAGGTAAGATTTTAGGTCAGATTAAGTCTAATTTGGCGAACATACGCTAACACCTCCTCTACACCGTTTGCCGAATTTAGCAAATGTTGCAAGTTTCTTTGGTACTCAACTTGTTCCACTTTGTTCCCCTTCTCCAAGCTGGAGAACTTTTTCGTTATTCGCCCAATTGCTGTCTGGTCAAAATATTTTAAATTTTGCTCCTGATTTTCAATCAGATCATTGTAGTAAATGGCTTTGAATAGGCTAGATACTTACTTCCATCTTTCCTGTTCTGATAACTTGGATAGATCAATGGGAACAGTCTGTAGAGAAAAAAACATTGAAAAGGTGAAAAAGATTGTGAGAATTATCAAATTATTCCTAGTATTATGGCTGGTTTAATGAATTCCTCTCTAAGAAGCTAATGTATCTAGAATGAGGCAGCAATCCTGTCTTATCGTAATCTGGACGTGACTCCTGGCTATGATGTGGCAGTACCTGCATACCGTAAGATATTTGACTTGTGCCCCCGAACAAAGATATTGAAAGACTAGATCAAAGTTTTCGTTTTAACAAAAACATGGTGTTTGGCATGGACAGTCACAAACCCTCTTTGCAGTGCCCACACTTGTAATTTTATATACTAAGGAGGGATTTTTCCACACTGACGAATTTAGCTAAAGTTGCGATAAAAGTTGGTGAAACATTTGTATGTGTAGTTTTTTATTGTGAAGTCCGGCTGGCGTCAGGAAAGTTTTGTTTCGAAAAGATAAGATATCAATTGGAATAATTTAAAGTCTGTACAAGCTTTTGCTCAAGACAATGTTAAATTAATTCAACATTCGATACCTCTTGGAAAATTCAAATCTTAAGCACAATTGGGTTCAAGATCATGCATAAGCAAAAAGCCCTTTAATGATTCCAAGAATCTTACAAAAGGTGTGACCCAATTTGACCTTTACTATTGGTCCCCATAGGAAAAATGACGCTGTCCATCTCAAAATGTATGCAGAGTCGGCACAGGAGTTTGCCATGGTTGCACAATTTTTGTCCATGCCCCACATGCCGGGCCAGGATTGTGGAAGTGTTGTGACCAATACCCTGCATGTTGGAGATGGCAAGGATTGTGATAAACACCCTGCATGCCAGGGCCAGGATCCTGCAGGGGTAGTAGCAAATGCCCCCATGCTGGAGCTGGGATCATGCAGCAAGTCCCCCACCCAACCGGGCAGTGGCGAGACATGGCCGGAACAATCATGCCGGGCCAATTTCAGCTGTACATCCCCCTGAGGCTCCTGAATAACGCCAGATACCAACCAGACTGGATGTTGCCAGATGTACCTTCGACCTAGCGAAGACCAGTACCTGTCTTTATCTTTGTGGATAAAGACAGGGGACCAGTCTATACTATAAACAGCCTTGGATAAAGGCTATTAAGCATTGCGGGGCAAAGTTCATTGAATTTTTTCTCAATGTGCATCGTCGACAGATCGTTGAACACGAAGATTTCATAGCAAAAGAAGTTCTATAAAACCGACCCTCAAATCACAAATCCATGAAAATGGTTGTTGATGAAAATAGTATTATTATATTAAGGGCAGCAACTAGTGAAAACACTTGCGGGCGACCCAAAACCATACTTAGTCGGGTTCCCTCAACAACTTGACAACAATGATACGATTAGCTGCAACAATTTAATGGAGACCAGACTGATTTACTCAGCGCGCTCATTTTTATTACATTTTGTACAGCGCCCCAGTAACTGGATCTATCTAGTACTACAGTACTTTAGCAGTATCCAGTAACTGGGGTGCTGTACTCCTTTTTTCGAAATTTTATATCTTCCAACCCCGTTCAACCGAAGATGAAAAATTTTGAAGAAAGGAGTACAGCGCCCCCAGTTACTGGGTCTAGGTCTAAGTGCCCGAGAAACAATTTATCATTATTAATCATTCTACTAGCCCTAGTGGTAGTACTACTTTTGAAAATAGCGAACGAAAACCCATGACACCACCCCACCACCTGACCACCACCCCATCACCACCCCATCACCACACATGCTGAGGTCTGAGGATATACCATGGGATGGCCTTCATGGATCATATACCTACCGGTTTCAGAATATGGTTTTCGTTGATCTGAAGGTTGTTCACAGCATTATCTTTTTCCGCATTGATGGCATGTATTTTGTCAGCCATGGTGACACAATCGCAATGTGGACTATCAGTAATCACTCAGTATCTATCAGTCACTATCACTTTTTTTATCAGTATCAGTAGCAGTCAGGCAGTAGTTTACTACTAAAAAAAATAACTAATGCACAATACTCTAGCCAAATATTAGTCATCTATACAAAATATTAATAAATAACACACAGCCAGTAGCAGACGGCGTGTTCGCTGTTTAATTTGGGACCACGGGCAAGACTGAGATTAAGAAGAGTAAGAGAGTAAGACGAGTATGTGTCAGTGATCAGAGCAATCAACCAACCACTACCCCCCCTGCTCATCAGTCGGTCAGAGAACTCGACTCGACAGACAACTCGACTCGACGGGGGACGGACGGACACGGGGCGATTATTTTCGCAACTGAAATAGTGCCGATGGTCGAGTTGGTGCTAACTAGACATTACTACCGTTAGAGGGCGCGCGAGCTTTGCGACAGCACCCCTTCGCTCGGCCCCAGCGGCCTATCCAGGACCGCTGGGATGGGCTAATCAGCTTGCACAGATTCTTGTTCAAAAAGTACGTCATGCGTGCAGTGCTTGCAGTGTGAGTGTGATGCATGATGGGACTGAGCATTAACCAATGAGCGTGCTTGATACGTTTGCCCATCCCAGCGCCTTTGGTTTTAAGGCAAGGCGCTGGGGACGAGCGAACAGCACCACAGACATAATATTATAGTGGACAGCACCAATTGATGAAAATGGCGTCTTCCATGAGGGACGGCATGAATATTGCCAAAAGAATTATTCCACTGATGATTCGGGGTAAAACCAGACATTATGGAGCTGTCTCGATTTTCAGTAGAAGTGTTACCAGTGGTATGTACAACCATGGACGAATAAAATGTTTTCTTTCGTAAGATTGAAAGATGGAGAGTGGAGGGAAGCATGATCAGATACATTTATTTGAAATGAAAAGCAATCAGTAAACAGTAGCACGTGTTTATTTTATACTAGAGTACAAACTAGTTACAGTATACTGTAGTGTAGGGATTTCGGTGGTATTTGCATTTTTTTAATCAAACCTCTCTACAAATTTGGTATAAATTGAAACCTTGTTTTAAGAGAAGTTCATTGTGCTAGTTATTATCACTATCAATCATCTGATATGACCAGCTTCATACGTAGTGTACTACACTCAGTACTACTACTAGGTAGTAGTAGTAGTATACGTACTACAATATTACAGGTAGTAGTAGTAGTATGTAGTAGTACTAGTAGTAGTAGAAGTCCGTGAGCCCAGCGAGGTTTATTGAAAATATTTAGTGCAAAAGGTTTGAATTGTGGCATATATTAGTAATACCCATGGGGGGAACCTTAAAATGTGAATTCTTAAGTGCACCGAGTGGTGCGTTGGGAGGGGGAGCCCCCTAAACTCGCCCAGAAAATCGATTTAATCAAAATGTTGAGTGCAAGCAAAATTTCTTCATGGATTGAAATGCCATGGTCCACTGACTAAGATTTTGATACTTACTTAAGAAAATCAATATTGGTGCCAAGTCTAATTAATAAGGCCCCTAATTAGCACTAATTACACGTTTAACACGTTGACTGCCGGTCATAGATTCGTAGGGCGTTCCCATTTGCAAAGTGTGGTGCGCATGCGCGCATACCAAATTGGTACTTTTTTGGTGTCTACATGTTGTAATATACGTTCATTTCTAACCCTAACTCTCACCACTGCCAGAAGCGTATTTGTTGCGTTCTCAGTGATGCCAGTGTATTCAATTAACAATACAAAAACCTTTCATTCTTTACGAGTATACTCGTAGTGGCAGAATCCGTTACACCTGTTACTACGAATATACTCGTAGGCGGCAGTCAACATGTTAATCAAAATTTTGAGTGCAAGGATGAAACAAGTGTCAATGTGTCCCATACACTGAGCTGACTCAAAATCATCTACTTAAGAAAATTTTAAGTGGTGTCATCTTTGCTTAAGAAAGGGTCAAAGGTCAACCCTAGGTCAAAATGTGATTTAATAAAAATGATTTTAATCAAATTTGGAGTGCAACCAAAATTTCTTCAGGGATTGAAAAGGATATGAGAAACTGCACGAGCATTTTAAACTTAAAAAAACATTAACACTGTTTCATTAAGAAGTCATTTAATTAGCACTAATTACACGTTTAATCAAAAACATTATGCAATGGTGAAACAAACTATGTTATTGTTAGTGCGCACCTTACACCATGTAGAAAAAGGCTAGGGTTTATCTTAAAAAAATCCATATAAATATACCAGGCCGGAGAGACAATGATCGTACACAGTACATGTATTATGGACTCTATTTTTTCAACTGAAACGACAGTAGACTTATTGCGGGGAAAAGGCTATGGTTTATCTAGTAAGCCGATTATAACTACACAGTGGCATTTGGCCAACACCATTGTTCCTACAGTGAGTCTCCCTCAAGACCGGGGGATTGCAGAAGAACGCGTGACAGTGCGTGAGTAGTGTGGGTTTTCTTTTGTTTGAGCTTGCACGCATAAGAACGCGTCGGATTGCGGCCGTGCCCTTGACATAATTTATCCATGCTCCCTAAGCTAAAAGTCATCTTTCTCCCATACTCATTACTGGAGGTACACGCATCCGATTTTATGTTGAAAAAATTGCGTGTACTGTGCAGAATGTGTTCATTCTGCACAGCTTCAAATTTTGCAAGTAAGTTAATTATTGGTTTTAAAGTTTATGTGATGTATTTTTGTTATTTTTGATGTATAGTGGTTTATAACGAATCCAACCCGATTATGGTTACTAATAAAATTATCCTTATCCTTATCCTTATTCATGCCAGAAATACCAGGGCGAACCCCCTTCTCTTAACAATAAGTGTACTGGGTTCTTTTACTTGCATTACACAACACATCAGCCACGACACGCTTTATGTATTTTCAATCCCCCACTTTGATTCACATTTACCATGAGACGAGACTAGATCAACAGTGACCAGAGCCTCTTTTCTAAAATCCACACTCTGTGCTTTCTTTAGGCCTTAACATGTTGGCAATAAAGTTTCCTGTTAATTTGTAGTGACACCCAAAGGTTTTTAACGCCCCGTTCAGACAGGCGCTTCAGAGTTGGGCTAAACCAAATAGATTAGTAGGAGCGACTCCAGGTCGACCCAAACAAATTGTTTTTGTAGACAGGCGAACTTAACATTATTTTTACATTACATGTAGGTTCGGCTCATGACAAGATCGACGTCTAAAACCAAGACGCTCCAGAGTCATTCTGAACGACTGAAACAGTCGATCTTTCGACTTCCAGCGTGCCCAGTCGCTCCTAACTGTTTCAGATGTCGAACTTTTCATGTACTAAATTCAATAATTTGCTTGGCGCAGCTCTAGAGTGCCTGTCTGAACCGGGTGTAAAAATGTAACCAAATTTGGTCACTAATGCACTTATATATTATTGATCAAATGTGTCAAAAAATATAATCCATGGTCAATTGTTGCAATGTAACTTTTATCTGGTAGATCGAGTTTCACTTTCAGTCTTCAGGGGTGAGTACTTTCTACAATCAAAGAGCCATCAACTACAGGAGAGCAAAGAATAATATATAAATATAGCCTATTTGTTAGTATTATAAATAATTAAGTTTTTATCATTTGCCTACACCTACCATTGACCTACCGATTTTGCATACCATAAGGATGCTGGCAGAGTTGTTTACAGCCATCTCCTGACCAAATCACTGATCCATGTTAATTGACACCCCCTCTAGGATGTGTGGCACATTCCAGCCTAGGATATCATGGCATAGGAGCTGACAAGTGTGTATGATGGAAAGAACAAAATATGTCAGCAAGTGCAGACAGCGGCCCTCATTTGAGAGGCAGTTTTTGGTGTTTCCACTTGGACTCGATTGTCCAAAATGTAGCCCAATCTATATATAAAATGAGGACAATGTTTTCTGTCTGTCTGTGATGGTTGCACGGTTGCATTGTTTCCAGTTAATGGAGAGTGGGAAGCTGTGCAGCCAACATGCAGAACAGCTCTGCACTACACACAGACAGCTGACATCACTTCTACAACTAGCTATGATAAAAAGCTGCATTCAAAACTTGGCAATTTTTTTGACATTTTTTTCCCCAGTTTTTATTATGTACCAATTGCTGCATTTAAATTTTTTGAAAAAAGGTTGAAAGACTTTACAAAATTTAAACTTAAGGTTGGTTGTAATTCTACTGTATACAACCATAGAGCTAGGATACAACTGCCCACATAATCAGTGGTAATGATTATAGCAATTGTTCTGCACTAATTTTACCCTAACGTTACCCTCATTGTTGGCTTTGAGTAATCTGTCTCACGGCTACATTGCTAGTATTGCTGATAATCTGGATCAAGAACCAAGGGGAGTCCAAAATGTTGGGACTATTTATAGAGCTACAAGATTTGACAAAATTTGGTTGAAGGGTGTGTATATTTTTAACATTTTGCTTGAGCTGAAGGCTTCCAACACATAGCTAGAACATATTGCCGGGCTGGACACAAAAAAAAATCTACCTAAATCCTGACATATTTGTCTGTATTATGGTGCAACAAAAGTACATTCCCATGGGTATGCGTGGCATTAAACATCTACCATTAATTGTCGGGATCATCACTGTTATGAAGAACAAACAGAACTTGAGTTTGGCAATTTTGCTAATTGGGCTAAGCAAGCCCCTTAGCCCAATTTTGCTAATTGGGCTAAGGGGCTTACTTTTAAAGGAGGAATGCAAAATTTAATAAAATTGGGTTGAACTTTGTGTAATCATGCATTTACCTTGGAAACCCAGAGGATTTTGCACTTGACTGCCTAGCAATGCTTGACTGCCTAGCAATGCTTGACTGCCTAGCAATGCTTGACTGCACATCACAGTGTTTTTACAATGGTCATGACAGTAAACACTACTCACATAACACATGTTTGAGCGTCACAGAACAAAAATTGAAGTGATTTTGTAACCTGAGTTAAGATCAACTTGGAACATCACTGTGTTACCAAGAAAGTTGTGCACCATTGAACTTGAAGTGAGATGAAGTTTTGAATCCACATACATGTCTATCACAACTGCCTTTTATACAGGTATTGATGCTGTGAGGTGTGTGTCCCCTTTCTTAAGCAGCGTGCCTCGATGTGTACACACTTCATCTTCTCTGTACACTGAGACTTCCAACCAACCCGAAGAAGAGTCAACCCATAATATCATCCAAGATGTAGAGTCAGTGGCTGGTAAGCTAATCATACATCAAAACCCCATGACTTCAAATGAATCCAAGTTTATCATCTGCACAAATGTTTTCTGATTCTGTTACTACTTGCACATATTATAGTAAATCAAAATCACATCATCATATGGTGGCCCTGAAGGGACATCAAACATATTTATTTACGTGAATATTTACGTAAATATTCGCGTTTTTTGCCCCGATTCGCAAATATTCATGTAAATATTCACGTAAAAATTTGAGGCTGAGGGCCATATCGTGAATATTTACGTAAATATTGACGATTTGTGCCCCAAATCACAAATATTTACGTAAATATTTACGTTAATATTTG
Source organism: Pisaster brevispinus (assembly GCA_023634235.1). Lineage (NCBI taxonomy): Eukaryota > Metazoa > Echinodermata > Asteroidea > Forcipulatida > Asteriidae > Pisaster > Pisaster brevispinus. The sequence continues at coordinate 8,068,031 of JAMKCF010000005.1, read as the reverse complement.
CGAATCGGGGCAAAAAACGTGAATATTCACATAAACATTTACGTGAATATTCACGATTTGTCCCTCGATCTCAAATATTGACGTGAATATTAACGTGAATATTTGCGATATGTGCGACAATCACAAATATTAACGTAAATATTTGCGATTTGTTCCCCCAATCGCAAATATTTACGTAAATATTCACGTGAATATTTGCGATTTGGGCCCCATCGCAAACCCAGTCATCCGTGAATATTTTGTTTCTTTCCAGCTAGCCGCATATTGGGCCGAAATTTCTATCTGCGGATTCCGTGGCCGGCCAACCGCGTATTCAGGACAATTAGAATCCATGCAGTTCAAGGCGGTACCAATTCTGTTTCCCCTTCTTTCTCGTTTGAGCGATTTAAAAAAAACCTCATTCTATAAAATCACTGAACATACTCAAAGGTAGAATAACATTATTTGGCTGACCATTTGGTGAGTATTTAGCCGATCATCCAGACCATAAAAGACAACTGTTGAAAAATATGTGCATTCTCCCGAAAGTAAATGTATACCCTTATGTTGCAAGAAATTTGTATTCCATAGTATGATGAACCATATCACTTGCCACACTTGATTTTGAAGGTGGCTCTTCTAATCACTAATTATTACCTAATTAGCCACAAGAACACAGGCATTTTCTGTCAAATAATCAAACGGTTAAGGTAAAATAGTGACAAAAACTGACCATAGCATTCACGCCAATGTAAGTACCCTTTACCTAGGATAAAAGTAAAATTGTATTCTATAATCTGACAGACCATACCGCTGGTTACACTTAATTTGGGAGTTGGCTAATTTGGATCACCAATAGCGGTTTAGGCATGAAATTGACCAAAACATTTGATAACGTATGATAGAACATTGCGTGTGTTTTATTAGCAGTTAATTATTTATTACTTAATGATTCGAGTTCACCGACTCCGAAATTATGTGTGCCCATCAGTGGTATGGTCTAACAGTATGGAATAAAAAAAAAATCTTCTTTTAAACAACGTGAAGGGTACATGTACTTAATTTCGGGTAAGCGCAGTTTTTTCAACAGTTGTGTACAATGGTCTGAATGATGAGGTCTTAATTGTGGTGTTTAATTACTCACTAATTGGTCAGCCGAATAATCTAATTCTACCTTCAAGTATGCTTAGTAAACACATTATACCGACAAAGAAAGCTTCTTTTTTTTAATCGTTCAAATAATTAGAAAGAAGGGGATACAGATATATTACCTCCTTGAAGTGCATGGATTATAATTGTCCTGAATACGCGGCTGGAAATTTCGGCCCAGTGCGCGGCTAGCTGGAAAGAAACCAAATATTCACGGATGACTGGGTTTGCGACTTGGGCACAAATCGTGAATATTTACGTAAATATTTACGTAAATATTTGCGAATGGGGGTACAAATCGCAAATATTTACGTAAATATTTACGTAAATATTCACGATTTTGGCCTCAATCGCAAATTTTTACGAGAATATATACGTGAATATTTGCGAATTGGGGCAAAAGCCGTAAATATTTACATAAATATTCACGTAAATATATATGTTTGATGTCCCTTCAGGGCCACCATATCATCACCTTGCTGAATGATACACTAGAAGAAGGCATAGCTGGTCAATACTACATGGACAGTGGTTTTATGCTATGTATGATTCTAATAAAACAGAATTCAAAATACAAGAAAGAAGAGCTTTTGTTTCATGCTAAACTGACTTTTCATTTTGAAATGTGTATTTACATTTGCAGTTGGTGCATAAAACAACCAACTTGTAAAAGATGATAAGATTATTGTATTCATAAAGTACAGTTTTGTGTTGAATAATATCTGGTATCTAATGACTTGTTAGTTCACAAGCAATTATCAATTGTGAATCTCTCAAACTAAAGAATTGGGTTGCTATGTCTGACTCCAGTCTTTCAAGGTAAGTTTTTTTATACAATGTAGTTACATCCAAGATGGTGAAAAGCCATTCTTTTCTTTTTTTCTTTTTACTTTTTCTTCTTAAAAAGTAACCAGATGTTGTTGTGTGGGAGTGTGCTCACCAATGGTCGCTCAAAAGTACTATTACCGCTGCTATAAAACAATACAGGGAAATAATTCTTCACAGGGAAGCTTGGTGTCAATACATGTATGTCCATCCTTTGATATCATACTGCCAACGTAGATGAAATTGTCTTCCATATTTGAGAAGTGCCATCAGCGTTGGCATTTTCTTCCTGTGGTTTGACCGAGATTGGTTCGAATGGAAGAGATTGGTGTATATTTATTTCATCCGATGTGTTAAGTGGTTAAAAGGGTAATGATCGGTAAAATGTGTGTTGGTTTTTTTATATCTATCTCAAAATTAATTACACATAAGGGATCAGCAGAGCAAAATCAGCTGTCCAATTAAGTTCTACTGGAAACAAAAATAATTTAAGAAATTTACATTGCACACTCATCAAACACTAATCATACATCTAGCTGTTCTCAACTCATAGTTGCCTTTAATGATAAATAGAGCAAGTTGCTTAAATGTTGAGAACAAATCAACAAGTTTTTTTTAATTGCTTCTCTCATATCATATTTACTTAGTGTTAGACTTAATAAATTTGGTAACATAGAAGCCTTTTCAAATTCAAAATTGTATTTGCTTTCATGTAGGTATTCAGTAATTTTAGACACTAAAAGAATCATGTTTTTCAATGCATTATCTTCAAAAATTGTAACAGATATTTCAAATAATCCCTTCTACATATGCTATATATATATATGTACAATCATTGTACATTTAAACATGAAGAAGGTATTATCTTCAATATCTGTTACAATTTGTGAAGCTGACGTTTGAGTTTGATGTGATAAACTGTTCATTTGTTGTATTGGCTGTTTTTAGGATCCACACACAAACATGAGTTTCAAGCTGAGACAAGGATGCTACTCGATATTGTTGCCAAATCACTTTATTCTGAGAATGAGGTAAATTTGATGAATTATTTAATTTAATTAGACTATAGCTACATGTATCTACTGACAATGACAGCATTATACTTAATACTTTATTTATACTGGGTAAAACCAGCTCAGCATGAAAGCTGTTTTCCACTGATGCCCAGTTGAATCACTAAAAACATATAATACTTTACAATAGTAAAAGTGTACAACCAAACAGTAAAAACAACGAGGGGGAAGAAAAGTGGACTTGAGGATTGCACATAATTAAAAAGAAAAAGACTAATTTTTGAAAAATTCTGATCTGAGTACGTTTATGTTAGGTTTGTTTTATAACAGTAGCTCATTCCATAGTTTTGTACCTCTGTAACTAAACATTCTTTCGATATTCTTTAATTAATAGCTAGGTAGTTTAAATTTACCATCAGCGTTGGCTCTAGTGTTGTAACCATCAGACTTTGTAACCATGTAGTGACCATGTAGACTTTACTACATACCCAGATGGTCTGTACCTTGTACATAGTAAACAGGTACATGTACAAGGTAACGACCATCTAGGTGTACTAGACAGTGAACGGTAATGCAAGCTGCTAGATGAGGATAGAATTATATCTTGTTGACTGTGTCGATAGCATTTACACTTTAATGTGTACTTGAAATGCTACATGGCTTTATAAAAGAACAGAAAGACGAGAAAAGTGGCACATGGCCAGCATTTCCTCGTATTATTCTGACAACTCTAACCTGATATACCTTGACATCAAAACATCGGTCAAAACAATTTATTGTACTTAATGTATTACACAGCCTCTAATCTCTTCATTCATGTAGTAATTTACTTATTCTAAACAACATTCTTTAGGTTTTCATCCGGGAACTCATTTCCAATGCAAGTGATGCTCTGGAAAAGTTACGTTATACATCGTTGACCTCTGGGTCAGGGGTCAGCCAAGGTCTGCCTTTAGAGATTCACATAGCAACCAATCAAGAAGCTGGAACCTTCACTATTCAAGTAAGTACATTATAACAGTGAATTTGTTCTGTATCAATATATATGTAGCTATCTGTGACTGTGAGTAACCAGCAGAGTGAGCTAGACATGCATCAATCCTCTCTGTAGTTGTCTACTATGCGCACATGGTCCACCTCATCTTTACATGTAGATGTAGACTCTCTGTAGTTTTTGTACTTTTGTGTTTGTTGTTTTTGGATACAGATATTCTGTACTGTCTTATGTCTTCTAATACGCTCAATGATTGTGTTCAACAAAAGGAGCGGAAAACTTATGTTCAACATGGACCACTGGAATGTGTTTCATGAGTATGATTGCAGGCATGAGAATCTTCCGGATTTTTCCGGATTTCCGGATTTTTCACTTCAAAATATGTGGTCTCCGAGTTCAATGTGAATTTGATATAAAAATCGGGGGGTGAGTTGTTGGGGTATACATTTGGATCTCGCTAATCCCTCTTCTTGTAGAGTTTACTCATTACCTTTACACGCTTCTTCGTAACAAATTGCCGCCCGGCAGCGGCCGGCCCAATATGCGTTGATTTGTTTCTTCCATGTGCAGCGCGTTCAGTTGATATGTGTAGACTTCTTTCAGTCTTTCCCCGCTTCATTCATGGTACGGTTTGACCGTACATGTTATGCAATTGTTTACTGTTGCAGCAAATGAACATGTGTGGAGACATTAAAAAGTCTACTGACAACAACTCGCAGTGTTTTGGATGCGCGCGCATCGTTAGACTTTTTTCACCAGTCGTCAGTACGCACCTTCATAGGCTTAAGTGCCGTTTCTTCGATACGTCTAATGTGTTTTACGGCTGGAGATATTTTTATGCGTTGAACTATGACCTGGAAGAAACTTCGAGACAAAATGGGTGCGAGTGTGCGACACACGTGTGGAGATTCGTTCTCGTTGACGTTTGACGTCTCACATTATTTTTCCAAAATGCTATGGTTTTTAAACTGTCGGGATCTTGGAGATACTAAAAGGTGTTTGAAGAACAAGTTTCAATGGCCAAAGGGGGAGAACACTTAACACAATTATTCACTATCACAGGTAAAAAGACCCCAAAATTTGTATAACAAAACTTTTGTCAAAACTATGACTGCTCCGTTCGTAATCATTTAATTTATTTTCGTGAAGTAAGTTCCGAATATCATTTTATTTTGAGCCTTTTAAGACAAAGTACGCCTAGCATTGTTATGATTTCATCGTTTTTAAAAGTATTTTCCTCCTATTAATATATCCTCGATCCTACACATGGTCCCTAATGCAGAGGGGCTCACTGAGTGCGACGCTGACGCCTGGGTAAAGTTGCCCAAATTCCGGACACGCAAAAATTCCGCATTTGCCCAAAATCCGGACATGCAATTTGTAGCGTTAAAATTTTCCGGATTTTTTATCATCGTATATTCTCATGCCTGTGATTGGTAAGCCGCCCGATGTATAAGCCGCAGTCACAAAAGTTGCCAAATCAAGATTAAGTTGTCAAAGTATGAGCTGCACCACCGTACATTTGTGCGCTTTGTGCATTATATTGTTTCAATCAATTTATTCATTGCACTTTGGTTCTTTCCCACCACATGAGTATTTCCCTGCCAGTTGCTAGACATGCATCAATCCTCTCTGTAGTTGTCTACTATGCGCACATGGTCCACCTCATCTTTACATGTAGATGTAGACTCTCTGTAGTTTTTGTACTTTTGTGTTTGTTGTTTTTGGATACAGATATTCTGTACTGTCTTATGTCTTCTAATACGCTCAATGATTGTGTTCAACAAAAGGAGCGGAAAACTTATGTTCAACATGGACCACTGGAATGTGTTTCATGAGTATGATTGGTAAGCCGCCCGATGTATAAGCCGCAGTCACAAAAGTTGCCAAATCAAGATTAAGTTGTCAAAGTATGAGCTGCACCACCGTACATTTGTGCGCTTTGTGCATTATATTGTTTCAATCAATTTATTCATTGCACTTTGGTTCTTTCCCACCACATGAGTATTTCCCTGCCAGTTGACAAAGGGTCATTCCCAAACCCTATAAAAACATAACACACTGCTATAATAATAATAATAATAATAAAGACATTTGTAAAGCGCCTAATGCATAAGCCTCTAAGCGCATAAAGAGAACAATAAAATATACAAAGAGTGAAAGAAACAATTACAAATAAGCAGATTACAAATAAGCAGCTTCAAACAAATGTGTTTTTAACAGAGACTTAAAACAGTGTAAAGAACTAGCCTGGCGAATATGCACAGGAAGACCATTCCAAAGAAATGGTGCGGCGTAAGAAAATGATCTGTGGCCATAAAAAATAGAAGAAGCTCTTGTAGATGAAAGCAATGACTGTTGAGATGAACGTAAAGTCCGAGTAGGGGAATAATGGTGAACAAGTTCAGATAAATAAGCAGGAGATTGACATGTTTGAGCTTTGAAAGTTAACAAAAGAATTTTATAAATTGTACGAAACTTAACTGGGAGCCAATGCAATTTCATTAGTACTGGTGTAATATGGTGAGAACGAGGCAAGCAAGAAACGAGGCGAGCGGCAATGTTTTGTACACGTTGAATTTTAGCAAGATCTTTATCAGGGAGTCCATACAGAAGAGAATTGCCGGAATCAAGTCTAGTTGTGACGAAAGCGTGAACAAGACGAAGAGTAGTAGCTTCATCCAGGTAGCGGCGAATCTGTGCTATTTTTCTGATAGCCATGAGAGCTGCTTTGCAAACATTATCAACATGTCTACTCATGCACAATGAAGAATCCATAATTACACCGAGGTTGCGGGCAAATTCAGATGGTTTAATAACAGACTGGGCAATATGTAAGTTTGGCGGAGAAACCTTTTTTGTGAAACGAGATCTTAAAAATAAGATCTCAGTTTTGGAGTCATTCAGAGCGAGTTTGTTGGACAGAGCCCAAGATTTGACATCTGCTATGGATGAAGTAGCAGTTGAAGAATCACTAAATGTTTACACTGGCTTAAGAAAATTGACCCTTTGTAGTAAAATATTACCAAAAACTATATGAAACCAAGTTTAGGCAGTATACTTGTTGTTTTGATAGTAAAATGTAAATAAGCACCAGGGTACTGCGTAGGATTATTTGTGCCAAAATAATATATTGCATTTTAACAGCCACTAGGCCGCTCATATTAGGCCGCTCATATAAGTCCTGTCAAAAATAAAATAAAGTATTGCATTTTTAGCAGTGAAGCTGTCCATACTTTCCTGACAAAAAATTTTCCCCCACCCAAATCTATCAATTGGGAGGTCCTCGAGAAACAGCTAATCAAACATTTTGTTTGCATTATTTGGCACCCTCCACGAGTCTATGATTACATGGGAGTCACCTGGGAGTCACCTGACCAAAAGGATCGCTCCACTTCCAACCGAATTTTAAAGGTTTTTTTACAGTCATCTCACACCACGGCAGTTTGGGTGACTGTCTACTGCATCTGGCACCCCAGTGGACAGAGCAACCGCACAGAAGATGGCAGGGAAGTCACCATACCAAAAACTGAAATGGTGCAATCTTGAGCAAAGATGGCGCAAATCTAATCCAAGATAGCACAGGCTACGGCTTTAATAGTATAGATGATAAACATGTTGCATACATAAACAAGCCAATCCAATGTGTTCACGATGTGATCTCGCTCTATTCCAAATTTTCTTATAAGCATGTATGATGCTGTGCATGTGTTTCTCCTAAGATTGCTCTGCCTGGAAATTCCCTGTGATGCACGTACAGAGCCCGTTCATTCCTACCATTGACCTGAAGGTCTTTAATTGGATTAATTGTTGTTCATGGAGTGCAGTCCAATGAGCAGCCGGGAATAATTGTCCCCATGATGCCCAATGTGATTTACTTAAAGGTTGATATACAACCAGCAGAAAAGGTTGTGAATATTTATTGATGATAATATATTTTCAATCTCAAAAGATATTTATACTGCACTGTAGTAGCTCTTCTCAATCTCACTCAACATCAGGTGTGCTCAACATGCCAACATAGCAAAAGAGAACTCAAACAACTGCATGGTATGATGTGTCAAATGAAGGCAATTATCAAAGTCACCTTACCTTTATGTAACAGAGTAAATCATGATCATCCTCACCATCAGAGGAGTCTGACTGCCATGCAGGATCTGGAAGTTGTGGACGGGGCACAGACTCCTTGGGCTTTCCAGGTTTGAGGTGCTTGCTTCTTAGTCCATAGGGTTTTGTGTGCAGTCTGCGCTTGATCTTCCCATGGACACCGCTTCAAAATAGCCCCAATTGGGTCATACCAGTCCACTTATCTTGATACTTAGCAGAGCTGACAATGATTCTGTTGTGAGACAAGTTCGCTGATCAATCATGGTGACATCATGTGGCTTAATCTACATTTCAGTTCACCTGTGTGTACTGGCCAAACAAGGATGATCCGAATGATAGGGTAAATGTGATTGAATCTTTGCTGAAACTCCTCATCTGAGAGCACTGTTGACCGGGGGGTTCAAGAATGGGTTCTGATCATAGTTACTTGTTGCCTTTTGCTGTTGCTTTAGGTTTAACTTCTGTCTAAGCGACGTTTCTTTGATAGGTTCAATTTCAGTTCAAGCCACTTTGTTTTATTAACCTTTCTGTTCTCCAAAAGTACCCGAAAATAATTGTGCAAGTCTGTGACATTATCCACTTCATTATCTGCAAGTGCTTCAGGAGATTCTGACCAATTTGCAGCTTCTGCCTTCATGACTGAATGAGACAGTAAGGCCTCAAATTGACTAGCAATGTTGTCTATGGTGCATTGAGTTATCTTTTTGCCCTGAGCAGCAACTTTCTATTTTGTCCTTGCTGCACTTGAAAAACTGATTGACACTGCAGTGGGGAGGTGCTTTACTCTTGGTGCTTCTGGTTAGAGTAGTTTCCAATTCCAGGGATCTGAATTTTGTAGGATGTTTAGGATTAGCAAATCCATTGTCCCGAACGGTGTTTGGGCATCTGGGATCTAGCAGCTTCTGTAGCTGTTGCTTTATTTCAGAGGCTTTGTCAATGACAACATAAATAGTGGTGGTATTTCTTTGCAAAACTAAGGACAACTCAGCCGTTACAGCCAAATATGTAAGCTTGAAGTTCATGAAGAAGATCAACTCCAGAGACTTCAGAGATTTGAACAATTCTGTGGCTGTGAAGCAATCTGTGCTGTCACCAGTCTTATTGAATTCTTAAGATGCACAATCACTGCTGGCCAGTTGTGCAAGAATGATGTTAGTGCACAGGGATGATGTGCCAACCACCTTGTTCCAACTACCTTTACAGGTCTTTGTTCTCGTGCCTTCCTGGTGACCTGAAGGGCATTCTATTTAGTTTGTAGTCGTTTCAACCACCTGTAGACAGTTTGAAGGGTAGGTTCCATTGAGGCAACAGCTGGGACCTCCTTGTAAACAACTTTAAACACCAACTCTAGGCAGTGGGCACAGCAGGGCACAGGTATAATATGTGGAGCTTTCTTTGCTAGCCTTGTAACTTCACCTGACAGTGCACCCAAATTGACTGAAGCTCAGTCAAAACAGCAGCATCATTCTGTGTCCAGTCTCTCTACTTCTGTTTTTCTATTATTGTTTCCTGTAGTGCTTACTGTGAGATGTTCAGCATCAACTTTTTTAATTGAATGAAGCATGATGACTTGTGTGACTGGTCAACTTTCTTTAAGCATGGTTACATAGATAATCTCTTACTTGGTGTTGCTTTTGTCTGTGCTTCCATTGGCTAGAATGCTAATGAAGGTATCTTCGTTGATGTCGGATGCCTTTTTGTCTAATATGTCCTCTGCAATGCACTTGATGAATGTGTGACAGGCTTTGTCATTCAGGTAAGTTGAGCACTCACTTTTGCACTGGTTGCCAAAGGTTTCTAGCTGGAGCTCCATTAGATATTTGAAATCTGTGTCAAGTTTCCCAGCTTGAGCTATGTGAAATCCTGTCCTAAAATATTTCTTCATTCTCTCTACTTCCTCATCTCCTAATTTGAAGAGTTGTTTCTCCACTGGTCTTCCTTTACTCTGCAAGGTTGATACTTTCTTGGAAGCATCAGCTCTCATGATGTTCTTCACTCAGTTTGTGAGCTTTAACGTTTGACCCAGCGCAAAGACTTGCAGCCTTCATTGCGGAAAACTTGTTTATTTTCCTGCTATGTGATGTCTGGCAATACGTACAAAACATGCATTTCTTTAAACTGTCAAACAAAAGCCAAGCATTTCCATTTATTTTTTTTTCAGCTTTGCAATTTTTCAATTTTTGCAGTACAACTATAAAAATGGGTCCCTTTTCTGAAAAGTGTTTTCTTTAAAAACCCTCAGCCATAGGCCAGTCCAGAAAACATTGTTGTATATATGTCATCTGACGTGAAGTGGTTAAAAATAGTGTTCCCATATGCTACTATCATATAAATACTTACACTTATTATTTAATGTTGTTATATATCATGTATCATTGTTACCCTGAGCTTATGGGGGTACATGTATGTTCCTGAATTTGGAATAAAACAGGCAGTCAATTATATTAATCTGGAATATTGTTTCTCTCTGCAGGACACTGGTCTAGGAATGACTCAACAAGAAATGATCAACAATCTGGGAACTATTGCTAGATCGGGATCCAAGGTACTTTGTCTTTTACAGAATGGAGTAATTACATTGTGTTCATGTGAATCAACCTCCATGGAATGTTATTTTCCATTGGCTTAGTGCTGTCAATTCCTTATATGTGCAATTTCATATTTGTAATAAAACCAAACAAAGCTTTAAATCAGAGAAAAATCAAACATCACAATATAAAAGTTTTCTTAACAAAATTCAAATTGCCAAACAAATACTTTAAGGAAGATATGTTACAAATAAACTCATTTAGCCCTTCCCATGAAATGCTAGTTACATTCACTCATGTGTACAGACACTATTGGTTCGTCTACGGCATAGAAGTATGCACTAGGCATACACACAACCATGTATGCATCATGCTACCCTCAGCCTCATACACACAACCATGTATGCATCATGCTACCCTCAGCCTCATACACACAACCATGTATGCATCATGCTACCCTCAGCCTCATACACACAACCATGTATGCATCATGCTACCCTCAGCCTCATACACACAACCATCATGCTACCCTCAGCCTAATACACACAACCATGTATGCATCATGCTACCCTCAGCCTCATACACACAACCATGTATGCATCATGCTACCCTCAGCCTCATACACACAACCATGTATGCATCATGCTACCCTCAGCCTCATACACACAACCATGTATGCATCATGCTACCCTCAGCCTCATACACACAACCATGTATGCATCATGCTACCCTCAGCCTCATACACACAACCATGTATGCATCATGCTACCCTCAGCCTCATACACACAACCATGTATGCATCATGCTACCCTCAGCCTCATACACACAACCATGTATGCATCATGCTACCCTCAGCCTCATACACACAACCATGTATGCATCATGCTACCCTCAGCCACATACACACAACCATGTATGCATCATGCTACCCTCAGCCTCATACACACAACCATGTATGCATCATGCTACCCTCAGCCTCATACACACAACCATGTATGCATCATGCTACCCTCAGCCTCATACACACAACCATGTACAGTCGACTCTTGTTAATACGAGGTCCGCCGGACTGGCCCGTTTTCCTCGTATTATCCGAACCTCGTCTTAAACGCAGCGCACTATTTACACGTACATGTACTGTATACACACGTCGTCATAGTGCATGCATTACACACGTGTCTGGGCTAGAACGAAGCGGTTGGCTTCCTAACTTTCTTACGAGCATCCTGTACACAAAAATATCAATGATAAATGCAATTTTGTTGACTATGATCATAGAAATTTAATATGTTGTATAACTCAAAATAAAAATCATAGCAAAGTCATGTCAAACTTGCCGTTCATGTGACCATGATGTGACAGATCCGATACTGCGTAGTGCGTAGCGCCTATGCTGAATGTTGTTTTCGCTGGTAGCCGCTAGGCGTGTAGGCAAAGTAGTATTTCAAGCATAAGTTACCAGCGTAATGTTTCTGATTTTCGGATTGGACGGAACCGTGTAGCCGGTCTGATCCGATAAATAGTTTGGGAACAAGCATGTAATTTCAGAAACTTGGCTGACTGAACGGTAAGCTTTCACGCAACAATATTTTTCCGATCTAGCTATAAAAGTATGAAAAACAATACATTTTGTCATCACGGGGCCGCAAAAATACCTTGTATTATCCGTGTTCTCGTTACGACCGTGCTCGTATCTTCCGTTTTTTAAGACATAGAAACACGCACAGGACAGTTTGGGACCGGTGAAATACCTCGTATTAACCGGCGTCTTGTATCTTCCAAGCTCGTATTAACGAGAGTCGACTGTATGCATCATGCTACCCTCAGCCTCATACACACAACCATGTATGCATCATGCTACCCTCAGCCTCATACACACAACCATGTATGCATCATGCTACCCTCAGCCTCACTGTACCAACCAGTAGTGTTAGTGTGCACGTGAGACTTACATGACATATTCCATGGGCAGGGTCTTTGTAGTACTGAACTGATGATTGTATTTGACTTCAAAACATACTGTGTCTAATTGTAAAGGGCAAAGGCTTATCCAATTCAAAAAGTTTGCTTTAGAATTCAACAGGCAAGTTTTACTCACTACCAAATGGGAAAAAAACTGTCAGTTTCACCTTAGATTCAGGCTTGTTTGAACATTCAGCCCAAAAAAGTACCGATAACGCAGTAAGCACTTATGATACTGTCATGTAAGACATGTTTTAAGCAAACTTGTTCTAATTTGTTGTCATTGTGATTTCCTTCCATAGGCCTTTCTTGAAGAATTGCAAAAAGATCAGAACGAGCTTGAATCAACAAGTAGTAGCATTGTTGGTCAGTTTGGGGTTGGTTTTTATTCTGCTTTCATGGTTGGAGATCGTGTAGATGTTTATTCTCAGTCTCATCAACCAGGTTCTAAAGCTTATCGTTGGACATCTGATGGGTAAGTGTAACTCACACACACATCCAAACTCTGCTGAGACTGCCAGCTTTCTTTTAACCTATTTACAATCTGTGATATTATTACATTACATGAATAGAATTAACTAGACATAAGAATTTGTTTGATAACAAATTTGAGGTGTTCGGATTCAAGTAAAGCTGACTGGAGTGATCGTGAGCTGTGTTGTTTGTTATTGTGAAAACAGAATGAATAGCTATTAAATAATGTTTTTTAAAGCGTTTTACAGAACTTCTAGTTTAGACAGGTTAAAAGGTCAAGACAAGGTCACCAACATATTCATTTTTGTGAAGTATGAGGAGCCCATGTTGAAACAAATATAAAAACTCTGCAAAAGGCTTCTATTAAAACTGTTGAACTGTTTTAACCTGCCGCCAGATGGCGCTCTTAAATCTTATTTTGTTTTAACCAGACCCTTGTCAGACTACAACATCGTTAAAATCAACTCCAAAAAATTTGCACACTTTTTGGTTCATGAGTTATGTTTTTTTTCCATACACAGTACATATTCATAATATACCTGAGCAGGGATTAGCATCAATTTAATCCAATAGTTGAAAATTAAACCATGACAAAATAATGCTTTTTGAAAGTAAAAAAACAAAACAAAAAACACTAGGCAAGTTCATGGATGAAACATATCAACATTACTGTAGACAAAAAAGGAATGCCCCCTCTTTTTAACGGTGATTTTGAAATAAAGCTTACCATTTTAATCACCGTGTCTGAAGGGCATACTCAGAGGGCCTAGAGCGCCTTTGGCAGGCATGGTCACGTCGATCAACGTGACGTGGGTCTCGGTGTTTGATGAGAAACAAACCAATGTCGTTCTTTTTCAGTTGAAGTTTTTGTCATTTAGTCAAAGTCATACAAATCCCTAAAGCAGGTGGACATCTCAGTAAAACCTCCTCTTTTATTCCTTGTTTTCCATTAAGCCATCAGACGAGCACAGCGGAACTAAATTCACACTGAACTTTGAATGAGTTTGAGTTTTTTATGTGCGAGACACGTGTTGTTACAACGTACAAGAATAAGCAACGCAATGATACATTTCCGTTGTGTGGGACTATATGCACAGGCTTCGTGGACTTTGAACCTTATGAATAATGGAGCGGACAGTCAGTTACAGCGCTTTTCTCCATACACAAATAAACTGCGGTTAATACTAACTTTGGCTGTAACACGCATTTAGGACCAGAAGTTAAGGTCATATTGGCATCATTTCTGTGCAAAAGTTTCGGAAGGATCACAGACCTACAATCTGATGTAAAAATTGTGATGAAATGATCAGTAGTTTTTGAGATATGAATTTTTTAAATATTCAACTTCCGGTTTGAACCGGAAGTCAAGGTCAAATGAGGTCGCGTTCAGTGTAGCGTTTTTAGAGTCATACCAGGCCTATCCGATCATGTATAGATTGTGAAAATCCATTGTGTAGTTTTGGAGTTATGATTTTCTCAAATATTAAACTTTGATTTAACGTTACTCGACACCTGATGACGTCATTATGACGTAACTGAAGCGGTTTCATCTCCTAATAAATATCTAACTATATGTGAAGTTTCAAGTTCATATGAGCTTGGAAAGGGTGCTTTTGTTAGCGGACAAGGGACGCTGAGAAGAAGAAGAAGAAGAAGAAGAAGAAGAAGGCGAAGGCGAAGGCGAAGGCGAAGGCGAAGGCGAAGGCGAAGGCGAAGGCGAAGGCGAAGGCGAAGGCGAAGGCGAAGGCGAAGGCGAAGGCGAAGGCGAAGGCGAAGGCGAAGGCGAAGGCGAAGGCGAAGGCGAAGGCGAAGGCGAAGGCGAAGGCGAAGGCGAAGGCGAAGGCGAAGGCGAAGGCGAAGGCGAAGGCGAAGGCGAAGGCGAAGACGACGAAGACGACGAAGACGACGAAGACGACGAAGACGACGAAGACGACGAAGAAGACGACGAAGAAGAAGACGAAGAAGACGAAGAAGAAGAAGACGAAGAAGAAGAAGACGAAGAAGACGAAGAAGAAGAAGACGAAGAAGAAGAAGACGAAGAAGACGAAGACGAAGACGACGACGAAGAAAACGAACAAAAATAAGAGGTGTTCAGGGCTGAATGCCCGAACACCTAAAAAAACGGAACAATAATAAGAGGTGTTCCGGGCGGATTGCCAGAACACCTAAAAAAAAAAAGGGAACAAAAACAAGAGGTGTTCCGGGCGGATTGCCCGAACACCTAAAAAAAACTGAACAGGTCTTCGGACTTTTGTCCGAACACCTAAAAAACAAAAAAACAAAAAAACAAGAGGTTTTCGGCTGTTGGCCGAACACCTAATAAAAAATCGAACAAAAACAAGAGGTCTTCCAGGCTGAATGCCCGAACACCTAAAGAGACAACTACATGTACAGGATGGAGGCACTATTGTGGTCATTTCACTGTTCTCCACAACCATTGTATTATGACCCTTAACATTCCCAAAACCCACGAGCAAATTTGGCATGTTGTAGGAAGGAATCTAGAATAATTGGTTTGCTTTGAGCATGCTCAAGGCCCATGTGGGCTTGATGCAATAGTTGTGTTTTTGTACTTGGCTTATTTTATTTGGAGGGTTACTGCAAAGAGTAGTCCTGTGTTGGGTATCAATATGGTTTTATTATTATTGATTAGTTTGAAAATTCAGTTAGCACAAAGCTGTAATGACTACTGTGTGATACTTGAAATCACTTGGTATACATGTAGTGGTTGTTTGGTACTAAAGCAATTTGCTGCTGATCCCGTTCAGATGAATTCCAAAGATGGTGCCCGAAGGAAATGAGCCATGAAGTATGTGCCCTCTTTGGACTGCTTTTAGCCCTCTGTGTTGACCTTTTTTAGCTGTTTCGCAGCATAGCGCAGCGAAACAGCTCTTGTTTTCGTTAAAGTTTTTTTTATTTTTAGCTGTTTCGCAGCAAAGCGCAGCGAAACAGCTCTTGTTTTTGTTAAAGTTTTTGTTTTTATTGTTTTTTTTATTTTTATTTTTCAGACAGGAAGTCATTGACATAACGCACAATTCTTTCTAGGCAGCCTTTTGCATAGTTCCTAAAGATCAATTGCAATGAAACTTTCAGTGATGAAAGGCATTGGTGCAATAATGATCCCAAAACAATGAGGTCGTGATGACGTCATCACCTGTCACGTGACGTCATCTTAAAGGTTTCTAACTTAAATATTTGAAAATCCGTAACAAATCAGCCACAAGAGACCGTAGGTTTCTGTTTGCGGGATTGTATAGGGATTAATTAGGTCTTCATTTTATTCAGTGTGCGTGACCTCACATGACCTCTACTTCCGGTCGAAACCGGAAGCGCCTCGTTATTCAAAAGTGGAAATAGTTATGAAGTTGCTTTTAACGATGTTATTGTCTGGCAAGGGTGTGTAATTAAAAAAAATACCGATGACGTCACAATACACAAGAGCGCCCTCTAGCGGCAGGTTGAAAACTGTTCAAAATGGACTTTTTGAAGATGTGTGTGGTGAAATTTTGTGTAATCACTTCAAAATTTACACACATGTTGATCGTCAGGCAGCCATCATATGTGTGAAATTTCAGATCGATGACGTCATCGGGGGTCACGTGACGCGGCATTAAAGGTGCCTTTTTTAATGTCGTATATCTCCCTAAGTGTTAGTGCGATCATGTTGAAACTTGGTAGTTTGTTGGATATTGGCAAGTTCTTGTAAATTCTGAAATCACGTCATGATGACGTCATCACATGATTTTTTATGATTTTTTGAAAAAGTTATGGCGAAACAGCTTGGCATTTGTGCACATATGCAATATGTCTAGTTTTTCCTTTTTTTAGCTGTTTCGTAGCGCAGCGCAGCGAAACAGCTCTTGTTTTTGTTAAAGTTTTTTTTTATTTTTTTTTAATTTTTTTTTTATTTTTTTTTTTTTATTTGTATTTTTCAGACAAAATTCGTTCTAAGCGGCTTTTTGCATAGTTCCTTAAGAGCAATTGCAATGAAACTTTCAGTGATGAAAGGCATTAGTGCAATACACTGCATTTTACAAGGACGTAATGATGACGTCATCACCTGTCACGTGACGTCATCCTAAAGGTTTTCTATTTTAAATATTTGAAAATCCGTAACAAATCAGCCACAAGAGACCGTAGGTTTCTGTTTGAGGGATTGTATAGGGATAAATTAGGTCTTTATTTTATTCAGTGTACGTGACCTCACATGACCTCTACTTCCGGTCGAAACCGGAAGTGCCTCGTTATTCAAAAGTGGAAATAGTTATGAAGTTGCTTTCAACGATGTTATTGTCTGGCAAGGTTGGGTAATTAAAAAAAAATACCAATGACGTCACAACACACAAGAGCGCCCTCTAGCGGCAGGTTGAAAACTGATCAAAATGGACTTTTTGAAGATGTGTGTGGTGAAGTTTTGTGTATTCACTTTAAAATATACACACATGTTGATCGTCGAGCAGCCATCACATGTGTGAAGTTTCAAATCGATGACGTCATCGGGGGTCACGTGACGCGGCATTAAAGGTGCCTTTTTTGAAGTCGTATATCTCCCGAAGTATTAGTGTGATCATGTTGAAACTTGGTAGGTTGTTAGATATTGGCAAGTTCTTGTAAATTGTGAAATGACGTCATGATGACGTCATCACATGATTTTTTATGATTTTTTTCATTTTTTGCACCTTTTTGTCATAAATTGCTAATAAAACGTGGTATAATCCAAATTCTTTTTTAAACAGGCTTGATACATCATAACTGCTTTGAATACAAAAAACTTTCAAATTCAGTTGAGTAATTTGAAAAAGTTATGACGAAACAGCTCGGCATTTGTGCACAAATGCAATCATGTCTAGTTATTTGTCTGTTTCAGTAAAAAGAGCCATTGAGATAACACACGTTCGTTCTAAGCGGCCTTTTGCATAGTTCCTAATGAGCAATTGCAATGAAACTTTCAGTGTTGAAAGGCATTGGTGCAATAATGATCCTAAAACAATGATGTCATGATGACGTCATCACCTGTCACGTGACGTCATTTTAAAGGTTTCTATTTTAAATATTTGAAAATCTGTAACAAATCAGCCACAAGAGACCGTAGGTTTCTGTTTGTGGGATTGTATAGGGATAAGTTAGGTCTTCATTTTATTCAGTGTGCGTGACCTCACATGACCTCTACTTCCGGTCGAAACAGGAAGTGCCTCGTTATTCAAAAGTGGAAATAGTTATGAAGTTGCTTTTAACGATGTTATTGTCTGGCAAGGGTGGGTAATTAAAAAAAATTACCGATGACGTCACAATACACAAGAGCGCCCTCTAGCGGCAGGTTGAAAACTGATCAAAATGGACTTTTTGAAGATGTGTGTGGTGAAGTTTTGTGTAATCACTTCAAAATTTACACACATGTTGATCGTGGGAGCCATCATATGTGTGAAATTTCAGATCGATGACGTCATCGGGGGTCACGTGACGCGGCATTAAAGGTGCCTTTTTTAATGTTGTATATATCTCCCTAAGTGTTAGTGCGATCATGTTGAAACTTGGTAGGTTGTTGGATATTGGCAAGTTCTTGTAAATTCTGAAATGACGTCATGATGATGTCATCACATGATTTTTTATGATTTTTTGAAAAAGTTATGGCGAAACAGCTCAGCATTTGTGCACAAATGCAATATGTCTAGTTTTTAATTACACCTATATGATGTAACTTTGTGAAAAACAAATCGCCCACTCAATATAAAGACACAAAGGAGAAGCAAATATGAGCTGACACTTTGGGTAGGCCTGACCTCGTCCCTGATGATGGCCCTGAGATCCAGTGTTGTATTCCAAGTGCAATTTGATCGAGTCAAGTCAACTCCCAATTTTTTCAAGTCAAGTCGAGTCACAGTCTTTTTTTACCATTAAGTTTTGTTGATTTTGTTTTTGTTTTTGTTTGTGCTTTCATAATTTATACAGTGGCATATAACCAAAGTGGTTTAAGTAGTTTGATGTGACAATTATTACAAAAGCAGATAGACTATGTTCTAACTTTCCAGGAGCAGTCATTATCTTTGACAATCTTATATACAAATGGTATGTGATTGATCTTATTGGTCTTTTGCATACATTACATACTCAGTGCATTATTAGGAGTTTGTTGAAGTTGTTTTGGAGACGAGTCAGCAACATAAACACATTATGACAAGCCATTAGTGAAATGCATTTTTACTGCCTATTTTCAAGAGTAAAAACTACTTGAATAAAAGTGATATTTTGTTTTCATTTTGTCAATGATCTGCCACATTGTGAATTTCAACTTTTAAGCAGAAGTGTCTTTTGAGCTAGTCTGTATATCATAACTTTGAGGCAGTTATTTTGCAAAGCATTACTTGACAACAAAATTAATGATGGCAGGTCAGTGTATTGGTTTGTAAGGAAATAGAATAAAAGCTCTTTGATTCAGAATTGTTCTTTGACTAGTTGTGCTATTTAACATTCCCTCTTATTATAGGGGTTAAAAAACATCTGTAACTTCTTCAAACAGACAAGTTGTTGTTTTATTCATTATCTTCTCTATTAAGTATTTATTTGTGCGTGTTTTGTGCGGTAAAACTCAGCCGCCTGTTAAACTTGACAGAATGATGAGACATAGTCCAAGCTGCCAGTAAAATAACCAGAAGTTTGCCTGCTGTGATCCCTGGTGGATCATACTCTCCTTTGTTTCTCTTCTTTGTTCTATATTCATGATATTATATGTTCCATTCTGAAATTAAGAATGGTGTTTCTACTCTTTATTTTGTGTGTGAGTTTGTACTTGATCACATCATGGAAGTCATGTTCTCTTTTTGCTGAAATTGGAAGCGTGGCTGGCCCGGCTGGTGGCTGTAATGATGCAATAATAGTGAGACTACAATCAGCCTGGAGGCAGCTCCAAGAACTGCTACCCACTTTACTTAATGAGGCATCTCCCTCTGCAGCAGGGGAAATGTTTTTAACTCAATTGTCTGTAGTGCCCTCCTCTATGCCATTAAACCTGGCCCATAATTGATGAGAATATCTCATGACTGACTCCAAATAACAACACTATTGTGCATTGATGTGGTCACCCAATGTTTCGGATATAGTGCCACTGGATGGGCTAAGAGCGCGTCTAGGTCATGTAATTCATGGTCTTGGTGTTGAGGAAGTAGTCAGGTACACTGGGTTGGTATGGGCACATCCATAGGGTGAGTCATGAAAAGTTGCCCAAGAAGGTGCTTGCAATACTGGTTGAAGGTGTTCATGCACATGGTCACCCAACAAAGCTCTGGATGGACAAAATCCATGTTTACCTCAAATTCGTCAACTCAAACTTTATTCGGCGTTCATATGAAGACTGTACATACCATCGTCAACCACGCCATGAGGATCATCTCTGGTTCCATAACACTGTCTCCAACTGAGATGCTCCAAGTCATGTCTGGCATCATTCCAGCTAACATCTGCTGGCAACATCTCACTCTTAGGGCCTTGTCACACGAGGCAACTTTTACAGGCAACTTGGAGGCAACCAACTGCAGTGCTTGCTACAGGACCACTTTGGTAGCACATGAGTCATTTTTCAAACAATGTCTTATGATCCCCAAGAAAAATATATGAACATTGAGTTGTGATTGTCTTTTCTTCATGGAGATTGCCTGGAACTGGTTGCCTGTAAATTGCCTCGTGTGACATGGCCCTTAAGCTAGCTGAAAAGGCATCCACTCTCCCTATTATGGATGGTTGACTGCTGAACAGAGGAGTGGAGTATGACAACATCTAGACTGCACCAGTTTTTTTAAGTAACCATCATGTAAGCCTGCAGGCTACCATCTTCCCAGGAAAGCTTGGGAATGTGGACCTTGATGACATGTGTTGACGTTATGTTAGCTATGTTCTACTCACTGTAGCATATGATTATGTTTTCTGTTTATGAATATTATGACTCACTGAATATGGGTGTCTGATCTTATCATTGGATAGGACGGGTAACTATGAGATGAACGAGGCAGAGGGAGTCCAGAAGGGGACAAAGATTGTCATTCATCTCAAGAAAGACTGCTGGAGATTTGCTATGGAGGCAGACGTCAAAGGTAGGAATTTTCAGTTTGTGTAACATCAATCCCGATTAACAAGTTTTCATAATCGTCATAGTTTACAAATATAAAATGGTTTGACAGTGGATATTATCTCCAAAAGATATTGGAAGTAGACAAACTAGCTCCCAAACTAGTTTCTGAGGCAAAGCCAAGGCAACTAGTTTGTCAACTTCCAATACTGAGGGGAGCTAAGATCGACTGTCCACCCAAAGTAAACCATGTTATTCTATTTTACTACACCTCATACTTTCCTAGTTCGGCATCATTGAGCTTGGGTAAACACGGATTGACATTTACATATGCCGTCATCTTCAGCTAGAAAAATGTTTGCCATTGTGTGACACCTGTGCCACATTTCCACGAGCCCTTCATAAAGGGCATTTGTAGTAGATTATTGCACATTTTTGTATCCATATTTTGGTAAAAACAGCACTTGGTAAAAACAGAAAAAATAGCATATGGCATGTGATGATAAATGGACCAGTGAGAATTTGGCTCTCGATTATGAATTTGCATCACGTTTAGTTGATAGAGCAGAACAACAGAAAGTAATTGTGTAACAATTTTTGTTTGGTTAAAATTGATATTGATAATATGTATTTGTTATCACTGCGTTTTTGCAGAAATCATCAATAAACACAGTACGTTTGTTGGTATGCCTATCTTCCTGAATGGCAAGATAATGAATACAACACAGGTATGTCTATTTTCAGTTGCTTTTAGACAAGTGTGACACGTACTTTGGTCTTTCATCAATAAAACTACCCCATATTCATGGTGTTGATGATGCTGTTAGTGTGCAACTGTACGCACCTCTTAGAGAGATAGTTTTTTGGGGTGACATTATTTGTGTGAATCATTTACTTTCTTATTTATTAAGTAAAAACTTATTGGAATCAGAACAGAATTCTTTATTTGCTCAAAAATAGTGGTACTTGAAAAGGAATACATGATGTTATGTAAAAAAGATGATTTATTGAAACCCAGCCAAGCCATTATGCTTTGTGTATGTTAAGGGAGACACTACCCTGCCTTTGCAGTCTGCTAGAGGTTTTTAGTTGAGGCCTAGTATCCACAACTTTTTCATTTCCAGTCTTCTTTATTCATTATGTTCAGGCTCTGTGGACCAAGGATCCAAAGGAAGTCAATGACCAACAACATGAAGAATTTTATCAATTTCTGACCCATAATTCATATGACAAGCCTCGCTACACTCTACACTACAAGACTGATGCTCCACTCAATATACGTAGTTTATTCTACATTCCAAGTAGACCCCCAGCAATGTGGGAGCTCAGTCAGGACCATTCAGGAGGTGTAGCACTATATAGCAGGCGGGTTCTTATCCAACAAAAGTCAGATAAAATTTTGCCCAAGTGGTTCAGATTTATTCAAGGTAAGTTCACTCCTTGAATTGAGAGGATGTATGAAGTCACAAAATGAGGAATTCTCTTTGAAGAGTTAATAATATTGGCTGTATTGTGTAAAAATCAGCCTTAATTTTAATTTAACTTTAAATAGTTGAGCAAGAACAGTCCCATAGTAACATTACAAAACGTACCAGAGTTATTAGAGTAGAATTTTTGGGTACTTTGGTTTATTGAGTATTTTTAAATGTATGTTAAATAAAGCTCAAACATTGTTGGAAAACCTAAAAATGTGTATAAGAAGTGGCGTAGCTGGCGGGGGCACCAAATAGACCAATGCATGGTCAATGGCTGTTTCTCAGACACTTAAGCTTGTTAGCTAAAACTACACAACATGTAGGTTTTTAACTACCACTAATTATCAACAGATTTTTGTGTGTGCAATACCTCAAATGAAAGCTTGTAACTTTGTGAAATCTATCAAAAAAGTAACTGTTTAAAATATAAATCTAAATTTTGGGGTCAAATCAGCCCAAAGTTAAATCTAGCATCTTTAAAGTGTCTTTGATAATGAGCTTTCCAAGGCGGTGATAACAGTAATAGTTACTGAACTTCAAAGTTTAATTGTCAATCAAACCTTGAATTTAAAATGTTATATCTGTTAAATAAGATTGTTACCACTTATTCAAAAAATGTATCTGTTCATCCACTTGCTTATTTAGGTGTTGTGGATAGTGAAGACATCCCATTGAACTTAAGCCGAGAATTGCTACAGGACAGCGCCCTCATTAGGTTCGTTTCTTCCATATGTGCACACTATCAATAATCTAGATGAGTCACATCTACATGAAGACTGTGTATGTTCATATTGCTTCATAACTTATTTGTAGAAGCAGAGGCATGAAAGAGTGTAGGTTATTACACAAAGTGTTTGGCAAACATTGGAAACACAATTTGCACATTAATCACATGACAGCTGTTACACATGCTCATTGAAAAAGACTGGGCATAACAATTTTGTTAGTTTATTGGAGTGTCACCAGGTCAAGGAACTCCAGGGTTGGGGGGAGGAATGGCGTGTTATCTGGGATTTTTAAGTATAGTTTTGATTGAAAGGGTAGTATTACTGGGAATAGCAGTTTAGGTACCTGATTTTCACCAAGTGGTAATGACCAGGCAGGGCTTGAAATTTACAGAGGATGGCAGGCCCAAGGTCAGTGATTTTAGTGTTCGACCAGTAAACTCATGACTTGACAAGTCATGCAAGTCCAGCGGTCTTGTGTTTTCCAGTTTAATATAAATACATCACCATGTAATATCTTTAGTTTAAACAAAAGGATGTACAAATGTTGACTTTGAGTCTGCTAAATATTTTTCAATTCTGTTGAGTAGCAAAGTATACTTGCCCAAATGACAATTTAGATAAATCTTCTCATAGTGCTTAATAAAAACAGTTTATTGATTGTTTTAAAACTATAGTTTGTTCTCATTTTGATTTTAGTCTTTAAAAAAAAGTCAGTGTCCAGAAAAAAAATGTTATGCCCCAAGATCAGCAGTTTTGTGAATCCCCCCCCCCCCAAATTGAGTCCTTGCAGGGTAAATGCTGGCCACTATTAATGGACCTCACTAGCGATTCATTCATTAAGCAACCAGCCCCTAACCTGGTCATTACATCACAGTAGAGACTGAGTCCTGGCATTACCACTTTGTAACTGAACACTGCATTGTGTATGCCTCATTGCCTGCTTTTTATTACAGAAAATTGAGAACAGTCATCACAAGTCGGCTTGTACGTTTCTTGCTCGATCAACGTAAGAAAGATGTCAAGATGTATGAGCAGTTCTTCACAGAGTATGGAATGTTTTTAAGAGAAGGAATAATCTCAGCCAATGAGCAGGCAGAAAAGGTGAGGACTTAAACCAAGCGCCTTCATTCATTGTAATCAAACTTTCTGGTGTATTCATTCATAGTGTCGCTCAAGTAAAAACAAAGCTTATGCATAATATGAATAAGTTATATCATCGTCAGCTTCACATATCAAGTTAGCCTTCTTTAAAAATATGAACATTTCAGCATCATCATTTGTGTATTTTATCTTCAGCTTGCTCACGGCTTCAGCAATGTAATATTCTGAAGAACAAATAGTAAACTATGAATTCAACAATGACAATGAACATAATTGAGGATTTGTGTTTGTTGTTAGGAAGAAATAGCTAAGCTACTGTGCTTTGAGTCATCAGCCCAGCCTTCAGGTCAGCTGACTACTCTACAGGACTATGCTGCTCGTATGAAAGCAGGGCAACGGAATATGTACTACATCTGTGCACCAAGGTATAGTTAAATTGTTTCAACCCTATCACACATAGTGTCAATCTTTGTGATGTAAATACGCTAGGAAAACTGCAGTATTTACCACTGTTGTTGTGTCAATCTTTGTGATGTAAATACGCTAGGCAAACTGCAGTATTTACCACCGTTGTTGTGGCCGATTACCACATTCAGGTAAATATGTTAGAATAATCATACATTATAGAGAAGAGGAGGAAATTTGGATGGAATTCTATAGAGTTCTAAACATGTTGTGACTTTGTAGGAGTTGAAATAAATTTATCATGTTTTACTTCTGCTTTATATACTGTCCAGAATCTAATCACAAACACAGGGGACAGATCAAAAATACAGTTGAATTTTTGTAAAAGGACAAATTCAACAGTAGAAGGAAAGAGGAAAAAAGATATTGATAAAATAGGGAGACCACCAACATTAGTGCTAGATAGCTCAGTTGGTAAAACGCTGGCACCTTAACACAGAGGTCACAGGTTCAAAATCCGCTCTAGTTAATTTTTCCTTGCTCACCCAAAAATTATTATCTTTTAAATTAATAAGAAGAAAACCACATAGGCCTACAGGGGACAATTGGGGCAGGGGCGGCAAAACAGAACATTATTTGATTAGTATTATATAATAATTCCCTACCTTTTTCCATAGATGCTCTAACTAGTGCAAGGCTTACACAGTTAGATAATGATGAGTTTGAAGATAAATTAATCATTTGAACGATTGTGATTCTAAGTACTATTTTCATAGAAACTGAGAAATTGAAAC
Organism: Pisaster brevispinus; assembly: GCA_023634235.1. Classification (NCBI taxonomy): domain Eukaryota; kingdom Metazoa; phylum Echinodermata; class Asteroidea; order Forcipulatida; family Asteriidae; genus Pisaster; species Pisaster brevispinus. Next base: position 8,042,438 of record JAMKCF010000005.1, on the reverse strand, counting down.
TGGTCAACTGGCATTTTGAGATTTTGAAAGGTATTGTAATTTGTGTGATATTTGAATGTAAAACAATGGATGGTGTGTTTGTTCTCTTGATATTGCAGTCGTGAGTTAGCTGAATCCTCTCCATACTATGAGGCATTTAAGACTCAGAGTCATGAGGTCTTATTCTGTTATGCTGAATATGATGAGCTTACTATGCTACAACTACGGGAATTTGATCGCAAACTGTTGACATCAGTAGAGAGTGAGATGGCAGCACCATTGTCAAATACTGAAGAAGCAGAACCACAAACAGGTCTGAGTTTAATGCAGTCTTTCTTGATATTCATATTTGTTGCATTTTACAGCCATTTTTATTTGTAACAAAATAACACCATTCATTCTGTGTACATCTTGAACTTTGTTTCAGGAGGAACTGATTTTAAGACTTTGCTCAATTGAGCATGATAAGCAAAACTAGTAAAGTTTGGTTAGAAATGTAACAGATGTTACTGCATATAAGGTCTATTCTAAGACTGAAAAATAAAGGATGACATGTCACAGGGAGGACCTAAGTCAAAATGTTTCATCAAACTCAAAACTGATTGAATTCTCAATTTTTTATAGATAATGCATTTGTTATAAAAGGAACAGGATCTGACTGTTTTTGTCAGTGTTCAGTAATCCCCTTCTGTAGTATGCAGTAAGCACACCACACACCATACAAACAGTGTTCAGTAATCCCCTTCTGTAGTATGCAGTAAGCACACCACACACCATACAAACAGTGTTCAGTAATCCCCTTCTGTAGTATGCAGTAAGCACACCACACACCATACAAACAGTGTTCAGTAATCCCCTTCTGTAGTATGCAGTAAGCACACCACACACCATACAAACAGTGTTCAGTAATCCCCTTCTGTAGTATGCAGTAAGCACACCACACACCATACAAACAGTGTTCAGTAATCCCCTTCTGTAGTATGCAGTAAGCACACCACACACCATACAAACAGTGTTCAGTAATCCCCTTCTGTAGTATGCAGTAAGCACACCACACACCATACAAACAGTGTTCAGTAATCCCCTTCTGTAGTATGCAGTAAGCACACCACACACCATACAAACAGTGTTCAGTAATCCCCTTCTGTAGTATGCAGTAAGCACACCACACACCATACAAACAGTGTTCAGTAATCCCCTTCTGTAGTATGCAGTAAGCACACCACACACCATACAAACAGTGTTCAGTAATCCCCTTCTGTAGTATGCAGTAAGCACACCACACACCATACAAACAGTGTTCAGTAATCCCCTTCTGTAGTATGCAGTAAGCACACCACACACCATACAAACAGTGTTCAGTAATCCCCTTCTGTAGTATGCAGTAAGCACACCACACACCATACAAACAGTGTTCAGTAATCCCCTTCTGTAGTATGCAGTAAGCACACCACACACCATACAAACAGTGTTCAGTAATCCCCTTCTGTAGTATGCAGTAAGCACACCACACACCATACAAACAGTGTTCAGTAATCCCCTTCTGTAGTATGCAGTAAGCACACCACACACCATACAAACAGTGTTCAGTAATCCCCTTCTGTAGTATGCAGTAAGCACACCACACACCATACAAACAGTGTTCAGTAATCCCCTTCTGTAGTATGCAGTAAGCACACCACACACCATACAAACAGTGTTCAGTAATCCCCTTCTGTAGTATGCAGTAAGCACACCACACACCATACAAACAGTGTTCAGTAATCCCCTTCTGTAGTATGCAGTAAGCACACCACACACCATACAAACAGTGTTCAGTAATCCCCTTCTGTAGTATGCAGTAAGCACACCACACACCATACAAACAGTGTTCAGTAATCCCCTTCTGTAGTATGCAGTAAGCACACCACACACCATACAAACAGTGTTCAGTAATCCCCTTCTGTAGTATGCAGTAAGCACACCACACACCATACAAACAGTGTTCAGTAATCCCCTTCTGTAGTATGCAGTAAGCACACCACACACCATACAAACAGTGTTCAGTAATCCCCTTCTGTAGTATGCAGTAAGCACACCACACACCATACAAACAGTGTTCAGTAATCCCCTTCTGTAGTATGCAGTAAGCACACCACACACCATACAAACAGTGTTCAGTAATCCCCTTCTGTAGTATGCAGTAAGCACACCACACACCATACAAACAGTGTTCAGTAATCCCCTTCTGTAGTATGCAGTAAGCACACCACACACCATACAAACAGTGTTCAGTAATCCCCTTCTGTAGTATGCAGTAAGCACACCACACACCATACAAACAAATTTGGTCATCTCCATGCAAAGGAAATACTGAAATATGAGGCATCTCAGTGATTTGGTGCACATTCACAGGCTTAAATACAATAATTATAGTAGAGTGATAATTTACAAATGCACATATACTAAGTTTGTCACAGCACTTGAACCCTCAAGCACTCCATGTTCACACGTGCAGCATGCACCATTGAATGCACAGCCTTACAGTTTGAGGTGTTCAAGTTTGCTTATTGTTGTGTGTTAATGGGGTGGGGGGGATAGCACAGTAAGACTAATGTAACATGTGTCGCTGAGTTAAGTCAGTTCTGAGACCACGTTATGGTTGCATGGATGCCAATTTCATTTGCTGTGTTTGTAAGCATGTATGGTCAAATTTATATCACGTGACATGCATTCATGGCAAGTTTGCCATACAGATTTAACGCTGCATCCACAGCAGCATACAGAGTGCAGTCGAGCTCAGCGTTCTCTAGGCTTCATTTTTTGTGTGCAAGGTCAAGCTTTTCCTTTGACTTTGAAGAAGACAGATCCTTTGCACAGAACATACCCCCTCCACAGCTGTCCCTACCTAGAGCTCTGATAATAAGAATTTCCTTTAGTACTCTAATTTTGTAAGGATCCTCACACGATGCAAAAACTAACATCTATTAAATCGTTGTGGTAGCCACTACTAAGGATTCGGACCTGCCTCTAGCCATCGGGCTAGGTCGGTAGGTTAGTGGTAAGACATCTGCTCTAGCAATGCAAAGGTCATGGGTTCGAATCCCGCCCAAGTAATTTGCCTGTGGATTTTTTTTTTCACAGAACTCAGGAAAGTTCTGAGTATACAGTGCTTAATACACATCGGTGTAAGGGCAAAAACAAATTATATGATCTGCACCCAAGATATCAAATTTTCACCAAGAGCTCATGTAACTTCTTTGAGAACATGCATTTATCCTCAGTCCTCATTTTATTGGCTGTCCAGTTCAAAATACAGTCATGATTATCATTGATAATAACTAAAAGTATCAAGCTTTTTAAATGGCTGTAGGGTTTTCTTTTGAGATAACTGGCATCACAAACTGTATTCTATCTGTTTTCTTGTTTCAGTGGATGGCAATTTGTCAGTTGAGGAAACAGATTCACTTATTGCTTACATGACCGACGTCCTTGGCTCTAAGGTTACCAATATCAAGGTTTGTTTGCTCATTATCAATAATCAGGTTGTCTTGTTGTAAAGCATTGATATCATATTAGATATTAGAAGCCTTGGTGACCAGCTTGTCTGGGCCATATTGCCAAACACTAGCAACCCCAATCATTCTACACAGGACACACAAGGTCTTGTAAAAAAGGTCTCTAAAACCAAGGAAGCCTACCCTATGTGTGATGATGATGCACTCTGCAAACTCAGAAAATCTCACTGGATACATCAATTACACACAGTCCAACCCTATGGTCTTATCTTAATGTAGGCATCAAGTAATTCCCATCCACTAAACCATCTCTTTTTATTTTGTTTACTTCTATACAAAGTGTTTATGGCCTCGCATTTTGACCCTAGCAGAGTCTTTCATACCTCATTCCCCAACCTCCAGATATCCGGAGGGTCTCACAGATTGTCCCCCGGGTTTCCACACTTTGGTTTTGAAGAATAGACTTGGCCGTCTTTGTGAATAATGAATATGCAAGAGGTCAAGCACAGCCCTGTGGCCTCATTAAGAAATCCCACCAAACCTTCAATGGGCTTACAAACTCAGACTGCAAAAGGCAGTTTACCTTCACACAAAGGAATTTTGAAATTTCTACTCCCATATGAGAGACCAGGAGTGGATTTCACAAAGAGCTAAAATTGATTTTGAGCTGTGTATCAATCTTAATTGCTAAGCAAAGTGTGATGTCACAATACAAATCACTATGGCAATACTAACAACTCATCTTAAGATGAATCTTAGTGCTTTGTGAAATAAGACCAGGGGCCCCATTGTTCAGGTACTGGAGTGGGAGATAAGGAATAATAAACCACAAAAGATCATCTGAGAGTTACTTAGTCTTTTTGTTTGGGTTCTGGAGCTGCTGGGTCTGGCTGGCTGGCTTGCTTTATGCATATTCACTGGGCTTGTGCATTGACCTGTAGATAATGAGCTCATTATAGAAAAGAGGAGTTCCCCATTGTGAGGGGCAGATTCCTCTGGATATCCAGAGGTTGGGGAATGAGGTCTCCCCTAACAGAAGCAGTCACATCGAAAGAAGTGAAAAGAGAGAGACACAAATCAGCAAGAGATGAACAATGAAAGCAGAGACAAAGAGGATGGGGGTAGAAGGCACCAATTCAAACCACAGGAGGTTTGAAATACAAAAGACAAAATCAAAGAAGGGAAGAGGGAGAAAAGGAATTACTTAGTAAATGATACAGACTTAAAAGGCAAAGACAAACAGTTTTTAATAACTTCCTTCCTGGATGTTCGGACCAAGGTGGTTGAATGGACTGGAGATGCCTTATCCACATTTTCTTTCAACTCATACGAACAGTCTCTCTGTGGTTACCTAGTGCCCTGGAAACACATGTCGGAAATGGAGTGATTAGGTAGATTGTATCCTGCTTTTCAGTGTTGACGGTAGATCTGTGACCATAGAAATGCCTTTTGAGTGTCGTTCTTGTTTGACCTACATATTGAATACCACAAACTTTGCAAGATATTAGATAGATGAGGGTTTTACGAGTTTTACGAATGGAAGTGAGGGGTGGAAAGTGACAACAAAAGGAACTATACCATTGGAACTCTATTGTTGTTAAGGTTCTTTCAAAGTAAATTCTCTAGAACCAGCCTTGACTTTCTGGATCGCTCAATGGACTGGTAGGTAACTATGACTCCAGGAAACAAGTTTCCTAATGTCCTGTGAGTGGTGGATAAAATCAGAATCATTAGAACAGCTTTGACGGAGTCGGAGGGCCTATCTGTAGGCTACATGTATGCTGATTTTGCAGGGTGGATGTGACAGCTGGTTGAGTGGAGGTATTGATATTTATTTTGGGGTTTAACAGAGATCTGTGATCAAGCCATCATTTGTCTTTTGAACCTTAACGTCCAGAAAGTGGGTATCTTTGATTGAGGGTTCTGTCGTGAATTTGATGGTCCTGTGGAAGGAATTTATATGTGGTTAATGAACGCTGTGAGGTTTGCTTCATCACTTGTCCAGATATAAAAGATTTCATCAATATAGCGCCACCAGACCCAGGGATAGCATCAAAAGCGTTGATGGTAGCTGTGTTGGGAACCTGGTTCTGTATACCTGAAACTTTATGGAGAAATTCTGGAGTGTCATGAAGATATGACAGGATCTGTGGTACTAAAGGCTTGAGAAAACTGTCAACAAAAAGGGGTGCAATGTATATGCTCAATGGGGGAACCATTGCCAGATATGATGAGTCTCCATGAGTCTGGTTTATCTACCTTGAGAAGGAGGTAAAATCTGGTTGCTGTACAGTCTACTGGGGAGAGAAAGATGTGGGCTTTCTCAAAGAGGTGGTCATGGTCATGCATTTTGTTTGATGTTTGTTGAATCTCCTTTGAAAAGGTGCCTGTTGGATCAATGGTAAGGGGTTTATAGTTAGTTTGGTCTTGAGTTGTCTCATGGCTTCATCGATGTATTGGGCAGAGCCCTTGTCAGCTGGCTTGATCATGATATCATTCTTTGCTCATAGAGTCTTTAGCACCTCTTGTTCTTCTCTAGGTTCTCATTTCCGTGCTTCATTTACAACCATATTATGTATAATAGATGTTAATTTGTTATTTTGAACATTTGCTCACTTCTTCTCCCCCCTTCCCCATATTCCTAACACATCCCCTTGTGGATGTTTTTGTTCATCTTATCACTATCATGGAGGTTGTCCCATTGGCCAACCCCATTCATTGTGTGCTATATTTACACACAAGCCACCATTATGACCATGATAGGGCTTGCCCACATTGTTTGATCAGTTCGTTTCTATTTTGTGTTTCTGTTTTGTGGGGGATTAACCATTATCCTCCTATTTGTTAACTCTGATGGAACCACAACAACTCAAAAGAGAGATTGCTGACCAAATGGTGTCCTCACAAATTGTTACAGTATTATAGTATAGAGGTCGTGCAGACACAGTACTAAATTTGTTTTAACTAATGGATCAACCCAATCAAGTTCAACCATGAAGCTTTTGAACTTGATCGGGTTCATCTCTGTCTGCCTGAAGGGTTCTAAAGTTTGACCGAAAGTGTAGGCCATGCGGCATCTTGAGCCTGCCAAATGATCTTAGTCCAGATGGCCTGGTCCCAGATGGCCTTGTCCCAGATGGCCTGGTCCAGCATGCAAGAGCGCAGCACCTCAGCGCTGGCCCAGCCAGTGTCCCATTTCAGCATGTCCATGAAGGAGAGATATCTTCTCCCATATGAGGCTGCGCCCCATGTGGGCTTCTAGAGAACAATTAGGCTAGCGGCAAGCTCCAGGGCCCAATTTCATAGAGCTGTTGAAGCATAAAAAGTTGCTAAGAACAACAAAATCATGCTTACCAGAATAAGGTTACCAGCTAAAATACCATTTACCATGTAAAAAATGTAACTGGTATCCTACTTAATTTTGCTTAGCAGAAATGTATTAAGCAAAATTTTCTGCTTAGGCAGCTCTATGAAATTGGGCCCAGGTGACAGATGCAGTACCCTGCAAGCTTGAGACGGCGTTCACTCATTTTTTTTGGCACCTTCGGCATGCCAGCTCACAAATCTACATTCCTCATGTGATCCTGTCATGACATCTCAGGCTATACGCAGTATCCTGGTGTAACACTCATCCAGAGACTTCACCATCTTAGTAGTGAAGGATCAGGTCTCAGCTCCGTACCGCAGTACTGCCTCTACCATAAACACAAACCTTTTTAGTTGACCACTGAGCACTGATGACCAATATTTCAGTTGAATGAGCTAAAAAAACAAAAACATATATAAGGTTTTAGAATATGGATGGTTCAAAATGTGCAAATCTTATCTTAATTATCTTAATCAAAAGAGAAGAAAAAAAGGTAGTACATGTAGTAGCAATTATTTTCTGGCTGAGTAACAATTTTCTAAGTTAGGTGACACTTCCTGTACATACACCCCTCAAACGTATTGTACAAATGATGTACATGTATACAATTGTTTTTGGGTGTGTATATAAAGCTTATGTTATCAATTGTTCCTTACCTTATTGTTTTTATCTTCCTAGTCAGCTGTCACCCATCCTGAGTCCCTCTGCCACATTTCAAACCAAGTAGGCAGTGGTCGAATACATGCTTGTTAATGTCCCCATCCCTAACATCAATTAAGCCGATGATTGGTTTTTATAGTTTTTATCAGGTGATTGGCACCACGCCATGGCATCTTTGCTGTTCTAGCTTGTTTAAAAAAATTGTTTTATATGTTTCTGCATTCAGTGCTTATTACTGCGTGAAGCAGTACATTTTTATTCTTTTAGTCAAACACAATGTTTTTTAATGATTTATACCAATGCCAAAATAACTTCCTCTTATTTTTATTTAAATGGATTGTTTAGGTAAGCTATCGTCTTGCCCACCATCCTGCAATGGTGACTGTGGCTGACATGGGAGCAGCACGTCATTTCTTACGTACAGCTTTAAAAAATCGGAGTGAAGAAGAAAAACTGCAGTTACTTCAACCAACCCTTGAGCTCAATGGAAGGTTGGTTAATAATCTATACAAATATCGGGGTCGAGAAATTCACAATGATTTTGAATATCACACTTTTAGTATTGACCGTTTTTGTCCAGAATGGCTATCGCTGTAACTGATAGTAAGGTAACCTATCATGTATTAGTAAGGTAACCTATCATGTATTAGTAAGGTAACCTATCATGTATTAGTAAGGTAACCTATCATGTATTAGTAAGGTAACCTATCATGTATTAGTAAGGTAACCTATCATGTATTAGCTTTGGGAGTTTTGAGTTCCACAGGTTTTATTTTAAACCAAAATCAAACTAAGGGATCTTTTTAAATACTGAAATTCTGCCACAATCACGTTATAAGTTTAAGACCATGGTTTTTAATGGAAATTGCCTCTGAAAGAGAAAAATGTATTGGAAAAAAGTATAAAACAAATAAAGCATGTGACATTTATGATTCTACAGAGTATGAAAGCCAACAAAACATACTTTTTTTGTAGGCGTGGTAGGCAGACAAAACATCCCAGTTCAAAATGCCTGTAGCAGTTCTAGAAAACTGCTCATGTTGCCTTACCTAAACCCCTTCCCCACCATTTCTTTTCTCCGTCATAGGTATCAGTTTTTAACAGGGCCAGATTGAAGAGAGCAATGACATTCTCAGTAGGAAATTAATGCGGAGTTCAGCTTGGTCATATCTTACAGGCTCAAATTAAATCAAATGATGACTCTCAATACTATGGGGCGCCGTTTGTGACTTTATTACGAAACTCTTATATATAGAACGAAACCAATATATAAAGAACGAAACAAATATATGTAGGACGAAACCAAAATATAAAGAACGAAACCAAAATATATAGAACGAAACCAATATATACAGAACGAAACCAAAATAAATAGAACGTAACAAAATAACTATAGACCGAATCAAATATATAGAATGAAACCAATATAAATAGAACGAAACAAATATAAATATGCCGAATAAGTATATGGAACGAAACAAATAAATATATAGCCCGAATAAAGTATATGGAATGAAACCGATATATATATAACGAAACAAAAATATAAAACAAAAAATATATAGAACGAAACAAAAATAATTATATAGAACGAAACAACAATATATAGAACGAAGCGCCGCCGACGACGATTAAGGGCCAGGCCGCAATATTTACAGAACGAAAGCCAAAATATATAGAACGAAAACTAAAATATATATAACGAAGCGCCGCCCGCGACGATTAGGGGCCAGTCCACTAGACTTGAAATCAAGTCGTTGGATCATAGAGTTGTAGTGGCATGCACCCAAACCTGTGAAAATAATAAACTAAATAAAACTGAACGCTGGGGGAACCTCACTTTTGCATGCAAAATTCAATTAATCTAAGGCTCGAATAGGGTCGCACGACGCAAGAAAACGCGTAAATAAAACAAGAATAAATAATTGTTTAAATGAAAAAGTGATGACCAAATGCAATAAACAAACAAAATGAATACTAAACCAGTAACAAAACACAGTATGCCTATAAACTAAACCCAGTACACGGTGCCATTTAATTTTTAACAGATTACAAATCAAGATGGCTTTAAAACAGAGTCCATCCATAGCAGTAACTTGAAGCAAGCAGAACTGAAAACATTAAGTACATAAAATCCACGAAATAAGTGATGGGAGAACACATGTGGTGTTACCCTTGCGCTCTCAATTTTATTAATTCGGCCATTTCTCAACAAACAAACATACAAAATATTACAAAAATATAAAAAAATCTTTGCCCATATCAAGTTGGCCATGCAGGATTGACAACAGTGTACTCAAACACTGTGACTCGAAAGTCTGCTAATCCAAACTTGAAAATTGGAACACAAGTAAAACATATATATTTATAAATCAATAAAACATTAAGAAGTATATATAGTTATTTTACTAAATTAATAAATAAATAACTAAATAAATTAATAATAAATATTTAATAGAAAGACACTAAGGCAAGGAGAGAGAAAAATATGAATAACTAAATGATTATATAAATACTTAAACAAACAAACAGATAAATGAATAAACATATAAATTCAATATAAATAAATAAAATAAATCATTAAAAGAAAAGAAGAAACAAAATTAACTTACAAATCAACAAGAAATAAATATGAGTTTTCTTGGTCAAATTCGGCAAATGAGCAGCCAATTAATTTTCGTGCGTTCGAATTAAAGCTACTTTGCCTCTCCAGTTGTTACTGCGTTTCAAATTCAGAATTCGGCCATTCAATTTCGTTTAGAGGCATTCAAATTCCTTAAGCACTGTGTACAATTTAGCATATCGCCATTATTTTTCGTGACACACAATCATCATTCAATTTAGCAAAGCTGGTTCGACTGGAGATTGTTACTGATTTATTTTTTTCAATTTCGTAAAGAGGCAATCAATTTCGCTAAATGAGAATTCAAATAAGTAAGATAAAGAAACGCGAATAAACACTCCCCCCAGATAAACTGTACTCGGCAACTGTTTCGCATCTTTACTTTAATTCAGGCAAACCTTATTTTGCTTTATGAATATGTTTCAGTAGATTTTACATTGGGCCCATTAGGTTTTTTCTTCTTCTTTGTTTTCTTCTTTATTCTTTTCTTGATATTTTTTTTAAATTTTATTTTACTTTGGGGGATCTTTATCGGTTAACTGACCGAGACCTAATTTTATTCTGTGTTTGAATGGGGTGTTTTTTTATGTTTTTCCTGGTTTCTTATTGAGCTGCCATTTCTAGAAATATGCGTGTAGTAACGAAAGCTTGTCTTCGAAGGAAACACAATTTTAACAGAGCGTTTTTTTAGATTGCACAAATTCCAGAAATGAATGCCAAAAAATAAATTTGAATGACTAAACACACGCCTCAAAAAGCTCCTGCGACTTTGAATGCTGGTTTGTTGAACTGTTAAAGTTTAATGATTATTTTGTTAAATCGAATGACGCAACAGTACATTTGACTAATCATAAAACGAAATCGAATGACCCTTTTCATTAAATTTATAAGTCATGAAAGTAACGGAACAAGTTATTGGTAAAGCACTTAAATGAGTCCAGTAAAATAGAATTTCTGATGTGTGAGGGCAAACTGCTCCAGATACGAGGAAATAAGTGACGGGAGTGTTCTTCAGAGAAAGTGTTTTTACAAAGCGATGATAAGTTGTGGGAGGGATATGGTAAGGGGTTCGGGATGTGTTGCAAAATTAGGGAAGTGGTTAGAATGAAAAATGTATTTAATTGAAAGGGGTCAGGGCTGTAGTAGGACATGGGCGTCGATGAGTGGGGATGGAACATGTCCCACCGTCTTTTTAGACTGGGGGACAGCATATCAGATATCCCCGCACGTTTTGACTGACTTTGCATTAGAATTATGCAACAAAAATGAGAAAAATACACGACTGTCTTGATTTAATATTTCCGTTTCTATTTAATAAAGCAAAGGACAACAATTTTTTGTCCCAGACGTGAAAACGCCCCCGCACGCATTGGACGCAAATGCGCCGTATTTTTTCCGTATTCCGCACCGTTAAAAAAAAACACTGTGAAAACGGGCACGCGTGTACTACCTACGCGCTGATTGCACAGGTCTCAGCCAAATGCGCCTGGACGTTTCATCATCGATGACAGCCCTTGCAAAGGGTCTATAAACCACCGTCGGTTGTTGACAATCAGGCAGGATCGAGGATTTACGCACACACAAGAACACAATTCGCATCTTATGAAGTAGTTGTCGCATGCATGGTACGAAAGCTCATGCATTTTTTTACAATGTTTTTGTTAGTCTTTAAGTGCTACCACTACCTTCCTATTTTTACTGAAGAAATTGTTGTAATGTGGTTATAATTAAAAAGGATTGTGCACAAAATGTATTGTATTTGGTGGTTAGGTGATTGAGTCAGCAGTAACAGAGCTTGAATATTCAAAGCTGCTAGAAAAATGACTAATCATAGACCTTTTTAAAGACACGCCTATTATTTTCTTGTGTTTTTTTTTTGTACAAAACTTTGGCCCAAACTGACGCCAAAAATGCAGGAGTCAACCTCTTTCTTCACTGCACATTTCCCATCTACATGTATTTAAGACATCTATCATTAGTTAAAGCATAGAAAGTGGGATTTAATGTAGTGGTGTGGGCCCCATACAGTGATGCTAAATCGTTAGATCTGACTACCTTCCTTCCTCCATGATGTGACCGCCACATGAGCTGAGACTGCCAAATGAGGATTATCACCACAAGAGGGCGCCACACACCACGGAATGAGAAAACACTTGATTTTGGTCTACAGACAAACATGAGACAGAGTACAAATGACGTAACTTTTCTTGCAGTAATGAACCTGAGATTTGAGGTGTGTTTCTCCCTGTACCACCACCAGTCAGGTAGTAGCATTAGTCCCTCATTTGGCTATTGGAATGTGTAGTAGGCCTACACATGATGGATATTGGAAGCTTTTTCAACTACTTTTGTAGATCTGTCAATAATTCTGAGAGGCATTTTCATACTGAAAACCTAAATGTTATTGAAGTTATTCGAAGGCGACTTGAAGATTGTTTGGATGTACTGGGTGTTTTGATTTCCCGTGCTGAAGGCATTGACTATTATGCTGAGGTGATCGTTTCGTTAGTGCAACTTATTAATCGCTGTGGGGAGTTACACGAACATTATGAACGTGCAGCTGCAGGAGACCATGCAGGCACTCAACAGCGTCATTGCCGTGTGTTGAATACTGGAAACCCAGGTCGACCACAGATAGACCTTCCACAGGACATGTTGGAATTGCTGTACCGCATACATCGTTCATGGACAGTCAATGCGACGAGTAGGCTCGAGTGCGTGTGAGTGCATGCCATGGCCACTACAACTCTATGATCTAACGACTTGATTTCAAGTCTAGTGGACTGGCCCCTAATCGTCGCGGGCGGCGCTTCGTTATATATATTTTAGTTTTCGTTCTATATATTTTGGCTTTCGTTCTGTAAATATTGCGGCCTGGCCCTTAATCGTCGTCGGCGGCGCTTCGTTCTATATATTGTTGTTCGTTCTATATAATTATTTTTGTTTCGTTCTATATATTTTTTGTTTTATATTTTTGTTTCGTTATATATATATCGCTTTCGTTCCATATATTTTATTCGGGCTATATATTTATTTGTTTCGTTCCATATACTTATTCGGCATATATATATTTGTTTCGTTCTATTTATATTGGTTTCATTCTATATATTTGATTCGGTCTATAGTTATTTTGTTACGTTCTATTTATTTTGGTTTCGTTCTATATATATTGGTTTCGTTCTATATATATTGGTTTCGTTCTATATATTTTGGTTTCGTTCTTTATATTTTGGTTTCGTTCTACATATATTTGTTTCGTTCTTTATATATTGGTTTCGTTCTATATATAAGAGTTTCGTAATAAAGTCATAAACGGCGCCCCATACAATACAGTTGTATTTTTTGTTTTTAGTCATGCCATTGTGCAGAAACTTTTCAACCTGAAGACTAAAGAACCGGCTTTAGCCAAGTTACTGGCAGAACAGGTAAGGGTTCCTGGAATGCTTGCAAAGAATCTTTGTGAATATTTTTGAAAACCAAGGCATTATTTGTATTATTGTGAATTTCAACAAACCTGAGCAATTGTTGAAATGTATGTATCCTAATGCTTTCACAACCTCTTGTCCCAAACCCATTACTACTCATAGCTAACAGATTCAGAAGAAGTACTCCATGGAAGCTAAAAATACATCCAATTGTTCTTTTAATTAATTAATGAAGTGAACAATCCTATAATTTGACAAGCCTGGGTAACGTGTCATTAGATTTATTATGCATGTACTCCGGCCAGCTTGAATTCTCACTGCTGGTTAGTCAAGAGCAGTGCAATATACTTAGATGTTGAACTCGTAAATACTAGATTCTAAGATTGTATCTTAGGTTTTAAACAATATTTGCACATTTACATGCTTACTGCAACAAGTTCAATGTGATGTAGTTAACCATTGCCAGCACTTTGGGCCTTTTTTGCACTTTCTGTTGAAAGTTTGCTAGATGATAAGTTTATTATCCTCACTCGCTTATGGAATAAGGTCTCTTTGCGTATGGGATACTATTTTTCCATATTCTATGTCCTTTTGGAATAACTAATATAAAGTCTTTGATGCTTTGATTTTGTTGTTCAGGTTTATGACAATGCTATGATAGCTGCTGGACTGGTAGATGATCCTCGACCTATGCTGGGACGTCTCACTGCATTTATGGAAAAAACACTGGAAAAATACTAAAAGGGCCTGTGAAATAATGAATACAAAGAAATGTACAGTCCAGCATCCACCTTTGTTACCGAACAACCAAAGGCAGAATGCTTTTTAAAACATAAAGGAATCATTTCACAAGTTAAAATATCAAATATTGTACAAAGCCCTTTGTAAGACTGGGTACTAAATCCAGCTACATTCAGGAAGTGTATATGAAATGTATATTACATTGTCAATCCAAGCCTTGTCATGGTGCTGCTTACCTTGTAATTCTGCACTTTTAGCCCATAGAAGTACATGTGTTAGAGGGTACCATTAGCACAGAGTTCTATAGTCAGCAGTGGTATGAAATTGGGCCCTGTTGACTTCATGGTCACTTCTCATTACCCTTTACTTACTCGGATATTTTTCAAACATACACACACTGAAAAGAACCAAATATAATAGTTTTCCCTAAAGACCTTGTCATGTGAGGCAATTTTTATAGATAACTTGGAGGCAACAAATATGGAAACTTTCCCATCTATATTTTTAAAAATCTTATCTGTTGAAAGCATGGTTTTCACCTTCTGAATATTCCATAGATGAATTTGAATCACAGTTTTATTTTTATTCTCTCATTTTCATAAAATAATCTAGCACACAATTTTGAAAAGTGCCCTGTGGTGTGTTCAAGTATTGGCAAGTCTATGCTTGCCAGTGGTTATGCACTTTCCACAACATAGTTTTGATTGGTCACATCCAGTTCAGACAAGTGCTCCAGAGTCGCGCCAAATCAAATAGATTAAGAGTGACTCTAGGTTGACCTAAATAAGTTTTGGTTTCAGACAGGCAAACTTAACATAACACTTACATTAAGTTCAACTCATGACAAGATTGACATCTAAAACCAAGATGCTCATGGGTCTTTCTGAACAACTGCAACAGTCAATCTTTCGACCTTCAGTTCCTAACTGTTTCAGATGTCAAACTTTTCATGTACTTAATTCAATAATTTGGCTCGGCCCAACTCTGGAGCACCTGTCTGAACAATATTTGAAAAGTTGGTTAAACTGAAAGAGCACGCAAGTGGTTACTCAAAATTACCTTAACTAAATTTGGCCAGTATTTTTTTTTAACGGATGTTGTCTTTCTGAATATAAAACAGTAAAATGGAAAGTCATCACTGAAATTTAGAGTGGAATTTCATAATTGTAAGGTTGGATTCCTGGAATAGGTGGTAATTTCTCATCTCTGCTAACATTGTCTTACTATTCCTCTTACTATTCCTCAGAAAATAATGTGAAGATTGAATCTTCTTGGAAATTGCCTTCCACCATTAGACATGGATCTAATGTTTACAAATGCACCTGTAGTTTCAAATCTGTTCTGCATAAGGTGGAATGAAAATATGTCGAAATACATGTAGTGTAGTTATCAAATATTTAAAGGCCCAAAAGATTATATGTTACATGCTTTGATCTAAGAAAATTATTAAACCAATAACAACGATCTAGGAAAATGTACATTCAATCTGTTGGGATTATTATCTTATCTGATGCGTTCATTCTTTTGGCATTGAAATTGTTTTGATATTGTAATAATCAGTCTATTTGGGACATTGTTCTAATTGTAATATTATAGAACCATCGAGTGTTCAGACTTACAGCAATACCATTGTGGATGAATAAAAGCAGCCATCTTGAATTGTTACTTGTGCACATTTGTAGTGTCCTTGTATTACAATTCTTACATGGGTTTAGAAAGAAGTGAATAGATGGAAAGAAACCTCCAGAGCCATTGTTTATTGGAGGCAACATAGCTGAGAACTGGCATAAGTGGCCTTATTTGGTCATTTTAGAAAATCCTGGAAACACATGACCCAAAGACTTTTAAATTTGCAGTGGTTTTATTTGTTTATATTTATTGTTTAAAATTCTGCTGTTTCACTCGGGAAAATTACCAAATTGTCACCAGCATTTTAAGACGCTGCCTTGAAGTTGAAGGGTGAGTGTGCGTGTATGTCAGAATTATGATTGTTTCTGGTAATGAAACCAAGGATGCCTCCTAAGTGAACACGATCACAGTAGCTATAAAGCCTGAAAAAAAAACATGGGAACCAAACTTAATGGGGCTAACCCCTACTCTTCCACGATGAGTGTTCTGGGTTATTTTACGTGCACTACCAATCCTAGTACATGGGACCTACAATTTATGGTCCCTTCCGAAGGACAAAGCAATTACGGTAAAGTATCTTGCTAAAGGACACAAAGGCCAAGAATGGGACTCGAACCCACACTCTGCTAATCAGAAACACCAGAGCTCGAGTTTGGTGCTCTTATCCGCTTGACCATGACACGCCAACAAACAGTACAGCGTTTTTGCTTTTAGTAATGATAATTAATTTTGTTAGTGGAAAGGAATGAAGAAGATAGGTAGGTACCTGTTGGTAGGCTGTTATTGCAACCTCTGGAATGAGCATTGTGGTTATATGAGGGATGAAGCCAAATAATTTGTTTGCAGTTATGAATTATGGTCTTCGTGGAAGTGCTGTGTTTGCCAAAAGCCATCAGTAGCAAAGGACTTCCTGCACATGTAATTGTTGGAGCTAGTTTGTGTGGAGTGAGTGTGGCGATTTGAAATTTGGACTATTCCATTCTGTATGAGGAAAAAGCAAGATTTCATCAAGTGATTATATTCTGCGACAATGCACAAACAAAATGAGTTCAATATTTATTTTGTATCAATAACCCACAAAGGAAACTGACTGGGTAAATTTTAAATATTTTAGGTTGAATTGACCTAGAGTGGGATTTGGACCTGTGGCCTCCGGATTAACCAACTGAGCAATTAGCCCTTATGTTGGCTAAACTGTAACTGCCAAATAGCCAGGGATAACTACCAAGTTTACCTTAAGGGGGATGCGACTTTTTATTTCAAATATGTGCGGTATATGAAACTCACTGGACATATAATGTATGTACAATACATCACCATGTATCCTAAAGACTGTATAAAAAAAGAAAAGGAAGAGAAAACCGCCTCAGTTAAATGTATTCATTATAATTATAATTATAATTTGGGTTTTAACAAAGAAAATTTGACTGGAGCGGGACTTGAACCAACGACCTCCGGATCAACCAACTGAGCTATCCAGCCCTATGTTGGCGGTCTCCCTATTTTTCTAACCATTAGCTGCCGTGTAGCCAGGGATCACTCCCAAGTATACAATACAACCTGGGAAGGGGCAGCCACGGGATCACCTTAAGGGGATGCGACTTTTTAACCATAATATCAAGTAATAAACCACAAGGGAAACTGACTGGGTAAATTTTTAATAATTTGGGTTTGAACAAAGAAAAATTGACTGGAGCGGGACTTGGACCAACGACCTCCGGATTAACGTACCAGCGCTCTTCCAACTGAGCTATCCAGCCCTATGTTGGCGGTCTCCCTATTAGTCAATATCTTTGTTCGGGGGTGCCTGTCAGAAGCCATGCAACCGTTAACTGCCGTGTAGCCAGGGATCACACCCAAGTTTACGATACAACCTGGGAAGCAGCAGCCACGGGATCACCTTAAGGGGATGCGACTTTTTAATAATAAATATCAAGTAATAAACCACAAGGGAAAATGACTGGGTAAATTTTTAAATAACAAAGATATTGACGAATAGGGAGACCGCCAACATAGGGCTGGATAGCTCAGTTGGTAGAGCGCCAGTACGTTAATCCGAAGGTCGTTGGTTCAAGTCACGCTCCAGTCAAATTTTCTTTGTTCAAACCCAAATTATTAAAAAATTTACCCAATCAGTTTCCCTTGTGGTTTATTACTTGATATTTATAATTATAATAACATGTTAATACCTTGGGATTGTGTCCTAGGGACATGGCTAATTGCCTACATTGTGTGTCTACCAGTGATTTCTCATAAGTAACATGAGCATGCACTGGGCCCATTACTAGTGAAGCAGCTGAGCCCTTGTTTTGTAGGCGCATTGTCATTGTCTAGTCTACTAACTATCTGAACCTGGATCCACATCAAAATGATCGTTCATGTTCCGTCCAGCAGTATGAAAGCCCATTTTAGCCATCACAAGTATAAATTGCTTCTTGGCAGTGTTGGTGTTTGGCGAGTCTTGTTTTTTGCAAGTATTTCATCTTTATCGACCCTTCCAGTATTTCTTACCACTTGAGCCTTGCCTGTCCCCATTACAAACTTCTCTCCCCGCTAGTTAGCACTATTTAAGTTAACACTATTTAGCACTACATTCAACTGTAAATTGTATGCAGATTCACTGAAAAGCCCCTTTGTAGAATAAACAAATAAATGGGTACTCAACAAGTAGACATGAGAAAGTGATACTTTTTATTTTTAAAACTCTGTGTTTTAACCATTCAAGTCATAACAACTTTATCAAACTTTAACAATTATTTTGGAAGATACAAACATAGCTGTATTTTCAGACTATTTGCAATCCTTATTTCAGTGGTTGTATTGAACTTGCAGATTGATTAAACCACTGGAATCTTGTTTTGGATCTTGCTTTTAAATTTTGGAAAGCATTGGAGGCCTTTATCCTTTTACAAGTGTGATTAAAGAGGATGTTGGAAAATTGTGTAGGCATGGACCTAACCACAACGTAACTAATATTTTTGGCCAATCCTTGAAACTGATGCAAACAATTACTTCAATAATTACTTGATGTCAAAACACTTGCCAGCAACCAACCAATGTTAGAAATATAAGAGTTTCTTTAGGTCGTATTCCAGTTGAGGAAATTATTTTTGTAAAGACATGAATACTTGTCCAAGTCCTTTTTTCGTAATGTAACAAGACTAAAGTTGCCTTTACAATTTACGCACACAACAGTTGGTGGATGTTTTGTGTGATAACTCTAGGTAGAGATGAAATGATAGGTTTCCATCTTTAAAGAATGAGAATGAGAGACATTGTAATAATAGGTGGCAGCAAACATACCAGGTAAATTATTTACGTAATTTTGAGCGTGCACACATTTGGACTTGCAACTTGTGACCTACGTGTAGTCTTACAAATTACAGTAAAGTATGAAATCACCGGAGCTACTTCTAGAAGACAGAAGATGCTTGTTAAGTTTACTGGAAAAATGCCATAATACCAAAGTTCCAGTTTCTTCATTTTCAAGTAACCAATGCTGTACCATAACTTTTGAGTATTTTATAACTTAAGAGTATTTTGGATGGTTGGATGCAGCAAAAATATTTACTTTTAAAATCACTTTGAAATCACCCTTAAAATGAAATTTCAGAATTTATGAAGTACATAAGAATACGTCCAGTAACAAGTTGTTCACTCAAACCAAATGGGGATGAACTCCACATTCCATGTCCTTTGCAGGAAAGAGGATACTTGGGATACCATTGTGTCTATATCACAGTCTCTATTCTCTAATGATGCCTCTTCATGTATG
Source organism: Pisaster brevispinus (assembly GCA_023634235.1). Lineage (NCBI taxonomy): Eukaryota > Metazoa > Echinodermata > Asteroidea > Forcipulatida > Asteriidae > Pisaster > Pisaster brevispinus. Next base: position 8,022,742 of record JAMKCF010000005.1, on the reverse strand, counting down.
ACTAGTCTGGTCAAGCGAGGACCACACAACTTGGCTAACTGAACCACTGCAGAGCAATTCATCAAACAATTACCCAGCTCCAATACCTTGAGATGTTGGCATTTTTTGGCAATCTCCAAGATTTCTTCATTGATGGGTTCATTACCGCTATTAGCAATATACATCTCACTCAGTCTGGTACAGTGGGTTGCAACACGGCTTAGTATCAGTTTGGGTACCAAGCATCCAAAATAAAGGCTAGTTAGGGGCATCATGCTGCAGAAAAAGTGATGATAATATTCCTCCTTGATGGAACAGAACTGTAAGGAGAACTTGATTTCAGGATAGTGCTGTGCCAGTAAGTCCCAGGTCTCACTTCCAATAGTTTGCCATGGTATAGTCTGCGTGTTTATGTGTTCATCTTGTTCTGTTACATTAATACTGAGACGTTTGACCTTGTGATGTGTAGAGCTGCACAGTGCCTGCAATAATGCCTTACTCATATGAATGTAATCTATAGTGAGTTCATACAGATGAGAGCAGTTATCAATAGCACTTGCAATTCCTGTAAATATAAACACAAAATAGAACATAATTACTTAAGGGCGATTCACAACTTTTATGCCCACTCATGAATGCCCTTTTTGTTGAAAAGCGTAATAATGTTGGAAAATCTGTAAAACTTTTTTGTAAGTTTTCAAATCCTGTCACTTTCTGAGGCTCCGTTTTGATAAGGGTAAAATTGCATCAATACTCAATAGTTGTACATAGGTACACTTACCACATTGATTACCGTAATGTATTGATTGCGTCAGTGTAAAATGTGTAGGCTTGCATGCCACGCGTTTGTTTATGCACTCCTCACTGTGTTTATACTGTACGTTTAAACATGGCCACATGATCTCCTCTCGACCAATCAGAATGGATAAACTGTCCCAGGTATTTATAAATTAAAAGTATACAAGATGAAAGCAAAACAAATATGAAACCTGTTTTTTTCATCAATGCACAGCAATGTAGTGTACAGGAAACTCAACATACTTTCCATAAAACATGGTCAAAAATGGGTCATACACTTGTCTGTATTCAACAAGCAAGAGAGGGTTAGAATGTATTTTTCCAGCAATCTTGATGCCTGTCTAACTAGGATTCAACTGGGTGGCATACCATCACATGATCACAACCATGCGTCTTACAATTGATACCCATTTTTGTGAGAGTAGCTACACACTCTTTTTCTTCCACAGAACAATCACAAAGAAAATGGTTATCTTCAGATAGTTTGTTGTCAACGTTATTGGGAAGGAACTTGTCAACTTGGGATTGCTCTGTAGAATCAGAATGATATAATTTCAAATAAAAATTGAGCTTCTGCTTCAAAATTTCAGTTTGATCTGTGCTGACATCCCCATTCTTACACATAAGCTTGAAAATACACTTATTTTAAAATTTCCATTTTTCTCAACTAAAAAAATACTCGCTATTCTTGCAGCAAACTCAATCTAACGTGCCCTGGATCTCACAATAGCCCCCTTGCACTACTTTCAAAAACCGTCACCGGCTGTCTCTGCATGCATACATTTATGAGAATTCAACTACTCAACCAAGGTGTCTAAAAGTAAAATTTCCCCTACGCAAATTTTCAGATTCATGCTTCCTGCTTCTGAGCATTTCTCTTTCTAGAAGCATAAGTGAGTGTTTCACCCCTAATCTCACTCAAGTTTTGATAAGTTCCCAACAAGTATTAGGTAAGCTGAGGTGTGACTTTTTTAATATTACAAACATAATCTTGATCTGTCAAAAGTCAGATTTTCTATTTCCAAAAACCTCTGCCCCTTTTGTTATCATTGGAGAGACACAAAGTGATCTTTTTTATAACCAGGAGCAATATCTGACCTATCAGTATCACGTACATTGTGTATCAGTGACTGCCACTCTCGAGCACATATAAATGGCCTCTCAACTATTAGAAATATGAGAGGAAGAAATGACATGTTCTGGTGGAACTAAGTGACAAAAGCATCAATGTATTTTTGAATGGGAATGGAAGAGGAGGAGGGGAAGGAAGAGGAAGAAGAAGAACTACATCTTTATAGTTTGTTCTTGAAACAAACATTAGGTATTCATGAAAAAGTATAAGACTAGACATTAGGCGCTTGTCCTTTGGACGAACACAAAACTGTTCTAGTTTTATTTAATGATTATCTGATCCAGACCCTGAAACTGATCCTGAATCTGCTGCAATTAGACCACACCCAAAGCCTAACACAAACCCTCAATTTGACTCTAACTGCGCCCAAAACCCTTACCATAAAGCTAAAGCACGGTCATGTTTTTAAATAAAAAGTTACATGTGCTGTTTACTACAAGAGGGCAAACAATTATGAATTATAATGACATGTGGTTCAGGAAGTGGGTTTTTTTTATTTCAACTTCCTTTGATTGTATTTAAACACCTGATGATGTCACACCTGAATATGAAAAACGTTAGGACTTGGTTTATGAAGTTTGACAATTATGTGATCTTTATAGATTTAAGTTTCCAGGGAAAAAAGAGTTTGAAGTAACGGAGGTTCAAGTATATGCCAAGTTTCAAGGTTCAGTTCAATTGTAATCTGGAGTTATTTTAGAGAAGAGTTGGGGGAAGAAGGCGAAAAAGTGGGTTTTTTTTAACTTGAACATTAACAAGAGGTGGTCAGCTGAAGCCCGACCACCTCCCAAAAACCCAGAACAATAACAACAGGTGTCTGCACGGATACAAAACAAAACAAGAGGTGTTCAGCTGAAGGTAAAACACCTGACAAACAGAACAAACAAAAATCTATTATCTGCATGCCTGCACATAGTGATTACTCCATTTTATCACCAGTTCAGCTACCTTAATGTCAACCCATCATGTATTAGTTATATCAGTGATATGGGATAACCATTACATTTTTGTGTCAAAGTGGATATTTTTTCACTGATAACCATAGTCTGGTTGCAGTAAATTAACCCTATAGATGTCTTGGCGCGCCATAAATTATAATGTACATGAAGACATCTTATAATTCACTCAAGCCCCAAAGCAGACATCAACTACACCAACTTTGCCACACATAAGCACGCCACGATTCTTACCTGCTGCAGATATCATAGGACAGTTACTGAGTCTTAGACATGTTAGGGTAGCCTGGCTCTTTGTAGCAAGGATTGCCATCAGATCATCATCAATGGGTGTCTCTTCAATATTAAGTGATTTCAGATCCGAGTTCACAAAGATTCCCTTCAAGGCTTTCACAAACTGTTTATCGTTCAGCAGAACAAGGAAGATAAAGTAAAAGACAAAAGTGGTACAAATAGGTTACTGGGTTTCTGGGTTTCAGAGCCACCATTTGCCACAAAGGCTTTATCACATGATCACATGATGTACTAGCTTCACTAATTTTGTATATTATTCAACATGGACATACAAAAGCGGAATGTCATGCAGTAAATATAGTGGTAACTAGCATGAAAATGTGAGTTTGAGTCAACAAACCTTGTGAGATTGCGCTGATCTTAGTTCTTGTCCAGTAATTGATGAGAGTTGAAGAGTATGGATTGAACAATAAACAAGTTGTGTGAGTACACTGCATGCTGCATCTACTGACTGCTGGCAACCATCCACCTTGATGATCACATACTTTATATCATTAGTATGCTTCTCAAATATCTGCACAAAGAATCAACATTATAGCACAGAGTTCAACATGTCTAAAACATTAATCAGACATGTCCCAAATGGCCATACACATCTCAAAGCATCATAAAGTTATCCAAATTAGCAAAAAAACAAAAACAAAAAAAACAACTAGAGATTAAGGGGTTTTTTTATTACAAAAACAAGGTGTTCGTGGTGAGTGACTGAATGAACTGGTGATGACATTTTACCATATCAATTCAATGACTGGTTCAGGAGTTATGAAAAAATAAACAGCAACTTCCAGTGTGAACCGAATCCAAGGTCAAATGGGGTAACATTCTGTGTATCGTTTTTTAACTTGGTACACACCTTCCCAATGATGCATAGATTGTAAATCCAATGTGTGGTTCAGAAGATATGATTTTTTGAAACATTAAATTTCAACTTCCAGTTTGAACCGGAAGTTAAGGTCAAACGGATAAAATTTTGTGTAGCTCGTGTTTAATTTATCAAGACCTTTCAGACGACGTATGGATTGTAAAAATCCAATGTGTGGTTGGTCTTGCAAATGAATGGCTGAAAGTTTGGCGGGAGCAAAAAATATATTGTCACTTGGTCACAGCTTATGTTTGTGGAAACATTTCAACCCACCTCCTCCCCTTACAGTCCACCTTTGGCAATACCATGGTTCGAAGCTGAATGCTCTGGGTGCACAAGCATATTTCTTGGTTTTACAAATATTAAACTTTGATTTAATGTTATTCAACATCGGATGACATCATCATGACATCATCAAGTTTGTGTCGTCTTGATACTAAGGTTCAATTGTCTGATGAGTTTCAATGTTCAGTTAATTTTCAATCTTGAGTTATAATAAGCCCCAAAATTCCTTTTTGATGGAAAAAAATCGAAGGCAAACTTCGACCTAGGGTGACGACCCGGAAGTAGGGCCTAAAGGTCATACGATTTTGGCGTAAACTTTTCAAATGTTGCTCCAGTCTTGATCTATCAGATGCCAAACTTTGAACATCATGGCTTTCAAATTCATTGAAATACAGCGAATAGCAAATGGTCTTTTTTCAACTTTAAAAACCTTGTAATTCGACACCTGATGACGTCATCATGACATCATCAAGCTTGTGTCGTCTTGGATATTGAGGTTCAATTGTCTGATGAGTTTCAAGGTTCAATTTAGTTTTGAACTTAAGTTTTGCTGCCGAGAAGAGTTCTACGGAAGAAGAAGATGGAGAAGAAGAAAAAACAGAACAATATCAAGAGGTGCTCGTGCATGTATTGCACGAACACCTAAAAATTACAAACACTAGGTTTTCTGGTTTTCAATGAAAGTAATGTAGGCCTTGACCGTGATGAGGTCATGAAGACATTTGTTATTCCCATTTCGTAGTGTATTGATAATGAAAAGGATGGTGGAAGAAGATTGATCTTTCAAACAGTGTGCAAAGTTGGGTTTGTGAACAGTTTTTGAGTTGAAATTCAAGTTTGAACCAGAAGGCTAATTTGGCAAGTTTAATGAAATGTTTTCGTTTTTAACCTTCAAACGCGGCACCTAATTGGGACAAACGTAACTCCTGTATGTTGTCAGCACATGCCGACAAGTTTTTTCCTTAGGTTGGTTTGCTTTGCATTTTTTCAAAGATTTTGTTTTATTTAAGTGTGTTGTTTACATATCTAGGTATTGCCTGGATCCAATGTATTACTATGCGTATTTGTCAGATGGTGAAAATGTAGGTCACACAAGATTGCAGTGCTACTTGAGGACACTTTTTTTTCTTCACATTTTGTGTAGCTCATGTTAAGTTTATTAAGACCTTTCGGTTCATGTATGGATTGTAAAAATCCAATATGTGGTTCAGGAGTTATGAATTTCTCAAATATTAGAACGATTATATTTGGGTGTGCAATATACAATGAAGCACTGTGCGATGCCAAATGTATTCCTACATGTACACTTTACAGTACATAACACATTCTAAGTAAACTACACGTGCAATGTACATGTACATGAGCAGGATGTAAACTAAACTACACGTGCAATGGTCATGTACAGGTTCATTGTGTGTAGGGCCTACATGTGTTAATTACACTATCAGTATCGTGCATTGCAATGTGCAATGTGGGTCAACAGCTACGTTCGCTTTAACTACCGGTTTTGACCTGATGTAAAGGTCAAAATGTTGTCATCTCTGTGCAAAAGTTTGAGCAGACTCAATGTTCTACAACCTGATACAACAAAAATTATGCTGAAATGATCAGTAGCTTGTGAAATATGATTTTTTTTTTTTTCAACTTCCGGTTTGAAGGTCAATTGGGGTCACATTTTGTGTTGCGTTTGTTAATCTTTTAACGACATGTCTAATGATGTACAGATTGTAAAAATCCAACATGTGGTTCATGAGTTTTTTACAAAAACTTAACTTTGATTTACTGTAATTCGATGATGACGTTATCATGTGTCGTCTTGATAATGAGGTTTAATTGTCTGATAAGTTTCAATGTTCAATTCAATTCCAATCTTGAGTTATGCCGTAGATAAGCCCTGAAAATGATTTTTTAAAGAAAAAAACCAAAGGCAAACTTTGACCTTCCATTACAACGCAAAGTGCAGGTCATACAATTTTGGAGTTAACTTTCAAATGTTGCCCCAGTCTTGATCTATCAGATGCCCAACTATGAACATCATAGCTTTCAAAATCAATGTAATACAGCAAATAGCAAATGGTAATTGTTATCATTACCAGATGCCTTTAATCAACCTTACCTTCTTTCAAATTTCTCTGTGGTCTGCACTTTAAAAATCAAGCAATTATATTTTGTATCAGATCAAAACAACAGTATACAGTTTTTTGTACATACCTGTCTGATCAACATCATAGGTGTAGATTTGGACATTGTTGTTGTCTGATGAAACTCGAAAACAAACTGGTGCCAAAGAGCTGGCATATGGTAAACAGTATTCCAATGCTTGCATACACATGCACAACGAGCTTGATCGTACACTGAGAGAAGCTTGAAGATTGTTATGAGTAGATTGATTGGTAGGAGCGACCAAACAGACATCCGTTCACCAATCAAACATAAGTCTTTAGCTAGTTGCTCCAAGCGAAGTTTAACCATCTTTGCACGTTCCGATGAAGTGGACAATCTTGAATTTGAACGTTTTGGTTGACTTTGTAAAGTAATTCTGCCATCACTATGTGAACAACTAGGCTCCATGATTAACCCTCAATTTCCCTTTTGAGTATTATGTATGTATGAGGTGTACCATCATCATTGCCATTTGCCAACTACAACAGCGACCTACAACATAAAAAGATAAGTTGGAGTAATCACCAAAATAATAGCTAATAATACATTAGTGCTAAATTGCAGTGCAATTTGACGCCATGTTTTGACATCTTTGTTTGTGCAATTTTGTATTATCTGCACATTAGGGCTTTATTTTTTTTCTGCACAGCATGCAATAAATATTACTGAATCTGACAAACTCCTAGCCCATACGAATCTCAGGCAAGCTTTTACATGCAAGCTTTTACATACGTCCAAGAGAAGAATTATTATTTTCCCCCCTTTATGTACTTATGATTTTTTGTAAAAATGTAATTCTGCAGCTGTGAGGCAAAATTTAAGTGCTTTAATCATTCTCATGGATTTCTGTTTTAAAAGCAGTCATTATTTCATTTAAAAAGAGACACGTTGGTCAAATTTGCCACAACACTCCTATGCCAATGCAGTTTGCACAAGCGAGTGTTGTAGTCGAGTACTGTTTGGCCAAGTAATAAGTACCACCCAATGTGTCTATAAAACCATATTTCAAAGTTACAAAAGACCCCAAGGAACAATGGTTTCAATTTGAATTTAAATTTACTCATTTTCTACATGTTTATATAACTGAAGAAACAGGTTTGTGCCTTTTCTGCAATGAACACCCTGAAAGATAATGACATTTATTCTGGGAATGTGGTAAAGTTTTTTGAAATGGCTAAACATAAAATTTTTAAAAAGATTTTAAAAAGTGACCCAGTATACAGTTGATTGTGAGTTTGTCTAATGTTTGTGTGGTGTATACTGTATTTAGTTTGGGTATAGTCTTACTACAATTATCCTCTAAGCAACTGGGTGAAAATATCACACAATAAAAAGCATGTCATTCACAGCATCCTTCAAGAGATGTTTCACAATATTCAACTGTACACCGTGTAATGCTAAGAAAAATGCTAAAAAGGCTTTTAGGACGACATCTTTCAAAATATCACTGCATACAATTACCCCACATTGCTCCCGAGAGTAACTAGAGCCTAATATTTTGATGGGGGGGGTGAACCTGACCAATCTGGCTCACAAGATTGGTCTCACAAAGAGGCGACTCGACCCTTTAATTTCATCCTTGCTGGAACCATGTCAGGGTTTTCGGTTAGAAGCCAGGCTACACATGTAATTTCAGAATATAAATAAATAAATTATTTAGATATGAAGAGTATATTGTCAACTACCATTATTTTACAACAACTCTTTATACCAAAAGAATGTGTACATTTGTCAATTAGGTACATGCTTTGCAAGTACAAGACAAAACACACAAACCCAGATCAGGAGTATGGCTTCAATACCTACATGTAATGTTCATTATACAGTATATGAAGAAAACAATTAGTGGGCAGTTTCACGGGAAAGGTTGCAAAAAAGTCTCGCAGAGGGTCAAAAATGAAACTTGTAGTATCGATAAAACATCTTTATTTACTAGAAAATGTTAATTTCAGGGCTTAAACATTTTTAGACACTTAACACTTTGCACTGACCACAATATTGGTCAAAGAAGGTGGATGTCATAAACAGCAAATTCCACATCTCAAACATACTTGGTGTTGCTTTAAAATCATTACAGTAGTCATGTCTTGAATATTCATGCACTGTAGGCTAAAAAAAACATGTAAATTCATATTATGAATGAAAATTCAATTTTTTAAACTATTTTTTCCTTGAAACACAAACTTTTATTTCTGTTTCACAGAAAACCATGCAGTCTGCTGATTATCTGCACTTTTGTTTATGGGTTGTATAGGGGCCTACATGGTAGAACAATTGGCAAAGAAATTGTGTTTAAAGTGTGATACTTATCAAATTACCATGGTCTTTATCATTGCTATAAAACAAGATTTTGTTTTGTTCAGGACAACAATTTTAACAAATACTACATTTGGTCAAGTTAGATTTTATGAAGCAACATGATAAGGAATATAACAATAAAACTAGTTAAGAAGGGCAGCTGAGTAGCAATATGTCACAAGAACATAGTTTGTTAAAGAGAATACAATAAAGCTGATAAAATGTGTGTGATAGCCTGCATGATGCATTACTGCACATTATGTATCAGCATACTACTTGCACATGGGTAAATATCCAAGGCACTTTGAAGTAAATTATTTATTAGAAGAAACAAAAAGGTTTTTAGAGTTGAGAGGTAATACTGTACATTTGTAAGGCAGGTCAGTTTGTACTTTGTTTATGCTGCAACTAACTGTTGTGGGTTTTTTGTTCAGGAAAGGACACAATTTTAACAAGGTTTAGCATAGAACCTTACATTTCCTATGTACATGACAGTAAACTGAAGTAATGTCTATTGCTTCAAATGTAATAAAACACTACTGGTGAAAACATAACTTTAAATTGAGACATTGATGCTCCACAAAGAAATGCCTAGAAAATTCAACATATCCAGTGAACACTGTTCAGTCAGCAAGGTTCTTTTGTTTAACAAAATGGGATCTAAGGAATAGGCACATAAAGCCCAAACCAGTTTTAATTATTTATACCATGAATGCATGGAGGAAGGTTCAGGTGTATCTGTACTTGTTCCTTGTTGTATGTTTCAAACATGTTCAGGAAAGGACACACATTTGAACAATGAATAACATTGTTCAGTTGTTTTCAGTGACAAGACATTTACTAAGAATACTAACCTGAACAAATTTACTGTTGTGTATGCAAATATCACTTCTGAATTGTGAAACATTTACATAAGTCATCCATGTTTAGGAAAGAACACATCTTTTAACAATGTTCAGCATGGTCCCATGTACATTAACCCTCTAGAAAAAAACTGACCGTTTGTGCCACAAAGCTCCGGTAAATGTCACTTAAATCTAAAAAACATTCAATCAGTATGACTTTGAAGTAACTTTAAATTCTAATATTCTGAAACACATCATCCAAAACAACTGTGAATTTATAACTCTTAACTCTGAAAACTCTCAAAAATTGTTCTTTTAAGTAAGTTCTAACATCTCTTTCCCCTTCCCACCCACCCCCCTTCCTTGTCAGACAAAACCCAGCAAATTCCAACAAAGTCTTCACTATCAAATAAAGCACTGATTTCCCATTTTTAAATTTGCAACCTTTCCCGTGAAACTGCCCTAATACAGAAAAAAGTGCCCCCATATTATTGAACTAACTTGTACTGCATTATTTGTACCCCTTTTAACTCCTACTGCCCGAGTGCAAATCCCTGTTTATTCAACTGTGGACAGGGGTGTGAAGGCGGGTCTCTGAAGCCTTAAAACCAGATTGCTCCAGGCAGGTGGGGCTCTTCAGCCTTTGGAGGCAGCCCACCTAGGAGAAGGCAAACTCTGATTCCAAACCCCAGCTAATGGTTTGCAACCTTTGTCGCTGGTAGAAAAAGTCATGTATTCCATTGACACTGAGAGCGATGCCATCAGGAGATTATTCTCCTGGGCCCAATTTCATAGAGCTGCTTAAGCAGAAAATAATGCTTGACAATTTCCTGCTAAGCAGAAATGAGCAGAATACCAGTCACAAATTGTACACGTGACGTGGTAGTTTGGCTGGTAACCTTATTTTGGTAAGCAAAATTGTATTGTGCTTAGCAAATTTTGGTGCTTAAGCAGCTCTATGAAATTGGGCCCTGGTAGGGCCAACCTGGGCAGCAAGGTTGAAGGGGAAGAACCAGACAAATAATTAATAGCAATCCAACTGAACCTACCTCAACAGCTAAACTGGCGAAAGAAGAGAAAACCTCTCAACGACTTTGATGGCAGATGAAGGCTGCAACATAGACTGTTGCTCTGATCATCTAGGTCTCCCTCGCCATCAGGTACTGATTCAGCCTCTGCCAAGTACTGTGTGGTTGCCGGTACACAACGACCACCCCACATTATCAGAATTCACATGTGATTTAACCACCACCATCCAAACCAAAATAAAGCTCTGCGACAATAGACTGGGACAGGTGAAGTCTTTAGTCATGAATCTGCATGTAGCAGTGCTTGTCAGAAGGTCGTCCAGCACATGGATTAAAGCAGGAGTGCACTTCGGCAGCTGTGTCCCTGACGGAGCAGTCCTCACGCAGGATTTCCTCTGCTCACCCAATAAGGGGAAGGGGCTAGAAAATGTGTCCTAAACATAGGCTGTTTCACACAATCCTGGCTGGAATACTGCATCCAACGGGATCACTCTCATTGCAGTTGAAAACAAAGAATTAACTTTGCAACTTGGAATGTTAGAACCTTGATGGACAATCCAAACTCAGATCGCCCTGAAAGTAAAACTGCTACTATCACCAAAAAGCTTGGCCACTACAACATCGACCGCTGAAGGTGTCGGGAAGGCTAACTCCAACGGTCTCCTTCTGCTTAGCAAGTGTGATGAGCATAACCTAGTCATCACCAACACCATTGACGATAAATATAAGATGACTTGGAAACACCCCTGCACAAAACACTGGCACCTCCTGTACTACGTAATTGTTCAAAGATGATCTAAATGACGTCTGCATCACCCATGTTTTGAAAGGCAGGGACGACTGCTGGCTGATCACTGTCTTGTACGATCTGTCTTGTCAATTAGTTTTGCAAGGAAACAATGCCTGCAAGCCAAGGATCTTGAGAGGAAGTACAGTATTCAGAGTCTCAAAAATCCTCAACAGCAGGAGGTTTTCACACAAAGTATCATCGACAACTTGCTGGCCTCCCAATCAATAGCAACACCAGCGTTGTTGATGACTGGCAGTCTTTGGAAACCGCTGTTCATGAAGCATGTGCCAACTGAGATTAAGTCAATGCAAGATGCCAAAAGGGGAACTCTTTCTGCACCTGGCAAAACGACCCGAGCTCCAGGCACAAGGAAACATCCTACAAAACCTTAAGGCTCATACCCAGAAGAAGATAAGAGAATTAAAGAATAACTGGTGGGGTCTTAAAGCCAAAGAGATACAACACTTTGCTGATTGCCATGACACTCAAGGCTTCTTCAATGCAACAAAAACCATATAACATGTGGACCAAGCTCTCGGGGTCCTACTCCCCACGTTCCCTTGATGGCACCACCCTAATTAAAAGCTCAGATGAAATCAACTCACGCTAGAAAGAACACTTTGAGAAACTCCTAAATCGAAAAACAGTTGTAACAGAATCCACCATTGAGTCTGTTCCCCAACTTCAAGCCAAAGAACCCCTTGCCGACCTTCCATCAATCAATGAACTTAAGCATGCCATTAAGTTTATGACGAACAACAAGGCAACTAGCCCTAATGGAATTTCAGCAGAAGTCTTCTACAGCATTATAGTCAAGATCTGGAAAGAGGAGGTAATTCCCCAGGACCTGAGAAATGCACCAATAGTCACCATCTTTAAGAAAGAGAACAGGTCTTGTTGTGGTAACTATCATTGGAATATCTCTTCTCTTCACTGCTAGAAAAATACTCGCTGGTATTCTGCTAAAGAGAAGTTTCCCTCTTGCTGAGGAATTTCTTCCTGAGTCACAATGTGGCTTCTGACCAACTAGGGGCACTACTGATATGATATTTGTGGCTCGCCAGCTCCAGGAAAAATGTCAAGAACAGCACCAAGACATGAACTTGGTTTTTGTTGACCTCAAAAAGGCATTTGACTCTGTCAATCGACAGGCACTATGGTACTAACTACATCGGTTTGGCTGTCCACAGAAGTATATCCGCATTGTGAGGCTTCTGCATGATCACATGACGGCCACTATTCTGTGAAATGACTCAGAATCCAACCCTTTCACCATTCAAACCGGAGTCAAGCAGGGCTGTGTCATTTCTCCCACCCTCTTCTCTATTTACTTAGCCACCATTCTGTCTCTCATCAATCCGTCCTCAACCTGGGATAAGTATTGAGTACCGCATGGATGGCAAACTCTCCACTTTTGCCCAGCTGCGTGCCAAAGCTAAGATCTCTATGCCTGCAGTAAACTTCCTTGAGTACGCAGATGATTGCACTATAGTCGCACACACCGAGGCTGGTCTACAATCTACTCTGGACCTCCTCTCGGATGAACGTCTGGGGCTAAAAAAGGGCAATTTATTCATTATCCAAAGATTTGTCTTTTTGATAATTCACGCTGGTCCCATGTGTGAGATCTGTGAAACAAAAAAACACTACTACTGTGAAAGAGAAACACTACCACGTGAAAGAGAAACACTCCCACTGTAAAAAACCCACTACCAATGTGAAAGATAAAACTACCACTGTGAAAGATACAAACACAACCACTGTGAAAGAGAAACACTTCCATGTGAAATAGAAACACTACCACTGTGAAAGATAAAAACACAACCACTGTGTGTGAAATAGAAACACTACCACTTTGAAAGATAAAAACACAACCACTGTGTGTGAAAGAGAAACACTTCCATGTGAAATAGAAGCACAATCACGTGGAAGAGAAACACTACTACTGTGAAAGAAAAACACTACCACTATGAAAGAGAAACACTTCCCATGTGAAAGAAAAACACTACCACTATGAAAGAGAAACACTTCCCATGTGAAAGAAAAACACTACCACTATGAAAGAGAAACACTTCCCATGTGAAAGAAAAACACTACCACTATGAAAGAGAAACACTACCCATGTGAAAGAAAAACACTACCACTATGAAAGAGAAACACTACCCATGTAAAAGGGAAATACTACCACTGTGAAAGAGAAGCACTTCCACATTTTGGAAGAGAATGTGGAAGAGAAATACTATCGCGTGAAAGAGAAACAAATTGTGGGATAAATGTGCTTCCAAACTTCTTTGATCTTGTGACATGTTCCACCTATGCAGTTTAAGATAACCGCCACCTAGTTCCCCATTAGTACGATCTTGCCTCACAATTTTTTCACCAAGAATGCCTTGCTCATAAACTTTAGAAGTGTGACTTTAAAATATCAAAATATATTGGATATTTTACCTAGTCCTGTGGTTGTTCCATTCTGTGTTACAGACGTACGCAAAACATGCAATCAAGAGAGCAATTCATACATGGCAACTTGTCCCATCTTGCATTCTTCTTTGATCTTGTGACATGTCTGTGTGCAGTTTAAGGTGACCAGGTAAAAATATGATTCATTTTAAGTGTATTGCATCAAAATACTTGCATTTTGACACATGCGTACTAAGCGCCATACAAACTCCCCAGAAGCACTAGAAAGTTTTTAACGAGCATGCGTGCAGAGCAGTCATTTTTGGTTAGCTAATCAAGATTATTTTTCAGCACATTCCCACCACTGGCTAGTGACGAGAGGTATTGATACAGGGCACTGCCCATGGAAGTGAAGCTGGGGTAACCAAGTAAAAACATGGTTCATTTGTGGGAAATCGTGTCAAAATACATTTTGACACCTGCATACTTCAGTACTTAGCGTCCCATAGGCACCTTCAGGAGAATGAAGACGAGCAGAGTATACTGTTCGAAACGTCGAGACCACACCGGCTCTTTTCAGAGCCAACACTCCCTCAAAAGAGATTTTATACATGGTTGTACCCGCAAGTTTACTATTTAGAGAATACTTCTTATACTTCAAATTAACCAAGGACGGTAGTTAGGACGTCAGTATTGCATTTGTAAAAAATTGTTCAATTCAAAATATGTATGCACGATGGTTCCAGTCAGTTTTAAACGTGTTTCCAGATACACTCTGATTGATGGTATTTTAAACTTGTTGTCTTGAGTTGTCTTGAGTTGTCTTGAGTTGTCGTGAAATGGGCCTGTTGACGCTAATTATTAGTACGACCTGTGTTTTAGAGGGTTCTGACAGCGGCCTCATGCTCATGCTGGGTGACGCTTTGTTTCAGTCTCAAGTAGGCAAACACATTAGTTTCCCTTCTCTCGGAAAACAAAAATTCAAATTAATCTAAAATATTCTCAAAGGAAAGTGGTCTTAAAGTATTCATACCCTTCTTGGTGGATGCTTGTTCTCAAACGTTTGGGGCTCATCGCTACACATGAAGGAGTATCCTAGAAAATAATCGCTGCTTGCGCTATATTAGACTGGCAGTAAAGGTCCTCCAGCTTCTCATGTTTGGGGCTCATCGTTTCCCTGTATGCACAGTACAACGTGTAGTCAAACTGCAACAATAGACTCCACTATTATATTACACCCTTCACAGAACCCACCCTCATTGTTAGAAAACATCAACGGATATTTTTCAAGTTTTCCGATTAAATTATTAAAGACTTAAGCCTAATGGGTAATAATTTTCAGAATTTTTCCCATTTATATTTATTGACTTATTTAAAGTTAAAATCATCTCAAACGTTTGGGCCTCATCGGTTCTATATGCACAGTACATGCAGCGTATGGTCAACACGCATGCTGTTGTTCGCAGTAACAGGCTCCACTATGACACCCCTCACAGAACCCGTCCTCATAATCTTTAAACTTCAACGGAAATTCTTCAAACCTTTAGAATCCATTAATGAAGGCTGTAGCTTTATAACAATTTTTTCCGATTTTTCCCGCTTATAATTACCGACTTATTTAAACGAACGTTAGCAAAAGTCCAATCCAGTTAGAAGCGACGGGGGTCAGCGGGAATACCGGACACTTCGGCACCTCGCAAACTCGGCACCCACAAACTCGGCACCTTGCAAACTCGGCACCTTGCAAACTCGGCACCCACTCGGCACCAAGAATGTCGGCACCATACAAACTCGGCACCGGCCTTTTTTGCCTAACAAACTCGGCACCTAGCAATCTCGGCACCTGTTCTGTAAACCGCTAGAAAGGTCAAACCCCACATGGAGATGTTAAATTAAACAAAAGATAGTTAAGAATGCTTAATGTGTATTATTATCAACGTATTTGTATTTTAAAATATGTTTTACCTTTTTTGTTAAGTTTACGTCTGGCATAATTGACCGCTATCACAAAATATCCCACAAATATTTTAATTTATGATTCTGCACGAGACTTTTGCCTAAGCCGAAACCTAAAATCACTCTTGGAGTTTAATGCAGAACTTTGCACCATTCTGAAGTTTCTTGAAGGATATGGATAGTAAACTATGTTGGTGCTATCCCATCCAGTGACGCTGTATCTGTTGAATTGTTGTAATTTGAAAAATGTATTTGTGATAATACAATTCCAAATGTGGTAACTGTGCTGGACTATATCCACTTAAAAAATTGTGTTATTATAACTGGGAAGTGGTGGGAAAATAGTTTAACCGAGATAGTGTGACCTTTTTTGACCATGTGGGTGAATCTGTCCCCCCGGACACAATGCCGGACAACTTTACCTGACAGTTAAAAACTTCCTCATTCCAATTCAATTAAAAAGTCACATTTATTTACATCATTCATGAAATATTTTAAACCATCCATAACAAAAGAAAGCGATTTGTTTGAAGAAGTATTCTTGAATCCAGTTTTACAAAACAGAAAATAAAATAAGAATGCAGGCCTCAAACTAGAAGCCAGAGGGCTCGTGGTGGGTGCCGAGTTTGTATTTGTGCATGTGCCGAGTTTGTGGGTGCCGAGTTTGCTAGGTGCCGAGTTTGTGGGTGCCGAGTTTGCAAGGTGCCGAGTTTGTGGGTGCCGAGTTTGCGAGGTGCCGAAGTGACCGGTACCCGTCAGCGGGTCAGCATACAATGGCAAACGTCTCGTCGTGTGTATCATCAGATACTTTATGGCATACAAGTTATGAATAACGCACGTTTCATACGTTATATGAATAATTCATTTAAAAAAAACCGCAAACAAGTTGGAAAAGCTTCGCCACTCAAAACTCGGCTCACGCGCGTGGTCTCCCGTTACAGTCACTCCGTCCAAGGGACCACGAAGGCCTTGACAAAAGGCTAACCACACACCGGCCGGAGGCGGCACATCAGCCTCGCTACCATGGGCAGCGCGCCGTATCGATACCTCTCGTCACTAACCCCTGGTAGGGATGTACTGAGAAACAACGCTGATTGGCTCCCACGGGGTGACTACTTTGCGTGCACGCTTGTTAAAAACCTTCGAGCGCATGTATGGCGCTTGTAGGACGCTTAGTACGCGCGTGTGAAAATACAAGTATTTTGACGCGATTCCATTTCAAATGAATCATGTTTTTACACGGTTACCCTAAAACTGCACACAGTTAGTAGACATACAAGTTCTCCGAAGAATGACAGGGGACCAGTTGCTGTTTGACTTGATGCCTCTTTTGCGTGTTACTGTATTGAGCGGGCGCGTGGAGTGGATCGATCACTGCATAATTAAAATGTGCTAGATTCTAGCACATTTTAATGAACCAATTCCAGGGGTTATGATCGAGCAAGGCATGCTGGGAAAAATGGCGCGGCGAGATCGATCACCCCTGGGAACGAGGTTGGCGGCACATTGATCTAGAGATCGCAGAACTCTGACAAATTTCTTCTGGTGAT
Source organism: Pisaster brevispinus (assembly GCA_023634235.1). NCBI lineage: Eukaryota > Metazoa > Echinodermata > Asteroidea > Forcipulatida > Asteriidae > Pisaster > Pisaster brevispinus. The sequence continues at coordinate 8,005,406 of JAMKCF010000005.1, read as the reverse complement.
AGCGCCCTCGTTCGAATCAACCTCCTTTTTTACACTATGTATATCCATAGAGAAAAATGGCAGATCCAAACAAAGAAATAGTATGAATGACAGTTAGAAATAGGAAATCAATTGTGTTTTCACTAACTTAATTAATTAAGATCGACAGAATACAATATTCGGTTACTTAGAATAATTCAGCACCACTAGGCCTACTAACAACAGTCGTCTAAGGGCGGTAAGATACTGGTTAGGCATGCACCTCGTCACTGGCTGATGAGACCCGGTGTCTTCCAGGGTCAAGAGGGTGTCTCATTCACGGTATGGATTTGTCTTTACCGGTTGCCTCACTTTCAACCACTAGAACTAATTCAAGTCCATAAAAGAAGCCCTGGAAATATCACATCGAAACAATCAAATGGGTTACCCTATAGGTTAATTTTACAAGATTTATACGGTATTAAATCATTCAAATTCAAATGACACACTCAAACAAATTCGCCTGCAGTGGGTTTAATCAACATGTCATATTTGTTGCTATTTTAACAACCTCTTATACGTGGGTGTTTTAAAGGCAGAATTCTCTCCCAGCCTCGAAATAATGCAAATTTCCTCTTTAAACAATAATAATTAGCTAACTTACAGTTTATTCTGGCTTCTATGTGTGCGTCACTGATGATCAAATCGGGGCACTTCGCCCGACTGTCTCCTATAGCTACCGCAGTTCTCTTACTTTGGGTATCGCCAAATCAGTGTCAAAATTCACTACCAACAGGCTATCGCCTAACGGTGGGAAGTTGTCCCAAAATTGCTCAGACCATTGGTCTACGTGTATAGAGCTCCGCTCTCTCGATGCCACCCTCTCTCCAAGATCGCCCCCTTCTGCCCCCTTCGATTTTCCTCTTCGTAAAATAGCCAACTCTTAATTCTTATTCTATATTGATAACCAAATTAACTGTATTCTTCTCCCGAATATAAAACAAATTTACACCGCAACCAGATGTGGAGAATGACGTCCGTAACAGTGGTAACTTCTTTAATAGTTCAATTTACTCATACTTCATAATATTCCAACTCGGGGAGTGCCAGCTCTGCTGGATGGCATAATGGACAAAACAAGATATCGCCCTCTTTATGACACATCGTGACTGTGGCTGCAGCCATATGGTTGCATTCCCTAACAAACATCAAAACTAAATAAATTGATTCACACATAGTGCAACAAATTCTGATCAGTTCCCAGGAATAGAATTCACAAACCACCCATTCAAAAACGTCCGTTATCCTTGGAACAACTCAAGAAAATCGTTGATAAATTTTGTTTTGTTTGAATATTCATGTTATCGAAGGTTTTTGCGATTCCGACCAATCAGATTGTTCCGTCCACTTTTGGACTAATTCAAAAAGGAGATTCTGTCCCCCCGGAGATTCGGTCCCCCATACGGCAAACTGTGTACAAACTTCTTCTGTTAGCGCCCTCTTTTGAATCATCCTCTGTCAGCCCTTGTTAATTTCCCATATATGGGGGACCGAATCTCCGGCGGACAGAAATCCCTGGGACACCGGAATACAACCTTGTGCCCCCCCCCCGTTTTTTTGTTTTGTTTTGGTGATTGGTTTTTCCTCAAAATAAGATCAACCTGGGTGTTTAGCGTTATATAAAACGCTAAATAAATGTTTTGCATGTGCGATGGGGAGAACATATGGAATTTTCCGTTCAAACTCGGCTTCGCCACGTTGAATGGAACTTTAATTTTTTTTTAACCATCTTACAATTTTTTCTTTCCACTGCACACATCATAAACAAAGGACGGGCATAATTTGCAACCATGACGGGAACAAAATCCAAACTTTATTAAGCAAATCCAGACCTAGACTTGTGGACGGGGGGGGGGGGGGGGGGCTAGTCTCGCAAGAGTCTGTCAGAGAGCCGTTGGCGTTAGGAATACCGGCGTTAGCGCTATCAACGTGATAAAACAGTTCACAAGTCTAATCCGCAGACATTGAGTGCTGCCACCATCAGCTGCCCAAAATGTGCAGATTGCTAGTTGTGCAATTCTGTTGGGTGGATTTTGGAGGAATGCACTAGTAAATACTGGGCATGCTGGGTGTGTGCACGTGTGAGGTTTATAGGCCGGGTTGCGGGCCGGGTTACTATCAAGTATCATGATCAAAGATCGTAAAGATACCAAAGCTACTCGTCGTAGTCGTAGTCTATTCTACACTTTTAGTAACTACTTACTTTGACCTCGGGGAGTACAAAAAGTAGTATAGAATGGGGGCGATATCATGGACCTCTCTGGTGATACCAACAAGTTTAAACTCGAGACTTGGAATGTTGGCGCTCTCTGGCATTGTTGTTAGGATAGCAACGAGTTCCTCAACAAGCTCCAACAAGGCTGGCCTGATGAAAAGCACCTTTGCCAGTTTTGGGCATGGTTGCACTACTTACACTAGTTACAGTAGACGATTCAGCACAAATCATGTTAATTATGGTAGGATACAATTACAATAAATAATGCTTTCCTCCATGCATCTCATTCTTCAGTGTTTATCAGTAGTAATGTATCAATCATCACTTGTCACTCATAAGATCATGTGCTCATTGGTTCCATCATGGTGTGTCTGGCAAGTTGGGACTGGTCCCAACTAACAACTTGAGTGTTGAAGTTGGGGCGTGTCAACTATAGTTGGGATCGCAGTAAACACAAAGCACCCCCATGAATAAACTAAAAACAATACTCAGTCATGTGTCAGTAGTATTATTAGTCATAGTATGAAGTTTTTAAGACCACTTTCCCTTTGAGAATATTTGAGATAAACTACAATTTTGGTTTTCCGAGAGTAGGGAAACTAAATGTGTAGGCCTACTTTGAGATTGAAAGCGTCACCCGGCATGAGCACGAGGCTGTGCCGCGCTCTGTCAGAACCCTCTAAAACCACTATTTACACCAAGTTAGCGGGGTGAATAGCGGTCCATTTATGAGCAATATACTATCAGTATCGTTCCAAACCTCGTCCTGGGCGCCGCTCGTGGCTGGCTCTAGCTTCATCATTAGTTTTGGCATAAGTTTGTACATAGCTGAGACCCGGGTTTGAAAGTAAAGAATCTTACGCATCATCTTGTGCGTCTGCAGTATAGTGTCACACAGTAATCCACGCATGATCGATCACGGTGTCCTGTTGAACTCTATGGGCGATGCCAACTATAGTTGGGATGTCCCAACTTTAACACTCGAGTTGGGACCAGTCCCAACTATAGTTGGGACAATTGTCAAGTTGCGACGAAACATCATGACTGTAGTGTTGATAAGCCCCAGGCCAGTGCGCCTCGCAGATTTTAACATAAGGAAGGACCTGTCCAGGATCAGCTGGTAATGTCAAAATCTGCTAGTCACACAAGTGTCAGTATATAGACCCAGTCAGTAACTAGGAAGCCGTTCTCCTTCAAAATGTTTGAAAAAGGAGTACAGCACTCCAGTTACTTTCTGTGGGTCTTCATGGAGGTAGACTACCTTCATGGTCTAGTAGAGTGAGTGTAGTGCAGTCGGCAAGGATGAGCCGGAGGAAGACCCAGTAACTTGGGCGCTCCTTTTAATTTGTTTTTTTACATCTTCAGTCGTCAAAGTTTTTTTTTAAGGAGTACAGCGCCCTAGTTACTGGGTCTAACCATGGAGGAAGATAATCCTTCTAGCTATACACTAAGTAGTGTTAGAGTAGAACTATACAATTGTACTGACGATAGACCCAGTAACTGGGGTCTAGGGCGCTGTACTCCTTTAAAAAAATTTGTTTTACATCTTCGGTCGTACTAGCTACATGTAGTACGACCGAAGATGTCAAAATTTTTTTTAAAGGAGTACAGTTACTGGGTCTATACTGGCGTGAGGGAATTTTTGTAACTTTTGAACCCACCTTGTGCCTACATGAAACGCCAGTATTTAACCCTGCACTGAGGATAGTGGAGCCCATTACATGATGCTAATTCACTTGATTCCCTCTGCTTCATCGTAGTGGCACTGTTAGTGTTAAAGGGGCACATAATTGCCTTCAGATCTCTTAAAGTTTTGCTGTTTTGAATGACTCTCTATCCATTTCTAGAGTTGTTCATGCACAAAAACACCTACTGTGTGTTGTAATTAGTTAGTAGTTATCAAAACCTAAATTTGCCTCTTGAAATACAACCCTGGGCCTAACATACAGTCCGCCATTTTGTGGAGTCCAAAACTTTGTTCCACAAAATAGCGAACTGTGTTCTGTCATCAGGTCATGAAATTACACAAAAAGCACACAATTTCAAGGGATATTTATGTGAATCATTATATTCCTCTTAAAATATCTTTCCAACCATTCATTTCGAAACACATGCTTTTTCTAGCCCAAAGCGCCCAAGCCGAAGGGCAATGTGCATTGAGATCTAGTCCTACTCATATTCATAGTTCTAGTCTAAGGGTAGGGACTATAAATGACTATAAATTAGTTCTGGAAGTGAAGCATTGGTAGCCTTCCGCCCATTCCAGCCCTAAAAGCAACACCACCTGCACGTTAACTTTTCAGGCTTTTGCAACAACAAACAAGTTTTTACTTCCATGCTCAGTGGTGTAGCCAGGGGGGGCACATGCCCCCCACACAAATTTCCAGTGCCTCCCCAGGTGCCCCCACCCCTAAAGTCGCCATAGTGCTCTCAAAAAGAAAAAGAAAAGAGAAAAATGCATGTTTTTTATCTAATACAGTGAATGATCACGATCGTGATCACTACCACGGCCACAAAATGCCAAGAACATAAGAGGATGGTGGCCCCCTGCAGCGTCTCCCTTCCAAAATAAAAAGAATGATTCCCACCACTGAAAAACCCATTCCCCCTGGGCCCCCCACTTAAAAGCAGTGCACACCCCCCCCCCCTGTGCCCCCCTCCAAAAATTCCTGGCTACGGCTATCCATGCTTTTACAGAATCAAGAACCCAGCCACATAATTTGTCTGCAAAATTTTGACTTGTACCAAGTGCATGTACTATTAGTCCGTATGGCCATACCCTGAATTATCCCCACTAGTGTGGCTTACGGATTTCGACATGTACATGTACTAGCTGATCAGCTGGTAATAATAATTGTCAAAATCTGCCAGCCACATAGCCTAAGTGGGGCTAACCCTTAATAATTGTGAATCAAAGGCTAAAGCTTTCGGTATTTAATGGGTGTTCAGTATAAAGCAAACGTTATTATCCAGACAAATAAAACAATTTTAAAATCAGTTGTTATTATTGCCATTAAAAAAATTGTACTGAAAGCATCCTATTGTATTTTTCATTTGAACTTTCGATTTAAACAGTCAAATCAGGGCATCATTAATATGATTGCACACAATAAATTAAACCTAAGTTTTAAAAGCAAATTATTATTTAACAAAAAACATCCCAAAATGTTGATAATATAACAATGAGCTCAAATGATCAGGCGCCAAGCAATTTAAAAAAAACAGCAATTGCGTCCATTCTCTGGGGCGATTTGAAGATTTTTTCTCCAGTAAAAGTGGTGAAAACAACTCCACAAGTGTTTGTTTACATGATATCTTTTTGTCAAAGAAGGGCAAGAAATATAATTGAATACTTGCAAGTTATTGTTCTGGGACGTACTAGAAGGGTCTGCCTGGGTGGAAACTTCAGCATGGTGGCATCTAGAGGAGCAGTCTAGGTGTGCACAGATATGGGTGTTTGATCTAGTAGTTCTGGCCTGAATAGAAAGTACAGGTATCATCCATTCCATTTCCACATTACAAAATGCTACATTTATGCAAATAAAGGTTTGGACACTTTCAAACTACTTGAAATGATAAGTATTATAATACTGATTCACAGGGGACAATTCCTCCTATTAAGTTTGGAAATGCACCGCAACTCAACTCCTGAAATTAAGCACAGTTTCAAATCGCTATCATGAGACATCGGTTTGTGTCTCTATGTTTTTGGGTATGTGTAAATATGAACTGAGACATGCCAGAAAATAAATTAAAGGCCAATATAGAATACACAAAACATAATGTGTGTTGTAACACTCCCTTACCTGGTACTCAAAAAGAGAAATTAATGTTAGCCCAAACTTAAATCTGCAAAAAATAGTTAATGGCCTAAGGTTTCGACCCTAGCAGAGTCTTTTTCGATGGCTAAATGCCTAATTTAGCCTTCTAGCAAGAAAGAAGTCTGGTAACCAGTTTCAACAGCAAAACTATTTTCAAACTGACACATCTTGTTGTGTCTCTAAGTTTAGGAAACGGTAACTACAAGTAGGAAACATAATAGTAAATATAACAAACTAAAATAATCGCTTCAACTTGAGCTCCGAAACATTCACAACACATCTAATGATTTTATTGTAACCATATATCGAGTCATGCTTTAACTTGACAGTATTGCTGGGCCTGTCATGGCCAAGTGGTCTAGTGTCCTGGACTCAATTTGTGGTATTAGGACTCAAGTTCTGGTGGTTAGGTCATTAGGGTGTGGGTTCAAATCCTGATCATGACACTTGTGTCTTTGAGCAAGACGCTTGACTGATGTATAATTGCTTCTCTTCACCCAGGAGTAAGTTGATACCTGTGAGGGCAGAGATTGTTCTTGTGATTGATTTAGCTTGGTGTGCTAGATACTTTGCATCACAGGTTGTATACTCTCCTAGGGAGCTGAGATAGTTTAGCTGAGATGAAATAAATGGCCCAGTGACTGGGGTAATAATGTTCATATGCATGAGCATTCAAATTGTCAGATACCGGTTCTATACAATTGTCCACTATTATTATTGTAGGGTCAAATAAAACATTCTTTGCATGGAGCGAGGTATGCTGATCTTAACACATTAAGAAATCTGAATACAGCGGACAAAATTTGTGTGCTTTTTATACTGTGTTATGGGACCTTCAGTAACACGATCACAGCAGCAGTGAGTACAGCCTACCATTTGATAGGCCCCGGTTAATGGATCGACAATGTAAGTTTATTGATTTGGGATAGCCCTTGCTAAAATTTGGGGTTTTTTTTCAAATTATTTATTTGTTTGCTTTCATGCAGGTCATCTCAGTCAGCAAGACAACTTATTTCCAAAGAGATACCTTGGCCAACCAACTTCCTTCACTCATCCACACCTGCTGAAGACAGATGAATTAACTCCAGGAATTACTCTTCAAGAATACTTGAGTAGACGTACTCGTATTATGTCTGCTGTTGGAAGGTCTGGTAATGCAACTTGTTCCAACCATGCAGTGGTTGTGTTAGCAGCTGATAAAAAGTACATGACTGATGGAATACCGTACCCATTTCGACAAAATACAAACTTTTTGTATCTAACTGGTTTCCAAGAACCAGATAGTGCTCTGATTTTGGAGACAGTACCAGGTAAAGCTTTACCTGAGCACAAGGCTACTTTATTTGTGCAACAAAGGGACCCTGAAAAAGAGTTATGGGATGGCCCCAGGGCTGGTACTGAAGGAGCATTACAGTTTCTTGGTATACATGAAAGTAAACCAATTGGAGATCTAAATGAAAAATTGCATTGCTTGGCAAAGAAGGATGAGTTAGCTGTTTGGTATGACATTTTTAAGCCGTGCAATAAAAAATTACATGAAGAAGTATACACTCACTTTATACAACTGTGTCGCACAAGAGGACACTCGGTTAATATCCTTGAGAACACTCTAGATTTACAAAGAGTCATCAAATCACCAGCAGAAGAAGAGTTGATGAAAGCATCTGCCTCCATTGCTGCTAAGTCCATTAAAGAGGTCATCAAGTTCTCGCATCCCGGAGTGAATGAATCTATTCTGTATGCCAAACTAGATCACAGCTGTCGTGTTAAAGGAGCTGAATTCCTTGCTTATCCTCCTGTAATAGCTGGAGGGAACAGAGCAAACACTCTTCATTACATTAGCAATAACCAAGTGGTCTTAGATAATGAGTTAGTCTTGATGGATGCGGGGTGCGAGTACCATGGTTATGCCAGTGACATTACCAGAACTTGGCCAATTAATGGTCAGTTTACTCAACCACAGGCTGAAGTCTATCAAGCTATCTTAGATATCCAGAAAAATTGCATTGAAATGTGCAACGTTGGTGAGACATTAGACCAAGTGTATTACTATATGTTGGTTGGTCTTGGTCGTCGCCTACAGCAGATGGGAATAGTCCATTGTGGCCTGGAGGAATGGCAGCTTTGTAAGGTACTGGACATTCTGACATGTACATACACAAACATCTCCAATTTGAACTTGCCTTTTATTTGTGTTGTTGTCACTACTAGCCCTGTCAACCATATCACTCACTATAAGAAAAGGTGTACCCATGTACACGTAAGTACTGAAAACACACCCTTTACAAGATTAAACAATCCAAAATGGCACCTTATTTTTGTGTTCAAAGTCAATTTTGTTGTGATTGGTGATATTTAGATTTTGATACCGTTGTTATCTATAGGTTATTCATATGTTGCTCCAAAAGATACATGTAATCTTTTCATCAGAAACATTGGTTGAAAAGAATCAATGTCAAAAGTAGCTTGAGTAGAGAATGAAGTTGCTGAAATAACTGTAAAAGGTTTTGAAATGAAATCCACAATTTGTTTCATCTACATGTATGATCTTGATATTATCCCATTGATCACCCAAGCAACTACAAGCTTCATTGTTCTGTTGTGCTTTGAACTTCCTGATAGCACAGTTTTGTATGGGTTTTGTGGCAGGACACATATAAAATGCTTATAAATGTAGTACTCAATACACAGTTGATGCATTTGCAAGAAAGTTTTACCAACTATGAGGTCGTTCAGACACAGTACTAAAGTCGATTTTAAGGCAGTTTTAACTTATTCGGGTTTAACTTTGTGTGTCTGAATGCTCTTAAAAACCGAATCGGGTTGAACCCGAAAGAGTTAAATTGGTCGGTGTGGGTGGTTTAACGCTAAACCACTTGGGGTTTATCTTTTAGCACGGTGTGTGGACAGAATAAAAATGACAACATCCGGTTTAACTCACAACAGATGACCGCTGACCTGTGTAAGGTCGCTAATTAAATATGCCTATGTACGCCTCAATGTGCGCCTAAACAGGGTCGTGCGCGTGCTTTGGTGAATAAACCGGATGTTGTTGTGTTGGGTCACGGTGCTGTTTGACCTCTTAAAACCAAAGATAAACCATATCGGGTTTAACTTCGAGCTGTCTAAAGCAAGGTAGTTTTATTTTTACGTACGCCCCCGCTGCTGGTAAATTTAAACCGGTTCGGGTCTAACTTTATGTGAGAGGACTGTCCCTACTTGGGGAGGTGGGCCTTCAGCCGAACAAGACACACAGGTTCGAATGGTTCTCTCTGCTTGTATCCGGGTGGTGTCCGGGTTTTATTCCTCTGTAAGCACCTGCATCAACTGTTGAGAGTTGTGCAGGCGGTGAGGTGAAAAGGTCACGCTACCCCAAAGCCCGCGAAACCAGTATGTTAAAACAATAGAACGTGTAGTGGATGTTCGAACACAAGCAGATTATTATTGAATGAAACTTTTAACATGAACTATTAAGGACAAACACATAAGGAAGTAAACAAACGTCTCGGGCCATCGCGCGAGGGCGCACGGACTTTATGTTGCAGCGCAACGACATCCTTACAACTCTTCCCCGCCTAAGAAGTCATCGTCCCGATGACTTAACGTATTAACCAACAAAATAACGCACTCATTCAGCACAACAAACAATGTCGAACACTAAAACTCCATAAAAACCGACTGAGAAGATCAGAACAAACCAATAAGTAGATCAAACAGCAGTATATACCTATTATAAACTTGAAGCTTCATAACGCCCCCAAAAAACCCTGAAACACTGCCCTCAAAGAGACTGGAGTCTTCTTCAAATAGTTAAAAGGTAAACCTCGCTGGTTGCTTCCCACGCGAGGTGCGCACAGGATAGCGAGATAAATGACCCTCTGCAACATCCTCTGATGACACTAGGGGAGTGACGACAGGTTTGTCACCATAGCTCGTATCAAGCTCATGCCGAACTTTATCTGCAGAATCACAATGCGACGCAATTGTGTCAGATGAGGAAGTCAGAGCCTTGGATTGGTTAGAACTATCATCAGGTTGTGAGCCAACAGCATCACCTGAATAAGTCCGAGGAAAAGGTTGCAGGACACAGCCTTGAGGAGTGCTGGAGGAGTCCGAGTCATCACTGGATGGGAATGATGACGATCCCTCTGAACCACTATGAGGAGCTTCACCCTCTCGAATCCAAGGACAATGTTTAAGAGATGTTCTATGCAGGACCCTCTCTTTACCAAGGTGGCTGCGAACAACATACACTGGCTGGTCTGGGAATGGTTGTTTTACAACCAGGTATGGCACATCATCCCAGTGGTCTGCTATCTTGGCCCGACCCCTGATTCCGTACTGACGGACAAGGACATAGTGTCCTACTTCAAGTGGCTTCTCAAAGACTTTACGTGCCTGTCGTGCCTGCCTGGCTGCAGCTGCAAGTTGAGAATTACGACAAGCAATCTTCCTGGCTTCCTTTAGGGCCTTTTGGTGTCCCTGGACATAAGACTCAAGGGTCCTCCGTTGGTGGGCTTCCCCGCCTAAGACCAAATCCTGTGGGAAGCGCCCATTTCGCCCAAACATAAGGAAAAAGGGCTCGACTCCCGTAGTTGAATGCTGAGAATTGTTGTACGCATACACCAGTGTAGGCAGGTGCTCGGGCCATTTCTTCGTCTTCTCCTTAGGTAGTGCAGCCAGCATATTATGGAGCGTTCGGTTAAACCTCTCACACTGCCCGTTACCTGCAGGATGATACGGACAAGTGTGGCTTCGCTGAATTCCGTACAATTCGCAAAGTTGACGTACAATGTTGGACTCAAAATTGCGTCCCTGGTCAGAATGCAAGCGAAGGGGACAACCAAACGGGAGAAAAACGTTCTGCAAGAGGACTCGAGCAACAGTATCAGCACGTTGATCCTTGGTTGGTATTGCCCATGAGTACTTTGTATGGACATCTGTTACGACCAAGACATTTTCATAGCCATCATCAGAGGCCTCCAGTGTGGTAAAGTCCATGGCTACCACCTCCATGGGAGCAGATGCGGACAGCATTGAGAACGGTGGCCTCGTTTGGCGAACAGGTGGTTTACTCACGGCACATCTTCGGCATTTTGAACACCACTCCTTCACGGCCATATACATGTTTCTCCAGTGAAACCGTGTCCACAAGAGATGAAAGGTACGTTTCGATCCAAAGTGACCTGACTCATTGTGAAACTTTAGGAATACCTCCTCACGGAGGCTTACTGGGAGTACCAACTGGAAATGGGGCATCTGGGTAGAAGGCGAAACTACTCTACGATACAAACAATGGTCCCGAATCGAGAGACGATCCCAATCTTTGAGATATTGACAAACCTCCCGGGAGCACACTTGTCGATCACGTCTGTCTGGCTTTATGCCCCTCTTCACAAATTCCACAACTCTACCAAGCACCGGGTCTTTTTGTTGGAGTTCATGCAGCTGTGCTAAAGTGTAACCAGGCAAGCAAGCAATGCCTCCAATGCGACATGCTTCCATGTGATGGCTGATGGCGAGTGGCACTGATGTTCCAGGTGTGTAGCCTGTCAGACATGCTCTGATACATTCAGACGTAACTATGCTTATCTCAGGTGCATCCTTCTGGGTCAACGTGTCATCGATTGGAACGGGGAGACGCGAAAGGGCGTCAGGTGCTTGATTGCATTTACCTGCTCGATATACCAGTTCATAGTCATATGAGCTCAGTTGCTGGACCCATCGCATTTCAGTACATCCCAAGTTGGCTTTCTCCAGATACAGCAGTGGGTGATGATCAGTGACGACACAACACTTGTGGCCCAAAAGGTAATCCTTAAAAACTTCAGTTACTCCCCACTTTATGGCCAGCAACTCAAGTTTGAAGGCGCTATAGCGGCCAGTGCGCTCAGCTGGCTTCAGCATGCGGGAAGCATACGCTATTACTCGTGGTCTACCTTCATCGTCATCTTGGAAAAGTATGGCACCTAGTCCAGTGCCACTGGCATCTGTCTCCAATCGGAAGGGTTTGGCAAAGTTGGCATATGACAGAATAGGAGCCTCTGTCAAACACTGGATGAGAGCATTGAAGGCAGCCCTTGCAGGGTCTCCAAGTGTGATCTCCCTATTGGGAAGACGATGCTGCTTTTTCTTTGTAGTCCGGTCGCCCTTCAAGTGTTGGAAGAGAGGTTCTGCAATGGAAGCGTATCCTTTGATGAAGCGCCGGAAAAATCCTGTAAACCCAAGAAAGGAGCGGACATCCTTCACAGTTTTGGGTTCTGGCCAGCCGTGTACAACTTGTACCTTCTCTGGATCTACTGCGACACCATCACTAGAAACCAAGTGTCCGAGGTAACGCACTTTTTGCTGTATGAGGTGACATTTTGAGGGCTTCAGCTTCAGCCCCTGTTTTTGAAGTCTGGTGAAGACCCGATCAAGGTGTGCCAAGTGTGTGTCGAAATCAGCTGAATAGACAATAATATCGTCCAAGTAGATAAGGACATTGTCGTAACATTGGTCCCCAAGGCATCGCTGCATGAGACGCTGGAATGTCGCTGGTGCGTTCGACAGACCAAAGGGCATCCTGTTATACTGGTACAGACCAAACGGCACAGCAAATGCAGTTTTCTCCACATCCTCAGGGTGCACAGCTACTTGATAATACCCGCTGGTGAGGTCCAAAACAGAGAAAAACTTGGCTCCCCCAAGTGCCTGTAGGGACTCTTCGATCCTCGGGAGAGGAAAGGAGTCTCTATGAGTCAGTTGGTTTAGCTGTCTATAGTCGACACAAAGCCGGACATTTCCATCTTTTTTCTTAACGACCACAACTGGCGAGGCCCATGGGCTTGTGCTTTCTTGTATAACTTGCTTCTGCAACAGGTCCCTTATGTGATCTCGGACTGCACTATATTGTGAGGGTGGAAGTGGTCTGTGACGTTGTCTTATAGGGTGCGCTCCACCGGTGTCTATGCGGTGCTTGATTGCATCAGTATACCCAAAATCTTGATCGTTGCTGGAAAATGCTTCTTTGTGATCTGTCAGCAGTGAGAGTACCTTGGCTTTCTGTTCATCATCTAGGAGCGTCTCGTCGACATCTACATCAAGCACCATGGAGTCAGCTGATCCGTCTGCTGTCATAGTTGCCTGTCTAGCCTCCAATGATGCATCTTTTGACACATCTTTGCCTCGAACGAGTGACCCCAACTGAAGATCGCCTAGTAGGGTTGACTTGGGTACCACAATCTCAGCGTCCGCCTCGTTAATCAGTGTCACAGGGAACCTTCCTTTCTCTACCCGTACCAAGCATGGGGGTATGACTACTCCTGATGGGAGACTACCTGCAACTGCTGGTGTCAACACTGCCTCGTAAGCCTCACCGTTTGGTCCACCATGGCTTCTGGCTTCCACAACCACCCCTTGTCGGGCAGAGAGCACCAGAGGCTGTCCACACATATGTGCCTGTCCGACTAGTCCACTCTCTGTATCAAATACCAGTCTGCTTTCCACCTTCTTCATTGCTTTCTGCCAAACTGGGGCGGGAGTAGGCCAGGGTATCTTCTTCAGGGGGGATTGTTCTCCTACAGACATCAGCCTCTCCCAACACTCGCGGAGGACATTCATCCCTAAAATACCATGCACCCTCTCTTTCTCCCAAGCCCTCAGGGTAGAATATTGCTCAGGAATAACGAGTACCACCCGAGAAGTAATGACTTGACCGGCAGCACAAACATCCGTCTCAAAGCAGCCGATGTAAGGAATGGTTGCCCCATTGGCAGAGACGAGGGCAAAGGGTTCCGGGATGTCTTGAAGCTTGAATCCCAAAGGCTCCAACCGCTGACGGAAATATTGCTCACCAACTGTGGTGACCTGGGACCCGGTGTCTAGGAGACAGGTAATTGGAATATTTGAAAACAAAACTTCGACCGAAAAACACTCGCCTACAGCTTTTGATTGTAACTTAGCATCTACCACTCCTGTTGAGCCTGATGTCTCTACCTCCACTGTACGACTCCCTACTGTGGAGGATTGCTGTTTAACACCGGTGGCTGCATGTTAGTCGTCGTTTGTCGCCCTCTGTGCGACACGTCATAAGGGTCAGGGGCATTGCCAACATTCTTGGGGTATGGCATTTGAGGCTGTCTGGCCGTCTCTCCTCCTCTAGTCATACCTCTGTACGGACAGTTTCTTGCAAAATGGCCGCTGTATCCACACGAGTAGCAGGGACCGTATCGCCCTGTTCTTTGGAAAACGCTATTCTGGAAATCTGAGTGTGGGCGGGCCATAGGAGGGGAGCAAGCAGCTGGTCGGGTGAGTTCTCTAACGGCCTGTACCACCCTCTCACTCATCTCCCTCATTGCTCCGAGAATTTCATCAGAATTATTCCTGGTCAGCTGGATAGCAGACTGCTGTACCCGGGTCGCATCCACGGCACGCCCACGAGCTTCCTCTTGCCCTTCTCGTCTTATCCCATACTCTCGAAGTTCCCGGAAGGAGGTTATGGTCCCTCGCTCGTACATGTCTCTGCACGTATTCCTCATATATGTGTCGTTTAGCCCTTCAATAAGTTGTTCCGTTAAGGCTGAATTGGGGCTTGCGTACAACTTGGCATCTTTACGGGTCAGCCGAAGGAAGCGTTTTTCCAGATCCACAGCAAAGTCTCTGACACCTTCCCCTGGGCGCTGCCTGCGTTCAAGGAAGAGACGTTGTAGTTCTCCTACAGCTAATTTCTCCCCATACGAATCTTTCAGGAAATCCAGAGCTTCTTCTATGGTTTGGCCATCGGCAAGTAATGCCTTAACTTCTAGCTTTGGAACTCCACGAAGGTAATCTTTTAAGAAGGAACCCCTTTGGCCTACTGGGATACTGTAACGCTGAAAAGCATCTTTGATGTTTGACAGGAAGTCTCTAACCTCTCCAGGCTTTCCATCAAAAGGAGTGATCTTCCTTTCTGGGGCCATGACCAATTGCGTGCGGGGCTTCGACAGTAGTTCTACGAGCTTGTCCTCCAGCTTTAGCTTTGAATCAAGGGCTGGTTGAGTTTCCGGCAACATTGGGGTGTAAATACAGTCTCTCCAGCCTTCTGGAGGTGGACCGACCTCATCCCCGTGCGACGGTACTACCATCATGCTGTCATCATCTTGGTACAATAGACCCTTTGCTTCGGGATAACCCGACTGTAGAAGGCTAAGACTCAGGGGCCCATCTTCTTTCTCAAGGGGAAATTTGCGTACACCTCCCTGGCCTTTCACTTTGACGTATTCAACCATAATTATTGCTGAAACCTGTATTTGCTTGCAGTTTTAAATCTAATCAACAGGGCTTGATTTGATTTTTTTTTTTTTTTACAGATATAATATGCAAATTATATGCAAACCTTGTATTAAACTCTTACATCAATATATAATAAACACAGCACACAGATTATATTTCCTTATTCTGCAATAATGATTTCAGGGAAACATGGAAAGAGCAGCTAATACCAACTCTACCACGCTTTGTACTACGAAAGGTCACCTTCCTACTTAAAAGATACGATTACTCCTTAAAGATTTTCCATAAACAGTATAACTAGTAGTAGTAGTCCCGAAAATTGTATGGCACTCTTAAAAATAATGCACAAAGAATGCAGAACAATGATAATCACTCTCTTTCAACCTACAATATAATATCGAAAGCTAAGAAAAATAGCAAATCCTTGGCACTAAAAATGTTCAAATAATTATTCTCTGCAAATTTTTAAAGAAAATTTTGGTTGATAATCTTATGCAATATCACCATTATCCTGCCGACTACGCTTGTGAGAGGACCGTCCCTACTTGGGGAGGTGGGCCTTCAGCCGAACAAGACACACAGGTTCGAATGGTTCTCTCTGCTTGTATCCGGGGTGGTGTCCGGGTTTTATTCCTCTGTAAGCACCTGCATCAACTGTTGAGAGTTGTGCAGGCGGTGAGGTGAAAAGGTCACGCTACCCCAAAGCCCGCGAAACCAGTATGTTAAAACAATAGAACGTGTAGTGGATGTTCGAACACAAGCAGATTATTATTGAATGAAACTTTTAACATGAACTATTAAGGACAAACACATAAGGAAGTAAACAAACGTCTCGGGCCATCGCGCGAGGGCGCACGGACTTTATGTTGCAGCGCAACGACATCCTTACATTTAGTACGCTGTCTGAACATGGCCTTTATAAGAAAGGATTAGCTCGAGGCTAATTAGCAACGCAAAGTAAACTCAAATTCCTGTATCATAAAAAGTTCCACAGAAACAGGAAGCAACATTTACTTGCCCATTATTTTACTTGCCATCACATTAGCACAAAGCAAATATGCACAATATACATACACACTAAATTGAGGTCTTCTCTTTGTTCTATTGTTTGGACTTGAGTTGTTTTTTTGTGTTTAGGGTTGAACAAAGGAAGATTGACAACAGCGGGATTGGAGAAACTTTTCATGTTTCATGCAGAAACATTTTTCAAATTGAAATATTATCTTTGAATCCCTTACTCAGAAACCACATTCCTAAGAAGGTAATTGTTATATAGACTATCAGCAGCTGCACTGCTTCTTACCAAGTCAGTTTTTATTGTCATTATTTTTTTTATTCATTACCAAAGGTATACCCTCCCTTTAATTAGACTTTTAAAAGAGGATTTGATTTCTTAGAAAAATGAAGTTTTTGTTCTAGTTGTTTTCTCGCTTTCGATACCCACATGGCTTGCACGGTCTATACACATGCTATCTACGTACATGTAAGCACTCCCTGTTGCTTTGCAAAATAAGCCTTGTGATTGCACTCCCATAGATTTGTGTAGAGTCTGGTTTTTGCTGTCTGTTCAAACTTCATAGGTGTGTTTAACTTATGATTTATTGCCTGTTATGATTTATTACTCAGGTAGCCAAGCAGTACTGCCCTCATCATGTTGGTCACTTCTTGGGAATGGATACACATGATACTGGATGTGTTTCTCGAAACAGTCAACTTCAACCAGGTATGGTGGTTACTATAGAACCAGGTGAGTTTTAACATCAATCATTATTGTAGGACTTTTATCACTGTTTGTTTTGTCTTTAAAGTTGAAAAGCACCAGCGGCAAAAACATGTTTTTTGCCAAAAATAGTTGATAGACAATAACCATTTTGTATGTTTTGAGAATGTTTGAGGTAAGAGCTAAAAGCTTTGCTTAGTGGGATTGGCTTTGACGTAACATTTGTGGTAATAGCATCATATGGATATTTTTTTTAGACAGCAATGTTTTACATATAGTACTTCAGCCTGTACAGCCTGTATGAATTCATAATTAATATGGTTAACCCTTACTGTCCCAAATCCATCTAATATCCTCATTGCCAAAATGAAGGACTTGGAAGGTTGATCAGAGGTCAAGCTATTGTTGGATGCATCAACAACACACCCTGTGTTACTTGCACTGGCTGCTGTTGTGTCATGTTTTTCAAAATTATCACCAACCAACAAAATATTTTGTTGAAATATCAGAATATTCAGAATGGCTCAATGGGAGTTTACACTTTGGGACACTGTGGTATTACTTGACAAGCTAAGTTGTTTGTATTTATAATAGATGTAATTTGGTTTTCAAGGTCTTTATATTCCTGAGTCTGACACCAATGCTCCAGCCAAATTCCGTGGTATTGGGATCCGTATTGAAGATGATGTACTTATCACATCTGCTGGACCACAAGTTCTCTCCCAAGAATGTCCAAAGGAGATCAGTGACATTGAAGAGCTGATGAGACGGTAGTACAAGCACATGTACTGGTATCATTTGAACAGGAATGCCAAGCCTATTACACAGTAGCTTACTCTATACTCTAAATCAGAGAGTTTCAGCTGTCAACAGATAACATAAATTAGCAGCACAGAGGTACCATTTGGTGTGCCAGGTACATTGGCAAAAAGGAGTGATTGATTTGCAATCGAGTCAAAATGTATTGCCAGAAGCACAATTAAAGTAAATATCTTCTTAATATATTGAAATTGTTAATATGGTACGAAGTCAATTATTTCTTTGTAAAGGAATGTTACATATTAAGGATATTTTTTATAAAGGCACCATTTGGAGCATTGGCTTGTCGCACCACTCCCTGAACTGAAAAGCCGTGACAGGCCATTCATGTTAACATCCCCATTTTAAAAAAGTGCTGTTTTTCAAAGACTGTTTCATTATTAAATACTAAACCACTGGAAAATGTTTCATCAATGTTAACAAACAACATGGAATGACAATTTGCACTGGTTAGCTGCATTATGAATGATAGAAGATTGGTACAATGGTCACCAGTGGAAAACAATACTCAAAGCATGGGCCTAGTTCACTTAAGGACCATCTGTAGACCAGTGGCCAGTATTACATGGCACTCTTGCTCAAAAACATGTGGGAGGTATCAGGCAATATCAGGTGCTTGTTGACGGTTTATGTGGCATTCTTTGGGTCAACGGTCATCACAATCATTACATTACACAGTCCTTGTTTTGCAGATATCTGTTTGTTTGTTAGAAAAAACTATTTTACCAATGATCTTTCCTTTTTTCTCCTTCATTCACAACAAACTTTTTGAGGGCCAAAATATTATAGTATAACATATCACACGTAGAATTTCTTGTTATATGCAATTCATGAAGTTACAAGCTTTGGTTAAGATTGAAGTACCCTCTGCTTGATTCCACAAGCTTTGGTTAAGATTGAAGTGCCCTCAGCTTGATTCCACAAGCTTTGGTTAAGATTGAAGTGCCCTCTGCTTGATTTCACAAGCTTTGGTTAAGATTGAAGTACCCTCTGCTTGATTTCACAAGCTTTGGTTAAGATTGAAGTACCCTCTGCTTGATTTCACAAGCTTTGGTTAAGATTGAAGTACCCTCTGCTTGATTTCACAAGCTTTGGTTAAGATTGAAGTACCCTCTGCTTGATTTCACAAGCTTTGGTTAAGATTGAAGTGCCCTCTGCTTGATTTCACAAGCTTTGGTTAAGATTGAAGTACCCTCTGCTTGATTTCACAAGCTTTGGTTAAGATTGAAGTACCCTCTGCTTGATTTCACAAGCTTTGGTTAAGATTGAAGTACCCTCTGCTTGATTTCACAAGCTTTGGTTAAGATTGAAGTACCCTCTGCTTGATTTCACAAGCTTTGGTTAAGATTGAAGTGCCCTCTGCTTGATTTCACAAGCTTTGGTTAAGATTGAAGTACCCTCTGCTTGATTTCACAAGCTTTGGTTAAGATTGAAGTACCCTCTGCTTGATTTCACAAGCTTTGGTTAAGATTGAAGTACCCTCTGCTTGATTTCACAACCTTTGGTTAAGATTGAAGTGCCCTCTGCTTGATTTCACAAGCTTTGGTTAAGATTGAAGTACCCTCTGCTTGATTTCACAAGCTTTGGTTAAGATTGAAGTACCCTCTGCTTGATTTCACAAGCTTTGGTTAAGATTGAAGTACCCTCTGCTTGATTTCACAAAACACTAAAGATTCTTTTTATTTAGAGTTCTCAATAATGCTGTATTAATTTGTATTTATAAACACGTCAGAGAGTTTTTAAGCACTCTTGATTGGTCGAAGACTGGTCACATGGGGGTGTATTAGAACATGCAGTATAAAGACTAACTTTGTGAACTAGCGAATAAATGGCCCACATGTATGCATTGTGTTCGTGTGGGGAACTATCAAATCAACTATTTTATTTGCGCGTATTGTTTTTGTTTTTGGCAAGACTAGATGGTGCCGCTTGCACATCCATACCATGCATCATATGTGTGAATGCGCATTCAATGTATAAATTTATGGTAGCTGTTGTGTGCTTGAGCCAAACACCAACCAAAGTATTTCTATTTATGGTGCTATTAATTTTCAAAGCTCATAGTTTCATTCTTGAAAATGCTTAATGTGTAAGAGATTAGGTCCTACACAAAAATTGAACTGCCCCCAAAATGGCCCTTGAACATTAATAGGACAATTCTAAAAGTATCGGCAAAAGATGATTTTTACTTTTTCTGCGTTAACGGTATTTATTTTTCGACTCGGGTTATTAACAATGGCTAGCTACCAACCCAGTCATTACCACGCAGTGAAGACCAGGTCCTCACACTGCTATTGCCTAATTGTAACACAACACTTTTCTAATAGTAATTAAGATTGATACACATCCTGACCGTATCAGGACCACACTTTTTTATACTTGGGGGGGGGGGGTGCATATTGAATTTGCCAAACTTGCCACAAATGTTTGTTTTTTACCAAGTTCTAAATGGTGAAAACAATTTGCCATTAAAGGCCATTTTTGACAAAAACTGGTTTATTTTGACATAATCAATAATATGACATTAAATTATATTACTTGGGTCACCATTGAGGGTGACCATTGGTTCATCCTGTGTTTGGATGTAATGTGGCCTGAT
The DNA here is from genome assembly GCA_023634235.1 of Pisaster brevispinus. Lineage (NCBI taxonomy): Eukaryota > Metazoa > Echinodermata > Asteroidea > Forcipulatida > Asteriidae > Pisaster > Pisaster brevispinus. The sequence continues at coordinate 7,984,962 of JAMKCF010000005.1, read as the reverse complement.
TGATGATTCTATCATTTTGGGGCTTGAAAAGTTGGAAAATAGCATTTGAACCTCTCAATACAGGCTAAAAACACAAAACCCAAGAGGGCCCCTGGTTACAGTGGCCATTTTGAATTCCCACAATGCATTTTACATATCATGTAACATATCAATACCACTTTTTGGGGGGAAAAAATCTAAAAACAAGTGGAAAATTTGTTGGAAAGGGCAAAAAATAACAAAAAACCCTTTACATATTAAGTAATAAAACACAAGGGAAACTGGGTAAATTTTAAATAATTTGAACATAGAAAGTTTACTTGAGCGGGATTTGAACAAACGACCTCTGAACTAACGTGCTGGCGAGCTATCTAGCCCTGTGTTGGCTGTCTTCCTATTTTGTCAATATCTTTGTTCGAGGGTGCCAGTCAGAAGCCATTCAACCGTTAGCTGCCGTGTAGCCAGGGATCACACCCAAGTTTACGATACAACCTGGGAAGCAGCAGCCAAGGGATCACATTAAGGGAATGGGACTTTTCAATTTCAAATATCAAGTAATAAACCACATGGGAAACTGACTGGGTAAATTTAAATAATTTTGGTTGATCAAAGAGCAAGTGACCACAGCAGCAGTTGAGCCAATTTTTAGATTAGCGTGCTGGCACTCTACCAACTGAGCTATCTAGCCCTGTGTTGGCAGCCTCCCTATTTTGTCCATATGTTCGTTTGGCGTGCCATTCAGATCCCTTGGCTGCCGTTTTTGAGATTGTATCGAAGAACTGGAATGCGAGTCTGCATGGGCAACTCTGGTGTCACCGCTCCACAGTTTTATAGACTCCTCAATAGAACAGAGGCAGTTTGCATGAATTGCCCGATGACGGCAGTTAGCCAATTTCCTTCCTGTATGCATTGGTGGAAGTTGGCCTGCTTCTCCCTATGCGAATGCGGAGACACACAAAGCCGACCACATAATTGACAACTGCCACCTGTACTCTCCCACAATGGGCAGAATTGGACTGAAGTCCCTGGATTCACCAACAGGTGGCTGACAGATTGCTGCCCTGATATATGATTATCAGCAACAACTCCAGAAAAAAAGTTCTTCAAACTGATTCAACATGAAGGTGAGAATATTGTCCATTTGACCATTGTCACAACATTGAAAATGCTGGCCAAAGATTGTGAATTGACAGTCTCATACGGGACAACATAATGGTGGGGTCAGTGATATAGTCTGAATCTGCTGTGGTGCAGAGCCAAACAAGACACAGATTGAAAGTCTCAGTAACGGCAGAAGATCAGATGAGAAAACAGAATTCCAATTCTAGTGAAGGAACAAAATGAACCTAGGTCCACTGGCTACGTAGAAAGACACGACATGTGGCAGGTGTAGAGTTCCTGGCCTATGGGCAATTGCACCACTATTGATGCAGCAAGCCAAATCACTTTGCAATATGCTGCAGAGCCAAGGAGATACACATGATAACTGAGGATTCAAAAGACGTGTAGGAACTTTTCATCGGTCATGTGGCGACTACAGACGAGTCCAAGAAACAAAACTGAAAATACAAGAGATTGATTTATCAACCTGAAGGTGAACACAAATGTGTACAACTGAAGATACTGGATCACAAGCAAACATCATCTCAGAGAGCACTCTCAAGCAGATAAAAATAAACTCACAAATTAAAAGCACCTGCAATATTGATAAAGTCCTGAAGCCTAAAAAAACATGGCGAACAGTTCTTTTAAATGTTCAGGATTTAAGCAAACTTTATGGTCTTGAGGTGAGCAGTTAATGACCAATACAATTTTGTGATGTACTCATTTCCCAATAGATAGAGACCTCATGTTAAAATAATCTAAATTGCCATTGAATTTGATACCCTTCCAGTGCAAAATTTGTCGACATCCAAAACATCAGATTACATCGTTCTGAGAAAAATGGTTCTCTACAATTTTGTACAGGGGTGTTTTGGTTCATAAATGACTTTTTCAGAGCCAAGTTTGAAACATGACGTCATTGACTTTCAACAACTAACTGATCTTTACATTACAAGAAGGCATTTTTCATCAGCCAAAAGATCAAATTCAAGGCCCTTTTGATTGTAGAAATCAAAATTGTAGAGACCTATTTTTCTCAGAATAATGTCATCACACGTTTTGGATGTTGACAAATTTTGCACTGAAAGGGTATCGAGTACATCCCAAAATTGAAATGCATCACTTCTGCGTCCTCATACAAGGTGGCCCATGGAAAATGTCATTAGCAACAATCTCTTTTAAGTTTCAGTGAGCATTTAATAGTTTTTGTGAAATATTACATGTAAGAAAATATATAATTTTACAGTACTGACACTGTGTTAAAAGGGAATTTTAAAATCTCTTTAATTTGTGGCAAAAGAGGCTCAAACTTGGGTAACACTTACATTTTCTCTCTGCCATTTATTTGTATTTAACCATTTTTTGCAAGTCCTCCTTCCACAAACATTACAAAATGGTATCAATGCATGGCTCAATTACACGATGGATTTCAAAAAGGCTTCTCTTTTTGTATTTTTACAAGACCACTCCATACTCCATACAATATGATACTTGTAAAAAACTAAAAACTACATTAAAACAATAAATATTATATATTGAGCAAATGTCTATAAACGCAAAAAAATAACTTACGACTAATTATGTTCATTCTTTGAACAGTAAGATATTTTGACATATTTATGGGGTCTTTAAATTCATTTGCATTGTTCAATAAAACCATTTCAGTGTTTTAAAGCATTGCATTTTATTTAATAAACAAAGAAAAAGTAAAACAATTCATGGGAGGCAAAACCATAACCTAAATCTTTTTCAAATGACAAATTATAGTTTACCAAATTTCAAAATCTTGGCAATTTATCCACTGTGAACTACAATTAACCGTTCCTTGCATTTGCAATTGTCATTTAGTAATTGGTTGCTCGCACACTAAGCTCTGCTCGCATGACCCCATTTTAAGATCATGGTGTACTACTTGCATTATTTTGGTCAGCTAATTGAGTGGTATTTTTTGTGTTACTTCATTGAAAAAAAAAATTAAATAAGAAATCAAAAGGCAAATTAAGTATAACACAAAACAAAATCCATTCCAATGAAAAGAATATAATGCATGTAAGACTCTTCATGTCTGATGCATAACATACCCAGACAGAAACCTAATGGTGAACTTGAAAACAGATTTATTTTAATGTATTAAAGTTTTGTGGAAAATATATTCTTGGATACAATACCTATATCCATTTCAGATCGCTACAGAGGAAAACATCATTTACAAGTGTTTGTACAACAATTTCTGTTACTTTTGAAGCATAGATAAATGGCTCACCAACAGCTGAGTTCACACAGATGACAACATTAATATTTAACAAAGAATTTAGAATTCAATAATAATACATCATTTTGTTTCTTAATATTTAATGTTTATAAAGTGAGGATTCATTTACAGTGTTAGAAAAAAAGAAAAAAAAACATGACACAGCACATCTATATTTACCCATTTTTGCACTGACTTGCCAGATCTTCTAAAAAGTTCTTGAAGTATATTATGTGTTTACTCGGTTTTAATCCAAAAAGTAAAAACTTGGCATTTGCTTGATTTCACTGGGACCATATTCTCTATTCAGTTGGTAAATGACAATTTTTAAAGCACAAATCATGCCAAAGAAACTGGAGGCTCAAACAAGAGGTACCTGAGACACTTCATCCTATCATCTCTCGTGTCGATGCCATTTATATATGGCAGTGGGTAACCTTGTGTGGTGAGGTACACTGTATAAAGCCTATTATATAACACCCAAGCAGATCCTTGCCATTTGATTGGAGGATTGTCCGTCACGTGATGGAAAATAAACGTACCATTGCACGCTACGTCATTCGCCATGCATTTTTCGTTCCATTCACCGTGCATTTTTCGTTCCATCCGATTTGTTCTATTGCACGGTGCGTACCACACCATTGCGTGCGCGTGTCTTTGATAATGCAGCAGTACAGTAACTGCAAGGCACATACTACATTACGGTGCCCACATGTCTCAAAATAGCAGTACAGAACGCACTTAGTCACTGTTGAATCCAAACAAGCCGAACCAAAAGAAATGGGTGTAATGTCACAATTAAATATTGTACGCTTTGTTTGTTCCTCCAATCAAAATGACAAAGATCTACTTGGATGCTGTATAAAACAAATAATGAATGTTTTTCATTCATGCAATAGTTAGAATATTTTCATGAGTTGAAAGATGGAATGTTCCATTCAACGAGGCTTCCTCGTTGAATGGAACATTCCATCTTTCAACTCATGAAAATATTCTTACCATTGCACTCATAAACATTCATTATTTGTATATTACATGTATATAACATCCAAGTAAATCCTTGTTAATTGATTGAAGGATTGATGGTCGTATGGTATTCATTATTTAAATAATGAGAGTTGTTCAACCACTGGTTCTTCTAAGAACTACAACTCATTAGAGATTTATGACATGGCGTCTCCGCAAAGCTCACTTGATTTTATCTTTGACACCATGCAAAGTTTAAAATCCAGATTATTCAAACACTTACATGGCTTACGTCGTACACTGTGCAGTTTGGTACTATTCACTGTGCATTTTCGTCCCATGCGTTTTGACTATTGCATGCTTACATCACACCAAGTGTGTACAGCAGTACAAAACGCCCTCACAGTGGATGCCAGAGCACAATCTTGATAAGTTTTTTCCCTCAAAATGACAACGATCTATTTGGATGTTTTGCATTTGTGCAATCTGGATCAGTTCTGGATCGTTGACTCAGACAAAATGTGTTACCTGCATCACATCAGAGTCTCTGACCTTTCAATGACTGGAATGGTGCAGAATTTGCCACTTCACATCTGATGACCTGTATATCTGCCAAATGTTGAATCCACATACTGTGCTATGCTTTGTTTCACCTATACAAAGAGGGACACAAGGTACTGGAAATCATGCCTCATAATATCCCTTTTTCTGGGGGTCATTGTGTAATCCCGATTCCAGACCTTTGTCCTTTTGTTGTACAAGTATGACATACACAAAGTAACATGTTCAGGGTAGTTGTGATAAAGAACGACTTTGTGAACTAGGGAATAATTGGCCCCTAAGCAAGCATATTGTTGTGCACAGTGCATACAGAACTTTTACATAACAAAATACTGGTCATTTGTTGACTTGTTCACAGAGTCATTCTATATCACAAGTTAATATACCCCCCTGTGACCAGTCTTCAACCAATCAGAGTGCATAAACTCTTCAAGGTATTACCCATTACAAATTAAATGTTACATCATGTACATGACATTATTGTGAAGCTCATGTTTAAAACACAGTTCTGTGAGATCAGAATAAATCATGGCTTTCTAACAATAGTGGTTTTGTAATTAATTGTGTACATGATGTACAAGTACAAAATACCTAAAATTCAAAATGTTGCCTCAGCATGAAGGAGACGTGTAAGTTTAATGTTGGTGGGTAACTGTTGCCAAGGTCAAAGGTCAAAGAGAATTTCAGTGTTTTGTCAATATTTTCTGTCTGCAACCAACTTTGGACCATTGCCAGCATTTTATTATTTGTGCAAGGGCTCTATCCTTGTTTGGGGGTAACCACATGTGCCTAGATATAATACACATAGCAATTATTCATTATGAGTATTTGGGGGAGGGGGTCTCAAAATGAAAATTTAAAATATTTTGAAAATTGAAACGCAATACAAAACGCAAAAATTCAATGTCGCAAATCACGTTCACTGAAAGAGGGGTGCCTTGACCACCTTAAGGGGCCTTAATTTGAAAACGACTTGAGTTGGAACTTTTTTTGGCTTATGTTCATTATACCCATACCCATTGATGAATATTAGAAATGACTTTCAGCCAAATCTGAGAGGTGGCCTGCACCCCCATTGGTTGATTTGACACAGAAAGACCCAAGTGTGTTAATTAAGTATGGGAACACTGGGGGGAGGGAGGGTTACCCTCTGCACCTATATCGGGCATGGTATATTACATCTTGTATGTTGGATGCCAGGAACCTACATGTGTACATAAGCATGAATACAAATGTGCAAACTGTCTGTAGGACTAGCCCTAGAGGACTTTCTCTTTCATATCAATTATTATAGTAGCATGCTACATATCAGGCATTGTTTTCGAGGCAGAAAGTTTTGTTTATTCAACAATTTAAATCTTATCTATTAATATGTTTACTCTCATTTTTGTAAAGGCAGTGTATATTTAGCCGGTAACAGCAAAATGATTCCAATTACTATTTTGCCGGCAGTCTTCTCTGATTGGTCAATGTTCTTGATGTAGGCATTTTAGGGCCAAAAAATGTCAGACAAAAAAAAAGGCGACAGACAGGAGTGAACTTTATAGCATTCTTGTCAGGGACAAATTTTCAAGTTTTGTCTCTTTTTTTTTTTTGGGGGGGGGGGGTGGGTATTTATTTGATAATATTTGAAGTGGTACAATGTAATGAATGTATGGAGATCATTAAGTGTCCTTTTTATGGACGACGCTTTAAGTGAAAAAAATCAAGAATACACTGACAAGAACCGACTTACCCACTGGTTCTTCTGACTGTCCTAAGGACATTGGCCGGATGTGGTCATGCTCAACATCTAGCCCCAAAATAGGGAATCGTTATACAAAATACAAAAAAGTAAAAAGACAACACACTTTTTTAAATGTCTTCAATACATGTATTGACTGTCACCAGCCAAATAGTCTATCTGGTTGATTTGCAAGAAAATGCTAACATCCTGGATATTGACCAATCAGAGAAGACTGAGACAAAATTGTGTTTAGGATCGTTTTGCCTGCACCAGCTAAATTTCCAGTCCTTTTTCCCCTTCAAAGTATTTCAATGGCTTAGATAAATACCAGGACAGTTACACCATCAACAAATACATCCTCACCAGAGCTATCTTTCGTTTTGATCCATTTTACCACCAGTTTGACTCAAATGTAATAAATAAACAACAAAACATCTGGAAGATTACCCTGCAACATCTGAAACACTAATAATGTTGTACTATTGTTCACTTTGTTCCATTATAATAGCCTGGGAATTTGCCTGGCTCTAAATTGGTGGTCTTAAAGTGCACCATCGTAACACAGAAAAGAAAATATTGGTACAGTTCACCAAGAAAGCTCCACAGGGTATTCTCCAGTCAGGCATGCTGTACAGTGCTGTGACATTTCGGATGATGTGTCTTTGTTTTGAATTCCCTTCATTACTGCTGATTTCAAACCATCAACAGATAAATACACAACGCTGTTAGCACCAAAATAGCTTGCTAGGCGATGTGTCTCCACACGGTTTGCAATCAGCTCTTCCTTGGTGGGGATGTTAATTCCCATGTAGCACGGATGTTTGACAGGAGGAGAGGCTACACGAATATGAACCTAGAAAAAGGTGCCAAAATATATAATCAGTTTAAAAAGATACTGCAGACACTTTTACTGTTTTCTTTTCAGAAATCTGCCTTCTGTTTAAACAAATAATACAAAATAAAATAAAGGCTACCACTGCACTACAAATTAAGTAGCCAACTTTTGGGTAATAGTTTGGGTGGTTTTTCTAAGTCATCAAGTTTCATGTCTTAAAAAAGAAAATGAACCAAAGGATTTTAACCACTTAACAGTATATAACACCAGGGTTTCCAAAATTTGTGCACAGGGACAGGATTGTTTTTTTTTTCAGAACAATTTGTTTTTGAGAATATTATTGGCACAATGAAACCCTGACTAAACAAGTAAAGACAACAAAAGTTCTCATAAAATGCAATGGAATTTGTTCTCTTTTGAGAAAATTTGAGAATAGTTACACCTTGGCCTTAAGCCACAGTCTATAATTGGCCATGGTATGCTGGAATCTCGGCCCAATTTGACTTGCCTCCCATTGTGCTAAATACAAAGATAAACAATGGCGGCAGCCTACCAATCTCTTGTAATCGTTGTTTGTACCGGTACAGCAAAAGGACAATTGTCTGGAATCGGGGATTACACAATAACCCATGGAAAAAGGAAGATTTCGAGCATGAATTCCAGTCCCTCTTAGTATGGGGAAAATGAAGTGTTGTACGATGAGTGCATAGTGGAATGTCTAAGCATGTGAACGTTGCAGTATTCCGAGTGTATACAAAAGCAGGCTTACACATCATCCCATTTCTGGCACAGAAAATATTGGCAGGTACACACAATGTATACACCTCTTTCGGCAGTAACTGGTTCAAATACCGAAACACTGCTACACAAACAAAATTGGGAGTCAAACCTGGGTCCAGGGTGTATGCAGTCTAATTTGTCTATTTGGCATCCTTGATGGGTTTTTTTCAATTATGTAAAATGTTAATTGTTTTTATATCTAACTAATTTTTAATAAAAACACTGATATTATTGATGAAGGAGTACTTGGAGTAAGTGGGATGCATATTAGTTGAGGGATTTGTATGTCAGTAGGAGAAGCCTGAATTCTATGCTTAAGTTTTGAAACTTGTGAGATTGGAAGACAATGGAGAAGGTTGTTGCAGAAGTGCAGATAGCAGGAGTCTTTTAGAGCTTTGTTGATCTAGATGTTTCCAAAACTTTATTTTATGAAAAGCTAGTGATGATTGCAAGTGTTGTTGATTTGACATTGAATAACTTGCCCTCAATTATGCCATTTGCCACCGGGTAAAATGCCTTTGAAGACAGTAAAACAGATCCATGTTTTTAAAAAGGTCTTAAAAAAAGAAATATTTGCATTTACTTACCACAGACTGCAGAGCCAAGACAGTGTTTTAATAAGCTATTTAGATGACAAAACTAACACATTCTGACAACTTTATAACAGTACTTGTTCCCATAGCAAAGTACACACGGCAATCAGGACTTTTAATTTCCCTGGTTGAATCAAAAAGCTCTTGCTCTAAATACATGTACTGAGTCGATCGTAGTGGGACACCTCCTCCAAACTAAAGGATGCATGACAGCAATTAGCCACATCAACACATTAATTGTTTACCATTCAATTACTAACAAGCATCAACTATATCAAGTTATCATTATGTACCAGAATATTATTAGTGAAAGAATGAGTTATTTTGATCAGTTAGCCCTTACCTCTTTAGCTCCTGCTTGTTTAAGCAGCTTGATGATTGGAGCAATTGTATTGCCCCTAACTATTGAGTCATCAATCAGTATAATACGTTTCCCTTTGAAGTTCTCAGTGAGAGCACCAAACTTCTTAGCAACACCAAGTTGTCTCAAGCGAGTACTTGGCTGAATGAAAGTCCGCCCAACATAACGATTTTTGGTCAATACTTCAGTATAGGGAATACCAGACTGCAAAAGAGAAAAAGTTGAGATTTAGTTACTGAGACATGACAAACACTAGGTGTTTGGGCTATCGTGACTCATGAAACATCGTTTTCCAATGCTACCTATTATCCAAAAATGTTCTGCCAAATTCTGTTAAAACACTAGTTTTGTATGGATTAAACAATTATTAAATTTTAACTGTCAATACTATGAATGAATGAATTCTAACAGGTTCTTATTGACCATCAAAATCTAGTACAATCTCTGGAAGCAAGACACTAATAATTAATGTATTTCCAGTTTTGAAAATTTGTACGTTAAGAATACAATCTAGTAAGTTTGTGGGATTTTTTCTCAACGTCACAAGTTAATAAAATGAACCTAAACGTGAGATTTAGGCATGCCTCTGGTGCACTTTTGAAATAAAAGCAGATTTCTCCCCAGGAGTTTGTAAAACTGTAGGGTCTACAACCTCAGTCCTGTTTACATTCCACTGATCACGACCACAACCGCTTTAAGCGTCATGAACCCGACAACTTCCAGTCATTTTCCCGGCAAAACTCCACCAACTGTTGAGCATCAATCACTTTGAAAAAGCTGGAAGTCAATCAGCACGTCAAGGACGTCAAGTTTTTTTTCCGATCTTCTTCACTTAAAACAATCCCAACTTAACCTGCTGTATTTATGTGCATACATGTAGCTTCATATGTACAGACCCATTTGTGTTTAACAGCTTGTGACTTACTGCTTGTGAGTAGCCCAGAGCAGCTGGTGTGGCCGACTCTGGTACTGTGCTTACTATATCAGCTTCAACTGGAGCTTCTATGGCTAGTCTCTCACCACAACGCCTTCTAACAGAATACACCATTTGACCTGCAACAATCCAAAACTGACTATCATCCAATATTACCTTAATCACTACTTAAACTTTCCAGTCCATAAGAAATGTAATGTTTTTCGACAAAGTTGGAATTCTATTTACACAATTATTGAGTCAAATTTCATACATAATTAAACAAGGATTGTAGCACTTTCTGTTATACAATACATGAACAAAGTGCACTATATTATCTGAGACCTTACATTTCTCAAAACAAATCCAGAGCTGCCAAACATTACCAATCAAAATCAGTATTCCTAAAACAAACAAACAAAAAGTATTTTCCCCCCAAATCAGTATTTTTTTCCAAATTTCAGTATTAAAGACATTTAGTTATTTGTATATTCATTGTACCATTACTTAAATACTGATTACTGAAAAATGCCTTCTTTTTAGAATGACACATGAAACTGGCAACAACTAGCTCTTGCATAAACCTGCTATTTAGAGGCCAAACAATTTCAACTGTTAGTTGCTCTTTATCTCACTCTCAGTATTTTGGAGAAAAAGTTTAGAGAAAACCTTTAGGTTTTGAACTTATGAGTTTACACTGGAATTCTTGCAAACTACATGTAGTTGGAACAAAATGCTTATTATTTCATTAATAATGACCAATGCTCACATTTGCACAGCAAACGAGACACATACCAGCCTGGTCAAGTTTGCAAAATATTTTAGCAAGAGGAATCAACTTGTTTTTCAATCAACTTGCATTTCCACCCATTTTTCGACAGTTTTCAATTGATCTTGGCCTCAATCCAGATAGTTGGTTTCTTTTAATAATAATAATAGTGGCTTCGTATATAGCGCTCATATCCGTCACTCAGTGACACTCAAGGCGCTTCAATATTCAGTATTTTCCTGCAGGGTATGTGGAGCTACGTTTTGAAGTATGAAACCTACTCCTTTTATATAGCACCATGCAATGGTTTACAAGGTGCTGTGGCGCAATATGCAACCAATCAAACCAATCTTGTTGGTGTCATCTTTATTTCAAGTTGATGCAGCAATCTTCCACATGCATGGCATGTACTTGCAGATAAACTTACAGCGTGCCCACACACAATAAAGCATTAGAAAAACAGTGTATGCTGTATAATGTGCATTGCGTCTGTATGTAGACTGCATAATAAATTATGTTCACACTTAATTCCTTTGATGCATGTGTTTATGAAACTTTGTGCAAAACACACAAGCAGCAACTGGAGTCAAGGAACTCATAGTGGGTATAGACCGAACTTTGATGCACGATGCACAGCCATTGCACTGACGCTGGCAGTATCAGCTTTTGTACACAAAGACATGAAAAACTGTAGTCTTTTTAAAACCTTTTATGTGAGTTAAGACACTTTCTCAAGAATTTACACAATCTCGGACATGACAGCTTTACAAAATGATAAAATGTAGAATTTAAACTTATTGAATTTAATATTGGAAACTAAACAAAAAGTGAATACTGAATTTCTGTCGAAAACCATTGCTGATATAACACATTTTATAACCAGACAGTGCAGTTTCCGTGTAGTATCAACACTAAAACTCTCCTATTGTCTGCACCGTTTTCAGGATTCCGTGTCTGTTTGAGTTGCAAATATTCATGTTAAGTGTTTTATACTAGTTATGTTAAGCTGTCATGTCAAGGAGATTCTGTAAATGGTTGAGAAAGACACCCGAGTCACATAAAAAGTAAAAAAGACAATGGTTTTTCCATGTCTTTTTGCAAAAAAACTTGCGTTGCCAGCGTCCTAGCAATGATGGCACAGCGTGCAGCACTTGCGCACTTGAATTGGTCTATACAATGTAAACAAACTAAACAAGTGAAGGGAATTTATTATGGAAACGCTGGCTACTTCCCACCTTACAGCAGATGAACTTGAAAGCTGCCATGCATTTCCATATACACTGCGTGTAAGTTTGCTTAGTTTGTGTTATACCCGCTATGAGTCACATGACTCTGGCCGCTGATTGTTTCATATTGCTTTATTATTAGGGATGAGATTTTGTGTTATAAAAGAATAAGTCTTTTACCGTCTTTGCTTTTCATCGTTTTCAGGATTCCGTGTCTGTTTGAGTTGCAAATATTCATGTTTTGAAAGTTACATGGACAGTTAAAACCATAGTTGTTATTCAGAAATCCATTTTTTTTTTTTTGACATGCCCGGACTGTGTATACTGGAAAATTTCTGTACAAAAAACAGAAAATCACAGCTCTGCAACTCCTGACATCTGAAGTCTCTTCAAATCGTTTTTCATCTGTGCATGAGTTTAACCCATTAGCACTTGCGCAACTTCAACAAAAGTAATTTACTCACTGAACAGGGCAGAAAAAGGTCACTGGATTAGTGCAGTGTCTAGAAACCATAATGAGACTTTCAATTGTTATTATTTTTTGTGTTACAAGTTTGGTATATTTTGTAGTGAGTATAATTATCTTCCAAATGATTCACACATTTGTTTATTTGCTTTTACTAAATTGAAGCTTTGAGCTTGTAAGTATAATGACACCTCAACTAAATTAGTTAACTTGTAATGTATGGATTGCGTTAGTGCTGCACGGAAAGTTGTGCACACAAGTTTTTCAACTGTACTGCCATTTCCAACGAGAACAAAATGTCAAATTATATCTTTAAAAAATGACAATCAATGTCAATTTACATCATTTGCAATGTAAATTCCTTTCAATACATGTACTGTGAAAAAAAACATGATGAAAGCACAGAAAAAGTAAGGAAGGTCACTGTTGCTGTAAACATTAGTGTGTAAATGCAATGTACATACAATACAATCCATACTACTTGGAGAAGCTAAAGCTCAGTGAATTTGTTTTCCCATCTTTGAACATTTGGATGTAGATTACACCTATCTTTTCAAAGGTGACAATAGACTACTTTTGGACCATCAACGTCTTAAGATCATCTTCTATCTATGGCTGTTTTTTGTGACCCGCTAGTATGTGTAAAACTCAAGATACAAAGTGTTTTGTAATCTCAGGTGGTTTCGACTAAAGGGTTAAACTTCAAAACTAAGACCTTTCAATGTAAAAACAAACAAAATCTAGAGCATATTGTGCTCTATTTCTGAGTACTCTCTAAACAAAACCAAAAAAACCCATCTGAAATACCTTCCAGTATACTGTCAGGTCTGGCAAAGTAGACATATTCAAATATACAGAAAGCTGGCGGTTGCTGTTTTTTTCTTGGTACAGTGGCCAGAGTTTTAATCCCTTGTTTAGTTATCTGGATGATTTCTCCTGGCTGAACCTCGCGGTAGTACTGAGCTCCCATTGCTTGGAAACTACAAGACTCAGAGGACACAATCCAACCTTCCACATTATTTTCCTGGTCCTTTGAATCTGAAAAAAAAAAAATTTAAAATCTCACCTGTAAGAAGCTACTAAATTACCTTCATTAACATTGTATGGCGGAATTGATTTTAGAGGACAATTTGAAATGTATAAATAAAATGGAAGGGATCACATCATAAAAACATTGGCTTGTTTATGTATGCAAACATTGTAACATTGTAATGACCTCGTTTCAAATGCAATAAACATAAAATGATAATTATAATTATTTGTAAACTGATAGCTACACAGTTCGTTTGAAACATAGTTACTGAGAATTGTCAAAACAGATACATGTACATAGTACAATCCATGATTGCAACTCACGAGTAGAAAGTGAGACATACATGTGTAACCATAAGAATTCACACAAAGTAAATTTAACCAGACATGTAGTGTTTGTAGAATTACAAACACTGGAATAGCAGGTAAGTAATAAAAGTTAAATCAAAAAAGATTTACGAACCTGGACATAAAACTCATTTAAATAAACCTATCTTATATGTTTTACTATACTTTACAATATGTTTCTTGTTTGAACTTTCCATTTGGACTGCAAGTCAAGTCAAACCAGGTCACTAAAAAAGCAAAAACTCCATAAGAGCTGGGGGCCTGTAGTTCTCTATGGAATAATAATCTTTAATTGTTTATAGATTGTAAAAATCCATTGCATGTTTCATGAGTTATGATTTTATCAAGTAATAAACCACAAGGGAAACTGACTAGGTAAATTGTTAAATAATTTGGGTTTGCACAAAGAAAAATTGACTGGAGCGGGACTTGAACCAACGACCTCCGGATTAACGTACCGGCGCTCTACCAACTGAGCTATCCAGCCCTATGTTGGCGGTCTCCCTATTACTCAATATCTTTGTTCAGGGGTGCCAGTCAGAAGCCATACAACCGTTAACTGCCGTGTAGCTAGGGATCACACCCAAGTATACGATACAACCTGGGAAGCGGCAGCCACGGGATCACCTTAAGGGGATGCGACTTTTTAATAATAAATATCAAGTAACAAACCACAAGGGAAACCGACTGGGTAAATTGTTAAATAATTTGGGTTTGAACAAAGAAAAATTGACTGGAGCGGGACTTGAACCAACGACCTCCAGATTATCGTTCCGGCGCTCTACCATTTGAGCTATCAGTTCAACAATTAGTAAAAAATAATACGACAACAACATCATAAACTTCAAATGTTACCAGTCAATGCCGTTGTCAAACAATACTCCAAGTTTCAGTTCAATCCAATTTGTGGTTTGGTAGATACAGGGCTTCAAAATGTGCACCTTTAAGGCAACCACATGACATGCAATGACGTCATCAGTCTACCACTCCACACACACATGTATGTTGTCTGCATGAAGTTCAATATGTGCACCAGACATCTAGTAAATGAGTATTTTGAACAGTTTTTAACCTGCCGCTAAAGAGTGCTCTTGAATTTTTACTTTTGTAAACTGGACCCTTTTCAGACTACAACATCATCGAAAAATGAACTAAAAAAAACCTCCACTTTTAAATTAAAAGGCACCTCCGGTTGCGATCAGAAGTAGAGGTCACATCATGTCACACACACAATAAAAACTAAAGACCTCTATTATGTATAATCCCTCAAAAAGCAACCTAGGGTCTCTTATCCTTGATTGGATACAGATTTTAAATGATTTAAATTTGTAATGATGTAGATTTATCTGTCACAGAGCTAGCCAATAATATTGTCCCAGAGCACAATAAAAGAATGAATAGTTATTTGATATAGCGCCACCGTGAATGATAAAATGTGGGACTATACACTTTGAACATTATGATGGAGCAGAACAGTCAGCTACAGAGCTCTTCTGTATACACTGATTAAATGCGTGTTTATACTAACGTTGGCTTTAACGCACTTTTATGACCAGAAGTTAAGGTCATAATGATATCATCCCTGCGCTCAAGATTAAGCAGGCTCACAGACCTACAATCTCATGTGACATGAAGACTTGCAATGTTACAGCTCGATTGTGTATTTTTCCTATATCTATAGGTCTTGTTATACTGCACCGTTTAGGTGACGTCACGTGACACTTGATAGCATCATTAGAACAGAACCTCAATTTTTGGACGTTACACATCCCGGCTTGAGTACATGCAAAGTTTCAACTTGATTGCACATTTTTTCCTATAAATATTAATCTTCGAAAAGTGTACCTTTAAAGTGAAGTCACGTGACACTTGATGACAAAATCGTTATGCGACCTTGATTTGTAGATGTAACACATCCCGACTTGAATAAATGCAAGGTTTCAGCTCGATTGGGCATTATTTTGTATATAGATCATGTGAAAATGCACCTTTAAGGCAATGTCGTCATTAGAACAGCATCTTAAATTTCAGATGTTATAAATCTTGGCTTGATACACCATGAACGTGCAAGGTTTAAGCTTAACCACGCATTTTTTCCTGTAAATATAAATCTTTGAAAAGTGCACCTTTAAGGTGATGGCACGTATTGTGAGGCTGAGATGCCTAGTGATGCTGTTACTGTTTTGTGGTGAGCTAGCAAACTACACACTTTAGCAAAAGTCCGAAAATGCACACGATGTTAACGAGGTTTGCCTGGACGGCCGTTTTAGAAACTAACAACTTTCATGTGGTTTAAATGCGGGTCAATACACATGGGCTTTACATCCGATTTTGACCAGAAGTTAAGGTAAAATTTGTAACATCTCTGAGGAAAGGTTTGAGAAGGCTTAAGGACCTACAACCAAAATTTTAACTAAAGTATGAGTAGTTCTTGAGATACATGTATGAATTTTTCAAATTTTCAACTTCCAGCTTGAATGGAAAGTCAAGGTCAAATGGGGTCACACTCAGATTGCTACATGTTTCAAGAGCAAGACCTCTCCAATAATGTATAGATTGTTAAAATATTTTCTGTACTTCTCGAGTTATGATTTGTTTGAAATAACAAACTTGGATTTAATGTATTTTGACACCTGATGACGTCAAAACTTACTCAGCATCTGCAAGTTATATTCTAACTACATGTAAAGTTTCAAGTTGATCAAGGTTCGCAACTATGCACTTGCTTGCGGACAAGGCTCACCGAAAAGACAAAGAAAAACTAAGAAAAATTATTAAAAAAAACCAAAAAGACGAACAAAAACAATAGGTGTTCCACTGTTGCCCGAACACCTAACAAGAGATGTTCCGCGCTTTGTGCTGAACAGCTTAAAATAAATTAACAAAAACAAGAGGTGTTACAAGCTTCAGTCTGAACACCTAAAAAGCAGCCACGAAACTCTTTTGTGTACGGTCATAATGCAGCTTACATGTACATACGATGGTGTGGCTTATACGTCAACACCTTAATCTTGATTTGCCGATTTTGGTGTACTACAACTTATACACCAAAATTGCGACATACATCAATTCATCAGAAATTACTACATTGTATATAGTACATGTATACATATGTAAGCACTTTTTGTTCATCAGAGTTCATCAGAAAGAAATTATTTAGTACCTGATTCCAACGTCTGCAAAACTGCCCAAGCCTAAAAACAGAGAGTTCTTTCTTTTTTTACAACACAAAATTAGGGATTATGAAGGTTCTGAAATAAAGAGAATACATTTGTCTTGATGACATACCTGTGTTATAACCAACACCCATCAATCTACCAATACATAGAGGTCTATTCCCATATGGATCTCTGACTGCATACACACTCTCACCATACATTATGAGCAATGAATATGACAACAGAGTTTCTTTCATAAGCTGCTGTATTCTACCCAGCCAGTCTGGTCCATCTGTCTCTTCATTTGGAGGAGGTCTGGCAAGCAGTTGGGTAATAACCTCAGAGTCAGAGGTTGTAGAAAGACCAACACCATGACGCAGAATCTGAAAATAACACACCAACAAAATATTGTTATTTTTAATTCAATTAAACCCTTTAGTCACCATACCGCTCGAAACTTCCCAGCCATTTACTCACTAGGTACACTAGGTGAAGAAAGATTTCTAGATATTGCATTTTTTGCATGATTTGTTCTTGAAACAACAAATTTGACAACAATTTTGACAGCTTTTTCATATTTTTCTTAAAGAAATCCAGCGCTCTGTCTTTCATCAGACATGAAAAGTGCCTTTACAGAGCAGGCATAGATGGAAGTGTTTACAATGAAGATGGTCTGAACTTCTTTTTCATGTTTGTCTGTATGTGTTCGCATAAGGCTTTCATATATTTCATATATTTCATATGAAAATGATAGTAACCTATTAAAACTAGAACAGCGAAGCTGCCATGGCGAGCTGCCGATCGCCAGATAGAAGACCAATGACTTATTGCAATAAGGAGTTATGACCATTTAAGTTTTTTATTGTTTTAGCTCATTCAACTGGAACCAGTGATAAACTCTTGAGTTTTATCTGTTCATATGAATCTACATGTAAGAAGCAATATTTGATTCAAGTTTCAAGTCAGTACATCATTGCAACAAGGAGTTATGACCATTTAAGTTTTTTTTATTGTTTGAGCTCATTCAACTGGAACCAGTGATAAACTCTTGAGTTTTATCTTTTCATTTGAATCTACGTGTAAGAAGCAATATTTGATTCAAGTTTCAAGTAAGTACATCATTGCAATAAGGAGTTATGGCCATTTAAGGTTGTCATTGTTTTAAATAGCTCATTCAACTGGAACCAGTGATAAACTCTTTGAGCTTTATCTTTATATGAATCTACATGTAAGAAGCAATATTTGATTCAAGTTTCAAGTCAGTACATCATTGCAATAAGGAGTTATGACCATTTAAGTTTTTAATTGTTTTAGCTCATTTAACCGGAACCGATTTTATGCTCAGCCTGTCTGTTGTCAATTGTAAGTCAAAGTTACAACTTAACTTAGTTCAAAACTTTAAATTTTAGTTTGAGTTTGGTTCTTTAAAATCCAGAGGTCAATAATTGAGCCTGAAAAAAAAAACTTTAACATTTTTTTTATTCCCAAAACTTTAACATTTTTTTTATTCCCAAAACTTCAACATTATTGGAAAACATAGTTGAAAATTACAAAAAAATGACTGGGAATTATATATAACAATCTCACTTGGGCTTGTACATACCATAAAACAACTCAACTCAAAGACTGATACTTAAAACAAAAACTTTAACATTTCCACTGAACGCGGACGGCCGGCCGGACGGACGGACGGACAGACGGGACGGAAAATTGTCATTACATAGGCTCACTCTGCTTCGCAGCTCGCCAAAAAGAGTGACCTTGTACATTCCAGGTCCTTTCTGGCAGGCAAGACACTATACTGGTCATATGGGAATTTTTTTTATTTTGGGGTCATAGTTTCAACACATAAATTCAAGAGTTATCAAAGTAACAGTTGAACAAGTTTTGAGATGTGCCCCCTTTTCCCTTGAGATGTGTACAAATCGTGCCTGCAGGAAGTCCAGGCTCTTTAGCTGTACGCTCTTTTGTAAACTTAAAAATAGTATTAGCTGTTGTAAACTGCTTACCAACCAAAAGGACCTATGGTATAATTGCAAAAAAATAGTTAGTGGCCTGACGTTTCGACCCTAGCAGTGTCTTTCTCGAAGGCTAAATGACAAGACTACAAACATAAACAGGTATACTGGTGTAACAAAAGCAGTCAAGTGGAAATAGAAAATAGGGCCATGTTCAGACAGCGTACTATTAAGTTAGACCCGAACCGGTTTAACTTTACGAGCAGCAGGGGGGCTGACGTAAAAATTAGTTCAGACAGCACTGAGTTAAACCCGATACGGTTTATCTTCGGTTTTAAGAGGTCAAAGCAGACGCGACCCCATTACTCAACATCCGGTTTATTCACGGAAACCGTGCGCCGAGATACTGCTGCCGAGTGCCTGCTGACCGTATACCAGCGCGCTGTTGTGAGTTAAACCGGATGTGGTCTTTTTTATTCTGTCCACACACAGTGTTAAAAGATAAACCCGAAGCGGTCTAAAGATAAACCCCCCAGCTCGACGGTCTAACTTTTCCGGGTTAAACCCGATTCGGTCTAACTTTAGAACCGTTCAGACAAACAGAGTTGAACTCGATCGGGTTGAACCATGAGTTAAACCGACTTTAGTACTGTGTCTGAACGACCTCATAGAGATGAACAGAGAAAGCAGGAGGCTGAACAGAGAGGAGGGTAACAAAAGGGGGGGTTGGGGGAAGGGGCTGGTTGACCACAAGAGGTAGGGAACACAAAAGTGGGAGAGAAAAGTAGTTTATTAGTGAATGAGGCACACTAGGGGGGGAGGGGGCTTATCTGTGGTAAAAAGGAGAAGGCAAAGACAACAAGTTACTAGTCATTTCCTTCTTGGATGGTCAGACCATGGGGTTGAATGGTCTGGAGACGCCTTATCTATAGTTTCTCTCTACTCAGACGAACAATTTCTCTGTGGTTTCCTAGTGCCTCAATACCCTGTAAAATCATTAGAAAGATTGAAGTGAAGTCCTACGGGTGTATCCAGCTTATGGGTGTTGACTGTGGATCTGTGGCCGTAGAAATGTCTCTTGAGTGTAGTTCTCGTTTCACCTATATATTGAACACCACAAACTTTGCAAGATATTAAACTTGTGATGTCACATGTTACATGGTCTATTTAACATTAATCTTGATCTGTTTTATCAAGCAAACCAAGAATAACAATGAACAAACTATCACGCCTGAGCTGCAACACCAGAAGCAGCTGGTCATAATTTGTAGAGGCCATGAAAGAAAGTATTACATGTACATCATGCCCCACATTATGTAAAGCTCAGAGAGTTAACCAGATCACAGAAGCCAATCCATCACGTACATCATGCCCCACATTATGTAAAGCTCAGAGAGTTAACCAGATCACAGAAGCCAATCCATCATGAGTGGACTCCTTCAAAATAAAGGCCTGTCACTAGAGTTTTATAAGACAAGTTTTAAACCTTCATACATCTGATGAAATTTAGCAGCATAGGTACTTACATGTATCTACTGAAAAAAGGAATAACAATGTACGTTGAACAGAGACATGCTCTAAATTGCTCTGTAAAGCATCAACATTGCTGTGGTGTGCTCTACACAGCCACAAGTTATGTTTTTTAATTAGTCGTGACTAATCCAGTAGCCTGAATACTTGACACGTGACTACTTGCATAGTAAATTTCATTTGGCACAAGTTGGGATGCATTTGTTTATATATATATTTTTTTTCATAAGTAGCAGTTTACCAATTAAAATTGGCCAAGTTGATAATTAATTTCACTGCAATTTAGCCAGCAGCTGTTTTAGTAAACAGCTGCCGTCCAAAGTCCTTACTAGATTGTCGAATGTGGATCACTGGACAGCTCCCTATTTATAGAAACAGTGATTTATTTTTCTACCCCCAAAAAAAGAAATTGCTTGGGAAACCGGAAGCAGAACACTTGTTTGCCATAGTATTAGACATGTAGGGTACTGTCGTAGATTTAAATCGATATTCTGAAAACATTGGACACATTTTGAGTTCCTTCCTCCGAGCACTGGACAGTCTTCATGAATTAGCTATTGACATTCATCCCCTCATATTAAAGGTAGGATTAGAATGGTCTTGTCTACGGAACGCTGATTAAAGGCAAAAGTATCAAGAAAGATACAGTAAAAATCACCTGTGAAAGCTTCAGCTGAATACAGTGACTGCTTGTTGAGAAAACATCAAGAACGTTGAATCAACCTACATTTTGCGAGGGACGGCGTTACCAATTGCATCTCTGGTTGCAACATTCACAAAAAGAGCAGCAAGGAAATGTGAACCTTAAAAACTTGCCCTTAGGTGAGTTTTCAAGATTCAATTTTTCGACATACTTTTATTGATTTCTAATTAACGGGCATTTCAGACGAAATAATTTCACAGAATGTTTACTAGTTTACTACCATTACCATCTTTATAACAAGATAGAAATTATACAAATATTTTTCCGAGGTCATTGCCAAAGTATGACCTTACCTTTAACAAAAGTATTGTTGCAAACAAAAGCACTTGGCACGTGGCTGAGTGGTCTAATTCACGGGACCTAAGCTGGTGTTGTCAGCAGCAGAGCGGAGTGTGGGTTTGAATCCCGGTCATGACACTTGTGCCCTTGAGCCAAGGCACTTAACCAGAAATGTTAAAAAGTTGTGAAGGTAGTGCATTCTGCTCTACCAGTGAGGTTCCTAGTGGATGGTACTCATGCCTACATCCTTAGTAAGTAAAGCGGTAACCCTTTTTCAGCCCCAAGAGTAGGTTAAAACGTGCCCCTGGTGACAGTAAACTTAGGTATACAGCCCAAAATAGTCAAGTGTAGCCCTCAACTTGAAGTGGCCGTCCGGCCTTATAATGCTAGGTGATATCTCATTGAAAAAATATTTTTAAAATGAAACTTTGCATTCTTGAGTGCACAAGGTCGTACTGTCGGCAGACTTTTGTCACTCCTTGACAACACAGAATTTGCTGGCAAAACTGTAGATTTTCTGCAGAGGAACACCTAGGAATTAATTACAAGGATTCTCTGTAAAGCAAATCTCATATTAAATTAAAGTGTACTTACATTTTCCCTTAGTTTGTTTGCATTCACTAGTTCACCGTTGTGTGCTACAGCAATCCAACCATGTAATGTTTCTACATTGAATGGTTGGCAGTTAATAAGATCAGATGTTCCTGCTGTAGAATAGCGTGTGTGGCCGATGCCCAGGTTACCATGGAGCTTACTAAGGTTGTCTTCATTAAAGATTTGACTAACTAAACCCATGCCTTTGTGTTTACGGAATGCTGAAGTACCACCATGACTTGTCACAATACCAGCACTTTCCTGGCCCCTGTAATATGACCAAATAACACATTGTCAACTACATGTACATGTACATGTACGTATAGTTAACCCGAAATTATCCATCTAATATTTAGCAAATCTGGGAAAAAATTGGAAAGAAGCTGATTTCAACTGATAATGGTAGGTATGGGTGTCACTATTTTAAAAAAAAAGTAAGGACCGATAGGGGGGGGGGTCATTGAAACTAGGGGGTACTGGAACTCATGCTTGAACTCTCCCTTTTTCCTGGGTTATTGTGTAGTCCCCATTTCCAGACCTTTGTCCTTTTGGCGAGATCAACAGGCTGCCACTATTGTTTATCACCGCATAAGGGAGGTAAGTCTGAGATTCCAGCATATCATGGACGATTGTCAGCAGTGGTTATGACCAAGGGTTGGCCAATTCATGCTCAACAGATTCCACATTTTCTAAAAAAATCCTGATGCATTTTATGAGAACATTTGTCGTTTTTACTTTGTTTAGTCATGGTTTCATTGTGACAATGATATTCTCAAAAGACAAATTACTCTAGCTGTGAATTTCACTACTCACCTAGGACTGCTTACAGGACTTAACAAACAAAATCTTACCTATGCTGCAAACCAATCAGTCCTAAAGATATAATGTGAGCTACATCAAGCTGTGCAGGCCAAGTTCCTGTAGCAACACATCCAAAAACTCCACATGCTTCTCTGAGTCCTACATCTTCTGATGTTTGTAGTTCAGATGTCTGCTGAATACTACTACAATTATCTGCCATGTTTTCACAAGAAATACAGCCAGTTCAGTCGCTTACTCCCTCTGCAAGTGCATTTATTTTAATGCAAAGACTGTACCAGAAAAAATAAAAGAGGCTGACAATTATTCTAGGGCTGGGTGTTTTTAAAGAGATCAGAAATTTCCCTTGAGTGCGAGTGCGACTAACCATGAAATAATTGAATGTACACTGACTAAAATAAATTAGATATTGAATATTGGTACATACTTGTGCAAGTAATGAACTACTTCAAAAAGTTGCCTGAAGAACTGAAGAATTGAATTTAGGAGGGACAAATTACTTACATTTTTATGTTTCTATTGTACTATATGTATTAAGTTTATACATGTACATTTAAATGTTTCTACTAAGTCATTTACCAAGCTAACAAAACGCTTTATCAAAACTAATGAAATTTACAGTTTTAATATAAACAAAATATAAAATAATATAGAAATACAGAGAATTGAAGAAATAGCATCTTATTGGCAAACTCTGCAGCAGACAGAAAAACTGGTATTTTTATGAAAACAGTTTGTTTCTTTAAAAATAAGTAAGTAATAGTGTAAGAAATGTTTATCTTTTTGGCATTCTTATTAATGAGTATCACAAATTTCCTTAGACACACCTGCACTTCATTTTGGACAGATCTGATAAATATAGGGTACAAGGGCAAAGTTTCCTGCTCAAGTTAAAAACCTAACTGCGCAAGTTTTGAAATTGCTCGCATTCGCCTGCTGTAAGTATTATATTATGCAAGCAAGTCGAGTGCGTAATGATTATATACGACTGAAACTCAATAAAAATTGCTTCATATATGTAAACAAATTTTATCAGTGTCATGCTGGGCAAAAACGCTGAGTTTCACGAAAAAAGTCCCTATGTGCCTAAATCACAACAGCACTGTGACGTCACAATACGGACTAGTTTCGTTCATCACACACAATCATGTATTTTGTATGCAATAAAACCATATCTCTGAAATGAAAATAAGCCGATCAAAATGACAGAAAGCAGTGGCTCGTCGGATCATCACAGTGTTGCTGAAGACGAAGTTTGCACGTCAAGCACTTCTGATGGGATTGATGTCAGCTCAAGTAACCAAGGAAGTTCTCCAGAACAAGAAGAGGACAAAACTCGGAACGGCATTCCCAGGTTTGCGTAGGGGAGTCGCACTAGTTCGAACAACTGGCAGCAAAAGCAAATCCCATAGTACAGTATTATTCCAGTCAACAAATTATGTCTTTTTAAGTCCCTTGTATTTTTTAAGACTGAATTTGAGTCCCCAGTGAATTATTTACAACACTGCTTAATGTAGAAGGGGACATGTGATGAAAAACATATTTACAATAAATCATTACTTGAAAAAATAATAACAACATAAGTAACTTTAGTTCTTCATTTAGTGGGCTCGAAAGAATTTGTTCACTGAAAATATTGTTGTTTACTCAAAACAAAAATAGTTTGTGTGGTTGAAATCATTAAAATAGATTATTTTGGTTACTCAAAATCATTTCAAGGGCAAGAAGGATGAAGGGTTTCACCACACAGATGGGGTGGGGCTAGGCACAATTGGAAGTGGATTGGCACAAATTATGAGGCTAGGATGGACATGGTCACAACCACATGATCATTTATACTCTTTACCGAGTGTAGTGTAGTCTATATCTGGTCGCACTAAAAGCCGACGCCCAACAACAACTGTCAACAACAAGTTTTAAATGCAATTAAAAACCACATTGAACATAAATCAATGTATGTAGAGAACAGTTATAAACAGTGTTGGAAGTCTCGAGGCCAGCCTCGGCCTCGAGGCCGATCTCGAGGCCGACTTTGGACGGCCTTGGTCTCGGCCTCGGCCTCCCCTTGTCATGACTCGGTCTTGGCCTTGGCCTCGGCACCTTCTGGCCTCGAAGAATAAGCCGAGGCCGGTTCGAGGCCGCCAGTTTCTACTCAAATTTCCCACCATTTACTTTTCAAAAAAAATTATCTCGTGAAAAAATACAATTACTGAAGCGGACTCCTGAGGTTTCGCGGAACGAAATTGCGCATACTTTACGAGCGCAAAAGACACAACTAACGTGCGCAACCGGACCCCAAAGATTGCAGATTTGAAATAGACTGGCTCCTGCTCGTTACCGGCATTACCGAAAGTAATGACGCGGCATAGAAACCAGCCCAATGTATTTAGATACGAATGCTTTGGAACCCTTATGTTTTTAAAGTGTAATGAACACGTTCTTTGAGGAGTGAAGATACAGTACTGGTAAAATACATAATACAATCTATGATTTGGAATGTTAAAGGGACACGTTGCCTTCGGATTGGGCGATTTGAGCTATAAAAGCGTTTGTTATGAAATGGATATGGTTGGAAAGATCTTTTAAAATTAGAATATAATGATCAGACTGATAATGATCCAAACAAATATGCCTCAAAATTGTGTGGTTTTCCTTTTACTTCGTGAACTATTAAACACAGTTTGCCATTTTGTGGAGTCAAAGATTTGGTCGTACAAAATGGCGGGCCGTGTTAGTCCACGAAGTAAAAGGAAAAATCACACAATTTTGAGGCATATTTTGTTTAAATCATTAAATTCTACTTCTAAAATATCTTTCCGACCATATTTCATATCACAAAAAACACTTTTTACATCACAAAACTGCCCAAATTGCCCAATTTAAGGCAACGTGTCCCTACATGTAAACGCTCGCAGTTTGTCAATCTCATTGTACCTTCATGGTGAAATAATAAAACCGTTTCAAAGTATCACCTTTGCGTAAACGTTTGCTTTTTTTCTACCCGTATGTGTGTGCATAATATTATAATAATTTAACTGGCCTTGGCCTTGGCCTCGGACACTGTGGCCTTGGCCTTGGCCTCGGCCTCGAGTGCTGTGACTCGGTCTTGGCCTCGGCCTCGCAGACCCATGACTCGGACTCGGCCTTGGCCTCGAAGGTCATGGACTCGACTACAACACTGGTTATAAATATCCTAATCACCTTCAACCTGTTGAAAACTGTATTACTATTAACTTATAAAAAAACAATTCTTCTCCAAGAAGTGATAAAAGCGTGTATCGTTCGCCATGTTACATTACTTTCGACCGTTCTGGCACAATATCATTACCCTGCAGGGGTACCTTGTGACTGTGAGGCCGAAGCTGTTACTTGAGTACTGTCCTTTTTATTTATTGCTGTCCCCCTTTTTCTCCCCATTGTCTTAATAGAATTTATGATCTTTAAGGAACTTATTTTACTCAAAAGTAAATTTCAAACCATCCATGGGTAAGACCTGATGTCCAGACTCGTTGCTATGGGCAGTCACGCCATATCGATACCTCTAGTACCAATGGTAGGGATGAACTGAAAAACAACGCTGATTGGTTCCCAAAAGTGACTGCTTTGCAATCACGCTTATTAAAAACTTTCGAGTGCTTGTATATGGCGCTTGTAGGATGCTTAGTATGCGCTTGTGAAAATGCAAGTATTTTGAAGCGATTCCATTTCAAATGAATGTTTTAACACGGTCACCCTAAACTGCATACAGTTAGATATGACAAGATCAACAACAAAAATGACAGGGGACCAGTTGCTCTTTGACTTGATGCCTTTTTTGAGAGTACCATACTTGAGCAGGTGCATAGAGTGGATCATGTGGCCGAGTGGTTTAGAGCATCAAATTCAAGTTTCGATGGTTAAGTCATCGGGGTGTGGGTTCGAATCCCGGTCATGACACTTGTGTCCTTGAGCAAGATACTTTACTATAATTGCTTCTCTTCACCCAGGGGTATAAATGGGTACCTGCAAGGGTAGAAGTTGATATTGTTTTTGAAAAGCCTTCTGAGCGCCACGGCAGCCCGGGCTGTATACTCCCCAGGGAGCTGGGAAAGATTACAGGAATGTTATTGGCCCAATGACCAGGGCACTATTGTAAAGCGCTTAGAGAATTAAGTGTTAATTATTATGCGCTATATAAACCGAAAGTTATTATTATTATTATAATCAGCCACAGGCCTAATTAAAATGTGCCAGATTCTGGCACATTTTTATGAACCAATTCCTGGGGTTATGAGCAAGCAAAGCATACTGGGAAAAAATGGCGCAGCAAGATCAATCACCCCTGGGAATGAGGTTGCCTTTTTTTATGCATTACACTGACTGGCCGAATGCTATCACATGTTGCACAGAGAACTTGCCAATTTTACAACCCCTGCAGAACAATTTTGGTCCAAGGCAAGATGGCGGACAGTAATTGTTGCTGTATGACTTTGTGGTAGAGAATCCTTTTTTTCTTAACTAAAAATGTAACATTCTCAACAGATTGAAGGTGATTTGGATACTTATGACTCTTTTAGTTTTACGTTATAATCAGAGGTTTATTTATGTTCTAACAGGATATTTAAATGCATTTAAAACTTGTTGTCGGCAGTTGTGGGCTTTTTAGTGCAACCTGTCTGATGTGTTATCTCTGTGTACTGTTACGGCCCATCTTTACAATCATTCAAGCTGTAGTTGGGACCAGTCCTAACTTGAGTGTTACAGTTTGGACGGCCCAACTATAGCTGGCATTACCTGAGTGATAGTAATACTAATAGTACAGTAAGTGATGTATTACAACCAAAATAAGTTGGGCTTCTAGAGTGATTTTTTAGATTTTTGTCAGCAATGATTCTCAGCCCTGTTCACGACAAAATTTGAAAAAAATCAATTATTTCTACTCAGTGCAAATAGTGCAACGTCCAGTGTGAAAGGAGTATTATGTTGAAAAACAAGGTGAAATATTGTTAATGCTGATCAGCTTATGGTCTGTACCCTGTAGTCATTGTTGCTTTATGATAAATGGGTTGTTGGGAATGGGTGGGGTGGAGGAGGAGGAGGGGGGTGCATAGTTACTGGGGTGCTGTCCCTCTTTTTTCAGAATTTTGACATCTTCAGACCGAAGATTTCAAAATTTTAAAGGAGTACAGTGCCCTATATAGCCCCACTTGTGTGGCCAAGGAACAGGAAACCTGAATCCTTGGCCAGGATGGGAACATTGCAATGGTTGCTTTATGTATCCACTCCGCCCACAACCCGGCCGGCCGGTGACGTCGTGAATTGATTGGCATGATTAGAATCAAAATGGCCGTGGTCAGTAAACATCAAGCGAAGTAAATCGGAGGAAATAGACAAATGATTTCTTTACATATCTTTTTAAAACTTTATTTATTTAAATATCCAAAACACCCAGCCAGGTCAAGCTATTAAGAGGTGAGTGAACACATTCATTGAGCTGGTTTAAACCGCTGACCTGCCTGTAGGGAATGCGCCTTTATTTATTTTTTCTGTGAGTTTAAGAAAAATGGGTCCGGACGTGTGGCCAAAGATTCAGGTTTCCTGTGTTCCTAATCTTATTCCTTGGCCACACAACAAGTGGGGCTAACCATGGAGGTAGAATTTGGGCTAACACAACAGGGCCCCAGTTTGGCAGTTACTGGGACGATGCTCATGTTGGGAGGGAACATGTACTACTACACTAGTACTAGGCCTAATATTATAATATAATACTCTATTAAATATTATAATTGTAACGTTACTTGTCAGCTTGTGGGGGTAACGACCACCGACTTTGAAATTCAAATTGAATATTAATTATTATGTAACTAAACTTGCCTCGATCATTTTAATCATAGATTAGATGATCATGTACACTCACTCTTTTTTATTTACTTACATTTTTGATTAACATGAACAATCAATGACGATTACCCGCACTAAGTAGTCTCGTATAAAGTGTATGCCTTGCACTTGCAGGTTGCACCATAAAGAAAGGTTGCACTTGGTTAGTTGGACGGGTAGCGCGGTTAGTAGACCGGCTTTTTAAAATTTATTGATCTTTTGTTATTGCTTGCATTGAGGCATCATCATGAAATGGGTACAGCGCGAACGTAATGCATTGCCTTTTCGTTATACACGTGCCTTGGCCGTATCCGAAACGGCGACTTCGGCTACAGCTACGGCTAGATCGCGCGCGTCTACCTATTCTTCAACACTGGCAGACGCGCTGATCTAGCTGTAGCTGTAGCCGAAGTCGCCGTTTCGGACACGGCGTTAGTTTATACTGACAGGGGACCAGTCTGCGTAGTCTGTATACTATGGGGCGCCGTTTGTCAATTAATTGTTTAGCGTATTTTTGACATAATTTTACAATGGTTTGTAATAATTATATCATAGAGCTAGCTCTATAATTATATGTAAACCATAGAAAGTGTTGTCAAAATTATTTTCTGGTTTACATACCATGAACATACAATCCACGTTTATAAATTATGGTTTATAAACCATGAGAGTTGAATTCATCATAAAACATGGTTTGTAAATCATGATTTATAAACCATGAAAATTTAATCATCATAAAACGTGGTTTATTTTCAACAATGGAACAATAGACCCCGCAAGAGAATTCTTTGTTCAACCTGGACCACACAAGAGACTTCTTTAGAAAAGGGAATAATAGAAAAACAATAGCAGGACCCCACAAACCCGACCTGTAAGGTTGTGTGTGTGCGAAGTGTACGGGTACGCATTCAAACCGAGGACTTTAACAATAGACCTTTACCATGGTGCGGCCATCTTGATTTTTCTCCCATTCAAATCAATGTAACCAAAGCGAGGCTGGAAGGGGAAATAGTCTGGTTCCTTTGTGTACAATGAGTATTGGCATTCATTACTGTTATTGGATACAGAGAACATGACCAAGATGGTGGCGGCACGGTAAATGTCTTCAGGGCCGGATCCACGGGAAAATGACATATCGGGGGCAATTTTCGGTTTGTTTCCTGTACAAAACCAATGGGAACGTCGCTAAAAAAAAACAAGTCCAAACCATGGGATGTCCTTGGTTTACACCATTTACAAACATATAGGCTTACGGGAGCGCCCTTGTGATGGGGTATTTTCAACAATGAAACAATGGACCCCACAAGAGAATTCTTTGTTCAACCGTGACCCAGCAAGAGAATTCTTTAGAAATAGAAAAGGGAATAATAGAACAACAATAGCAGGACCCCACAAACCCGATCCGTAAGGTTGTGTGTTTGTATTGCCAACCCTCCGAGGACATTTTACAATAGGGACAATAGGTCCTCACTAGTCGGTTCTTTGTTTTCAGGTGTCCTCACTAGTCATTTGTGTACAAAACCAATGGGGATTGCTTCAATACAGGAACAACAGAAAGTACAATAGGTGTCCTCTAACGTATAGGAGTGCTGTACCTGCGTGTGTGTGTGTGTGTGCCCTTACACATGCCAACTTACGGGGTACTTTTAACAATGGAACAATGGACGCCACAAGGCAATTTCAATAGGAACAATAGGGCCCCACGAGGGAATTCTTTAGAAAAGGGAACAATAGAACAACAATAGCAGTACCCCACAAACCGGATCCGTAAGGTTGTGTGTGTGTGTGTGAGTTTGTTTTCACATTCAAACCGGGGACCTATAACAAAAGAGGACAATAGGGTCCCCGGTTGGGTAAAGGTCCCCAGTTGGAAATTGTGTACAAAACCAATGGGAGCTGTTGCAAAAAAGTTAAAGTCCAAACAAAAGAGGGACAATAGGAGGTCCCCGATTGGAGGTGTTTACACACTTGTGTGCCCTTACACATGCCAACTTACGGGGTACTTTTAACAATGGAACAATGGACCCCACAAGGCAATTTCAATAGGAACAATAGGGCCCCACAAGGGAATTCTTTAGAAAAGGGAACAATAGAACAACAATAGCAGTACCCCACAAACCGGATCCGTAAGGTTGTGTGTGTGTGTGTGTGTGTGTGTAGACTACGACTCTCTGCCGCGATGCGAGGTCAATTACAGGTACATTTGGCGGGATCCCGCCAGGCGCTCAAGGCAGGTCTGGCGTTATTCATGAACCTCGAAGTGTGACGTCAGATGTTTGGGCTACGTAGTCTGCAACTTTGAGCAAGTTCGGGTGGCTGACTAGGGTTGACTAGACTTAACCATAGTCGATCTAGATGTCACTCGAGCGCTGCATGGTTGAACTAGCTAGTCCAACTGGATCAACATAGCTCCGGAGCACTGTTTCTCTAGTCAACTAACGAAGTGCGTGATTTAATTGCAATATTGACTAAAAGGTTAGCACCCGAACTAGCCCGAGCATCTGACGTCACACTTCGAGGCTCGTGAATAACGCCAGACACCTGCCAGACCGGATGTTGGCAGATGTACCTTTGACCTAGCATTCATTTCACACGAAGACTCGCAGTCAATTCACACGTACATGTTCACATTACATAGTAAATAAAACAACACCACATGACGCTAGTTGCATGCAGCAGACGATCGAAAGTGCAAGCTGACAAACTACATCACCAAAACCTCGACCAATCATAACACAGATATGCAAAGCTTACGTCATTGCACGTTTATCCAATGAAATCGTTGTATCCAATGAAATCATTGGGTCTGTAAAACCAGTGCCTGTCTTTATCCTTGCGGATAAAGACAGGGGACCAGTCTACACCACTGGTCTACACCACTGATCAGTATAATAGAGATCAGTGGTCTACACCCGAACTTGCTCTTTGCCCGTCGAAGACGATATCAACAAACTCATTGATGACACGCGAATTTTTGTGCTAACTAAAGCAAAACAAATATGCTTAAGCGTAAGCGTATTTCACAGGTTAATAAGAAAATTAGGCGGTCAGCTTGCGCGTTCACCATGGATGTGCATTGTTATGTCAATCATTTTCATGAAGAGCCATATATTGGGACGGCGCTGGTCCACAGACAACGGTTAAACCTCAACGCCCAAGAAGAGGTATCTTAAATTTCATTGTGAAAACTTGGTGTTTTTTTATTACATTGAAAACTACACAAAAGCGTTAAAGTGACAGTCCTGTAGGCCATAGGCCTATGGCTATGTATAATAATGTTGTTTACAGTTTTCTTACGATTTCCTCCCAAAAAATCAGCACAAGTCAACCAAACAACTTTTTAACGACTCCAGTTTCCTTTAACTTAATATTGAAATATTGGTAGAGTCACAATCAGCAGGACGAACTTTACACCAAATCGGCCTCGTCCTCATTAGTTGTTGACAAGTGGCGATATAAATAAGTTTACCTTCTGTATGTATAGGGCCTATGCGAGCAAATCATGTTTGGCAATGAAATGCCATTTGCTTTACACTTAAATTTTTCCGCGATTTTTTTATTTTAGGAATTTCCTGAATTTCATCACTTAATTTACAATCCGTCAATCCATCAATTCATATCTCCGGAAAATTCAGAAAAAGTCCATGAAAACGGGAGCACTGCTTCGAGGCCATGCCTGTAATAAATGTATACAAAAAGTGTTGCTGTGCCTTCACTTCCGCCCATATTTTCAGAAAATTTACAATTTCAGTTTAGCGCCCCCCTGCTGTCCGTCTATAGGGATTATAATAATATTTGATTTTGAACAAAGAAAAATTGACTGGAGCGGGACTTGAACCAACGATCTCCGGAGGTCGTTGGTTCAAGTCCCGCTCCAGTCAATTTTTCTTTGTTCAAACCCACATTATTTAACAACTTACCCAGTTGGTTTCCCTTGTGGTTTGTTACTTGATATGGATTATAATTATTATGTATGTGTCGTGTGCATATGCAAGGGGCCCATTGCGTCAAAATGCGTGCATTTTTGCACGCGCCGGTAGTAGCGCACGACCATAGATATAGAATATAGTACCCATAGATATAGAATATAACCTAGATCGGCCGCGCGTGCGCGCGCTCCACTGCCTGTGTAGAAAAATATTTGGTTCGCCATGGACGCAGTAAAATGTCACATGCTTGAGGCGACGCGCAGATATTGACAATGCCAATTTCATGTTATATCAGTAGGGCGCCCTATAGGCCAAAAAAGCGGCCGTTCATTGGCCAAACCTGTGCGCCGCTTGTACAAATCTGCGCGTTGCCTCCAGGCTGAACCAGCGTATTGTACGCGCGGCCAATCTAGGTATTATATTCTATATCTATGGTTTTTACACGGCCAATCCAAACTGCACAGTCCCGGTAGACATATCACAAGATCAAAGAAGAATGAGAGGGGACCCAACCTCGTTTCCAGTGGTGTACGATCTCGACGCGCCATTTTGTTTTCTTTCCCAGAATGCCTTGCTCAATCGTAACCCCTGGAAGTGTGACTTTAATATCCAAATATATTGGATATTTTAATTAGTCTTGTGGTTGGAATAGACGTCAGTGGCCGCCATCTTTGAAATCGTTAATGAAATCATTAGGCGCGTAGACCGGTACCTGTCTTTATCTTTGCTGTTAAAGACTGGGACCAGTCTGTAGAGCAAGTTCTAATTGTACATTTTCCATTTAAATCACGCATGCGTGTTCTATGTGTTACTCGATTAATTTGTCAAAACGTGGCAACAAGGCGATGACGTATCGAACGGAAATAAAATAATGTACTGGCACATAGCATAAATTGGTGGAATTGTTATCTTAATAATTGACATATTTCATTAGCAAAAACCTACCATTTATCAATAAACCTACTCTTTGTGTGATTGCAAAAGTTACAAAACTTTCTCCGTCACGTAAACCATGTAGGCCTCCATGCGTAAAAGGCCTAACCGCCATCTTGACAAAGTGACGTAACTTCGTTTGTTTACTAGATAAACAGTACTCTGGGGCTAGGTTGATCTAGTTGGAATAGCTACCCGAACTTGCTCGTAGCCCCTTAGAGGGTTTACAAGTGCCGAGGGCGCCCTACTCAATTTACGTCATGACTTTTGCATAATGTCTATAATAAAATAAAAGAGATCTAACATCATATTGTGACATCACACTTTACTTGGAAAATAAAGATTTATACACAGCTATAGATCAATCCGAGCTCTTTGTGAAATCTGCTCATTATGAGAGAGCAGCGTGCTGGCTAAAGAATGGCGCGGGGAGATCGATCACCTGGCAGCGAGGTTGAGTGATCCACGCACGTGTCCAAAATATAGAGCAGGTTAGCACGTGATCAGCAGTTCGGCGCGAGAATAGTTGAATGGGCACGAATGGCAAGACTGTAGTGGAAGTGTTGAGCGCAATTTAGAGATATGCTCAATATACAGATAGCGCATAAATTTGCTCAATTTTAAGATTAGACCATCTTTGACGGTCGCAAGCCCAAAACAGTAAACACTGAGCTGAGGTAAATACAGAGCTATCATTGGCTTAGAGCCTTGCGCGGCGCGTACACGCGTGTACATTTCCATTGTTTTACATCAAAGATAGCGGCCGATGCAAGGGGTCCATTGAGTGACGATAGGCAGCCTAGCTAAGCAGCGTGCATTAACGATACATCTCGTCACCTACCCCTGTGTTGAAAAAACAACGCTTATTGGTTCCCATGCATGAAAAGCGACTGCTTTGTTGCACGCATTTATCTCTTTTTTTATAGAAAAAATATATAATGGAGATCAATGTTTGCACGCAAGCTTGATAACAAACTTTCTAGCGCTTTTATGGCGCTTTTAGGACGCACGTGTGAAAATGCAAGTATGTTGACGGGGATTAATTACTTTCTTTCACAATTTCTTCAAAAACTACATAGAAATAAATAAGCTTATAAAAATACTTGGCTCCGGCACCAATAATGATGTTTGCGTTGAGTATAGAATGGTGTATTTTCAAACCCCCTTAATAGAACTTGCAAACGCGGGGGGTTCAGCATGGCGGCGTGCACATAGCCAGCCATATTCAGTCAATGTTTAAAGATTTGAGCTCAGAAAGTGGCATATTGAGCTGAGATATTGAGATATTAACACATACACTGATAACATGCAGTATAGCACAATGTACTAAGAGAAAAAATGCCAGACATATTGTATTGACCCCTTGCATCTCGTGAAACGCACCTCCGCGTCCAATGTGCGTCTTTTCCACATACTCACAGCGGCGTAGCCAGGACTTTTTCGGTGTGGGGGTGGAAGGGGGGCACAGGGGGCGTTGCTTTTAAGAGGGCGGGTTAGGGGGAATGGGTTTGTCAGTGGGGGGGGGGTATGCTTTTATTTCAGGGAAGGGGACGCTGCGGAGTGTTTTCCTCGCATTTTTTTTCTTTCTTCTTTTTCTTGTTATTTTTGTAGAGCATTATCGCAATTTTTCTTGGGGGGGGGAACCTGGGGGGGGGGGCACTGGAAATTTGTGGGGGCACGTGCCCCCAGCCCCCCACCCCCCAGTCCGGCTACGCCGGCGTGCTGCATACTCACGAAATGGGGGAAAGCCATGAGTGCGTGTATTAAAGCAGAGAGTTTCCTTTCTGTGACTTTGAGTGTGCTGCGCGTTGTACAAGGGTTGCTTTCACTCTACCAGGGCCCAATTTCATAGAGCTGCTTAACGGCCGATTCTGCACGGTTTCCATTTCATATAGCCCTGCTAACCGTAAGCACACGAAAAAGCATGCTAACCTTCCGGTGCTTACTGTACGAAAATGGTTGACGTCACAATGCAAATCCATGGTGAACGTGCAAGATGGCCGCTTAATTTTCTTGCTAACCTGTGAAATACGCTTACGCCTTGGCAAATTTTCTGCTACAGTAAGCACGAAAATTTGCTTACCGTTAAGCAGCGCTATGAAATTGGGCCCAGCTGCGCGCCTGGCTATATGAAAACTCTTAAAATCGAGCAGCGCAATCTGTCATTAAGCAAATTCCTAAACTGCGCTCAACGTATGCACGTGCGTTGTTGATGATCAAGCAAGTAAGTAGATAAAAAGCAAGAGTGCGGGCTTATTATTACCATTCCAAGTTACTTCAGCGAAGGTGACTTCGACACTTTTGCTTTTATTCAAATTTTGTCAAAACCTGCATACAGCAAAGCGGACACTATGGCTGGTGAGTAGACTTACCATGCAGGGTTCTTCAAATTACAGTCGTTTTCCTTATCTTTGTGTAGTGTTCCTGTTTTTCCCCTGAAAAAGACAGCGACCGCCACTTACTGACTTAGTTAATTTTTCACTGATTCACTCAGTGAGTAAGTCGTTATTTAGGCAAGCATGTATGTATTAAAACAACGTGTAAAAATGTTGTTTTTTCATAAATGGATCTCACCATGGAGGTAAATTCACACGTAGTTAATGCATACCATACGTCTGGGGAAAATGTTGTAACTTAAATGATGATAAAAAAGTATTGCATTTGCTGATCATGTTTCAGGTATACGTTGAAAATAATCTCATTATATTTATGACCTCTATATATTGAGTACTGACTGGACCCAACAGAACAACGCTGGAAAAAAAAAAAGTTTGATCATTATCTTATGATAATGTCAAAGTGTAAAATAATGAGTTGTTGGGTCCAAGTCCAGTTACTTGGACCTAACTTAAACTATAATGACCTGGGCCCAATTTCAGGGCTCTGCTTGCCATATAAAAAGCACAGAATCAACACTTAAGCAGTGAATTCCCTGCTTACTTACATCAAGTGCGTTCACGGGTCAGTAGCGAATTTTTGCTTGTGGACGTGCGTGTGCGTACTCCAGGTTACTAAATACTAGGCATTCTTCGCTATACACAGCTAGCGTAGAAATTCGGCTCTTGCACAGTAATCTGAGAATGGTGATCGGCTGTTAGCAGAGCCATGAAATTGGACCCTGGTTCTGACTCTTCTTGAGCTTTCAGTTCACATCTTGACTTGACAAAATTTGAAACAATGTTAATTCACTATTGACTATTATTGTATTTTAACTAAAGTTTAAGTTTATGGCAAAACTAAAATTTCCGTATCTGAGTCTGACTGCCACTTTGACTTGTTAACTCATTATGAAATAAAACGATATCTTATTTATAAGGTGTTCGTGCAATATGTGCACGAACACCTCTTGTTATTGTTGTTTAGGTGTTCGGGCATTCCGCCCGAAAACCTATTGTTACTGTTCTTTTTTCTTTTTTTTCCACTTTATCTGAGAACCTTCTCTCGCAATTTTTGCAAAAAAAGTATAACTCCTAGAGACTTGAAACTTATCATGTACTTAGACCTTAGTGGACAGACGAAACCGCAACTTTTTCGGGGCGATGACGTCATCGATGACGTCATAAATCCAAAATAAAAAATAATGAGAAATACTGTAAATCGTCATATCTAGAGAACCATAAATGATAAATACAAGATCTTTGCTTCGTATGAAAGTTCAACATTTTGTTTACAACTCTTACACAGAATGTGACCCCATGTGACCTTTACTTCCAGTCGAAAACGGACGTTTAAAGTTTTTTGGGGGAAACGTATCTTATGAACCAAATATGGTACACCTTTAATCATTGTATCATCTGAAGGCCCTTGAACAGTTCTACAAATCTTTCATTAGGTACGACCCCATGTGACCTTTACTTCCGCTCAAAACCGGAAGTTGAATTTTCTTACATAAAGAAAACTCGTCATATCTCATGAACCATAAACGTTTTAGACTTCAAACTTCACAAATACTTAGATCTTTGTGTTTAAATAAATATGTGTGAAATTCGGTTTGATTATGTCATCGATGACGTCATAACAATAAATCACTGTTTAATATTTAGAAAAATCATAATTGGAGAATCACAAATGCTATATGTAAGATACTTGCACTATAAAAAAGCTCTTGCCAAATTATGCAAATCACATACACAATGTGACACCATATGACCTTTGCTTCCGGTTGAAACCGGAAGTTCAAAATTCAGATTTCAAACGTTCATTTCTCATAAACCAAGAAGGGTTTTGTCTTGAAACTTACCATGTATATAGATCGTAGTATGTGTATGACATCCAAATTGTTTCGGTGAGATGACGTCATCTATGACGTCATAACAGTAAATCAACGTTTAATATTTTAAAAAATCATAATCGGAGAACCATAAATGCTACATGTAAGGTACTTGCACCATCAAAAAGCTCCGGCCGAATTATACTACATTCAAAGGGTGACCCCATACGACCTGAGATATATTTCTAAGTGAAATTTGCCATTAAAATATCAAAATCTCGATCCAATACCTAACGCGGCATGTGGCATTCTACGCGACTGATTCCAGTGCAACGGAGTGGAAGCTAGCTTTATGTCAAGACGCTTGTTGCCTATTAATATAAAGCAGCATGAAGTCAGACCAACGTAACAACAGTTGCCACAAGCTGTGCTGTGTTTACTACAGTACCACGTGCGCCTTCACTATAGGCTAGAAGTATGGCATGATTTCTGTGCACGTTTGGACATGTCACAGTTCATCGTACTTTTAACGAAAGCTTATCAATGGCGCAACGCTGCTGAAATGAATTCCTCTCAACCTGTGCTATGTTCGGCGTCAAATTGTTTCCCTTTCCGCCCTTCTGATAGCGTAACGGTGAATATGGAATTGAAGACGAAGTTTCACTGAGATGTTCACCTGCTTCAGTGATTCGTATGACATTTATTATATGAGAAAATGCAAGCAGAAAAGGACCAACGTTAGTTATGTTTTGATCACACACCGAGATTGCACGGACGTGACATCACCTTGTCAAGGGGGTTTCAGACCGGCACTCACGGCAGTGTTTATCGGTGCGACACGGTGAATAAAACGGTAAGCTTCATTTCAACATCGTCGCTTTTCAGAATGTTTGTGTGTTCCGTTTGTAATGCACAGTTTTGTTAATAAAGATTATCTTTAAATTATCAAGTAGTGAGGTTATTAAAACTAAGGAACGTTTAGTATAATCATGGATGAGGTAGAATTGGGCAATATGGTATGATTGCTGGCACTGTCAGTTATATTTGACACAACTACGTATTGTAGCATAAATATTTCACAACCCTTCGATGAAAGGTTTTCATTCATAAGTTGTTCACCTCTAAAACAGTATGCACACCTTCTACTTGTTACTAGGCCTATCTAATCTTGAAATGTTTTATGTCTTGAATTTTGTTTATTTTACCAGTTTCATCCGAGTCTGATGGCAGGATAAGAGTCTGATGCCTGAGTGGAACACAGAAACTGGAGATGCAGCTTTCAATATGAGCCATCTTCAGTCTTCAATGCTTCTGTTAGTTGTCTACTAAGATTGTTCCTCAATAAAATCATGCTAATGGAGAGTCCAAAATCATCCAAGGCTTTGACTTCTAATCTTCACTTGTGTGCTTCTTTGATCTGTAACTTTTCCAAGAGGTAAATTTACAGTACTTTATTCAAAGTTCAAAATTTCACAAAGTTATTTGCAAGGTCAAACGTTTCCAAAGGAATTGAAATAAAACTGCTGGCTGAGCCCATTTTCCATTTGAATTATTGCATTATGTTAAACATAGATAACATGACTGTGCGTAATAAATGTAGGGCCTACTGTGAGACTTTCTGTTGAAATACAAACATTTTTGTGAACATTC
Organism: Pisaster brevispinus; assembly: GCA_023634235.1. Classification (NCBI taxonomy): domain Eukaryota; kingdom Metazoa; phylum Echinodermata; class Asteroidea; order Forcipulatida; family Asteriidae; genus Pisaster; species Pisaster brevispinus. The sequence goes on along the minus strand of JAMKCF010000005.1, from coordinate 7,945,430 downwards.
TAATCACAAGTTATTGTATTTTGTTTATACATCGAAATAATGTGCTATGGTTTATATAGTATTAGTGTCAATAAGATATTAGTTTGAGACCTGATATTAGTTTGTTTATTGTTAATACTGTTTTTCTTTTTCAGAATACAGCACATCCAGTATCGGATTGGTTTCCAGTGAAAGATTACACACATGTTGTGTTTCTCTCCTTATTTTCTTGCCGAGTGTATGATGCACCACAGAGGTAGAAATAGTACTTGACTAAATTTTTTAATAGTCAAAATTTACGAGAGGTTTAGACTTGTATCATCACGACACGCCTTTGTTTTGCATATTTATACAAAACAAGTGTATTTTACAGTTCATTCTATCAAAGGTCTTAAATAAACAAACCGTTCCGTACGGAAAACTATGTCCACAAATCAAGCCAGCCATTTATAAAATACAACCGACAGCTCACACTCCCTATTTTAACGACATCATCATCAAGTGTACATGTAATGAGAATCCAACTTTAATTGAATTCCTGTTGAAAAATTCTAAGAATTATTAACTTAATAATGTCAATATGAATAACGTAGCTAATTGTGATTTAATGTAAACTAGTTGTGATTTATAAATCAATAAAGAATCAATTTTTGTTAAAAATAAGTTTGATTCAGTGAATGGCATTTTTGATAGTTGTACTTGTGAGTATGTTCAAGCTCCGTATCGAGATCTGTAGCCAAGATGAAAGGGAAGTTGGAAAATGTCGCTACATATTAAATGAAAACATTTGACTCTCTGCCCTTTCAAATAATATGTACGATATTATTTTTCACAAGAGGACGGCGTGTAATTTGATGTCATCAATGACAGACACATCGGATTGTTACAATCCATACGTTGTTTGAACGGTCTTGGTAAAGTAAACACGTGCAGCATTAAATGAGACCCGTTTGACCTTAACTTCCGGTTCGATCCGGAAGTCGAAATTTAATGTTTCAAAAAAGCATAACTTCTGAACCACACATTGGGTTTTGACAATCTATGCATCATTGGGAAGGTGTGTAACAAGTGAAGAAACGATACACAGAATGTTACCCCATTTGACCTTGACTTCCGATTCAAACCGAAAGTTAATATTTATTATTCGAAAAAATAATAACTTCTTAACCAAACATTAGATTTTTACAAAATATAAATCATCGTAATTGTCTTCACAAAGCTAAACAAAGTGTGACCCAAGTTGACCTTGACTTCCAGTTTAAACCGGCAGTTGAAGTATTAAATTGGAAAACAATCTAACTTCTGAATCAGACATTGGGTTGATATGGTAAAATGTCGTCACCAGTTCATTCAATCACAATCTAACATCAATCACGAACACCTGTGTGTTTGTTGTTTACAAACATTATGGCTGGTTTTTTTCTTTTTTTTCTTCGCCTTCTTCTTCCTCCACAGAACTCTTCTCGGCAACATAAATTAAGATTGCAATTGAATTGAACCTTGAAACTCATCAGACATATGAACCTTAAAATGAAGACAGCACAGTTTTCATTAGGTCATGATGATTTCATCAAGTGTCGAATTACAAGGTTTTTAAAGTTGAAAACTGACCATATGCTATTCGCTTTATCTTCGTGAATTTAAAAGATATGATGTTCATATTTGGGCATCTGCTAGATCAAGATTGGGGCAACATTTGAAAAGTTTACGCCAAAATTGTATGACCTTTATTTCCGGAATGCCGTTTTTTTTTGCCTTAAAAAAAAAAGAAATTCTGTTTTTTTTTGCCCCCCCCCCCCCAAAAAAAAATTTTTTTTTTTAAAGATCAAATTCATAAAAAAATGAAGATAAAACCATATAATAACGCCCAGATTGCAGAGTAGGGCTTTTAAAACCAAAGATAAATGTTCATATTGGGCTTCATGCTTGCAAGTTTTCGAAGCTCGCATGCTTTCGCTCTTTGCGCTCAGAGTTCAGATTTTTTTCTCAACAGCCTATCACATCCCTGATTATACATGTATATTGCACACCCAAATAATTAGATTCCGTACAATACTTGAAAAACTACGGAAGCGTATTGCCGCCACATTAATAAAAAAAAAATCTCTCTTATCTTGTACGTACATGATAACTTATCATGTACGTACATCATAACTTATCGTGTACGTACACAATAAGTTATCCTGTACGTACAAGATAAGTTATCGTGTACGTACAAGATAAGAGATATTTTTTTTATTCATGTGGCGGCAATACACTTCCGTAAAAAACTCCTGAACCACACATTGGATTTTTACAGTCCATACATCATCTGAATGGTCTTGAAAAATTAAACACACGGGGCACCAAAATGTGACCCTGTTTGACCTTAACTTCCGGTTTGAACCGGAAGTTGAAATTTTAAAGTGGAAATAAATCTTATTCCTGAACCACACATTGGGTTGATTATGGTGAAATGCCGTCACCATTTTCATTCTATCATAATTTGATGGCATATCTCACGAACAACTATGTTTTTGTGATGTCACAAAAACTCAATGTCTAGTTAATATTAGTATTACTCAAATAAGATTGCTTTTGAAGTTTTGGTAGCAATGAGTGAAAAGGTTGGATGGAAAATTTTACTTGGATTAGAAAAATCTTCTGAAGGGTGTAGTTATGTGGGGCCAGAGGGCCTTTAAAGTTAAACCCTGGGGCGCTGTACTCCTACTAAAATGTTTGACTTTGACCGTTGTACTAGTAGTAGTACTGCTACATGTACAATGTACTACCACCATCCCAGGCAAAAGCATGTGTATAGACCGTGTTTTGGCAGTTTGCTGTGATTTTCCGAACACCCAGTTCCCAAAATTGGGTCTAAATAAAAGGATGGGGGTTCTGATAAATATTATTCATAAATACTCTGGACAGTTTATCTGATTGGTGGAGAGGAGATGGTTAAGCGGCCATGTTTAAACGTGTGATAAACATGGTGAGAAGTGTTTAACCCTTTCCTTACCATAGGCGACTTTAGTCGACTGCACTCATACCCCTCTTCCTTACCATTGGCGACTTTAGTCGACCAAGCTTACACACAAAAAAGCACTCAAGCCTGAGCACAAAGGCCATTTGTAATAAAGTTGTAGTTTTGTCCATGTTCACCCTCCATACCCAAGCTTACCATCATTGGAAAGAGAAAGATTGGATCTTTCCAATGGTGGAAAAATAAAATAAGGTTGCTATTATGCAATCTCTTCAAATTGGAATAGGAAGATCCGAAATGCCAAACACCTACGGAGCGCCATATGGTTGTGTACAAAAAAGTGTTTGAGATTACAGATTGCACTGAGGAAAGAAAGACCAAGAACTTTGACATTTATTGGACCAATCTCAATGAGTTTTAAGTTATATGAGAGGGAATTCAATAAGAAAGAACTTTTTTATTACTTATTTTGCTGTAAAACAATATCTTCAAGGAGATAATGGAGTTTGTAAAAATGGCCTTTGAACGAAAGCTTTCTGTTGTGTAAGAATGTGTGCTTCACGCTTGAGTGGTCAAACAATGTGGTCACCAGCGGTTGCTTATGTCCAAACAATTCGGTAACGAAAGGGTTAACATAGATTGGCTGGGAGGCTGCCCCCCCATTAAAACAAATAAAATGAAAACAAATATATGTATATGGCGCCCTCATTTGCCAACATTTTCATGTCTGATTTTGAGGACAAACTTCTGTCCTCTGCCCCCAGCCGCCAACTAGTTTCGGTGGAGATTTGATGAGTCAACCAAAAATGTTGGGTCGCCCGTAAGTTTTTTCACTAGTCAACATGTTTTAATGCACAAATTTTCGTAGCGTAAGAAAAACAAAAAAACATGGAAATTTGCATTTTATCCCCTAATTTCTGCCCTTAATAACACTTTTTTCATCAACAGCCATTTTCATGGATTGTGATTTGAGAATCGGTTTTATAGAACTTCTTTTGCAATGAAATCTTTGTTTTAATGATCGATCGACAACGCACATTGAGACAAAATTCAATGAACTTTGCCCTGCAAGTCTGCAACGCCCTTTATCGGCAAAAGTTTTCGATGCTTGAATAGCCTTAATCCAAGGCTTTGTATAGTACAGAACCCACAGGCGTGCGCCACATTGTGCAGCAATTCTTTACTCGACTCGTGAACGTGTACCAAGTTGGAGGCTAACCAAGCTTTCTTATGAATATGGTAATTATCAACTATAAATGCTACATATAAGATGTTTGCATCATAAAGAAGCTCTTGCCATATTATACAAATCACATACAAAGACCTTTACTTCCGGTCGAACCCCAAAAATTTACCATGAACTTGGCTCCTAGTGTGTACAAGTATATGATACTGAATTTTTTGGCAGTGACGTCATTATCAGTCCTTCTGATTTGAAAATTCCAGGTGTGTGAAAAAAGCACACCTGGATTCTTCTAGGCGTGTGATTTTTGTGGTACTGGCTGGTCAATTTAAAGTCGGTTTTCTTAAAACTAAACAGCGGGTAGTGATGTACTTAAAACGACATGGCAAGGGATCTTGTGAAGGTACAGTTGGTTGTACACTGGACACTTTATCAACAAAATCTCCCATACACTTATTTATCTAAACACTCAAAAGTGCATACAATTGTCGAAGCTAAAAAAATAAAAAATAAAAAATAAAAAAAAATAAAAAATGGAAGTGAAATTCACAAACTTGCGTTTTTGAACGATCTTATCCCCTAATTTCTGCCCTTAATAATACCATGGGGTCTATTTTACCTACAAAATAATACTTTTTTCATCAACAATCATTTTTAATGGATTCGTAAATAAAGGATCGCTTATTTAAAGCTTCTTTTGCAATACATTTTCCATTGAACGATCAGTCGAACGATCGGCCCACATTAGGGAAAATTGTGCGGCGAGAGCGATGTGTTTATGAGTACGAGGTTAACATTTTGTATAATATATCACCGGAAGGAGGTCGCGATTAGACTCCACCGCACGTCTTCTAACCCCTGGAAAATCGAGTTGTGTGTTTCCCTACTCGCCTACGTATTGTGGTATGGAACATGGAGGAGAGAGCCAGACCAACAATGTGCATGCGTGTTTTAACGTTCGTTTACTGAAATGAACGATCGCGGCTAGTAAATATCAAGACTAGGGACTTTATCGCCAGAATTTTGAAGGATTTTGAAAATAATAAACAATTAATTTTACAACGTTATTTTAATTTACAAATTATGAAGTATGATGACGCTGTAAATGTTTGCCAAGGCGTGCGTTATGGAGGGATCAGGCGTGTGATTTTTCGCACGCCTGAGGAAGCTTTTAGGCGTGCGATGGCGTGCGGGTGCGATCGCACGCCTCAAATCAGAAGGACTGCATTATGAAGTCATAATATGATGTTTTACGACCACGTATTATATATCTTGAGAACAAAACGAGGTACAATCAGAATTGTTCTTGCACCAGGGTTGGGAAATTGTAGATGCATAACAAATGCAGTGACATCTTCATGACGTCATCAATTGTCATGTTGTATTACCACAAAGGTACTGTAGGCTTATTCTTACAGAACAACAAGGGCAATCAAGCTGAAACAATCTATGTGTTCAAGCTGGGGTTTGTTATATCCAAATAAGTAGATTATTTCACGATGACATCATCAAGTGTTACATAACGTCAGCTTCAAGGTACAGTTTTCAAGGCGCTTTATATCTGTAGACACATTTACACACTACGCTAATTAGCTAAATATTGTAGCTAATCTAATTTTTGAATTGAATGAATAACTTTTTGAACGAAAGGAATGCCGAACATCCTGTTTTTGTTGAGAAAAAAAACCTAGGTCTAGTTTCTTTGTGTTTTTGGGAGTCGATCTTTGGATGTCAGAGGAACGCAGATTGGACCATGGAGGAAAGAAAGAAACCTTCCTTCATGATTGGACGGACGCGTGTATTATGTCGGTTGTTTATGCACGCCTTTGAGCTGGATGGATATCTTCATGCCTCACCATAGTAATAACATTTACATAAACACAGCACTAGTCTACTTGCAACATTGCCTAAATTTGACACCTGCAACGGCTGGAAAGCGTTTACGCTGACCTTTGACTGTTATTGTTTTTTTCCCGATCATTCTCATTATTTACGTGATATTTTTGTATTTAAAAATAAATATAAACCATCTAGAAAGAAGTAATTACAAAATTACATTAACAGTAATCGGTGTGCTCCAGCCATCCTTGCAAAAGTTAGAGTAGGCTCAAAGATCTCCAACCTGATTTTGATGGAATTTTGATGAAATGATTTATGTAGTTCTTTAGATACAAATTCCGGTTTGAACCAGAAGTAAAGTTCAAATTGGGTCACACTCTGCGTAGCATAATTTGTTTGGTTAAGTTTTTGATGACCTTTCTGATGATACAGTGTTTATAGATTGTAAAAATCCAACATGTGGTTTAGGGGATATGATTTTTCAAATATTAAACTTGATTTAATGCAATTCCATACCTGAATTGAGAAAAAAAAATAAAAAATTGCGAAAACCCAAATCAAAACAAAGCAGTATAGTCAAAAGTTTCAAAAACTGTCATAGATTTGTTACTGAAGAGGATGGAATCCGTCATGTTTCGTGTTAGTCATGGAGGGCCTGAGTACATCCTCTGGATTATTTTGCCAAGCAAACTTCTAAAATATTAAGTTGCCTTTGTATCTTCCGTGTATGCATAACTCGATAACTCACTTATTGCGGACAAACCTTTGTAACACATAAAAGTAATAATAGACCACAATAAACCTTTTTGTTATTCACAACATGGGAAATACTTGGGGATCGCGTCTCCCACCTGGATCACATTGCCATGGCTGACAACTTCCTCATGCAAAGCATCAACTTTTTTACATTTATCTCATTTAATACCAAATCATCACTCAATAAGAATATTGAGTGATGATTTGGTATTAAACGACATAAATGTAAAGAAGACAAAAATCTAATGTCTAAAGGAAAAATCTGTGTAAAAACAAGACTTGTGAAAAAGTTGCCGACATGCGTGTTGGGACACTTTGTACACAAGAACACATCATGTTTGGCATTCATATCTGATACACAGTCTAAAAGGTTTGTTGCTGTTGGATTATGCTTCTTTGCTGATAATTATTTTGAACTGTCAACTCTCAAACATTTGTATACAATAAAATACGTGCGTAAACAGTGAACATGCACTGACTTAATTCCATTACACACTCGTATTTATAAGGACACATAAAACATTTAAAAGTAATGTTATTGTTACCTCGCAGCAAATTTTAGATTCTGTGTTTTTTTTTCTTTCTCTTCTAGGGACTGGACCTGGTAAAAAATTAGCTGAAGGAAAGACTAAAATCATCTATGAGTTACCCAATAATGAGGTGTTAGTGCAGTCTAAGGATCGTATCTCTGCCAATAATGCATTGCGGACCAATGACCTGGAAGGCAAAGCAGCCATCTCCAACAATACAGCATGTAAAGTCTTTGAGTTTCTCACCAAAATTGGTAAGAGTAACAAAATAATGTTTCGTTCAAGACTTCTAAATTCAAAATTTAATTTAATTGAGAATAATGTAAAATTTCATTTGTTTTGCTTGTTAAAAGAATAAGTTCATGTTCCTACTGGAAAGATGATATTTCTGGAACTTTAGATGAGAGCATAAAGTGAGCATGAGGATTTGTAGGGCAATATTTTGATTCAGATGGCACAATGTAGGACTTTGCAAATCCACAGACTGAAGATGATCTGTGGACTGAGTTTCATGTCTTATTTGGAAGAGCCATCACACTCTAGTCTGTTTTTTCTGTGGACTGAGGCCTTTATTTTAAAGTGTCATCTAACTCTGGTGCTGTTTACTGCTCCAGACATCTAGGTGGCTTAAGTGCCCAAGTCGGTCATCTGACATGTCTGAGTCAAAATAATAATAATAATAACAATAATAATAAAGGCCAAACAAAAATAAATGTTCTGTTTCCGGTTACCAGACCGACCCTAACTTTATGCCACAACCCTAAACTTTTTATTCGGCTTGAAAATATTTTGTATAATTTTTTTACAAGTTTTTAAAAACCTAATAATTGTACCATCGACAAAATGTCTGATATTGACCAACTTAACATGTTATAAACAAAATTGAAATAAAAACCAGAATACATCAAAACAAATCTGAGATGTGGTATCACGTTCAAAGCGCAAAAAATACCCACAATTCAATGCACTGCGCGCACTTGTACACGATGGTGTGTGTTGAGCGCATTCTACAGATTTGCACAATCTGCAGATTGCGCGCAATTTTGCCAAATCAACAGCTCTACAGCTGCCTAACTTATATGAAGATTGCGCCCGTTTTTGCTCGATGGCAGAGTGAGCTGCTAATTCAGCAGTGCGCAAAATGAAAATTGCACACAAGTTTTTCCAATTCGTTGTGCAAAGAGGTCTTTGTTGGATTTTGGAGCAGGTTTTTGTTTCTCACTGGTTTTTTGGTTGAATTGAATCGGTTTTGTACTGATCGCCCGCCAACCATATCAGAAAAAAACCATAAGTAAAAGAAAAAACACTTTCTGACCTACCGACCTCACTTTTAAATGGCATGTTATTGGAAACAGAAGATTTTTTTTTTTGCCTAATAATAACAAGTTTTTATATTGCGCTTTCTACGGGCGTCTCAAAGCACTTTTCATAATTTATTTTCAGACAGGTTTTTGAGGCTATTGAATTATGAGACCCAGTGTTCTCCACACATAGGTTTTGGGAGGGCGGGCCGCCCTCCCAAGGTTTAAGGCCGCCCTGCCAAAGAAGTGGCAGCCCTGCTAAAATAATTGGCCGCCCTGCTAAAATAATTGGCCGCCCTGCCCAAAAAATGACAAATCACGGAATGAAAGCAACTTCGATGGCAGCGCCGAACACTGGTATAAGCTTCCTTTACACACAGACTATTTTTCGCCTGCACTTAATACGATCAAACAAGTAGTCGACGAGCCATGCCATGACTTCCAAACTGCAGCAATGGAATTGCGACCGTTCATTTCAGTATACGTACATTGTACAAACATTAAAACACGATGCACATAACCACATGGTTCTGACTGCCGAGTATCTACCGCACGTGCATCGGCCCGGGCCCCACAACGTATGGGCGCCCGCCTAGTCTCAAACGCAGTACACGTTCACGAGCCGAGTAAAGAATTGCTGCACAGTGTGCCACACGCCTGCAGATTGGTACAATATACAGCCTTGGATAAAGGCTATTCAAACAACAAAATTGCTTGCGGATAGAGGGCGATGCGCGGCAAAGTTAATGGATTTTTTTCTCAATCTGCGTTGTCGACCAGTCATTGAATCTCGATGATTTTATTGCAAACGAAGTTCTAAACAACCGATCCTCTAAGCACGAATCCATGAAAATAGTTGTTGATGGAAAAAGTATTATTTAGGGCAGAAATTAGGGGATGGTCCAAATTTTTATGTTTCTTTACAACACATACATTTATCCAGCTTTCTAAAAATAAAAAAAACCCACACTGTGCGGCATCCTGTGTGTATGTTTTTGGCACGGCGCACAAAGCAAAATGTATAACAAATTGTAGGTTTGAATTAGTTGTAGTAGTTTTACAATAAGGTTGTTTGGACCGAAATGGATGTCAATCATTCTCCTTAGATAGTGTCGGGGCCCGGGGGTTTAATAACATTATTTTTACGAAAAGGAATATCTCAAATTTTACTTTCAGTTAATTCGTTCCATTGCGTCTTGTACCAACATGCACCATCTTGGTGATGTCATATCGACGGGCGCCATTTTGATGACGTCATGCCACCCTCCCCCCAAAAAAGTCTGTGGAGAACACTGAGACCCATTTATGTAATACCTTGTAAGGATTTACAAGGTGATGCAGACAAAAAGACAAAAAGACAAAAACGAAATATGCATGATAACCCATGTTGCACCACAATACTGTCTAAAAAGATATACTAACTAACATTAGCATTTAAAAAGTACACAGTAAAAGTACACAGTAAATATAAACCATGCCAAGACCGTGCTTTTTCTAGAATTTGAAGGGCATCACAGCAATTTCGTAAGTGTAAAAAGGGCACCACAGCAGTTTTGTCGAATTTGAGGGGCATCATGGCAAAAACTAATTTCAAAAAAATTTCAAAAAAATTGTTTACACAACTGCGCATGTGATCAAAAACAATGCGTCTTCATCACAGCATTTTTACTTTGCGCAAACACCCCGCAAAAAAATCCCCCAAACAACAAAACAAAACAAAATAAAGAAGAAACAACTCTTACATTATACAGTAAAATAATCTTCCTGTCGATCCAAGGTATCCTAATTGATGTCATTCTTATAAAATAAAGCCTAAACGATGTGTAGTTTTTCGTAAACAAGCTAACTTTTCCGAGGAACTGCGCTTCGCAGACTATGCTGTCGGCAGCTTTTGCGTGGACCAGCAATGACACGGCTGTTGCACGGTTTTAGCACACACACCAGCGATGGTGATTATTGCAATCCAGGGGAAAAACCTCTTTCCCGAACATGCGCAGACACATAAAGTCTTTGGTCAAGGCGTTAGTTGTATCTATCGCATAATGCATTGGGATATTTGGCCAATAGAGGGCGTTTATTATCATTCTATCGCATTGTTCTGAAAAGTCCTCTAGCGTTCAATGTTTCTTGCCTTTATTGTAGAGCGCAAAGTAACGAGATAACGAAGACTATGAGCCTGTAATTGAAACGATGCGACTGCGTGCGTTGTGTAAATTGTGATCGCAGTGTTTTGCGGAACTTTCGAGTGAATCTTTCGACGTTTATCCGAACCGTAAAAATGTAAACATACAACCGGACATTTGGTATGCATCTTACAATTTTACTAAAGGGCACCGACGGCAGTTGGAAAATAAGGGTACGTCAATATATTGCCGTGAATTGTCTGTGATTTTGAGGGCATCGCGGCAATGGCATAGGGCATCGACGGCAATTGCCGTTGGTGCCGTCGGTAATTTCGAAGCCTGAATCCATAAAGTAAGCCATTGCAATAATCCAGGCAACCTGTAGCAAAAGCATACATTAAAATAGTAGGGCCTAAGTGATCTAGATTACAAAGTTGTTCAAACATTTAATGTTGTGAAGCAGCAGAGCAAACTTTAGTAACATGGGTAGACATAGACATTGTTGAACCAAACCATGCACCAATATTCTTAACAAAATGAATAGGCACAATATTATACAATTTAATGGCTTTAATACAACTTTCCATGGCAGAAATACATGTAGCATCAGATTGATTGATCATACAATTAGGCTAACAAGATCAATACACATGTCACCTGCATAACAGTACATGTACATGTATTGGCAAATAGTGTTGGATGATGTCAAAAAGAACAGAAGAATATATTGTAAATAAAAGTGGTCCAACACAAGAGCCCTGGGCTGAAGGAAGTTCAGTCAAAAGAAAGTACTATCAGATGAAATTTTCTACACAGTTTGCCGTATGTAGGACAGAATCCCCAGAGGGAAAGAATCTCTTGCCACTCCTGCCTCAAACCCTTAGTTAAAGATTTTCTGGTTTTTATTGAACATTATCAGTTGTATCATTTGTATTTTCTAATTCTCCAGTATTTATAACTAAACTATCTTTGTTACTTTAAAATTAGGCGCGAAAAGAGGGTCTGCCTCCTGTTACCTGACCGACCAAAACACCCTACAAAAATCTGACTTTGACCAATTTGAAATGTTTCAGCCACTTGGGTTGTATTCTGACAAATTTTTCGTGCCCAGCAGCCGGTATTTGATGTTGTTGTATGAGAAAAACGAGCAGACACTCACTGTGATTCACCATATGGCGCTCCGTAGGTGTTTGGCATTTCAAATCTTCCTATTCCAATTTGAAGAGATTGCATAATAGCAACCTTATTTTATTTTACCACCATTGGAAAGATCCGATCTCTCTCTTTCCAATGATGGTAAGCTTGGGTATGGAGGGTGAACACGGACAAAACTACAACTTTATTACAAATGGCCTTTGTGCTCAGGCTTGAGTGCTTTTTTGTGTGCAAGCTTGGTTGACTAAAGCTGCCAATGGTAAGGAAGAAGGGGGTATGAGTGCAGTCGACTAAAGTCGCCTATGGTAAGGAAAGGGTTAACCGATTATCTATGACTATCAGTGAAAAAATACACATTCATAGTTTTCAGTCCCGCTGAGAATTTGTTCGCATGGCGGTAGAGGCCTCCATTCAATTTAGATGCACACAGGACACTGCCTTAATTGATACATACAGCAGTGAACGATTTCCCTTGTATCGCATCGCATTTTGCGATGCAATTGGAGCGATTTGCGATGCACTTTACAATTTGCGATGCAATTTGCGATACAAGTGTTTCAAAATTGTTGAGTTATGAAAATAAGTTTACACCCACAAGGTTTCGGATTCACATTTACCTAAGCTGTGGCGGTGGGTTTGAGGAATTGCCTTTTGTTTAGCGTGACGTCCGACAACCTAAGACTAGAGCTAGGGAAACAATCATATCGCGCACAACGCCGCGCGCTGTGATCAACATTCCCCCACACATGATGGAAGCAGCATTGGCAGGGTTCGAACTTGAAATGCGAGTGAAAACAGCGGCGGGCGAGTCAAAACCCTTCCCTTAGTAGCCCGCCAGGCTAGTCAAAAAATTGTTCCTTTTCACAATAAATGAGGGATACACTTGTAAAATCCCAAAGAGAGATTATCTTTAAGTTCGTAAAATGGTTTAGCAAGTCTTAATATTTGCTAGATTTAATGTGGCCGCGATCGCGATCGTTCAATTCATAGTAAAACACGCACGCACTTAACCACATGGTAATGGTAGTGAGTATCCAACGTTCGCTCGCCCGCACGCACGCACACAACACATGGTGTATTGTACAGTACAACAGCAGGTCCAAAGTCCATCCTAACCAACATTCCGCACGCTGTGATTGGCCCGTCAATAAATTCATATTCATAAGGAAGCTTGGCTAGGCTCCAACTCGATACACGTTCACGAGTCGAGTAAAGAATTGCTGCACAATGTGGCGCACGCCCACGGATTCTGTACTTTACACAGCGTCGGGTTAAGGCTATTCAAGCCTCGACAACTTTTGCCGATAGAGGGCGTTGCAGGGCAAAGTTCATTGAATTTGTTCTCAATGTGCGTCGTCGATCGATCGTTAACACGAAGATTTCATTGCAAAAGAAGTTCTATAAAACTGATTCTCAAATCACAAATCCATGAAAATGGTTATTGATGAAAACAAGTACTATTTAGGGCAGAAAATAGGGGATAAGATCGTCAAAAAAAGAGCAAATTTTTGTAGTTTTTTTGTTTTTGTTGTTGTTGACATTACGGAAATAGTGGAAAAACTTGCGGGCAACCCAAAATTTTAGTTGACTCTAGTGAAAAAAAGTTAAGGGAATAGGCCTATTTCATATAAAGTTTTGGAGCGTCTTATTTTTTAATTATAGACATTATGAAAGTAGCCTTGACCTGAAATTAAGCCTTAAAAAACACATAAACCTGTGTCACAGGGTTAAATTTGTAACAATATCGAAGAGCGGACTTTGGTAAGAAGGTTTTTAATTGCCCGATGCTGTTTTCAATTGCATTTGGCCACCGCTTAATTACAAAAACCAGAATGGGAGAAATCAGAGTTGGCCTTTACCTTTGAGACCAAACCTGACTTTCATTCCTTCAATGTAATTTGTCCCTCTTTGTTCCGTCCGTTTAGCGCTCGAGATTGTCTGAACCACTACATGCGTTAGTTGTTAGTGCCTTCCAATTGGAAAGGGAGTGGTATGGTTCCTAGAGTTCATTTCGCCTTTCAGTGTTATGAATTCCACACAAAAACGCTTACCAAAACACAGAGTACTCGACTAACTTGCTGCGACTTGTGTCTCTTGGGGATCGGAGTCAACAATGTTTTCCTGTCTTTTTCTTATTATTAAATTTTTACATTATTTTTGTCAAGTTTTAAAAATTGTGCTCGACACCAGTATTCCAAGAATGAGTTGTTCAACCTTAACTCTTTAAAGTTGCAGGTTTCACTCAGAAACTGGACCTTGATAAAATCATTAAAAATCCCTTCTAAACAGCCTACACATAGGGATTTAAAATCTTGTTTTCAACCATCTAGTGATGGTGGTTCATCTGTCCGTCACATTACGACAATCATATCTTCATTTTGTTGTTCACAAGTTGTATGTTATTGCACATTCTCAACTCAATAAACATCAACATATGTGCAAAATACGGCTGCGAGACTAATTTGTAATAAATCCAAATTTTGCCACATAAATCCATTGTTATTTCATTTGTTTTGGTTGCAAGTGTCTTATTGTGTCGAATTTAAAATGTTGTTACTTGTTTTTAGATCACTGCACAAACTTTCCCCTATTGATCTTTGTAATCTTATTCATCTGTGTAAACACTTAATGTACTCAGTGTTCTGACCAAGTATTCTTACAAGTTCCTAAGACAAAGAATGGTATACATGTAGGTGATAGAGCTTTTGAAGTAGTTGTTCCTAGACTTTAGAGTGAACTTCCACTCATGATCAGGCTTCAAAAAACAATCAAGCGTTTCAAAAGCCATCTGAAAACATACTTTTTAACGAAGACTTGTAATTTATGATATGCAGATTGAGCTGCGAAATTTTCCGAGCCCAATCTAACTAATAAATAGTACCTACTGAACCCTTTTTGGTCAAACTAAATGCCTTTTTGTGGCAAAATTGTCAACAATTTAATCCGGTGAAATAAAATCTAGTAAAAAATACTTTGCTTATTTGATTAGGTGTGAAGAACCATTTCATTGGGAAGCATAGTGAGACAAGCTTCACAGCAGTCAACTGTGACATGATTCCTATTGAATGGGTGACAAGACGTGTTGCTACTGGGTCATTCTTGAAGCGTAACGCAGGTGTCCAAGAAGGATATCGCTTTGCACCAGTTAAGTTGGAATTCTTCTACAAGGTAACAACTTTTAAGTAATGTGCGCATGCATTTGAATAATTCTTTTTTTTATAAATAAATAAACAAACATGCACCTTTTGAAGTATTGTGAAGTAGGTTCTTTGATCAAGAATGATGAAGGTGGATAAGTTTGATTCCATTCAATGTTTTAGCCAAGTCAGCCATTATGAAAGTGACAGGCCTGTTGCCTTGAGTGATTTTTCAAACACAAAGTAGATCCGTTTTCAATAAATAACACCATGGGGTTTAGACCTGCAATCAGGGATCATCTAAACTCTGATGTGTTTGTTATACTTAATAAAAATCATATTCTTCAACACTGTAAAAAACACTGTGTGGACATGTGTAATCCACATAGTGTTTCAAGTCCACATAGTGTTTCAAGTCCACATAGTGTTTCAAGTCCCTACACTGTTCTCACACTAATGTGCATACATGTGAACACACACCCAGACAGACAGACAGACATCACATAGAGATGCTTTTGTGATTACCCATTTTCATATCTCAAAGAAATATTGTTCCTTGTCAACCAAAATTTGTCAAAAGTAAATAGGATACAGCCTGAAAATTCTTCATCAAATAATTGTATTGTTTTGGCCTCAATGCCTTGTATCCCCTGGAATTAATGAAGCCAGTGTACCAAATTGGCCTGCCCCATCCCTTCTGATCGAGGCCTGGCTGCAGCTAAACTAATGATTTAGATGATTGGCCTGTCCCATCCCTTCTGATCGAGGCCTGGCTGCAGCTAAACTAAGGATTTAGATGATTGGCCTGTCCCATCCCTTCTGATCGAGGCCTGGCTGCAGCTAAACTAAGGATTTAGATGATTGGCCTGTCCCATCCCTTCTGATCGAGGCCTGACTGCAGCTAAACTAAGGATTTAGATGATTGGCCTGTCCCATCCCTTCTGATCGAGGCCTGGCTGCAGCTAAACTAAGGATTTAGATGATTGGCCTGCCCCATCCCTTCTGATCGAGGCCTGGCTGCAGCTAAACTAAGGATTTAGATGATTGGCCTGCCCCATCCCTTCTGATCAAGGCCTGGCTGCAGCTAAACTAAGGATTTAGATGATTGGCCTGCCCCATCCCTTCTGATCGAGGCCTGGCTGCAGCTAAACTTATGATTTAGATGATTGGCCTGTCCCATCCCTCCTGATCGAGGCCTGGCTGCAGCTAAACTAAGGATTTAGATGATTGGCCTGCCCCATCCCTTCTGATCGAGGCCTGGCTGCAGCTAAACTAATGATTTAGATGATTGGCCTGCCCCATCCCTTCTGATCGAGGCCTGGCTGCAGCTAAACTAAGGATTTAGATGATTGGCCTGCCCCATCCCTTCTGATCGAGGCCTGGCTGCAGCTAAACTAAGGATTTAGATGATTGGCCTGCCCCATCCCTTCTGATCGAGGCCTGGCTGCAGCTAAACTAAGGATTTAGATGATTGGCCTGTCCCATCCCTTCTGATCGAGGCCTGGCTGCAGTTAAACTAATGATTTAGATTAATTCAAGTTTCACATGTGGCTTTTCAGCACTCTCCTTAGTCTTACTATCTTTGAATAAAAACCTAGAAGATGTATTTGTGCATGTAATTTCATGTAGGATGATGCTGCAGGGGATCCCCAGTGGTCTAGTGAGCAGATTATTGAGTCTAAACTCAGCTGTGGTGGTTTGGTGATTGGGCGTCATGAGGTTGATGTGATGAGTAAAATGACAGTTGTTATCTTTGAGGTGTTGGAGAAAGCTTGGATGTCTCTAGACTGCTCACTAATCGATATGAAAATTGAGTTTGGAGTCAGCGCTAAGACAGGTGAGTCTTTTTTGGGGTAAGCCACAACAATTTCTGCTTGGGCCTTAAGGCTTTCTGCTGAGTTCATGTGAGCAAATTATCCATTTCTTCAGGCCCGATACTTCACGCATATTACATGTAAGGCTGTGCATCCACGGGTATTTTTAGACCCGGGTACCCGAGGCAAGTCGGGTACCCGGGTACCCGAGTGGAAGCCCGGAAGTACCATTGTAAACAAAACATGCCCCGGCCACCGCGCCCCGGCCGTTCGTAAACAGTTTTGCACACACGTGAAAAAGTATCATGAAACTGTGATCTGTGAATCGCAGACTTCAAAATGGTTGTCAAGCTGCTCATATGTGTCGGGATGCTTGCACGCAAAGGCAGGGGGATTGGACAGGGGACTTGGCTGGAATATTATATTGTTGAAGAAGTTCCTTCAAGTATCGAGGAATCCTCCATGATTAGAATGTGATAATGTACATTTAAGGTTTATGTATTCATCCAGTTTCTATAAACAAAATGAGAAACTAAGATGACTTTTAAAAAAAGTTACTAAACATTACCTAATTAAAAAACGATGTATTTCGTTATTTAAATCATGCACCGCTGTCGTAATCAATTTCACCACTACAATTGTTGCTCCATTTTTACTGCCTGTAAATTGTTGTTCCATCTCTACTTGAAGTCACAATACCACACATCTTCATGCACGAAGCAGTGTGTGTGAAGCATGCAACCACCATACACAACACAGTTGTTCGTGTACATGTACATTACATACACATGTACTCATACATGAAACCTTGTGTGAGCCATTCATGCTCACAGTGCACTGCACTGGTGATCCTGCAGGTGGATGTGTTTTATTGGCTCGTAGCTAAGTTAGGCTGCCAATGCGTCAGGCAGTAGTTGATTTGAATATTGAAAAGATATTTAGTTGATTCTCAAGGAAAATTCTTAAAGAAGAAAATAATTGGGTAAATTAAAAGCAACCATTCCTTTATAAAGTGACAAATTTAGCAAATTAGATCAGTAACTTTACAACAAACAGACCTAGTCAAAGTTAACACAATGATCCTTGCAGGACTTCAGAAACTCAAAAGGCAGCTCTTATGAAATTTCTGTTTGTCCCAATGTCTGCTGGTTAATTGCGATGTCGGAAACGTTGTTTGTTTTTTGTTTTTTCCCCAAAACGTGCGGCAAAAGGTTTTGGCGGGTAATGAACCCGAAGAATTGGGACCGAGTACCTGGACAGTCGGTCGGGTACCCGGGTACCCGGGTACAAGTCACAGGCTTAAACCAGGTTTCCACTGGACTTTTTGTTTGTTAGAGAGCCGCGACTTTTCTGTAGAATGACAAAATTAAATCCAATGGGGACGCATGGTAAACTGACCTCCCTGTCAACTTACCGCAACCATGATGTAAAACTAACAGGCCGAAAGAGGTCGCGGAATTGATTTCATCGCAGCCACGGTAACTTATAAGGGCCGCTAAAAAGTCCAATGGGAACAGCTCCGTGCTGTAAATCTACCGCGACCACGCTGTAAAACGCTATGCAAACAACACCACTTCCTGTTTACGTCACTATACACAGAATGTGATGGGAAGACGTAATCTGAGACTTCAGTTTCCTTCGTTTTTTATTAAAGCTGCGATCCATTCTGCATCTAAAATTTGATCAATGTACTTGGATTTGCGGCAGCAAAACCCCAAACAAAACTGTTTGAGTGGGTCGCCATCAATGGCTTGCACTATTTAAAAACACTTTTCAAAATATTTCAAAGACTAAAGATTACGAAGGCTGAATAAAGATTAATTATAGAAGTTTAAGCAGTAAAAAGATGATATCGTCGATCTAATAAGAATATCGTGTTAGTCACGATATTTCGATATTTTATAAACCGAGTACATTCAAGTCTATTTGACTTTTTGTGTTTTCCTCACAACTTGAATAAAATTGTAATATTTACTTGATATAACGTATATGAAAAGTAGACATGTATTTAAAGTATTAGTGGTGTTACACCCGTCGTGAAGCAGAGCTCACTCCAAAAACGCACATTAATTGAAGTTCTGTAAAAAGGGATGAAATTACGAACAGCAATGAGTAGGACCTTCAAACTTTTATTCAAGGGTGTACATCTCACTGTCACATCATCCAGTATGGGGGGAATGCTGTGGGTGAGACCCACTACCCACTCACTGAGGTGTTTCCAGCCTTTTGATTGGTTTAAATTGGCTGTTGAAACAAAGGGGGCTGTCAAGCAGCTGTTGAAAAATTGTAATAGTTGAAAAGGAGGGGAGGGGCATAAACATAAGGGACCTCTATAGTGGTATAGACTTAATTTATTTAATTTCTCTACTAAAGACAATTGTTCACTTTATTGTAAGTGTGTGTGTAAATAAATGATGGAAAGTTGTTTCATCATCCATACCATAATCCCTGCTCTGCATCCATTTGACACGTGGGCAATTTTCTCCTGTGCAATTTTTACAAGGGCCTCCCAGTAGGCACAGTCCGAGGATATTACTTGGCCTTAGGAGCAGTCTATAACAGATTTCAAGATGGCTCCAGCATTTCAACCAACAGAGCATTAATTAGCTCAGCTCTTCCAAGAAAGGAGCTACTACTGCATAAGACCTTGGGCAGCACTGTTGGGCAGGTCGTTCATTCCCTTCATTCCCTTAGCAAGTTCCATCCATTTCAACTTCTAGCTCGGGCTTCGCTAATAGATTTGTCTGTCAAACTTTCTTTGTGGCAAGATAACTCTTTACACCATAACTGTCGATCATGAGCATATCAAGTGGGGGAACTTGGTGGGGTCTGCCTCATCTTTAACTCCTTTCTTTACAAATTTAAATTCCCTTGTACCAACCACCAGATAATTGTATCCCTTATATCAAGTCAGATTCAACGTAAGGGAAGGATGCTCCCAAACGTTGACTTCAACCCCTAACTTCAACCCCTAACTTCAACCCCTAACTTCAACCCACATGGGGTGGCCTCCTCAGCTACCATTTTCTGATGGGATAGTACATGTAAGGGCTAATCTGTTCAACTTACTCTCAATGGACCATCACATTCAGTCACTCCCTGATTGTTTGTCCTTGACTGTTTTGCTTCTTAACACAGCCTACAGCGTGAGGTGGTTAAAAAGAAAATCATTGTTTAGCAATATTTTTCTCAAAATGTAGCTTGAAGTTTGAAAGTTCTTCAAAGTTTGCCCTTGCTTGGCTCATTTGTTAAAAGGTTATACATAAATGTATTTTATATTCAGACACTATAGAAACTTCATATAAATCAACAGAAATTAATATTCAATTTTCCACTGTTACTCACACCTTGTACAGTATGTTTAATTTGTATGTTAAAATGTTCACTTGCATTTGGTAGATTTGAATTGACACGTCTAACCTTGAGAACTTGTATACTGTAAAGCTACACACATTAAATACAAAATTATATTTTTCAATTAATTTTTAAACCATTGACAGATTCTTTACCTAATGTCTAACATAAATTTGCTTTCTTTCTCAACTCAGTTGAATCGTGGTATTAGTGCTGCAGGCTTACAAAAATCATGAGATGTTGCTCTACACAACCTTGACTTATATGCATCCATAATTTTCTTGGTCAGCTTTTGACACTTAATATTTATCTGACAGCGTGGGACCACCCAAGATTGTAAAGAATAAACAAAATTAAGATTATTCTGATGGTCACTTTAATCTAACCAGTCATTGATTGCTCTTGGAGTTGCACTTTACTTGCCATAGCATGTTGTATTTATAACTTTGTTAGAAATAACTTTGATAGAAATCTCCCAGTATCTCAATATTTCACTGTAAAATTAACAAAATATTTTCTGGCCACACAGAAAATTTAACTTAATGATTTATTTTCTTGCTAATTTTGTTTACCTCTCTGTTGAAACTCTTTTGAATAAGGTTTAAAAATAGGTTTTTCCAAGTGATTGAGAATTTAAATGTCAATAAACTAATTTAAGCTGCAGTCTTACCTGCCTTCAGATTGTTCAAAGTTTTAACCCTGTTTCTGTAGAACAATCTTTGTTAACAAGTATTTGTACATACTTAATGATAGAAAAGGTTGTTACATGGATTGATTTGGTGTAAACATTCTAAACATAGATCTTTAAAAAGTTGTAACAAAATAATATGTTACCTACCACAGGTGAAATCGTTTTGGCTGATATTATTGACAGTGATTCATGGCGCCTATGGCCAAAGGGTGATCGTAGACTCATGAAGGATAAACAAGTCTATCGAGATTTCAAAGAAGTGACAAGTGAGGGCTTGCAACAAGTTATTCGGAACTTCCAGTGGGTTGCAGATCAGCTTGATGTAAGTACATAGTATACAATTATAATAGGATATGATCAAGTCTGTCTTGTCAGAAGTATGCACTTAGTGATCTGGGCCAGATTCTGCACTTGGGATCAGTATTATTCACCTACAGGGCAAGCGCTGAATTTCTGCACTAGCTGTGTTCAAGCATGGAGGTAGAATTCTACCTCCATGGTTCAAGTGAAGAATGCATGGTAATGTGAACTACATGTATGCACGCACACAAGCAGAAATTCCCTGCATACCCGTGAAATACACTTGGCAGAGCGCGGAATTCCCTGCTTCCGTAAGTGCCGATTTTTTGCTTCTGGTAAGCAGAGCTATAAAATTGGGCACAGGTTGCGTGACACCAAACTTTGGTTGTGGTGTAATAATTGGATTTGCCCACTAAATGTATAGAAGACCTTGTAGGAGTAAGAGGGCTTTTGGTACATTTTGCAGCCAAAAATAATATGTAATTTTGTGACAGTTGCATAGTGGGTATACAACGTACAGAAACCAAGCAAGCAACGCGTAATGTGTATTGAAATGCATGGCTGCTTCCTACCTTGCATGAGAAGCACACGGAAGCTGCCATGCGTTTCAATACACACTGTGCTTCGCTTGCTTGGTTTGTTTACATTGTATACCCACTTGTATACCCACTATGACTCACAAGACTCCAATTGCCAATTGTGTCTATTGACGGCAGTGGCTATGGCTGGATCACTGAAAATAGCTGTTCTTCAATTGACCATAGCCATAGCTGAAGTTGATGGAGTTTGATGTGGTCTTATATTCTGGGGTGGCTGATACACCTTTCTAGAAGCACTAGTTGCACTAGATCACTCACTCAACATCAACACTCATTTTTTCTGCTTTATTTGGTATTATTTTTCTCCTAGTCTTTCATCCCATCTCCGAAAGGACAAGCTGTAGTCATTATGGGTTCACCTAGTGATATGGCACATGGGGAGAAGATACGTGATGTGTGTCGGAGCTTTGGATTCCCATGTCATCTACGAGTAAGCTCTGCCCATAAGGGAACTGACGAGACATTAAATATACTAGCTCAATATGAAGGTATCGCAATATTAAATGTTGAATATTCACCTTGCATTTTAAATATCCACATTGTTTATCTGCCAGACAGAATAACCACTAACTTTTTAGCAGAATTCTTCAGCTTGATATAATTTATGATCAGGCCGTTCCAATTCTATTAGTTGGTTTACTGATTGCGGCATTTTACTTTGTACAAAAATCGGGGGGAAAATACAATTTTTTGGAATCCATACTTTTTGTTTTTTATTTAAACTGTTTCGCCTGGCTACAAGTATTTACACTTTGGTCAGATTATTTTTTTTTTAAAATGTAATAAATTGACTTTTTGTAGAGACAACGCGTTGCAAAAAACCCATAACATCGAGTTACGTTTCGATTACACATAGCTCGGCCAAATGGATGAGCTTCTCCGCCTGGTTGGCCAGGCCTGGCACACAGTTGCGAGGACGGTTCATAAGGGCTAGCTAACTCAGTACCTCCCTCATGTTTCGTTATAAAATACACACAGCGCAGTGGGCTGTGCTTAATAGTGAGAACAGCCCATGTGGACTGTTTGGTGTGCAGGCCAGCGGCCCTGGGGTTGGGTGTTAGATGGAACGTGTAATACACGATGTAAACGAACTGATACTTGATGATGTCAACAAAATGCCAAATCACAAAGGCAAGCACAAGTAAAGAACCATTAATCTCCATTTGATAAATTTTGGTAGGTAGTCCAGAGTTTTAAGTAAGTGTGCCAAATAAAATGTTCTCACAACCCAAAAGCATCTTTTGTTGTAGATCCATACATGTGTTTGGTGGCAGAATAATAAATAAATCTCAAAAAGAGATAACAAAAGATTAATAATGGTCATAAAAAGAAATTTGAAAGATGCAAATTACTTTAATACTAATAGGCTTATTAGAACTGACATGGAATTGCGAGATGGAGGTACATCCCAGTATTAGGCAGATCTTATGGTTATCAGCCAACACATCGGATTTAGACTCTTATCAATTTTCATATTCTAGGAAGCTACATTTAATCACTACCTCTATAAAAACAACAGATATATCTTAAAAAGACTGCAACAATTTTGACTGGGAAGGGTGACTCTTAATCTCAATTTGATACATTGCTGTGGAAGGAGAATAGTATTGTATTATATCATTAAGTCACTTCTTGTTGAACTATGTAGATCATACTTGGTGCATATCAAAGATTATAAAGCACCAAGGGTGCACAATTGGAAACTGGAGCTCTATCTCTTGTTGGAATGTGAAATACACATGAGTGTCATTTCAGCAAGCAAATATTTTGTTATCCATTGATAGCAATGGTCATTGTCTGCACTGATCTATTGTTGCATCAAAAGAGGTGCTTTTTGAAATGGTGTCCAGTATATTCTGTTCGAAATTGTACATCCCCATTGCCTCATCAATACAAACTAAGTTTATTTAATAGATTTTATGCTAACAGTACACACAACAACTTCTTGATATGCTGTCGCACTTTTTGGTGTGACCTTCAAATCCAAGATGGCTGTTCCATCTTTTTAGGTGACAGTATTTTGATCAAAACTTATAATAGAAAAATGTTTTTCAAGGAATAAACAATTGAGATAATGTCATGTTTTTAGTCTGATTTTTGAGCTGAATTTAAATTAAATTTGGAAAAGCCCAGTGTTCCATTTATCAAAAAGACACACGACATCTAGGTTTATTTATTTTATTTTATTGTCTTGCCTTTAACAAAATCATCAACCAATATTACATAAGAAAGTCCTTCTTTAATTGACATAATATTGAAAACTAATATTACAATGTTATCCGACCACAAAGTAAAATGTTTATATCCTGCACTGTGAGGGGGGTTAGACACTTTGTAACTCTTCAAACCCAAACTGTTCAAGGATGAATAAGATTGTTATATATCTTTGCAGCTACAGGGATTGCCACTGTCTTCATAGCAGTTGCTGGTCGTAGTAATGGGCTTGGTCCAGTCCTATCTGGTAACACCTCATTCCCTGTCATTAATTGCCCTCCAGTCAAAGCTGAATGGGGACCTCAAGATATTTGGTCATCTCTACGCCTTCCTTCTGGTAAGATTTCAGTTTACAGTCATAACCCATATAAGTATTTTGTTTTAATCACTTACCAGCAGGAATTCCAACTGTTGTCCATACTCACACTCAGGATTAATTTTCAGAATTTCTGGAACAATTTTGTTGCGGAGAATATCATTGTCACAATAAAACCATTCCTGAACCTTATAAAGGCAAAAACATTTACAGAAAATGCACTGGGATTTCTTGTTCTTTTTGGAGACAATGTGGACTTTGTTCACCTTGAATTGGCCAAACCTTGGCCAGAAGACATGGTTGAGAAACGACCAAGGCATGCTAGAATCTGGGACTTAACAGTGGTAAAAAATGGCGTCAGCCTGTCCATCTCTGGTAATCCTCATTTGTCCAACAAAAGGATGAAGGTCTACACAATAACCCTTAGAAAAGGGGAGATCTCAAGCATGAATTCCAGTGAATTCCAGTGCCCTTTGTTCCTCTTTTGTATGGAGCAAATGAAGGGTAACACAGTGAGGGCATTGCACTGTTCACGCTACACAATAAAATGACTGAATGTGTTTGCCAAAAGAGTCCCTGGACATTGATTTGAAATGGGTTAATCAGGTTCTGTTTGCCTGTCCCTAAAAGTGTAATCTCTAAACACATTTTCTGGAAGTAACTGGTTAACAGTAATATACTTTACAAAAGTCAAGGTTGGTGTCCATTCAAATGTAACATACATGTACTACTGAAGAAAGCAAAATTTAAGGGAGGTATCATATAAACACTTACATTTGTAATTAATTGTTTCCCCATTTGTTACACAAGACAACTTGGTCGTATATGCAAACTGTATCCAGGGCCTTTTCATCATGTTGAAAGAACTGGGGGGTGGGGGCAACATATTTTCAAAGGAAACGATTGCTCTAGCAGTTTGAAGAAGAATTTTGTTTTTTAATAATATAGCACATTGGGCATGAAATTTTGTATTCGGAATATGGTAAAAGAAAAAAAACAAAAACACCCCCAAAAACCAAATAATTTTTGACCCCAATGGCATCAATGCAGTTTGCCTGAAAATTAGTCTGGCCAAACAAAGTAAGCTCACAGCAGTCCTACATGATACAGTTTTTCTACGTACATTTTTTATTGTTGCAAGAAAACTTTCAAGGGACTATGTCAGATTTATTCAAAAAAATCACTGCCATCCACAACTATGGTCTTGGCCATGCACAAGGACCATTTGCCTACTAGAGGTTGATATTGCCTGGTACACCAACACATGTTGTTGAGCATGAGTACCAGTTAATATCGGCAGCTAGTCGACAAAATGGTTGTGTGAACTTGACCCATATTGTTTTGGGTTATTTGTGCAGGATTGTGGAACTGACATTTAATTTCACTTTCACCAAGTTTCTAAAAGAACTTATAACAAGCTCAAAATGAGGTACTTATAAGTTTATGGACAAATGATTATTAAGTTTACTAATGAAGAGATTTTCTTTGCAACATGGGGGCTTCTTACTTTATGTTAATCAAAGCAGAAGTTTCATAATCCAGTGTTGTTGGAAGCCCACTAGCCATAGTAGGACGTCAGTCTCTGTTACTTTGCAGTGGTCTATAAAACTTCTCTGCAACATTAGTTGTTTTCCCCTAAATTTACCTGGTGTTGGAAGCTAAAAGTGTGCTCATATATTCCCAGTGATTTAAACTATTCTTTGAATTATTTAGTATATATTTCAAAAAGTATCTGATTTTGCTTTTGATAGAATTTATTAGGAAAATAAAATGCAAACTCGTAAATTTTGCTTCAAACATCAGCTACTAATTGAGGCCATTGTAGTGCAAGCTCCTCTTGTATGACTTACATGATGCCTGGCATATTGCGACGATCAAATCACACCACAGGGAAAAGAACCATACGCTGTTGAAACACAATATCTACCACTGGACACTTCCATAGAAAACAATTCTTCCAATTACTGTGAATGTGCAGGGGCTTGACACAACTTGAACAGAATACCATTTGAATCATTCACACAGGATTTGGTGTACATGAAACTGCATTATTTTCATTGTGACTGAAAAATACACAAAAGTTCCACTAAGACAGCGCCCTCTCTCATAGTTGCTATGCATATTTTGCACAAGTCTCAACACACAAAATCAGTGCAAGAAGTTCCAATGGAGTTCAATTTTCTGACAAATTATCACCCAAGGATAAAATTAACACTTCTGAGTGTACAGTCTTGGAATTCCGGAATTAAAGAATATGTGAACAAAGCTTTAGCTTCTTCATCAGATATAATGTATGAAAGATTTTGTTTTAAAGTTTTATAATGGCAGGGGGAACTTAGTTTGCAATAAAGGAGTCCAACCCTGGGCCTGCAAATGTACCAGCTACATGTACAAACACTGTAATGTACATTGTAGCTGTTGTACTTGTTTGAGGAAGAAAAACAAAACTTTGGTCAGACCATTTTGGAATCCAGCAAGAAAATTACAAAGTAATTTTCAGCTTTCTTTAAATTAAAGCCTTTATCTTTAACCATGGCAACTAACATTACCGTTTATCAGAAAGGCTGCAGAAGCTTGACTTCCTACAGGCACAGTTTGGAAGAGAACATGCATCTGTTTCTACCAACTTTTAAGAGCTTTCAAAGAAAGGGGGCACGCAACAAAACAATATTGCAAACATTCTTTATCAGTTGAGTAATTAACATATTGCCTTCAAATGCCCTAGAGTGTACAAGGTCACTATTAAAGGTCACATGGTCTACATACTGTTTTTTATTTTTAAGGAAAACTGCAGGAAAAATAACAAACATCATAAAATAATAATTAGTCATTGCTCCACTTCAACCAAAACAACGATTAAACATTATGATTATGCTGTGTCAGGTGCTTAT
The DNA here is from genome assembly GCA_023634235.1 of Pisaster brevispinus. Lineage (NCBI taxonomy): Eukaryota > Metazoa > Echinodermata > Asteroidea > Forcipulatida > Asteriidae > Pisaster > Pisaster brevispinus. Next base: position 7,918,286 of record JAMKCF010000005.1, on the reverse strand, counting down.
ACCAACTGAATAAGCCTTTTTACTTTCATGAGATTCTTAAACTTGATTTTAAGGAAGAGACATTGAACACTTATTGTTGTATCTTGTATTGATCAATTTAGGCCTTGGATGTAGTACTGTCATGTCAGCTGATGGAGCAGCATGGTGTGCAGCTCAGATGCTTTCCCTGACTGATCATGTAATCTGGAGTACTATTCATGCCCGTCAAATGAATACATGGCTGGCACTTAAAACGGCAGACAACAATCTCCAGACTGCTGCTGATACAGACTAGATCTGTCACAGTTCAGCACCAGCAAATAAGGTTACTTATCTACGTATTAAATACTAAGGTCAGACCTTTTTTTCATTACAGGCGATTATTTTTGAAAATGTAGTCCTGTATTGGTTTGGAAAGGATGGTAATAAATTGTTGTTGTACAAATTCTTCATGGTAAACATTTGCCTGAAATACTGTCAAAGTCAAGGAAATGACTTTAAAACACCCACAAATCATCCATTTATTTTATTACTGTTAACTGTTTTGTTTTGTTGTTGTTAAGCTTTCACCTAATTTGTACCACCTCATTTGCTGAAATTATGGGGGTGTTTTTGTATGTGTGTTTATTGAAATGTAGAAGTGAGGAATCAATTAACCCATCAGTGATGTACTTTTTCTTTAATCATTGCAATACATTGTGTACAGTGTGAATAAGTCTCAACTATCAAAATTCTAATTATCTTAGTTTTTTACCCAACACTAAAAATTTAAAAACATGGACTTTACCATTTTATACACTAGGTGTAGTCAACGGAATGGCAGCCAGATTTTTTGACATACATGCAACTAGTAAATTTGTTTAAAAAGTTTTTCGTACTTCTGAGTATTCAGTATTTTCAGTGGCAGTGGATTTTATGTGGCAAGTCTTTAGAAACCTTGTGTCTTAAAGTTTCACCAAGAGAGAAGTGTTGTCACATTGTACACATTTTTATCCATTATTTGTATAATGTGACTCTTTGGAAAATTCCAACAATAAAATTCAAGGCTTGTGTTTGTCAAAAAAAACACCAAAAAAACCTTACATATGGTTGGTTCGTATAAGTTTATATTCATTCTAATTATTTTATTTTTCTAGAGTGAGGTGCATATTGTATCAACCACTGGTGCCCTGAACTTTCAAATTAGTGTTCCTATTCACCTTACTGAATTTTCATATAGTCAAATTACATGTAAATGGTCTCAAACGAAGCTCAGATTGGTATTTGACCTTACAATGTAAAACTTCCTTATAAGGATTGTTCCATTTGGGGTTAGGAGTCAGGGAGATCGAGAGAGCTACTTCATTATTATTTATGTGAGCTGAATAACTAAAAAGAGTGAAATAACAAATTTTTGTAATATAAAAATAATAACCCAACTGCAAGAGGATTTTTTAATATCTTTTGGAAAGACTGGCTTTGTGATCGCTGGGGTTGTTCATGATATAAGCACAATGCAAAGCTGAGCACGAACTAAAGGTACAGCGTACTCTTGACAACAAATCTTGATGTTTTTCTCTTTAAATAAAAATTTAAATAACAAGAATGTCCAATTCCTCAATCTTGAAAAAGTTGTTAAAATAAAACATGACACCACAAAACGTCTTGACAGTTGTCACATGTGTTACTTAAAAAAAAATTAATAAATAAATATAACCATGAAAAACAAGCAGCAGAATATCCCTTTGGGATATCTTGTTTCAATAGACAATGCTCACTCACTAGAAGGTGATGAGTCATGACCCATAGCATCATACTGTAGTCACATTCTTACTTGACCATTGACGGGGACCAGGCACTACAAGATTATTATTGTCCCTGGCCCAAATGACGGGATTGAAAGACATTGTCTCCTTTACCATTGCCTATGCCATGGGGTGCTTAGGGGGAGCCAACTCTATTGTAAAAATTCCTAGCGTTGTGTCTGCCGGCTAAGTAAAGATGCATAAATTAAAACAAAATGTGTGATTATAAGTGAGTCATTTGTCGACCCAGGTAATTTTTCATTTGTTGATACATTTGAAAAGAGCATCATCTATGCTTTAATACTGTTTAAGCCCCATGTTGATACCTCCTTTGGTTTAAAATTGTAAAAGTAGAAACACCAAGAGATGCAAGAAAATGAAACTGAAAAAGGGGGTTTAAAGTAAAGTTGTTTGTTAAACGTACATTGGCACATTTTCTTTCAATGCTAAATTTAACCCCTTTTTGATGTTATTTATCAGGAAGGAAGTTGCCAATATAAAATAAGATATATTTTGACATTGAAATTTTAAAAAAATCTTGTTGAAAATTTCACCCCAATGGCCTGTTATGGCTTGTTTCTCCATGGTGATATTTCTGACAAACAACTCATTGCATCACACATAAAAAACGACGCCATCTAGCCAGAGGATGAGGTCAGCTGCTTCAGTTCTAATCCAACCCAAAGCCTTGACCCCTGTCATGTCGCACTGCTATGTGACCCTTTCTCTAGATTTAAAATGTTTGCATCTGTGTTTGGGAAAACAAAACAGACAACTAATGATAAATAAAGGCCAATATCAAAATGCAAATTATTTAATGTAACTTTGACATTTGCACAATTAAAATCCATTTTATTCAAGATATAAAACAAATGAAAAATCAGTACAAAGTTAATACTTGTATGTGAAACTTTAATCTGATGAAACAGTGTAATGAAATATTCTAAAGAAATATTTAAACCAAAATACCCAAGACTACATTTATTTCACTAAATATAAGATTGGATATAATCCAAGCTCAATGCAACATTGTATTATCACCAGTACCAAAATTTACACAACAAACTCTGCAATCAGGCATGCTGAAGAAGCCCCTTGGTAATGCCTCATAATGTTGACTTCAAGAAAATCAAGAGTCTTGGTTATTTTCAACGAATTATAGGTTTTCCCGGCCAATTTCAGAATTTTTCTGATAATTTTCATTTTTTGAAGCCAATCAATTTCACATACCCAGGGGAACAAATTGATGTTTTTGCTTTTGGAGTATTCAATGTCATGTTAGTGCATTCAAAACTTGCATTGTAGCATTCTTACATTAAGTTTTTGACATCTTTTATTGTTTGAAGCATTCAAATTAGTAAAGGCCTAGGCGCAATAGACGCACATTTAATTTCTTATTCATTGTGGGCAATCATTTCCACTGTTTTGGAAATTAAAATTTAAACTACTGTAAATTTATGTATTTTTATCTTTTTTCCTAAGGTCAGTTTTTCAACTTATTTGTCTTTTAAAATGTAGTGTAACAAATAAGTTGGGTTTCGTCACTAAATATTGAAATAAACAGGGATGTGATTTCTCCGTTTTTAACTGGAAATCCTTTTTTTTTTTTTTTTTTTACCCCCACCCTCCAAAAAAAAAACCCCCAAAATTTAATTAATTTTATTTTCATTAAGACCATAAAAAACATGAAGATAAAACCAAATAGAATGCCCCAGAGTTCAGATTAGGGCTTTTAAAACAAAAGATAAATGCATGTAAGTAGGCTTCGAGCTTGCAAGTTTTCACCCTCGCAAGCTTTCATGCTTTGCGCTCACAGCCTATCTATCACATCTCTGAATAACAAAGTTAAGAACTTTCTTTTTCACTGTGATTTCCCTCACTTGTTTAAAAGTTTGGACACACAAATCTATGAGGGGCATCTTTATGTTGATAGGTTTACTTATCATTTTATGCTGTTTTGTTTCCTTCTATTTGGACGTGTTTTGGTTAAATACATTTATTGCTGGTGCATTTGATGATCTGTTGATGTGCTGGTATCTTGGCATGTTTGGGAATAGTTGTACCATCGGGCACACGGTTCCACATGTTTAAGACGTCACAATTATGCTGCTTACTGCTTGGCTTTTTAAGTATATGACAATCAGACAGCTGGGTACATTCTGAAAAGATGTTTGAAAAAAGTTGATATATGTTTGGCCCATTGATGAAAATGAATGCACGGTCAACATTGCTGCCGGTCCAGACAAGATTAAATGAACATTGTGATACTTTTAATTTGAATGCATCTTATAGGACATAGCATGCTCAGATAGTAAAACTGAATGATTCTTTTTTTAATTGTTGATTGACGGTCTGCATGAGCTATCACTTTAAGTCTAAAGTGAATTATTCAGGCACCACAATGAATGAAAAGTTAGTGAAATAGAACAGGAAAACCTAACACAGATTTTAAAGCAGGAAGGTAAAGTTTGTTTTTGTTTTACCACTGACATAAATTCATTTAGAACAATATCATAAAACAGATTAACTATGAAAACTACACAATATTTTTTTTAAATTTTTTTTTTCCTGCGAGTGTGGCCATTATTTGATGTAAATTCATTAACCTGCAATTAAAGACTTGGGCAGAATAATGTCCTATAATTTGTCCACTTAATAATTAAAGAAAACAGGCTACTTTAGAGTTATTTTTGGACACAATTCGCCTGGCGTCATCAACCCAATCATTTAAATTGCACCATATTGGGAGTCATTGTCCTTATGTGTTAAACAATTTAGTGCGCATTTTAGGCGACACTTCAAGTTTTGTACACTTACAAAAAACTTAATGTGCAATTTGACTCCCAAAATGGCCACCGCGGCAGACTTTCTACTGACTACAGCCAAGTGTAAACACTGGCGCAAGGGTCAATAGAAGATTTATTTCATCAAAAATCAAAATAATTTCTTTTCAGGTAGGAATTATTACTGGTCCAAATGATCCCAGTGAGAAATTGGTTGCCTTAAATTGCAAAAACATTGTTATTTTTGCTTTCATCAAATGTATGTATCTCTTGCGCTCTAATGATTTTGACAGCCAACTACATAACAATTATAACATACCAAAATGAAAAAGTCACAAAGTTACCTTTTCTGCACAAAGTTTACATGTAAATGTAAGTTTGTATATATGTACATTAACCAGGGTATGTGACAACGCTGTTTCAATAGTGCAATGTTATTGATATTTGAAACAAATTTCACAAGTTAAACCCTTTCAGTTGGTATGCCAACTGCGAACTATAAATTTTTGTTGTAATGAAAGTTTACCACTGCCATGACCTTTTTCGACTGGAACTGGGTCAACTGATGTGTTCAGACAGCTTGCATACCTTTTCTTTTCTAAAAACCACATCTCTTAAATCATAACCACAACTCATAAAATATTTGTACCTCTTGAAATTACTAACCACCTCTCTAAATTTAGGATCAACATTAGGATCTACAAATAGTGCACTATTGAAACATGTACATTGCAAACTGTTTGTTTGTTTGTTTAGGTTTTTTTGGAACAAAACGTTACAATATACAGCTTTTCAGCAAGCCACATTACCATGCCTTGAAATTTGCCAAAAACAGCCACAACACTTCTTTTTATTCGGAAACAATCTTGTTCCAAGGTAGGTTTTCTCCAATGGGGTTTTAATACTTGAAATTAATTGATCTGCTCACATTTCATAAAGGTGTTGGGATAGCTGCTATGTGTGAAGGGCTTGTACAGAGGAGTGACAAGCGCATTAAGTTGTCATTATGACTGTCATTTCATTTCTTCTGGTTGTGAAGCCAAGGACTCTCAGGAAAGCGAACTTGATCACTATATTAACCAAGAACCCCATGGAGAGAAGACAAAGAAGGAAGTATTAGTTTTAGGTGTGGGAGGAAAACCCCAGAGAAATATTTCCCCTGGGGAAAACCCACGCAGTCAGGTAGGGACTAAAAACCCAATCCACATAGTGCCCCCAGCGTAATTCAAACTGAGGCACGGGAAGAAACCACTACACCAACCCAATCACCCTGTCCATGACAGACATAATAAAACAGAATAAAGGGGAAAAATAAGAATAATAAATGCTGTTTGTTTAATGTTTGACAGCTGACTCTAACCTATGTCTAAACTACACGTCACAAATTAAAGAAAAGAAGACTTGGAAACTTGCAACTCGTCAAACTGCAGTAAACTCTAAACTATAACTACACTATTACAGACCATTTTGAGAGGATGTAATTGCCATTGTACTCTACAGCCATCATTAGATTATTGATTCCTTTCTACTGTGAAGTAACTGACTGTAATTAAAGCATACATAGTCATGTCCCTTTTTAACTGCAAATTAATTGTACATAGCTTAACTCTCCCATACACTCGTACCACAGACTGCCACAAAGTACCATACCTTCCAAGCTAACATTGGGTTCATGAATGTCTTCTTTTTGTACAGTATGAATTGGAAACCCCATAGCTTGTATACAGTGGACTTGGCCTCCACAGTCTCGTGAGGGTGGAAGTTTGAGGCAAGAGCCAGTTGAGCAGGAGAGTATACCAGTAGTAATTAATATATGAGAACATGTTTGAATAGTATATGTTTTAACATGATTTTTTCTGTCTCCTTTGAAATTTGAGTTATTTGTAAGAAAATCCTTCAAGTGTAACAATACTTGATCGACTTGTAACCTTGTCAACCAGTAGTCACCAATCAATGCAAGTAAAAGTACTATTTGATTGAATATGTAATCCTTTTCAAGCAGAAGTCAACAATCAATGCAACAGATTGCAGGTGCATAGTTATTCCCCTCTTCCAAATCTAACTTTGGAGTCTTAAAAGAAAGATGCAGGCTGGTGCAACGCTGAGCAGTAGTGTCCACATGTCCTGTCATCTCACTCCAGCAAGACTCATCAAAGTTTGTTGGAAGAGCACACACACTTTATTCTTTACGTGTTCGTGTCTTTCCTTTCCTTGGTGATTTCCTGCATCAAGAGTGAATAAGTTGGGTTATTTGACACAGATTCATCAGCACATTATTACATACTTCAAGAAAAATTCTACTTATACACATGTGACATAAATGAACCAGCCAAATTTTACACTACTTCATTGCACATTACAGAGTCCTAAAAAAGAAACCCTAAAACAAACAAACATACACCAATGAATACGTACCAATAAACAAACCAGAGTTTTTAAGCTGAATTGCTCAGTAACCAATAAACATTTAGTTAAGTGTGTCCCGAAGAGTGTGTTTTGAAAGCTCAAATTTATCGTCTTTCAAACGATACCAGCAAGTCACACTGACTGATCAGGGACAATCTAAATTGGCAAAGTTAGAACTAACTTAGTTCAGGATGAGGGGTTAGCTGTGGATGCAAACTTTCAGGCTGCATTACTGAATACCAATTCTTTCCTGCTGTAGTACCACAACTTCTACCAGAAAAGAGAAGAAAAGTCTTGAAATACAGTTCTGGAAGGGTCACTTCAGACTGTTTTGGCCTCTCTTCGGTGACAATTGACAATGCCAACTTGGTGTCAAAACACAAAGACCTGGAAATTCAGTTGTTGTTTACTACTAAATTTGCTGGTTGGCCTTAGCCAAGCACTGAAACAATGACATATAATTGGAGATCACTTTTTGAACATACCTTGATCAAAAGGCATCTGCAGCAGGGTATTTTTGTTCAAATCTTCCCTTAAACTTTCTTTGCAACCACAACAATGCCATACTTTACAAAGTACTTTGGGTCTGCACTCATTACAGATCATGTTAATGGACATTCCACACACACACATTGAGAGAAGGGGTTAGTAACATTCTAATATTCCCAAACCGCCATTGAGTATCGTCTACAAACCACTTCCATACAGCAGACTTCAACTGTCACTGGACAACTTTATGAATGACATGGACCTTCTCCAGTTCTCCCTGGTAACTAACTACTCTTCAGTGATTGTAATGTGAGTTCTCCCTGGTAACTAACTACTCTTCAGTGATTGTAATGTGAGTTCTCCCTGGTAACTAACTACTCTTCAGTGATTGTAATGTGAGTTCTCCCTGGTAACTAACTACTCTTCAGTGATTGTAATGTGAGTTCTCCCTGGTAACTAACTACTCTTCAGTGATTGTAATGTGAGTTCTCCCTGGTAACTAACTACTCTTCAGTGATTGTAATGTGTACAGAAACGACCACTCATTCTGATGTTTGTCAGCTGTTTGGACATACTATCTGCCCATCTTCACCAAAATGTTGAATCCCCCACATACATGCATTGCCACATTCAAGACCATGTTCTGTCTTGCTTTGATGATAACCATATGAGTAATGCAAAACTCTTGATAACTTTATGTCAAATCAATATTGCATTTACTTCAAAATTAACTAAAGTAAGCCAACTCCAGAATGTGTTGAATATACAACAAACCACAGAGACATATGCGCGCACCTTTCAAATGCTTTAAAGATCAACTCAAACAAAATTAAAAATTGTGTTTTTGTTGTAGACAGGTAAACGAGTGCATTTAATGATTATACATGAGAGGAACTCAATAAATATTGTATCATGTTTTAAAAAACCATTTGATCAGTGGTATGCTGGGCAAACAGGCCGAGTTTCCTGAAACGCCCTTAAGTGCCTAGGAATCAAAACAACACTGTGACAACATACTGCGGACTCGTGTTGAACCCCACACAAATGGGTGTTATTACATGCAATCAAGCATTTCTAAAATGAAAAGCTGATTAAAATGTCGAAAAGCAGGGACAGGACAAAAAGGGCATCCGGTTTTGAACAAATGGCAGTAAATCTCATGATGCAGTATTATTCCAGTCAGCAAATCTGATGCCTTTTAGAAAGCCTTGAACTTTTTTAGACTGATTTTGTGTCACCAGTGAATTATTTAATTCAAATAGTAGTTTTATGGGCCAGGGTTGGTTTTACTTTGTGTGTGAGTAGATCTTGATACATTTTTATGAACAGCCAACAATGCTTCAAATAGGAAACCAGAAAATAGTCAAATATGAGGCTAAAACAACATTATTTTGTTCACTCAAAAAATAATATTAGTCTGTGCAATTGAAATAATATTTGTGTGTGTTCACTCACTTCAAATCATTTTGCTCACTCAAAAAAAATGTAGTCAACTCAAAATCATCTCGGTTACTTGCAAATGTTTCAAGAGCACAAAATGTTTTCACAAAAAATTATTTTCAAGCTTCTACATTAGTTTATTTTGAGCTTACAAAATACATTATTTTTGTTTTCATTAATTTCAAGCTTCTACATTAGTTTATTTTGAGCTTACAAAATAAATTATTTTTGTTTTCATTATTTTATTCCCACCATAGTCCTTTTAGGTGCTCTGTAGTAACAAGCCTTGATGTATGAACAACTTAACAGTAAAGCTTTTATAAAATAACTGTTTTGATGATCCTTTCATAGAAACCATTCAATGACCATTTTGACAACTTGAAGTCCTTTCCAATGTTGTTAACAAAGCATCGCCAGATTCCTCAGAAAAGGAAGGAAAAAAACCTAGAACAGCGAAGCTGCCATGGCGAGCTGCCAATCAACCGCTAGAAAAACAAAAGACTACTAGAAAAACCAATCATTTGATCAACTGATGTTAGGAATGGGGACATTAAAAAACTTGTATACACTTGACCACTGCCTATTGGTTTAAAATGGGAGTAACAGAGGGAATCAGGATGGGTGAGGGCCGACTGAGAAGAGAAACACATCGGCATGGGGACTCACTGGTTAAGGGGGGGGGGCAGAGGGGCGATTTCCTTGATATTTTATAAAGATAAAAACACAAGTTAAGATAACTATAAACTTATAAGATTTGCAATTTTGGAACCATCCATATTCTAAACCTTGTTTATATTGTTGTTTTAGCTCTTTCAACTGGAAACAGTGTTATAATCTTAAGTTATATTCTTTTTATATGAAACGTCTCTGCTACACACCGACACAGCCTCCGCTCATCTTCCGATCTTACCCGGCTTACTATCCCGAGACCCAAGAAGACAGCTGGTGATAACTCCTTCAGAGTAGCAGCTCCTCGTTTATGGAACGAGCTTCCTGTTGATCTGAGACAAGCGGAGTCTGTGTCCGTGTTCAAGCGTTCCCTCAAGACGTTCCCTCAAGACCTTCCTAGTCCCAGATTTCTCTTGATTTTTGAATTTGTCCTGGTTAGAGTGTATTGTTTAATTTGTTTTGTCCCCTTTTGTGTATCTATTTTGTTTCTTCCCTATTCACTGTTCGGCGCTGTGTTCTTTGTATAGCGCGGTAGAAATGCTCTGTATTATTATTATTATTTATTATCTGCACATCAGTGGCAATATTTGATCCAAGTTTCAGGTCGATAATTCATTGAAAGAAGTAGTACAGTTCCATATGTCAGATATTTTGACCCAGCTGGATTTTTGTGCCAAAATGGATTTTATTGGCTAACTTTGTCAATTTTGGGGTGCTGATTTCAAAAAAGTTAGGTACCATTTTTTTAAATGGCGTCTTCAGCCGCCATTTTGAATTTCAAAATTGGCCGCCATTTTAATTATATTTTGGCCAATATCTCAACTTATGAGCAATGTAGAAGAGTTAAAATGGTGGCAATACCCATGTTTATGATACCAGGGATTCCATTAAAACCATTGCCTTAACTGTAACTAACATGGTTTGGCCGCCATCTTGAATTTTAAAATGGCCGCCATATTTAATACACTTTTGCGTATATCTCAACTTGTGAGCAACGTAGAAAAGTAAAAATGGTGGCAATACCCACATTTGTGACAGCAAGGATTCCATTAAAACCATATAGAATTAAAACTGGCTGTCATGTTCAATACACTTGTTATTATATCTCAGCATGATGAAGCCTAAAAATTGTGGTAAGGCCTGTGTTTACATAAATTGCAGCCTATCAATCAAAAATTTCATTGTACCTTGGATTATCAGCTTAGTACATCCTTATTGTCTCAGAAAGGGCTATTTCAGATCAATATCGGGGAATCTAAAGGTCTTAGGATGATGCGGGTGGTGAGGAGGATCGAAATGTTCCGTATGATCAACATCTCAAACAGCCTCTCCTAATTCAAACTCCTACTGCCCGGCTTCACGTGCCGATCCCTGTTCGAACTGAGGGCAAAGGTGTGCAGGCGAGTTTCTCTCGCCTTAAAACCAGATTGCTCCGGGCAGGTGGAGCTCGTTAACCATGGGAAGTAGTCCACCCAAGGGACATTAACTCTGATTTCAAACTCGGGTTGGTGGGGCTCGCAGCCTCGGTTGGCAGCCCACCTAGGAGAAGGAAAACTCTGATTTCAAACCCCCATTTGGTTCAAAGAAAGAGCAGTTCTGCTTTCGCGATGTCTACCGTCGCCTTTTGAGGTATAGACTACAGCTGAGCATCCTAAGGCATCTGCTCCTGCGGCCATGTTGTAGAACTGGTTAGGCGTGACTCGCATCTAAGGACATCTCATACCATCTGGTGGGGTGAAACGATGGGCGGAAAAAGGTTAACACCCCAACAGTCGAGTCGGCCTGGGGTATGGCGCCCCCAGGTTGTACAGCATTGTAAAGCAAGATTACACACACCATCAAATCCTATACAGCTTCCAGCAGCGGGAGTCTGCAGGAGATCAGCAGCTGACCAAAATCCTGGCCCTTCGGGGCATTATGACGGCGGGTTCTTAAACCCTGCGGGGAGGGATCTGTCTGACTACAGCATCAAGGCCACTGCGCCCCTTCTTAAAGGCAAGAAGTTGGTAATACTGTCAACGTTCAATGCTTTCACCATCAGAGAAGAATCAAGGTGTGAGGAACTGGCGGGACGAAGTCGGAACTGCGGAATTGACATTCTGGGGATCCAGGAACATCGTCATGTCCAGGAATTTGAGGAGGTCAGGTTCAAAGAGGTGGAGGGGGTTTCATTACTTCATCTGCCTGGACAGAGCCAACTACCAAGTTCGCTCAGGGAGGCACCCAAGGGTGAGGGAGGAGTAGGAGAGCGAGAAGTGCTCTGCAGAGTGTCAACTCTGTCAGCCCACGTTATTCTTGTTGCAGAGTTTGATGGTATCACCACTGTTATAGTGGTCTTCTCACCACACAATAGCAGCGATGAAGCTGAAGTTGAGCAGCTTTACAGGGACCTCCGAGCAATGATTGGACAGGTACATGTACCACTTCACAACTTTCTGGCCGTACTCGGCCCAGAAGACATCCGCTGTACCTACCACACTGAGGAACAGAAATGGTCAAAACCTAGTCAAAATTCTACAAGAGCAGGACCTCATAGCAGCCAACACCCAATTTCAGAAACAACGAGGAAAACTCTGGACATTCCAAGAGAGGGCTACAGAAGCCAAGCGCCAGATCGACTACATCATCGAGTAGTGTCTATGCGAGTGAGGCTTAGCTTGCTTGAGACAACGAAAGAAAACCAGCCCCAAAGAGAAGATTGACTGGAAGTACTTTTCTTCCCAGCCTGAACTACAGGACCAGTACATGGTGGAGGTGGTCAACCGCTTCCATGCACTGGGGAAGGAAGAGGAAGGAGAGGAAGAAAAGAGTGAAAAGGAGGACGTGGGGAATAAAGCAAGGAGGAGAGTGAGCGCAACCGTACGTTACCAGCACTTCATCGAGGCCAACTCTAAAGCAATGAAGAGTTTATCCAAAGTGAAGCGTATAAAGAAGAGTTGCCACTCCGACCACCCTGATGTTATTAAAGCACGGAAAGAAGTTGAAGGAAGGCGTGAGAAATACATCCAGGAGAAATCTACTGAGTCCAAAGACAGCCTCAAGGCAGTCCAAGGCTTGACTCTTTGAGATGTACGACAGACTTAGGGAGGAGGAGCTAGAGCGCAAGATCAGTGAGGTAGAGGCAGCAAGCGATGGGATGCGACATGAAGACGCGTGGAAGATCGTGAATGAGATAGGTGACAGGAAGAAGACCAAGGAGAGTCAAATCAGCTGTCCTACACCTGAAGAACGGGTAAAGACTTGGTTTAAGCACTTCAAGAACCTGCTTGGCGACCCCCCAACAGCCACCGAGAAGGATGAAAACATACATGATGTCCTATCATATATCTAAGTAGATGATGGACCCTTCAAAAGGGAGGAGCTTAGGAAGGTAAAGACATCTCTCAAGCTAGGGAAGAGTGCCAGTCCGGATAGCACACCTCCAGAGGTGCTCAAAAACTGCAAGCTCGATGACATCATTTTCAAGTTTTGCAACACAGCACTAATGATGAATGACAAACCTGCCCAATGGTCCTTATCCAACATCATCCAAGTCCCAAAATTCTGCAACCTAAGGGAAACCAACAACTACCGTGGGATTAGCCTCACATGTACCCTAGCCAAGATCTATAACCGCCTGATTCTCAACCGTATAAGGACGGCCAAAGATCCCAAGCTAAGGTTCAACCAAAATGGCTTCAGGGAGAAGAGGTCTACGGTTACACAGATCCTGGCCCTACGAAGAATCATAGAGGAGGTCAAAAGGAACAATCTACCTGCTGTACTGTCTTTCATCGACTTCAAGAAGGCCTTCGACTCTATCCATCAAGGCAATATGATCAAGATCTTGAAGGCATATGGAGTCTCCCCTCGACTTCTCAAAGCAATTGAGGCTACTTACACCGGAACCATTGCCAAAGTTGTCACCCCTCGCTGGAGTCCTTCAAGGGGACACACTGGGACCTTTCCTGTTCATCATCAATCTCGATTACGCTCTGAGACAGGCACTCAAGGAACACAAGGATCACGATCACACCAAGGAAGTCCAGAAGACTTGGTGCAATCACCCTATCTGATCTTGACTTTGCTGATGACTTCAAAAGCTGCTGAGCAGAGTGGAGTCGAAACGTGAGAAAGTGGGGCTGCACCTGAATGCCAAGAAAACAAAGTACATCAGGTTTAACATCGGTGACCATGATGCCCTGATGACCAATGGTGGTGCGTCCCTCAAGCTCAATGATGACTTCAAATACCTCGGTGCCAGGATGCATAGTACTTACTGTAAAATTCATCAAAGTACAGCAGGCCCTGGCATGGAAAGCTCTTCATGACATGACGAAAATCTGGAGGTCAAACCTGTCAAAGATGCTCAAGGTGAGATGCTTTAAAGCGGCAATCTAGAAGATTCTTCTCTACGGTAGTGAGACATGAACACTCACAGCAGCACAGGCCAAGTCACTCAATGGGTGCTACACCTTGATGCACAGGATGGCAATGGCTATGAGCTGGAAGGCCCATATGACGAATGCCGAGCTCTATGACAACCTGCCAAAGGTCTCGAGAAAAGATCAAGTCAAGACGTTTAAGCCTTGCTGGGCACTGCGTCAGGCATCCGGAGATGGGAGTTGTTCAAATCCAAAAATCTTGAAGTTGACAAACTGCCAGCAACTCTTGGTGCACTGAAATCACACATTCAAAGAGCGAATTTTATATCACAAGTAGCTGCAATTGCAAATACCCCATGCTTACTGACGATGGATGGGAGAAAATATCAGATGGGACAATTTCTGGCAGGAAATGTCTTGAACTACCTGCATTCCATGCAGTTGTTGATCTTGCCAAATGTGGATGTCGCGGCAAATGTACCATGTTGCTCCTGCCAAAATAATTGAACTTGCCATGGACATCACTTTGTAAATGTAGTGACTGTAGTAACACAACATATTGCGGTGTGACAAATCACAAAAACAATATTTGACTAGGTTCCGGGTAACTAGAAGCCAGGTAGGCCCAATATTGACCTGGAATGGCCCTTTCTGAAATAATCTGGATGTAATCCAAGGTAACAATGAGATTTTTGATGGATAGGCTGCAATTTATGTAAACACGGGCCTTACTACAGTTTTTAGGCTTCTATGTTACCCACATGCTGAGATATAATAACAACAAGTGTATTGAACATGGCAGCCATTTTTAATTCTAGATGGCGGCCGAACTAAGTAAGCTACAGGTAAACAAATGGTTTTAATGGAATCCTTGCTGTCACAAACATGGGTATTGCCACCATTTTTACTTTTCTACGTTGCTCACAAGTTGAGATATACGCAAAAGTGTATTAAAAATGGCGGCCATTTTTAAATTCAAGATGGCGGCCAAACCATGTTAGTTACAGTTAAGGCAATGGTTTTAATGGAATCCCTGGTATCATAAACATGGGTATTGCCACCATTTTAACTCTTCTACATTGCTCATAAGTTGAGATATTGGCCAAAATATAATTAAAATGGCGGCCATTTTGAAATTCAAAATGGCGGCTGAAGACGCCATTTAAAAAAATGGTACCTAACTTTTTTGAAATCAGCACCCCAAAATTGACAAAGTTAGCCAATAAAATCCATTTTGGCACAAAAATCCAGCTGGAATACATATTGACCTGTACTAAAGGAGTAATGGCCACTCAAACTTGTCACTGTTTTTTGCTCATTCAACTGGAACAGGTGTCATACTTTATTCTTGTATACAAATCTGCATGTCAGTGGCATCTGCATGTCAGTTTCATGTTGATACATCATTGCAATAAGGAATTATGCACATTCAACGTTTCTATTGTTTTAAACCATTTAACTTGAACTATCACTTGCCATAATATGAGTTGCATTCCTTTATATAAAGCTGCATGCAATGCCTCAAAACTTATTTATGAAGCTGTATGTCGCTGAAAAAGTTTCAAGTCGTTACATCAAAAGCCATTCAATGTTTTAGCTCATTCAACTGGAACAGGTGTCATATGAGTTTCATTCTATCATCTGTTCATACGTATCTGCATGTCAGTGGCAAAATTTGATATAAGTTTCAAATCGATACACCATTGCGACCCCCCCCCCCCCCACCTTATGTTTTTTTACCCTCCTCTCTGTTTAGCCTCCTGCTTTCTCTGAGTGCTTTTATCTCTATCATCTATTTCCACTTGACTGCTTTTGTTACACCAGTATACTTGTTTATGTTTGTAGCATTGTCATTTAACCTTAGAGAAAGACTCTGCTAGGTTCGAAAGGTCAGGCCACTTACTATTTTTTTGCGTTTGTTAATATTTCAGGGATGAGATTTGACAACATTTTGAATTCCTGAAAATAGCTGTTTTAGTTCCTTCTGATTCTAGAGCCAGAACCTCCCAGATGTTATAATTCAGAAAGTTTACAGACTCTGTGCATCACCATAAATATAAACCTACAGGTTTGGACCCAACGTGGACTATTTCTTTCTCACTTTGGTGATGCCTCACTTCTTTCAAGAAAAGTTTATGACTTTAGGCAATTTTTTTAATCCTGAAATTGGGAAAATCCTGAGAAATTCCATTCCTGATACTAATTGTCTTTAGTGTTTTGAGTGGTTCAAGTGGTTTTAAGTCATTTCATACCTAGTTGTGTCTCCTGCAGCTCCTTCTGCAGACTCATCAGCTGCAGCTTCATCCTATGAACAGATTGAAATGGATAACATATCATTATTTCCTTTTCATGACATGAGACAAAATCTCATCTATTGACTTGGGAAGAGCTGACAATGGGTTAACTGATGGTAGCCGTCAAACACAGCCACACATTTTAAGCTTATCATTTACAGAGTTAACTCCATTCTGAATTCAGTTAGATGAAGGAATTTCAGGAGAAAGGAGATAAGACCAGTTCGTAAAACAGTGCGTCTATCTTCCAAGCTTCGGGGTCTGAACCCCTTGCGCAATAAATTGTCCACGTGAGACTTGTCAATCAGAAGAAAGAGCGACCGAGCAACCTATGGGAGTAGCCACCACTTGAGCTGGGCTGATCCAGCCTCTGGAGAGTGCATCGGCTGTCCCTGTTTTCTCCCTGCCCAGGAAGTGAACTGCTGATGGTGTGATTCCATGACATATACACCAGTGGACAAGGTCTCATGCCAGTGCACACATAGACAGCATGACCATGTGCCTCCCTTTTGATTTGTGTCCCGTTATGTCTGTCTAAAAATGTGAGGAAAGTGACTTATTGGTTGTGATAGTCACCATTGGATGAATGGCACAGTTTACCACCAGCGGAGGTGGGGAATCAACCAGGGCAAAGTGGGCACCAGATGATTACTCTGGTGCCAACATGGCTGGTAAAGAATGCAGAAGTTGAAGTGGCCTCACCCTCAGCCTGCAAAAGTCTATTAGATCCACCATGCCGGCCATAAGGTCCAACAGCCTGAGCCAGGCAAGTACCGGGGCCACTACCATTGGGAAGAAAAAGGCAATGCTTCTCGGTGCTTATAATGAACCCGAGGTCGGGCGTGAGATACCAAAAAAGCTTGAGTGCTAACTCCGTTGCCTCCCAAGATTGTCCCATGACCAGCCAGTCGTCAATGTACATGAAAAACAAGATGCCTTGTCTTGGCAGTACAGCCCTGATCAGCTTCATAATCTGGGTGAATACCAGCGGTGATGAAGTGGAAAGCCCAAAACTTTCACAGACAATACAAAGATTCAAATCATAGCAGCTGTAATGCTGAAGTCACTACGACAGTGTCATCTACAAGTGCAAATCTAGCAATGTGTGAAGTTTGAAGGCTATGTTAGCTTTGGAAGTCTTTGTAAGCATACAGTTGCTCACATTTGACTGTTAACAATGTTTTGTCAGGGATGTGACAGGCTGTTGAGAAAAAAACCTGAACTCTGAGCGCAAAGAGCGAAAGCATGCGAGCTCGAAAACTTGTGAGCATGAAGCCCAATATTAACATTTATCTTTGGTTTTAAAAGCCCTACTTCATTTTTTTATGAATTTGATCTTTAAAAAAAAAAAAAAAAAAAAACCCAACATTTTTTGGGGGGAGGGGGGCAACAAAAAAAACGGATTTTCTTTTTTTTTTAGGGCAAAAAACTCCCATAATTCCGGTTAAAAACGGAGAAATCACATCCCTGGTTTTGTGTAGATGGATGTATGAAAAACTGACCAAGCAAAGCGCACAATCAGGTTGCGTGCACCTTGAATGGAAATGAAATACACTACAACGTCATGGTTAAATACATCCCTATGCGCAATGCACATGGATTGTACAGTATGTATTTTTTAGGTGTTCGGGCACTCCGCCCGGACCACCTCTTATTTTTGTTCGTTTTTTTTTAGGTGTTCGGGCAATCCGCCCGGAACACCTCTTATTATTGTTCCGTTGTTGTTGTTGGTTTTTTTAAAAATACTTCTTCTTCTTCTTATCCCCTGCGATTGTCCGCTAACAAAGTTGCACTTCCCAGTCTCCCACAACCTTTAAACTTCACACATAGTTAGATATGTATGAGTAGAAGACACCGCCTTAGTGATGTCATGATGACGTCATCAGGTGTCGAGTTACGTTAAATCAAAGTTTAATATTTGAAAAAATCATAACTCCAAAACTACACAATGGATTTTTACAATCTATACATAATCGAATAGGCCTGTTATGACTCTAAAAACGCTACACTGAACGCGACCTCATTTGACCTTGACTTCCGGTTCAAACCGGAAGTTGAATAATTTAAAAATTAATATCTCAAAAACTACTGATCATTTCATCACAATTTTTACATCAGATTGTAGGTCTGTGATCCTGCCGAAACTTTTGCACAGAAATGATACCAATATGACCTTAACTTCTAGTCCTAAACGGTAATACAGCCAACGTTAGTATTGTAAGGCTCATTTTCTGGCAATAAATTCACCTTTACCCCTATCCCCTATAATGTTTACATTGTCGACAGGTGGTCCATTTCACTTCAAAGCTCACTCCCTTATCTTGTAAAACACACCACACACATTCCTAGGCTATGGCCTTTAGGTCCCCCTGGACACTGACCATTACTCCCCTGCTGACCATTACCTCATTCAAACTTATTCTAGGAAATGATGTCACTGGTCTGACAAGGGTCTGGTTTAAAAAATAAGATTGACAACGTCATTACAAATTAAGAGTGCCATCTGGCGGCAGGTTAAAAACAGTTCAAAATACAGTTTTACTAGAAGCCTTTGGCAGAGTTTTTATAATTGTTTCAACATTGGTTTACATAACGGCCTTCATGCATACAACATAATGTGTCGAAACGTAGATTGATGATGTCATCACGTACTACGTGTATCGCTTTAAATGTGCATTTTTTTAAGCCATGCATCTGCCAAACTAAAAAAACAACCGAGTTGAAATTTGGTGTACTGTTGGACATTCACACTGACTGCTGACAAATTTTGTAGCGTCATGATTACGTCATCTCAAATGTATTTTTGTGCTTTTTTCCATCAGGCTTTTTACACCAGGCATGTACTTCCCGAAACCGAACACCTAGAGTTTGTCTTAAGACAAACTCTAAATTTCTAGTTCACTTCAACTTCCACTTTCACCTGGAAGACAAGGTCAAACTGGGGTCATCTCGGTATGACTTTTGTTAAGCTTTTAAAGACCTTTCATATGCAGGCATTGGCAGGTTTCCATCCTTTTTTTGTTGCTTTTCCTATTCTCCAGAGATGGGTGTTTGGAAAACATACCATGACTATTACTTACTTGCTGAGTAGACTGCTCTAAGTCAGCTTTAGTTGCCTTTTTACGTTGTCTGACACTTCCCTCATTCTCTCCAGCTCCCTCTTGCTGTATGTCTTCCTCTAGTCTCTCATCTTCATCACCAGTTTCAGCAATAACATCATCTGACTTCTTGGAGTCTACACTATCAGGGGAAGACTGAAAAAACAAAAACAAACAAACCTTACATCACTTCAGGACATTCTCTTTCCCTGGACTTGACAAGAGTGACCCACACAGTAGAACACTGATATACCAAACACAACCAACATTTGGCTATACTGCACACAACCACAAAACATACCCAACATCAATAGTTTCTATCTTTGTAGCTTTCTTCATTTCATTGTGTACCTGTTAGTGTACAATTTTGTTTACTCTTCATTTCTTCATTGTGTCTTCTGGAATCTGAACTTCTTGAACTTTTTTCCTGATGTTCTGGATTTGTTTCGTCGTTCTTCACTTGAACTTGTTTGTATACACGTGGATTGTGAGTCGTGTCGCGTAACGATCAGTGGATTGTCATCATACTTGTTTCTTCAACCAAGAAATCTTCATATTGCCAAGTTTATTTCTATTTAGGTGTTCGGGCCCTCCGCCCGGAACACCTGTTATTTTTGTTTGTTTTTTTTTTCTTTCTTTTTTTTCTTAATACTTCTTCTTCTTCTTCTCAGCGTCCCTTGTCCGCTAACAAAAGCACCCTTTCCAAGCTCATAGGAACTTGAAACTTCACATATAGTTAGATATTTATGAAACCGCTTCAGTGATGTCATGATGACGTCACCAGGTGTCGAGTTACAATGTGGTGCACACCCGCGGATTCTGTACTATACAACTTCTTGATGTTGAGATTTCTGTTCTAGTTGAGGCAAATGAAGGATGTGTAGCACCGGATGGTCTAGTCCTTAGACACACCCTCAACACCCTTTGAAAAGCAAAGCACCAAGAGTTGGAATAGATTCTTTCAATGAGTCTAATCATGATATCACGCTCCCTCCAAGAGCAGTGATTGCCCAGACATACACAGTTAAAGTGATTGACCGAGCCAGTTGTGAAGTAATGGAGCCAGTCAATGATGAGAAGCTCTCCTTCAATTTTGAGAACTCACCACTAGAATATGGTGCAAGAGAAATGGTTTCTAAAAGGCTGCAGAATTATTTGTCTATTTTCTCCAAAGATTTACTGGAAAAAGAAATTATAAGGCCTTTTGAGAGTCAGTTCACATCCCTGATTGAGGTGTTCAACTTTGTATCGAATATTGTTGCCTCAACAGTCAGACCATCCGAGACTAATATACAATGCCAAAGAAAGAGGCACTGCGTGCCCTTAATGGTGCACAGGTTTTTACTTGCTTGGACCTCAAATCTGGCTACTACCATATTGAGTTTGAGGAGTCGGTCAAGGCAAAAACAGTGTTTTGGTGTCCTCTGGGATTTTATGAGTTCAATAGAATGCCGCAGGGAGTCACAAATGCCCCTACCAATTTTCAATGGCTAATGGAGAGGTTCATAGGCGATCTCAACCTGATGGAGGTGATGGTATACCTTGATGATCTACTTGTATTCTCTCAGACCGTAGAGGAGCATGAAGAATGACAGAGTACTTGATAAATTGACAGAATTTGGGTTGAAGTTGAATCCTGCGAAGTGCGATTCTTTCAGTCTTATGTAAAGTGCCTTGGCCATGTTGTTTCTAAAGATGGAGTGAGTACGGATCCAGACAAAATTAGTTCAGTGAAGTCTTGGCCAACACTATCCAATGCAAGAAAGTTCAAGTCTTTTCTGGGGTTTTCTGGATATTGCAGGAGATTTTTCCAAAATTACTCAACCTTAGCCCGTACGCTGAGCCAACTGACAGCTGCATATGATATTGACTTGGAAGACTTGGAAGAGGAAACCTCAAACTCTACTTCGAAGTGCCAATGAGCCCTTTGGTGATTTATGAACAAAGAAGGGCCAAGAAGCTTTTGAGGCCCTCATTCGGAAGTTGACATCTGCCCCTATATTGGGATTTGTAGATTATAGTACTCACTTTGTGCTTCATACAGATGCAAATTTGACTGGTTTGGGTGTCGCTTTGTACCAAGAACCAGAGGGCAAACTTAGGGTCATTGCCTTTGCAAGTCGTGGGTTGTCAAAGAGTGAAGTTAATTATCCAGCACACAAGTTAGAATTGTTGGCTCTAAAATGGTGTGTCACCGAAAAGTTCCAGGACTATCTGTACGGTAGCCACTTTAAAGTATTTACTGACAACAATCCCCTCACTTACACCCTCACATCCGCCAAGTTGGTGCAACCGGACAATGATGTTTAGCAGCCCTCAACTCGAACCAGAGTCAGATGCTGAGGCAGTTCACATCAATCAAAAGATAAAGATCTCAGGAGACGAGTTTGTGATATTAACCTACTTGAAGCCACTTTGGACCATTCTTGTGTAACTGCAGTATGTCAGGCCATGAGCAGCTCAGAGATGGGAAGTGCTGCACTTATTGAGACTTATTGATTCAAGCAGCTCTGTGCTGGATGATTTAGAAGGTGGAAAGTGGCCTAGTCAAGAGTCTCAAGCCAATCAGGATATCCGCTATGTGACAGAGTGTATCCAACAAGAGTTTAAACCTTCTGCCAATGAGCGTAAGGTGCTGACAGATGGGATGAGGATTCTTCTTCCGCAGAGAGAGCAGTTGAAGCTCAGAGATGGCGTGTTGTACCGTTTAAGTTTGACAGTTGGTCCTACCACTGAGTTAGCGTTATCTAGCCTTTGCAGGTGTTCGTGACCATGTCGGCCTTTGGGATATGAGCACACCTTGGACTTGGACCATGCTCGGTTCTATTTGCCAAGGATGGCAGCTGATATAAGAGCAGTTCCGCAACTGTGCTAGATGTCTCCGTCAGAAGAGGAAGATGATAAAAAGAGCACCACTAGTCTCCATCCAAACGACTCATCCATGGAATTAGAGTGTATGAATTTCCTCTCCCTTGAACCCAATAGTTGAAACACAAAAGATATTTTAGTGATAAACGATGACTTCACAAGATATGCTCAAGCCTATCCAACGAAGGACCAGAAAGCAAAGTCGGTGGCTGAAGTACTTTAGGAAGAGTTTTTCATCCATAATAAGGGAGTGACTTTGAGGCAGGTTTGATTAAGGAGCTGTGTGCATTAGCTGGCATATGGAAGTCTCGTACTACTCCTTATCATTCCCAGGGCAATGGTCCGGTTGAGTGCTTTAATCAATGCTCATCAGTATGCTTGGCACCTTGGGTGATGAGAAGAAACACCAGGGCAATGGTCAGGTTGAGTGCTTTAATCAATGCTCATCAGTATGCTTGGCACCTTGGGTGATGAGAAGAAACACCAGGGCAATGGTCAGGTTGAGTGCTTTAATCAATGCTCATCAGTATGCTTGGCACCTTGGGTGATGAGAAGAAGCACCAGGGCAATGGTCAGGTTGAGTGCTTTAATCAATGCTCATCAGTATGCTTGGCACCTTGGGTGATGAGAAGAAGCACCAGTGGAGACTCTTTAACAAACCCTTGGTCCATGCCTACAATTGTATGAAGAATGACACTACTGGAATGTCCCCCTATGTGTTGATGTGTTGATGTATGAGAGCCACGCCTCCCATTTGATCTGCAGTTTGGGATTTTTAGAAGTCCAAAGAAAGCAGCATTGCACAACAAGTATGAGGAAGACCTGCAGGATAAATTGCAACAAGCTCATCAGATAGCTGCTGCAAGAGCTGAGAAGGCTGTGACCTATACCAAGGAGAGGTACGACAGAAGAGTAAGAGACCCCGCTCTTTCCGCTGGTGACCGTGTGCTTGTGACGAATGTTGGCCTCACTGGGAAACATAAACTAGCTATCGATGGACCTCTGTTGTATACATTGTGAGCTCGAGTTCCAATAATGAGGATAGTGATCTCGTCAGCCAGGTGAATCCAGGCGCTCCCGAGTTTAAACCAATTGAAGTATTGTCATAGCCTGATGAACCCATGGAATCTGCAGTGAGCGTAGAGTTAGATTCAGCCCAAGAGGAGGTTTAAGTCCCTGATAATGAAGATGATGTAGTCCTTGTTTCCTTCCCAGTGACAAAACCAACAACAACTGAAGTCATCAAATCCCAAGTGAAACGTAGCAGACCCGTCCGAAACCAACGACCACCAAATTGCTTTGGGTACAATCGGCTGGGTCAATCAGAAGCAAAATACAGGCTCTTTTTAATATTAAAATAAAAAACCCGTCTTTAAAACATCTGCATTTATATTCTGATTAAAAACAAAGTTTAAAAAGTATATTTATTACATGAATTTTTGCAAACATTATCAAGGTTAGAAAAAGATAAGGGTGAACAAATGTGTGTTGATAAACAGAGCAGTCAAAAGGGCTCTGGGTGAAATCAGGCAGTCACAAGAGGGCACACTTCATTGCTCGCTGTTCACTGACGCCATATTGCAATTCGTTTTCAATCAGGGTGCTGCAAAATATGATACTGAATGACCACATACCAAACAAAATTCATCGATCCTGTAGTGTTTTTTATAATGGCGTTCTACTCTACATGTATGTATAGAGCCTCCTAGAGCTTCATCTGTTAAACAAAGATGGTGCGTTGACAAAGACAAATGCCCCATTGAGATTAATCTCATTCTTGAGTTATTGCTTGGACAATACTTTGTTTTACCCATACTGACCTTGATATTTGACCTGGGGGTTAAACAAAAATACACTTCAGGGGGATCCCAAATCCAACCCACACCTCAAATTTGGAGTTGATATGCCAAGTCCTTCTCAAGTTATCGCTTGGACTAAATTTTTTGTGTTTTTTAGCCATAATGACTTTGACATTTGACCTGGGGGTCCAAAAACAAGTCGTTGGTTTACATCATTGACCTCCATTTAATATTGACTTTGTTCTGAATAACATTTCTTTGTTCTGTACACTTAAGGAAAATCTTATTCTTAAACACTGTACAAAAAATAAGTGTGGACGTGTGTAAGTCCAAGTAGTGTTTCAAGTCCTTACATTATGTGGACCCCTTTTGTTGTCAGATCCACACTTTGTATGTAGCTTTAAAACACCCTAACATATATCCAGGTACGTGGTACTTCCATAGTTGTTCTATTATTCCCTTTTCTGAAGAAATTCTCTATGGGGTTAAAAGAAAACCTTGTGGGGTAGCATTGTTCAATTTGTAAGAGTACCCTGTAAGTTGGCGTGTGTAAGGGCACACACAGAAGGTCAAAGCAACCGCTCTCTGCCCATTCGGCAAAAAGCTGTAACAAAAACAATAGCTGTTTCAGCATGCTGTGCTTGAAGAGCTTTAAACAAATATTTTTAAAAAGATAAAAGAGGACCGATAACAAGAGATGTGAAACATTGTAGTCCTAAACAATTACAAACATCATCAAAGAGTTGCTCTATGAAATACATGTAGTAGGTTGGTAGTTTACAAATGCTTACCTTGTGAAAACAAACTCTGAAGCAGATAAACAATGGTATGATGATAACTAGAGCATAGATTGCCCATAGCCAAGGTCGATCCTCAGCAGCACTCATTAACCCAGATACAACACTTTCCTACAAATCAATCATTCACAATCTTTTTAGTGAAAAATATTAACACAAAAATTAACAATATAGTGAAGCTGTAAATGTAAAACTGAATCTCAAACTCAGTACAAAGTTTGATAACTAAAAGAAGTATTTCTAATAATGAGGGCAAAGTAACTTACTGCTGATCCAGACACTCCTTCCAGCTTTTGTTTCAAAAGCCATGTGTCTGAAGCCCAGTCATCAGCAACTTGACGACTGGATGTTATGATGAAGTTATCAAATACAATACCTTCAGTCATTGACCACAGTTCCAAACAAATCATGCCCTGAAAAACAAAACAATTTTCTTTAGCAAGCATACTCTCTATATTTGGAGACAACAAATTGGTATGACTAGCTGTAAATCACAAGGGTACATTGAGTGCTTAAAACATACAATTTGAGTTATTGCAATTGAATAATTATATGAACACCATTAGGAATTAAGGAAATATCACTTCAGGGTTTTAGATTGTGATAAAGAAAATTGCTCCATACATGTACCAAATGTCACTTAGCTATTTTGCAGAAAATGGCATTGAGCAAACTCATTTTGACAGGAAAATTTACCAAGACACCAGTTGCAACGATGACAACAACCTTTATTTATTTATGGCCTTTGAGGTGGTAACAAATTTTTGCACATACCAACTTTATGAAATAAAGGCACATGACCATAAAATAGCATTTTAATAACAACTGCCTGTTCAAGATCAGTTAATATGGGAAAAGAGTAGGGCAAGATCTTGAATGTTCATTTAAAACCGGCAAGATTGTGGCCATGAACCTGCAAGGTTTTAAACTAACATTCAAGACCCGAGTCACCACTTTTTATTCCCATTCATTATGTAGATGCTCTTTTTGTTAAAAAGCGTAATAATGTTGGAAAATCTGACATTTTCAATTCCTGCTCGAAGGCTCCATTTTGCAAGGGTAAAATTACAAGAGACTGCTCAACGGTTGTGCGTATGCGCCTGTACTAATTTACATTCATAAATACCTGGGACAGTTTATCCATTCTGATTGGTCGAGAGGACCTCATGTGGCAATGTTTAAATGTGTGATACAAACACAGTCAGAAGTGTTTTAAACCAGGGATGTGATAGGCTGTTGAGAAAAAAACCTGAACACTGAGCGCAAAGCGCAAAACCATGCGAGCTCGAAAACTTGCGATCATGAAGCCCAATATTAACATTTATCTTTGGTTTTAAAAGCCCTACTCTGCAATCTGGGGCGTTATTATATGGTTTTATCTTCATTTTTTTATGAATTTGATCTTTAAAAAAAAATTTAAAAAATAAAAAATTGGGGGGGGGGGGGGCAAAAAAAAACATGGAATTTTTTATGTATTTTTTAGGACAAAAAAAACCAAACGGAATTCCGGTTAAAAACGGAGAAATCACATCCCTGTTTAAACACTGGTGACCTTTAATCAAAAGAGGCGACCTTTTGTCAAAAGAGGGCGCTATCAGGTGATGCTCGGAGCGGGCACATTTCACAGCCCAATTTAAGTTGGTACATGTTGGTCACAAAGTTTATCTCGCACAAGTTTGAAAACTGTGTGTGATAGTTTGAAACTTAAGCACGCAACTTTGAAACTTGTGCGACGAGGTACTCATCGTTCAACACACTCAGCGAAATTCAATGCAGAGTTAATTTGAGCTGAGAAGAAACTGTCAGATTTGTTCTCAACTTTTAGTGTTTTTGATATTTTTAAGGAAAAGGTATTTATGAACGGGAATCGAAGTGTATTGAATCGGTTTTAAACTAGTTGTTTAAACCCGCTGAGGCCTGATTCTTGAGATTATCAAGAACCAGGCAGATTAATACCACTAGTACCACTAGTTTAAAACCTCTTCATCACACATTGATTCCCTTATTGAGTAGTGTGTATTGATTGCATTACACGTAAATTAGCGCACCAGGCCTATGTGTGAACACTTCTCACCATGTTTATATCACACATTCAATTATGGCCAATCAGAACGGATAAACTGTCCCAGATTTTTACGAACTGAAACTTAAAAAACACATCAGAGAGTCTACGCACTCTTATTGGTCAAAGACTGGTTACATGGGGGTGTATTAATGTGCGATATAAAGACCGGCTCTTTGAACTAGCAAATGCGTGGCCCCTAAACCAGCATTCCGATTTGTAAAAGTTCTGTGTATGCACTGTGATTGTTGTGTGTGGAACCATCAAATCAACTGTTTTCTTTGTGCTTACTGTTGTTTTGTTTTTTTCAATTTTGGCAAGGGCATAATTATATGATGGTGCATACGTGCACACCGTGCGTACGCTAGAACAAGCAGAAAATGTATCAATTTAAAGTAGCTGGTACGCACATGAAACCAACAAAATGCAAAGATATAGCTGAACACCAACCAAAGCATTTCTATTTATGGTGCTGTTAATTTTCACAGAGCATAGTTTGGTCCTTGAACATATCCATAAATAGTTAAGTATATGTAAGAGATAGGTCCAATGCAATAACAGTTAAGTATATGTAAGAGATAGGTCCAATGCAACAACAGTTAAGTATATGTAAGAGATAGGTCCAATGCAACAACAGTTAAGTATACATGTATGTAAGAGATAGGTCCAATGCAACAACAGTCAAGTATATGTAAGAGATAGGTCCAATGCAAAAATTAATAAACCTAAGCGAAAGAAAAATTACAAATTCTTATGATTTTTACCACTTTTGTTTTTTCGTTAAAGGTATTTACTAATGGCAATAAGAGTGTGAGGATCTGGTCTTCACTGCACAGTAATGACTTTGGTTGGTGGCTGATCGCTGTTAATAGAGCGAGTCCAGTAAGGTAAAGTCCAGTAACAAAGGCCAGCCAACAACACAGTCATTGCCACGCAGTGAAGACCGACTCTTTACATTGTTAATGTCAAATTCACAAAAAGGTTGTGCGTCTTGAAATGAATTTTGTTTTCAAGATCCTTCGGAAACTTACTAGGTATTTTAGGTATTTTAATGTGCCAAGCAGCTTTATTCTTTTGTTATTTTACTGCTTTGACATAAACACCCACTGGTGACAAACTAATTTGACTAGTTATATGCAAATGCACAAGCACTGATAACACCAAGAAGACTTGGAATTACCCAATTCACTTGACGTCATCATCACATTATCTTGGTCACTCCACTCTGGGAGTCAATGTCCCTGCATGTAACTCTATGGGTGTGCTGTGTATTTTAGGTGACGTGGCGTTTACATGATAACCTTGATTTTTCACATGTAATGTTACTGCAAAAATGGCAAGCCTGGCAAACAATAGTTATATATGCATTGGTGCAAGGGTCAAAGAAAAAAACATACATGAACATATAGCATGGCATCAATGAAACAAAGTTCTGATCTTTCTCTTTTCAATCATTGTAAGTTAGGCTTTGAACAGTGAAAAGGACAACACTGGTCAGCCGGTCAAGGGGAACAGACAACACAAAGTGAAAAGGACAACACTGGTCAGCCGGTCAAGGGGAACAGACAACACAAAGTGAAAAGGACAACACTGGTCAGCCGGTCAAGGGGAACAGACAACACAAAGTGAAAAGGACAACACTGGTCAGCCGGTCCAGGGGAACGGACAACACAAAGTGAAAAGGACAACACTGGTCAGTGGGTCCAGGGGAACAGACAACACAAAGTGAAAAGGACAACACTGGTCAGCCGGTCAAGGGGAACGGACAACACAAAGTGAAAAGGACAACACTGGTCAGCCGGTCCAGGGGAACGGACAACACAAAGTGAAAAGGACAACACTGGTCAGCCGGTCAAGGGGAACAGACAACACAAAGTGAAAAGGACAACACTGGTCAGCCGGTCAAGGGGAACGGACAACACAAAGTGAAAAGGACAACACTGGTCAGCCGGTCCAGGGGAACGGACAACACAAAGTGAAAAGGACAACACTGGTCAGCCGGTCCAGGGGAACGGACAACACAAAGTGAAAAGGACAACACTGGTCAGCCGGTCAAGGGGAACGGACAACACAAAGTGAAAAGGACAACACTGGTCAGCCGGTCAAGGGGAACGGACAACACAAAGTGAAAAGGACAACACTGGTCAGCCGGTCAAGGGGAACGGACAACACAAAGTGAAAAGGACAACACTGGTCAGCCGGTCAAGGGGAACGGACAACACAAAGTGAAAAGGACAACACTGGTCAGCCGGTCAAGGGGAACAGACAACACAAAGTGAAAAGGACAACACTGGTCAGCCGGTCCAGGGGAACGGACAAAACAAAGTGAAAAGGACAACACTGGTCAGCCGATCAAGGGGAACGGACAACACAAAGTGAAAAGGACAACACTGGTCAGCCGGTCCAGGGGAACGGACAACACAAAGTGAAAAGGACAACACTGGTCAGCCGGTCAAGGGGAACAGACAACACAAAGTGAAAAGGACAACACTGGTCAGCCGGTCAAGGGGAACGGACAACACAAAGTGAAAAGGACAACACTGGTCAGTCGGTCCAGGGGAACGGACAACACAAAGTGAAAAGGACAACACTGGTCAGCCGGTCAAGGGGAACAGACAACACAAAGTGAAAAGGACAACACTGGTCAGCCGGTCAAGGGGAACGGACAACACAAAGTGAAAAGGACAACACTGGTCAGCCGATCAAGGGGAACGGACAACACAAAGTGAAAAGGACAACACTGGTCAGTGGGTCCAGGGGAACAGACAACACAAAGTGAAAAGGACAACACTGGTCAGCCGGTCCAGGGGAACGGACAACACAAAGTGAAAAGGACAACACTGGTCAGCCGGTCAAGGGGAACAGACAACGCAAAGTGAAAAGGACAACACTGGTCAGCCGGTCAAGGGGAACGGACAACACAAAGTGAAAAGGACAACACTGGTCAGCCGGTCAAGGGGAACAGACAACACAAAGTGAAAAGGACAACACTGGTCAGCCGGTCAAGGGGAACAGACAACACAAAGTGAAAAGGACAACACTGGTCAGCCGGTCAAGGGGAACAGACAACACAAAGTGAAAAGGACAACACTGGTCAGCCGGTCAAGGGGAACAGACAACACAAAGAGAAAAGGACAACACTGGTCAGCCGGTCAAGGGGAACGGACAACACAAAGTGAAAAGGACAACACTGGTCAGCCGGTCCAGGGGAACGGACAACACAAAGTGAAAAGGACAACACTGGTCAGCCGGTCAAGGGGAACGGACAACACAAAGTGAAAAGGACAACACTGGTCAGCCGGTCAAGGGGAACAGACAACACAAAGTGAAAAGGACAACACTGGTCAGCCGGTCAAGGGGAACAGACAACACAAAGTGAAAAGGACAACACTGGTCAGCCGGTCAAGTGAAAAGGACAACACTGGTCAGTGGGTCCAGGGGAACAGACAACACAAAGTGAAAAGGACAACACTGGTCAGCCGGTCAAGGGGAACAGACAACACAAAGTGAAAAGGACAACACTGGTCAGCCGGTCAAGGGGAACGGACAACACAAAGTGAAAAGGACAACACTGGTCAGCCGGTCCAGGGGAACGGACAACACAAAGAGAAAAGGACAACACTGGTCAGCCGGTCAAGGGGAACGGACAACACAAAGTGAAAAGGACAACACTGGTCAGCCGGTCCAGGGGAACGGACAACACAAAGTGAAAAGGACAACACTGGTCAGCCGGTCAAGGGGAACGGACAACACAAAGTGAAAAGGACAACACTGGTCAGCCGGTCAAGGGAAACGGACAACACAAAGTGAAAAGGACAACACTGGTCAGCCGGTCAAGGGGAACAGACAACACAAAGTGAAAAGGACAACACTGGTCAGCCGGTCAAGGGGAACAGACAACACAAAGTGAAAAGGACAACACTGGTCAGCCGGTCAAGTGAAAAGGACAACACTGGTCAGTGGGTCCAGGGGAACAGACAACACAAAGTGAAAAGGACAACACTGGTCAGCCGGTCAAGGGGAACGGACAACACAAAGTGAAAAGGACAACACTGGTCAGTGGGTCCAGGGGAACAGACAACACAAAGTGAAAAGGACAACACTGGTCAGCCGGTCAAGGGGAACGGACAACACAAAGTGAAAAGGACAACACTGGTCAGCCGGTCAAGGGGAACGGACAACACAAAGTGAAAAGGACAACACTGGTCAGCCGGTCAAGGGGAACGGACAACACAAAGTGAAAAGGACAACACTGGTCAGCCGGTCAAGGGGAACAGACAACACAAAGTGAAAAGGACAACACTGGTCAGCCGGTCCAGGGGAACGGACAACACAAAGTGAAAAGGACAACACTGGTCAGCCGGTCAAGGGGAACGGACAACACAAAGTGAAAAGGACAACACTGGTCAGCCGGACAAGGGGAACGGACAACACAAAGTGAAAAGGACAACACTGGTCAGCCGGTCCAGGGGAACGGACAACACAAAGTGAAAAGGACAACACTGGTCAGCCGGTCCAGGGGAACGGACAACACAAAGTGAAAAGGACAACACTGGTCAGCCGGTCCAGGGGAACAGACAACACAAAGTGAAAAGGACAACACTGGTCAGCCGGTCAAGGGGAACGGACAACACAAAGTGAAAAGGACAACACTGGTCAGCCGGTCCAGGGGAACAGACAACACAAAGTGAAAAGGACAACACTGGTCAGCCGGTCAAGGGGAACGGACAACACAAAGTGAAAAGGACAACACTGGTCAGCCGGTCAAGGGGAACGGACAACACAAAGTGAAAAGGACAACACTGGTCAGCCGGTCAAGGGGAACAGACAACACAAAGTGAAAAGGACAACACTGGTCAGCCGGTCAAGGGGAACGGACAACACAAAGTGAAAAGGACAACACTGGTCAGCCGGTCCAGGGGAACGGACAACACAAAGTGAAAAGGACAACACTGGTCAGCCGGTCAAGGGGAACGGACAACACAAAGTGAAAAGGACAACACTGGTCAGCCGGTCAAGGGGAACAGACAACACAAAGTGAAAAGGACAACACTGGTCAGCCGGTCAAGGGGAACAGACAACACAAAGTGAAAAGGACAACACTGGTCAGCCGGTCAAGTGAAAAGGACAACACTGGTCAGTGGGTCCAGGGGAACAGACAACACAAAGTGAAAAGGACAACACTGGTCAGCCGGTCAAGGGGAACGGACAACACAAAGTGAAAAGGACAACACTGGTCAGTGGGTCCAGGGGAACAGACAACACAAAGTGAAAAGGACAACACTGGTCAGCCGGTCAAGGGGAACAGACAACACAAAGTGAAAAGGACAACACTGGTCAGCCGGTCAAGGGGAACGGACAACACAAAGTGAAAAGGACAACACTGGTCAGCCGGTCAAGGGGAACGGACAACACAAAGTGAAAAGGACAACACTGGTCAGTGGGTCCAGGGGAACAGACAACACAAAGTGAAAAGGACAACACTGGTCAGCCGGTCAAGGGGAACAGACAACACAAAGTGAAAAGGACAACACTGGTCAGCCGGTCAAGGGGAACGGACAACACAAAGTGAAATGGACAACACTGGTCAGCCGGTCAAGGGGAACGGACAACACAAAGTGAAAAGGACAACACTGGTCAGCCGGTCAAGGGGAACAGACAACACAAAGTGAAAAGGACAACACTGGTCAGCCGGTCAAGGGGAACGGACAACACAAAGTGAAAAGGACAACACTGGTCAGCCGGTCAAGGGGAACGGACAACACAAAGTGAAAAGGACAACACTGGTCAGTGGGTCCAGGGGAACAGACAACACAAAGTGAAAAGGACAACACTGGTCAGCCGGTCAAGGGGAACAGACAACACAAAGTGAAAAGGACAACACTGGTCAGCCGGTCAAGGGGAACGGACAACACAAAGTGAAAAGGACAACACTGGTCAGCCGGTCAAGGGGAACGGACAACACAAAGTGAAAAGGACAACACTGGTCAGCCGGTCAAGGGGAACAGACAACACAAAGTGAAAAGGACAACACTGGTCAGCCGGTCCAGGGGAACGAACAACACAAAGTGAAAAGGACAACACTGGTCAGCCGGTCAAGGGGAACGGACAACACAAAGTGAAAAGGACAACACTGGTCAGCCGGACAAGGGGAACGGACAACACAAAGTGAAAAGGACAACACTGGTCAGCCGGTCCAGGGGAACGGACAACACAAAGTGAAAAGGACAACACTGGTCAGCCGGTCAAGGGGAACGGACAACACAAAGTGAAAAGGACAACACTGGTCAGCCGGTCAAGGGGAACGGACAACACAAAGTGAAAAGGACAACACTGGTCAGCCGGTCAAGGGGAACAGACAACACAAAGTGAAAAGGACAACACTGGTCAGCCGGTCAAGGGGAACGGACAACACAAAGTGAAAAGGACAACACTGGTCAGCCGGTCCAGGGGAACAGACAACACAAAGTGAAAAGGACAACACTGGTCAGCCGGTCCAGGGGAACGGACAAAACAAAGTGAAAAGGACAACACTGGTCAGCCGGTCAAGGGGAACGGACAACACAAAGTGAAAAGGACAACACTGGTCAGCCGATCAAGGGGAACGGACAACACAAGGTTAGCCACAAGGAACAAAAGCAAGTACATGTAGAGTGTTGATCAAAGTTCAAAAGGTCTGGTGTTCCTCCTTAAAATCTACATTTAGTCTCTAAATTGTTTTCCTTTTAGTTTTGCAAGTAGAAGTCAGACCTCTTTGATATACTTTCTCATAAAATGCAGAGACTGTTGGCAAAAGTGGTCCAATGATGCAAGCATTAAGCTTGTAGTGAAGGGGTTCTGTTGGAAACAGATGCGTGATGATATGTAGGGAAAGGCTCAAAAATGGGTGTGCTGGTAAAAAGGGGAAGCTTACAGGTTTCCTTTTTCAGGGACAAGCAGGGTTTGAGATATGTTTTTGGCTATGTCTTTCTCAGAAAAAATGACAGGGTAACATGATTTCCTTTCTGAGACTGTGAGAGACAGGGCTAAGTGATGTACGTTGAAAACTTGTATGACATATTAAATAGCTGATTGAATACATACTTATCAGGACTTAATGACCATGGGAATTTCTAAATATGGCAGATAAAGGCCAAAAAACTACAAAAAAGGAATGTATGCGCATTAGAAATGAATATTGTAGGTTATCTGAAGTAAGATGTTTTCTATAGTAAAGCAACTTGTTCACTCCATAAACTTTAATGGCACCACTGTGAGAAAGTTGTGTTTGGATCACAATAAAAGCACAAACAGTGTGGAACTCAGTGAGAATATTTAGGCCTGATAGTTCATTCTTATAAGGGCAAGGCAGTTTTCCCTTAGCAAATGCAGCTCAATCGCGGAAATAATATTTGTACTGGAACAAATCAAAGGGCACCAAGACAATGACTAGGGGCGTGTATGCAATAGCCAATATCCACAAGCACCATCTTGAAAAAAAAATACCACAATGGATCTTGGGAAACCAAGTACAGCTCACAAGGTCAAGTGGCAAAGATGAGTGCTGTAATTCATGTGTAATTTATGATAAACTATATCAGGTTTTGTGTTTTGTACCTCATTGCTTCAAAATCAGTGTGCCATGATGGTTGCTAATGTTGTTTGGATTCAGATATCACCAAGAATCCTTTGCACACTAATCATTTCTGGTCATACGCATTGGGATATGCATGAGGGCTATAGCCCCCTTAGCATCAGTGATCTATCAGTGGCACAGAACAAGCAACTCACAAATTGAAATGCAGAGTCAGAGGTTGTTAAACTTAAAGCACAAAGAAAAGTAGCTATAATTAAATGACACATAAAGGTTTAAAACAGCAGATAATGAGCAAGAATATCCTGCCTGCCCTTGCTCCTGTCAACAAAATACAGCAAGTGTTTTGTAGGTTGAGCACCAAACCATCACTGACCAGACCAGACCTAACAGAAACCTAAACCTTAGCTAGTCTGGTGGTTGAAATTGCCCTCTGTGTTCAACCTGGGTTCTCTAGTGCTCTGGGTTACAATATCATTCTCCAGATCTTGACCCTTTAAGGAAAAAAGTCAAGAAACACAATGTCCCTTAACAGTAATTCAGGAACTGATCAGGGAAAAATCCATCAGTGTGAAATTGCATATTTTGGTTAAAACACATACATGTAGGGCCAGACAAAATATACTCAAGTGACCACTGGCATAGTGACCTTATTAATGATGTGTTGTGATATAACTTCACCAAACAATGATATCCACTGTGACCGACTAGCATCGTTAATGCATTGGTCAGAACTCACACATGTACAGTGTACAGTACAACAACAAACATGTGTGAAAGCCATGGCTATACATGATTGAGCGGAATTTCAAATGCGCCAATTTTATCATACCCCCCTCCATAGTACATTACTGTCACACACAAAAATGCAGTATTTAAATTCAGTATGAATATTCATTATCCTTATTTGCATGTATTTGCATATCTCCTTTTTATCCATTGTAAATGTACCCAGCCTGGCCTAGTGCCAGAACCCAGTGGCCATGATTGAACAGTCAATGTCTTTTGTACTCTAATCCAGTAGTAGCCTCGCCCAGGTTTGTGTGGTCTCAGGCTTAAGGTCCAGTAGCTTAATTTGCATATTCCAAGGGTAAGTTTGAATAAAAAAAAGATTTGGTCTGGTGTGTGGTGTGAGGGAACAAAGTGTATGCAAAAGAGATGGCAATAGGGGTGAGAGCAGTTGAGTTTTGGTGGCAATTGATGACATTCCTTCTTAGAGATTGTGTTGGTTGTACACACCCTGAATTGATGACATTCCTTCTTAGAGATTGTGTTGGTTGTACACACCCTGAATTGATGACATTCCTTCTTAGAGATTGTGTTGGTTGTACACACCCTGAATTGATGACATTCCTTCTTAGAGATTGTGTTGGTTGTACACACCCTGAATTGATGACATTCCTTCTTAGAGATTGTGTTGGTTGTACACACCCTGAATTGATGACATTCCTTCTTAGAGATTGTGTTGGTTGTACACACCCTGAATTGATGACATTCCTTCTTAGAGATTGTGTTGGTTGTACACACCCTGAATTGATGACATTCCTTCTTAGAGATTGTGTTGGTTGTACACACCCTGAATTGATGACATTCCTTCTTAGAGATTGTGTTGGTTGTACACACCCTGAATTGATGACATTCCTTCTTAGAGATTGTGTTGGTTGTACACACCCTGAATTGATGACATTCCTTCTTAGAGATTGTGTTGGTTGTACACACCCTGAATTGATGACATTCCTTCTTAGAGATTGTGTTGGTTGTACACACCCTGAATTGATGACATTCCTTCTTAGAGATTGTGTTGGTTGTACACACCCTGAATTGATGACATTCCTTCTTAGAGATTGTGTTGGTTGTACACACCCTGAATTGATGACATTCCTTCTTAGAGATTGTGTTGGTTGTACACACCCTGTTTTGCTGTACTGTTACATGGGGTTTTTTTTTTTTGGGGGGGGGATTTTCGAAAAGTTACCTGATATTGCAAATCCAACCTGGCAATTGCTGCACCAAGTGTGCAAGCTCTTACATTTTATTAGCTGCTGTAGGCTCTGAGCCTAAAGCTTTAGAAGGGAGACAGGTTGGACGACAGATCTTCATTTGTAAGTAATTTCTTTCATATCAATTCATTATTTAAAGAAATCTTTAATGATAAAAACCCATGTAGTTTTCATTTCAAAATCTTGGAAAACTTGTGCAAATTAAGAGAGTCATTTTGAAGTCAATACTTGGTAATATTGTTGGATTTTTTGGCATTGATCAAAAGAAAAAGTTATTTCATTGTGAAGTTTAATGTAATTTAAAAGATATTTGATTAATTGTACGTTGTATGTGTTTTGGGCCTGAATTATGGCATAAGTTTGGCTGATGATATTTTCAGATGGCCTGTAGTGAAGTGTGAATTTGTGACGTTGGATGGCATACCGGAAACCGCTGATACAGCAGGCGCCCGCAGTCATTTGAAGTGTATAGAAATCGTCACACAGGATGACAACATAGTACTGCTTGTAGTAGGAAAGGCTCGACACAAGAATTAAAGAGTTTAAGTAAGATTAAATCCTCAATGTGAGACGCATCTGGCTCACTGAACTGAACTAACCAAGGCAGGAAAACCTATGGTAGTGTAAAAGTCTGGAAAATGAGGTGGATCCTCTGGAGTTAAGTAGCAACGTGAGAAAGTTTGTGTTAAATTATAATAATATTACAGTGTCTTTTTCGTAAACTAGTTCTCAGTTGGAGTAAATTTTGTACCCCCCTTCTCGCCGAGCTGTGGTTTTAAGGACTGCGATATAGACTTGGCCTATATTGCGTATATCTGCACATTATCTTATACCAGCATATTAATATACAGACCTGTGAGTGGACCACTGAAAAA
Organism: Pisaster brevispinus; assembly: GCA_023634235.1. Classification (NCBI taxonomy): domain Eukaryota; kingdom Metazoa; phylum Echinodermata; class Asteroidea; order Forcipulatida; family Asteriidae; genus Pisaster; species Pisaster brevispinus. Next base: position 7,881,006 of record JAMKCF010000005.1, on the reverse strand, counting down.
AAAAAATGAAAAAATACATCCTTGTACGAATGATAAAGGGAGTGGAGCTCCGCCGCACCGCGCCGAAACTCTTGATAGATGCTCTAAAATTAAAAACTAACGTTTGATCGGAAAAGAAATTGAGTGTTGACCTAGCATGTGCGATGAAAACCGCAAACAAACAAAAACAGACCAAGAAAGAAATAAATCTTACATTTATACTGTCAAATAATCATTTTGTTCAGCCAGGGTATATCACGCACTTGTTCTGCACCAACATCTTGATTGTTGTTTGAAAAACACGACGCAGTCGCAATTTGGACCTACAAGTACGAGTACACGTGCACACAGCATGTAAACTTGTATGTATGCCATACAATGCCAACAATCATACGACACCCTCTATCAAAGAGTTGCACTTTTTTACTATCCTCATTTCAAGGCCTGAACAAATGCACGATTCTATGCTGTATCTGCGGTATGCACAGCCGCATTATCTTTTACTGACTCATGAATAACTGCAAAGACCACAGCGTTCTCATGAATATTTATATAATTGTCAACAGCCAATCACCTCCCATTCACATTGCGCGCTGCCGGCCCTGTGTACAGTATCTCACAGCGCAAGGAAAATAGATGACAGTCAGTCACAGTATATGATGTACATGTACATAAGATTTACGAATTCGTGTGTGCAGTATGATGTATGTGTAGCCGGGAAAATTCGTCATGTCTTTTTCCTTTTCTTTTGGCGCTTCCGCACCATCTGAAAATGGATACACATTCTATGATCGTTTATTTTATCTTAAGCGTAAATAAAAAATCTGCACGGTCAATAAAAAAAAGCGTAAATAAAAATCTGCACAGTCATTGAAAAAGCGGATATCCGCTTAAAAGAGGAGATTTCACAGCGTATGTCAGAATGAACAATTGTTACACTCACATACCAAGAGGAGATTTCACAGCGTATGTCAGAATGAACAATTGTTACACTCACATACCAAGAGGAGATTTCACAGCGTATGTCAGAATGAACAATTGTTACACTCACATACCAATTTCCAGGGGTTTTTATCTTGCGAGTTTTAGCATTACCAAAATAGAGTGGGACTTAATATAAATAAGTTTTTGCATCTCATTAAAAGCATTAAAAGGCTGTGCACAGACTCCACTGAAAACAGTACAGATACACAATGAAGTGTGTCAAGAAGTTGCAAGCAATAATTAATACCTTTTAAAATTACCACCTTGGCTTTATTACTTACAATTGGTGTCATACGAAATGGTTCCATGTCCTCAAAGTACTCAGGGTTTGAGATCCGCTTGGGTTTCCATTCTCCTCTATAAGCAGGATTATCAATCAAAGGTGCCTTCCATTTGCCCTTGTAGTCTGGGTTAGGAATGACTGGGTTTTCCCATTTGCCACATCCAACATCTTCACAAAGAGGATTTTCTGAATTGTAGAAAAAAACTTTTTTTGAAAATAGTGCATGAACTAATCTTAGTATTTAATTAATGAGCAAATGAACATATCAGAAGTAAGTATAATATATTATCATTGTAAACAACTACTGTAATCAACTAAGAAAAATAAATTAGTTTCATGGCACTGTAGATTGAGGACAAATATCAGCTGATACTGCTAAATGAGAAAGTATATGTTCAAAGGGGAGAGTATTGACCTTGAGAATCCTGCAAACATGTAAAATCCTTACTGTTCAAAGCAACAAACTTGAACTTCTGTACTTCAGAACTTGCAATGTTGCTACATACTCATATGTCACTTACTCAGTTTTGGTGGTTCCCATTCACCATCCATGTCGTCGTCCCTGAAAAACAGAAAAGGAATAGTGACATTTTTTAACCCCTTCAACCCACACAGATAAGGCACTGTCATATCTACAGACTTCATCTCCTACGATTAATGTCTGAAGCAGTGTAGCAGGTCTTGAGACACGGTATCAGTCCACAGACCGTCTTGAGACTTTTCTGCAGTCTTAGTGTCAGTCTTCATGCCATTAAAACTCAGTCTCAAAGGAATTGATCTTGAAGGGCTGGCTTCAGTCTTGGTTTAACCCTCGAGACCAGTCGAGACCAAAACAAACTCAGTGTTCTCCACAGACTTTTTTGGGGGGAGGGCGGCATGACGTCATCAAAATGGCGCCCGTTGGTATATGACGTCATCGGACGTGAAAGCAAAAAACATTTGAGATATTCCTTTTCATAAAACTAATGTTAGTAGCCCCCGGGCCCCGACACTATCTAAGGAGAATGAATAACATCCATTTCGGTCCAAACAACCTTATTGTAAAACTACTACAACTAATTCAAACCTACAATTTCTTATACATTTTGCTTTGTGCACCGCGCCAAAAACATACACACAGGATATGCCGCACAGTGTAGGGTTTTATTATTTTTAGAAAGCTGGCTATGCGTTGTAATATCAACGTGAAAAAAAGATTGCATTTTTGGAAGATCTTGTCCCCTAATTTCTGACCTAAATAATACTTTTTCCATCAACAACCATTTTCATGGATTCATGATTTGAGGATCGGTTGTTTAGAACTTCGTTTGCAATAAAATCATTGAGATTCAATGACCGGTCGACAACGCAAATTGAGAAAATTCCATGAACTTTGCCCCGCATTGCCCTCTATCAGCAAAAGTTGTTGTTTAAATAAATAGCCTTAATCTAAGGATGTACAATGTATATATTGTACCAATCTGCAGGCGTGCGGCACACTGTGCGGCAATTCTTTACTCGGCCTGTGAACGTGTACTGCGTTGGAGACTAGCCAAGCTCTCTTATGAATATGGTAATTCCAACAGCCATCAACGGCCAATCACAGCGTGCGGAATGTTGGTTAGCTTGGACTTTGGACCCTGCTGTTGTGGACCATACGTTGTGGGGCCCGGGCCGATGCATGTGCGGTGGATACTCGGCAGTCAGAACCATGTGGTTATGTGCATCGTGTTTTAACGTTTGTATAATGAAATGAACGATCGCAATTCCAATGCTGCGGTTCGGAAGTCGGGCATGGCTCGTTGGCTACTCGTTTGATCGTATTAAGTGCAGACAAAAATAGTCTGTGTGTAAAGGAAGCTTAAACCAGTGTTCGGCGGTGCAGTCGAAGTTGCTTTCAATCCATGATTTTTCTTTTCTTTGGCAGGGCGGCCAATTATTTTAGCAGGGCAGCCACTTCTTTGGCAGGGCGGCCTTAAACTTTGGGAGGGCGTCCCGCCCTCCCAAAACCTATGTGTGGAGAACACTGAAACCGTACAAAAAATAGAGTGATGCCATCTCGATGGTAGGTGCTCTGTTTCAAAACATAATGCAGCTGTTGTCTCTACCTGGTAAACTAAATTAATTCTCTCCCTCATACACTAAATTAATTGTGTAGCCATTGTCTAGTCTTAAAACATAAATGGATCACTAGTAATCATTCTCAAGCTGAAAGAATAACATAATCCATTTTTAAATATGGTGGACACAATACTATGACACTATTTGACTAGTTGCCCAGGCCTAGCCTATTCCATAACATTCACACAATTTCTTTGGGGAACTGACCTGATGCCGATGGTTCCACCTCAGTGCAAGCAAAATCACAGGTCAACCTGCTGGGGGCGGCTTAAACTGTGTGTGATTTGCAATGAGCACAGATCCCATATGGCTGTACTGTACCAGCAACGACCAAAGTGCACCCATTGTACACTGGCCATGGATTGTATAAAACAGTACTTACAATTCCAAAAGCAAGCACACCTAGTATTTGTAACTATTTAGACACTACATGTAGCCAGCAACGAATATGCAAAGTATTGACCTCCACCATCTGGAACAAATCGGTTCAAAACATGACTTTTTCCAAGAGTTTGAAAATGTTTTGCCTGAAATTACATGTATGCCTGGTAAACTTGTTATACTTGGGGATTTCAACATCCATATGGACGAGCCACACAAACCAGAAGTATCTCGGTTCTCTACGATTCTGTCATCCTTCGGCCTCCAGCAGAATGTTACCACACCGACTCACATATCTGGTCATATTTTAGATCTGATTATCTCCCGCATGGATGATGACTTGATCAGGTATTGTGACAGTGAGTTAAGGTATGGTTCAGACCACAACATGGTTAGTTGCCTGATACAACGACGGAAACCACCCCCACTGAGAGTCACAAGTACTTTTCGCAATTTTCGGAAACTTAACATGGATACTTTCAATAGTGACCTGAAGAAAGTAATCTCCATGGAAACATTTCCAGAAGCAGACGTAAACGTACAATTACTAAAGTTCAACGCTGTCTCAACTCGGGTGCTTGATCTTCACGCCCCCTCAAGTACAAGAACTCGTGTAAAGTTAAACCTAGATTTCCTTGGTATAATGACGAGATCAGATCTGCAAAGTGTGAAAGACGCAAACTTGAGAGAAAGTGGCGCAAGACTAAACTCCAGAGTGACAGAGACAGTTACTGGAAACAACACTTGCATGTAAATTACTTGTTAGAAAAGGCTAAGAAGTTTTACTATAAAGATGCTCTCAGAGATGCCAATGCTAAACAGACATTCAGAACATTGGGCAACATCTTGCATCAAAATGTCCGAGCATTGCCATCTCTTGATGCACCAGGTGCTCTGAGCAACACATTTGCTAATTTTTTCAACGATAAGGTGGTAAAAATCAGAGCTGGTATTGATAGTGATGCATCCAAACTTCCACAGGATGCAATTGAACATTTTCTGGAAACTCAGAATCCTAGTGATCAGGTCCATACTCAACTGTGTGATTTCAGACAGCTCACTGAGAGTAAGATTCACAAGATTGTTGTTAGTTGTACAAATAAGTCATGTAAACTTGATTGTATGCCCACATGGTTGCTTAAATGTAACATTGATGTTGTTTTACCATGCATTACTAGTATTTTGAATAAATCTCTCAAGAGTGGTATTTTTCCCAATGATCTAAAGCAGGCAATTGTGACACCTATTCTAAAAAAGCCATCTTTAGACTGGAATGAGCTCAAACATTACAGACCAGTGTCTAGCATCAATTTCATCGGCAAGGTGATAGAGAAGGCGGCTGTTATGCAGGTCAATGAGCACTTGGCGAAAAACGACCTGGATGAAACCTTCCAGTCTGCGTACAAACACAAGCACAGTACTGAGACTGCTCTGCTCAAAGTTAAAAACGATATCACACGAGCCTTGGATGATAACCATGCCGCTTTCTTAGTCATGCTTGACCTGTCTGCTGCCTTTGATACCATAGATCATGAAATATTGCTTAACAGATTTGAATCTGACTATGTATCAAAGGCACAGCCCTGGAGTGGTTTAGATCTAACATAACAGGGCGTAGTTTTCATGTTTGTGTTGGGGGAAAGATGTCTGATGTTTTTTATCTTGATTTCGGTCTTCCTCAGGGTTCTCTTATTGGTCCTAGGGGATTTACTATGTATGCACAACCAGTTGCTAATATCATACGCTGTCACAGCATCCAATTCCACATATATACGCAGATGATGTCCAACTATATGTGACTTTCAATCCAAAGACTCCTGGTGATAGCGCTTGTGCAATTTTCAGGCTTACCTCATGTGTTGAGGAAATTCATTCACGGATGACCGTAAACAAGCTAAAACTCAATGAATCTAAGACAGAATTTTTCATCGCCGCCTCTCAACACAACTTGTCCAAACTATCCGACACCACCATTCGCATTGGTTCTGAAGACATCACTCCCTCTACTACAATTAGGAATTTGGGTGTAATTTTTGATTCCAACATGAACATGTCATCTCAAGTCACCTCCTTATGCAGGTCCATAAATTTCACCCTTTGGAACATTTCATAGACCAGGACAGTTGCAATCATGCCATGCGAGCTCTTATTTTATCCAAATTGGACTATGCAAACTCACTCTTATCTGGATGCAGCATGAGCAACATCACACATTTACAACGTCTGCAAAATAGGTCTGCTCGAATAATTTTTCAGGTTGCAAAACATCATTCATCTGCACCACTGCTTAAAACACTCCACTGGCTTCCGGTTGATAAAAGAATAGCTTTCAAAACACTGCTTCATGTTCACAAATCTCTCAATGGTCAAGCTCCAGCATATCTCACAGACTGTCTTTCTGTTTACATACCTGGTAGGGAAGGCCTCCGATCAGCCAACGATACAACTCGGCTGGTCACACCTACAACTCATAGACTAGTTGGTAGTGGGTCTTTCAGTGTTTCCGGCCCCAATATATGGAATGTTTTACCACCAATCATACGGTCTTGTAATAACATCACTGCATTCAAACGCCAGTTAAAGACACACCTGTTCTGTTAAATTGTCTATCTTTGTTGCTTTGCTAACAATTTATTTTGTTCTGCTTTGTCTATTTTTCACATCTTTTGTATATATTATGTTTTCGTAATGTTTCATTGAAAAGCGCTATGATCATGTTCTTTGGAATAGCGCTATACAAGCACTGTATATTATTTATTATTATTATTATTAAAGTATTTCAATTAATTTTCTCTATACCTTATTTTGTGTTATGTGTAAATCAGTGAGCCATGGTATGTATATGAATATTCATGAGAGAATATGCAGAATGAAAGACCATGATGGGTGAGGCGTGTTGAACTTTGGCAATAGTTATGCTGTAACGAATGATTGGAAATTCCAGACATCCCAAGGCAAGGAACAGTACTAAGATCAACCAGCCGAATTGCTGGGGCACATAACAAGGCAAATTTGCCTGAGAAACATACCAGACGTTTTGTCACATTTAGTTGTTTTCCTCTTAATCAATTCATTTCCTGTTCATTTAAGTGTGTTTTTGTGTTGGTTATAAAAAAAAAAATGTATTAAGGAGAGGGCACATATACACAAAATGTTACAGCAAAGTCTTCAGCAAAGCTTGTTCAACATGTATAAGTTGCTTTAATTTTATGTATTCAAGGTCATACAGATTTATTTTTCAACAGAATTAAGAAATACTAGAATTAAGTCTCAATCCATGAAATTGTTTCTAGAAGCATAACACTGATGATGTCACAGATAAGAGATGGGTGTGCAGTTATTGATTATATTGCTGTTACAGATTTTGTTTCGCACCCCAATTAATGTTGGAAGTAACACATTTAATGAGGGCGCTCTTCCTTGGGCTGCCATGTTATTTTTACTGAGTTGATAGTTCAATTTGTAATCCTTAAAAATCTTTGTTTCTTCCAACCATCCGTTGTTTATCTCCAGTGTTTTGTATTTGGCAGTGTTTTGCCAACTTGTGTGCAGCCCTTTTGTTGTTTTCTGTCGTTTGGGAGGCTGAATTTTTAACTCGATAAAGTCGTGTGGACCTCATGTAAATCCTGTATAGACTTACACTGTATGCACAGAGCTGGTGCATCAAGGCAACTGGGACTGTGAGTATATTATGCATAGTCTTCCTGATACAAGTAACCTCGCCTGATCATCATCGTCTACCATTAACTTTAGAATAACCAGAAGACCAGACAAATCCCTCTGTTGTCTACATGTATGTGGAGCACGTTCCAGCCTTGTTATTTAGCCGTATAACTATATGTACTGTATCACTCACATCAGCTTGCAAGCCCAAACGTTCCTCCAGAGTTCCATTAGTTAAATGGTCTAAGCATGGTCATACATGCATATATATACCTGGCAATGATCCTCCAATGGATATCACCATATTTATGGATGTTGCTCTGAACCCGGGTCCTTCTGGAAACAACAATATACCCCACACAGATTCAACTGGTGTTGTGGTAATTACAACAACGTAAACCAATGCCAATGTATACATACAGTCGGAAGCAGCTTATTAATCTGCGAAGCAGGGCTTACCGGAGCAAACGGAGAGCGGTTGGATCGGCAATCCAAGATTTGAAACGGCAAGAGAAACCATGGCCCTAGCCGTATATCTCATACACGGGGTGTGTGACGCTTGAGGGTGATCCCCTTTCTGAAGGCTGCATTTGTACTTAATGTGTGAGTTCGTCATTCTGAACCGTTTAAGCCTGCGTTGAAGAGACGACTTTGGGCGCTGCGGAGGAGTGGGCAAGGCCGAACCCTGAGCCTTTTAAATACTACCACTACCAATGAAACAACTTTAATTGAGCACCGCTGGATTGACCAGTGTCACGGTGAACTGTATATTTTTATTTGCACTGATACCCTGAGAAACTACATTATCTTGTTGGAAGCTCAAAGCTGGTACAATACAGTTTGTATAGAGGCGAGAGAATTTTGACGATCAAATATTTTTGGTTAATACTAGTAACTATGATTTAAACTGGTACCACTCGTAATTATACATTTGTAACCAGTACAACAATTTGAGGTACCAGATTGGGTTTTGCATACTTGTGCATTTACACAATCAAAGGGTGTGACTCAAATTTGTGTGATACACTCTATGGGTTTGGCTATACTCGTAGTTGTATGATCTTGAAATTTAATAATAATATCAATGTAATTTCAGAATCAGTTACTTTGGTGTCATTCGATGCGTCACTGAATTGAGTTTTAGTATCCACACAAACAATCATCCTTTTGTGATCTAGTGGGATCAAAAACTAATTTCTGTAAATTTGTTGTGGTTTATTTTCAATACCAAGAGAAGGATTTACTTTGAGGAAATTAAATAAAAACCCTCGAAGAGTTTATTGTATTTAAGTATTTACCTTTGATAATTTCATTGACAAACTCAATCAATTTGTAAATAGATAAGTTCCACTCCAAATCGATATAAATATATAAAGTTGGGACAGATTCAATCATGTTCATTCTGGCTAGAAATTGTAAATACTCAGAAGTGAAAGAAGCCGAGTGGTGAATTAAATTGTATATAAATCTGCAAATATTACATGAGTTTGTCCCTGTTGTAATTATTTTCAATAGAAATGCAACTAATCTCCCACGGTTTCTGTTGATGAATGTTCGCTCTGTACTCAATAAACTTGATGAACTGAACCTGAGGCTCAACAATGATCGAACAGATGTAGCTGTAATAACTGAGTCATGGATAACCCCAAACACTTCGCCGGAGCAATATTCTGTGGATGGTTTGTTTGGTCTGTTGTTGCCTTCAACAAGTGCAGATCCAATAGAAATGGTGGTGGTGTTTTGCTCTATGTGAAGGAACATTTACAAGCCTCAACGATTGGCTATCTACATGCCCCACCAGAGATCGAGGGAGAATGGATTATGTTACACCACCCTAAATTTCCAAGATGTGTTCCATCTGTTGTGGTGTTTGCAGTCTACAGCCCCCGGACTCTCAGCATGAAGATCTTTTACGACATCACATCATCTGGTCAGTTGACCAACTTTTGACTCGTAAACCATGTATAGGAATTGCTCTACTTGGTGACTTTAATAAAATGGACATTAGACCTATCTGTAATGGTAATAATCTTGTGCAAATTGTAAACAAGCCAACTTGACAGGATGCTATCCTTGATCTTATCATTACCAATTTTTCTGATCAACATCAATGCCCTGCTCTATCCACTCCCATTGGTCGTAGTGATCATAAATGTATTACGTGGGTTCCAAAAAATGTACGTGTCCCCAACATAATAACGACTAAAACTATAAGACCTATGAAGGAATCCAGTATTAGGTCCTTTGGTAGATGGGTACAAGAACAACTGGGATGATATCTTGAATACAAACCCTTGTCAAGCCAAAGTTGATGCCTTCTATAATCTGGTTCATTGTGCCATTAAAGATCATTTTCATCTCAAAATTATCAAGCGTCAAAATAACGACAAGCCTTGGATAACTAAACAAATTAAAAACACAATTAATCAGAGGCAGAGGGCATTTGCTGAAGGCAACAGACATCAATTCCATTGCATGCATAATAGAGTTGTTCGGGAAATACATGCAGCTAAACAATCTTACTATGCTGGTAGAACTCGTAAATTACAAAAGTTGGACCCGGGGAGGTGGCACAAGGAAGTACGTAACCTGGCTAACATCAAGAAAAGTGATCTTACCACTCAATTACCAGATTTTGACTCATCTGAATATGAATCAATTGCAAATGCAATTAATAACCACCTGGCTAGTGTCTCACAATCTCACAACTCTCTGAATTTTCATGAACTACCAGCTTACTTACCGTCACATGAGCCACCTCCCCGGGTTGAACCTTGGGAAGTTTATAATGAGCTAAAAAGAATCTCTATTTCCAAATCTGGTGGTCCTCATAATTTATCTGCCAGAATCCTTAAGGAATTTGCTTACGAGCTGAGTATTCCTGTCACTGATATCATTAACACTTCATTATCACAGGGCATTGTTCCAGTTCAGTGGAAACAAGCAAACATTGTTCCCATTCCTAAGCAATATCCGCCCACATTGGATAAACTTAGGCCCATCTCGTTAACCCCATTATTATCCAAAATAGCAGAAGGATTTATTTGTAAATGGGTTATGAAGACAATTCAACCCAAGATTGATAAAAGACAATTTGGTAACCAGAAAGGATTATCCATCACCCCATTGCCTTGTAGATGTTTACCATCACTTAGTTACTGGTGCTAGTACTTCAAGTAACATTGGTACACTCGTGTTGACAGATTTCACTAAAGCTTTTGACATGGTTAATCATGTAATAGCTATCAAAAACCTTTTGGATTTGGATGTGTCTTCAGCTATTGTACATTGGATTGCAAATTTTTAAACTGGTCGCCAACAAAGGGTCAAGTATAAACAGACCTTTTCTGATTGGCAAACTCTCTCAGATGGCGTCCGACAGGGTACTAAATTAGGTCCGGTGATTTTTCTTGCTTGTATTAATAGTTCTGCAGATCATGTTCACAGTAAATGCTGGAAGTATGTGGACGATCTTACACTTAGTGAAACTAGGCACATCAATGCTGTTAGCAAGATTCAGGATGATTTAAACAATCTGAATGAGTGGTCTGTAAAAAATAAACTTTCATTGAACCCCTCGTAATGTCAAATCATGCAAATCTACTTATGCAGGAGGAAACCCCCTATATACTGCTCAACTTTCTATACAAGATGCCCAACTTCAACAGGTTCAAAGTGCTAAATTATTAGGTGTCACTTTCCAATAGAAATTGAAATGGGGTATGCACATTGTAGACATAGTTAATGAAGCCAATAGGAAACTTTTCATGTTGAGGAAACTAAAAAAGAATGGTCTTACTAATGACGAACTAGTGACTTTGTATAGAGGTTACATCAGACCCATTGTAGAATATGCAGCTCCCCTTTGGCATTCAGGTATTTCTCTCACTCTTTCTAACCAATTAGAATCCATCCAAAAAAGAACGTCTCGCATCATTTTAGGCAATAAATATACTCATTAAGACCAAGCATTACCTACTTTGGGTCTGAAACCATTACATATTAGAAGAATCACGCTTTCTACTACTTTTGCATTAAAATCATACAACTCAAATAAATTTAATGAATGGTTTGTCAAATCCAAAAGCTCACATTCTATGAATCTTAGACCTAAAAGAACCCTTCATGAAGTTTCATGTAAAACTGCTTACTTAGTAACAGTCCAGTCCCCTACTTCAACAGACTTATCAATAACTCTCTAAGTTCACTCCCTCCATCCTTGTAACTTTACTTTGTGTAATTTTGTGTGCATTTCAGAATTTTGATGTGATTTTTCATGTCCTTCATGGTCAGTGTGCTTCTTTCTGTGCAATATTTTTACGTGCTTTGTGCATTTCTTGATTTCCTAAATGCCTCTTTGTTTTATTTTATACGGTTTACTTTAAATAAACTGTTTGTATTCCTTTTAATTTTAATGTATAGGGGGGCCTACTGTTTTGTAATTCAGCCAGTAGGCTGCAATGAGCAGTTTTTTAATAAACCATAATATTAATATTATTAATATTAATATTAATAATAAGTAAATTTCTGAATTTCAGATGCCTCTGAGGGCCAGGCTTTCATTTCAACCTACCAAATGCTTGTACATGTACATGTAGGTCACAATTTAACAGGTAAACATGTCCTGCAACTCAAAACTTAAAATTGTCTCGCAGTAAGCTCCCATAATGGCACCCAAATACCTTTATGTAAATGCAGCTCATGCATCTTACACTTCACAAAAGCAAAGGGAAGGAAGAAATTACCAGACACGACTTACCAGTCATCTGGTTTCTCTGCATCAGGGTCATCAATTAATTCTTCTTCATGTTCTAACCATCCATCAGGCATTGTAGCATCTTCATCTATAATAGCAGCTGGCGCATCTTCATCCCAATCATCTGGCTTTGTGGCATCCTGATCAGCAATCCTAAATAAACACATCAGAACAAAACTTAAGTTCATGAAGAGTACATGTACATCCATAATTCATGAAGAGTACATGTACATTCATAATTCATGAAGAGTACATGTACATTCATAATTCATGAAGAGTACATGTACATCCATAATTCATGAAGAGTACATGTACATCCATAATTCATGAAGAGTACATGTACATCCATAACTCATGAAGAGTACATGTACATCCATAACTCATGAAGAGTACATGTACATCCATAATTCATGAAGAGTACATGTACATCCATAATTCACAAAGAGTACATGTGCATCCATAATTCTAGCAACTCTAAAGGGGCCTATTCTAATGGTAGGGTTATAAATTGTTTTTTGGCAATGTAATGCTGATTTATAAGCTGTCAAGAAAGATACACTTATTTTTTTTTATTAATTTCATTTTAAAAACTTAAAAGTTTCATATGAGTACAGTGTTTACTTGAGAAAACAGCAAACAACTTGCTCGTTATTTTCATGAAGAACATCGAATTCATCCACGTTTAGCGTACCGACTGCATCTTTGGTTGCAGCATTCACAATTGGACACCATGGAATTTTGAATCTCCAAAACTTGAGGTCAAATAATGCTATTAATGCAGCTCAAGGGGAAGACTGCTCAAGTTCTGTGACAACATGAAAGAAAAACAGATGGTTTATAAAGTTTTGCAACCAGAGATTTCTTACTGGCTGGCACCTTTCAATCTTTTGACCCTAAATACAAACAAGACTTGAAATATATCGCCTTTCACATTTAACTTCAGGTTACTTCACTTGCTTTTTTCGATCATCCCAATCTTCAGGTTTGGAATCGGTAGGATCATCAATTTCTTCAGGTGGATTAACAGGTGGCCTGAAATAAAAAAGGACAACATTATATTTATGCTTTTAATACATGCTTTAAATCCTAGTCTTAATAAAATGAACGAGGAAAATGTATTTAAGCTGTATTTCAAAGTGTCCTTCATATGATATGATTCAATACTTTGGATTGGTGGATACTGATGGATTTATACAGAAGCAAAAATGAAACTTTGTGAACTATGAATTCTCTAAAATCAAGCCTACAATGGGCTGAAAAAATGTTACCTAGGTCATTTCAGAAGGTTGGTAATATTTTACATTGAGAGCAGCCAAATTATAAAAAATAATAGCAGCAGTATATCGCCTGCAAGAAAACTAAACATATTAACTCAGAAGATTTAACTGTAATGTGAATTATGACAAATCTCTATTCTTTCACTACTTTTATCAATTAGCTCATTCAACTATCATTTTCATTTATCATCTAATAATAAACAACTGATTTTACTAAAGTTATTTAAGTATTTGTACATAAAATTGTTGCACTGATGTCAATGGAAATTATTTTTACTCAAAAAGATGCATTGGTCCTGCTGTCTCCATTCTAAATAGGAAGATAAGTTAATCACAACTTCATGTTCCACACACATCTAATAAGTACATGAAGCACACAAATAACATTTTTTGCTCTGTTTAATACTGCCTGGTTGTTCCATCTCTACTAATACATACATGGAAGAACTTCTTTGACAATGGGAAAATGGCACACAATTTTTTTCCGGGAAAAATCCCTGGCCCGATCCCCCTGCCTTTGTGTGCAAGCATCCCTGACAGACATAAGCATTATGGCAACCATTTTGAAGTCACAAAACCTTGTGCCTTCACATTTGACAATGTTTGAAGCCAGGCAAATGTATAATGTATCAGTCACCTTCGAAATCTCTGAGATTTAACACCAACTTCAGAAAAGAAGAAAAGTTAGGACAGAAAACCACTCTTGATTTCGTTCACTACGAAAAATATTTCTTGCATGTATCGATAACATTACAGAGACAGTCGACTCAGTGTTTTGTTATTTATACATACCATGCAGCAGCGTGCCCCCAAAGCATGGGTAACAACAGGGGCCGAGTTGACCGAAAGGCGAGAAGGGTGACGTAGCCATCAATACCAACCAACGAGCGAGCGCTATTTTAGTCACGGGATCGACGTTGCTATCGTGGCTTAGGTTTGTTTACAGGTACGTCATCGACAAAAAACGAGGTCTGATTGGCTAACCTGAATTACTCGCCTTCTGAAAATACCATATTTGGAATAAGGAGGCTTTCCGCTTTCCAGCGATGTCTGCCATTTACCAGTCGCGTTATGGAATCCGACGCTATGTCACTTGAAAATTCGGGAAATTGTGACTGCTTTGAGGGACGAAAGTAATTGTTTCACCATGATTGCTTGACAACATAAATTTTACAAAAGTGTCCAGAAAACCACTTTTCCGTATTCATTGTCATCTTGAAATATCACAAGTTGAAGAGTAGGTGTTCGGGAACTATTTTTTATTAAACCCCGCTTTCTTCCGAGGGACCGATTTCCATTGCTTTTTGCTCATATCTCGAGAAGTCAGTTGCCGATTTCCGCCCGGTTTTGGGGTGGCAGGTCACAATTGCTTTATTTAAGAAACAATAACAATTCTTCACCCAATTTTTGCCACAGAGAAGAAAATGCACACATTTCAAAAGTGTATGTGTAACCTTTGAACAACATGTAAGGAATGATAAAACAGTTTCTCCAAACAAATTATCCTTGGTTATTTTTTTCTTCTTAAAATATCATACTCTACTTTATTTTATAATGATAACAAAAATAAACTTACGTCATATCTTCAAGAAGGTTTCCACTATTAACACTGATCTTGTCCACAAATATTTCAAAGCTATTGTCTGGATTCACAACTGAAAGAAAATATGATAAGAAATTGACCAGAAACTTTTGCTAAAACTTCTAAGAGAGTAAGAGGGGCAAGTTAAACAACACCATGGCTTCTTTTCAAATCTCTTCAAAAACTTCAATGTATTGTTTCAGTTGAGGGATGGACAGAGACGTTCCTACTACATCATTCTGCCAGTGCCCAAACAGTTGACTCTCCCAGCAGACTTTAAAAAATGTTGAATACTATCTGAAACTGTCTTAAATGCACATGTGAATTAAAAAAATAGTACAAATTAGTACAAATTCTTGTCTTCAAACTAATTGAAACTGGTAACGCTGTCAGCCGAGAAATTCACATTCAATGATCAAGGAATCCACCAATGGGTTATCTACATGTTCAATACAGAAATATGCATGGCGTAACTTTGGACAAGACAAAAACTCAAATTAACTGTTGTCTCTTGACTTCCAAGCTGTCTCACCAAAGTTGACTGTACATGAAAACTACTTGTTCTTTATTGTAAAAACTGTATTATTCCAACAGATGACACTATACGGTAGGTGAAGTTCTGTTTCAACATTAAATCCCTGCCTGCTTCGCTGCCTAGAGCTTTGTGGTGCACTGTAGTTATTTCCCCCAAAAAACTTACCAAGCATTCTGACTGGTCAAATACAATTATGGGAGAATCTGTGAACATGTAGGAAAAGTTCTTTTAATTTAACAAATGATTGACCCCTGAATCAGCACTATCAAATCAAATGGAAAACTGCCTTAACTTTATCATTTTTATTTTCTTTATAAACAAGGCTTATTGTGCACTCATATGTTTTCAATCAACATGTACTTTCAATCCCCCATTTTGATTCCTGTTTACTGTGAGACAGGTCGAGATCTACAGTGAAGAGAAGCTCTGTTCTATCATCAGGCCTTAACATGTTAACAATGAAGCTTCCTATTATTAGTGACAGCCAAAAGTTTCTAAAAGGCTTTAAATTCAGTATACATCACTAATGCACTAATATTAACAATAAAATGTAAAACAACAAATCCATGGTCAAATATTCCAAACTTTAGTTTCATCTGGTAGATTTAGTCTCCTTTGGTATTATAGATCACAGGATTTTGTTTTTCGCTGGATTTTGTTTTTGTGTGTGTCATTATATGACAACCAAGTACTGCGAAAAAACAAGGAAAAAAAAACCCCAAAACATAAGTTTATCTCAAGTGGATGTAAGTTATTTTTAATATCTATTATATTGACCAATCAAGCAACAGAAGAGCCACGAACTATGAAAGAGGAAAGAATACTAAAAAAATAAAAATGCAAATTAATTAACTATAATATAAGTAAACAATTGTACTACATTTTGTTAAAAAATAATGCTAACCACTTTAAATTAACCTTTTAAATTAACCCTTTAGCACGCATATCGCCTGCAGCCGCCCTGCCTATTACTCCGCATACCGCCTGCAATCCCCCTCGAAGTTTGACAAGTTGTATTTGGAGTTCTAAACGTGCGATTAAAATGCAGTAAACAGCCACAGATTAAGTGCAATCTGAACATGACAACAGTCTAAAAATAGCACATGGTTGCCATAAGAAAAAATGACGGCGTCCACCTCCAAAGTCCTATCACCATCGCATGTGAGGCACAAGGAGTAGCTGTTTTTTTCTGTGTGGTGGTGAGAACTGTATTGTATTATATACCACGTATCACGCACGCAATGTACACAGTAATGGCGACCTTCTGTTTGTTTTGCGATAAACTTATTGGTGTTTTTACACACAAAATACCATGTCCTGAAAGATTTTTACAAAGGGTTTTAGGTACAGAAGTTAAGTTATCTGTTGGTAACAGAGGCATTTTTTTCATTTCCAAAGGTATGTTGACAATTTTCAATCAGTTCTGTAGCTTTGTTTTCTTTTAAGATGACAGTACAGTTGCGAAAATTTGTGTACACAACTTTCCACAAATGTTTACTTTATACGTGATCAATATTTTCAAATTTACTTTGATCTTGTTTATGTTTCCAGCCTCAAAGCTTCAATCTGGTAACGCAAACATTACAACTGTGAAAGTTATTCACAAGTTAATTTCATCTTCTACAATATAAACTCAATTTGTAACGCAAGAAAGTAGTCACAACGAAAGTTCTCTGAGGATTTCTAGGTACGGCTGAAAATCGTGTGAATTTCCGTGGCATGGTGAGAAGTAAATGACACTTTGTTTAATATTGTGCGAGTGATAAACGGTTAAGATAAAGAATACAAAAATACAAAAAAATTACGATTATATATATTTATAATACAAGAAATGTTTAAAAGAAGAAGAAATTAACTATTTAATATGTAATACATCTCACTAGCGACAGTGACAGTGCGGACAATGTTGCTACCTTTTTGAGACATTTTGCATGCTGTACTTGTATCTAAATTTGATAGAACTGGCTCTCAAAACATGACAGTAAATACATACTGCAAAAACAGTACCACTAGCAATGGCGGACAATCTTAAAGAACAAAACATTGCAATTTCAAGGATTTCTACAGTTCTCAAACTGTAAGGATCGTGTTAAAAGGTGGGTCAGATGGTTTTCTGCTTTTCCGAACAATTTTCTTGCTATCTGATCGAAAATCTGTGGCACTAGGATATGTTATCCATTCATTTTCAAAGCATCGAGGTAATGGTTCTGACATGCAGTCTGGTCAGATCAACCATAGTAAAAGGACCACGGAAGGAGTTACAACTCTCTTACTTCAGAGGAAACATGGTCCCTGCCGCAAGTACCTTGCAGTAATGTACTGTAATGCAATTGTACTGTGACTGCTAACACAAACAAATATTTTGGGTAATCGTCAGACGCAGCACCCAAAACCAGTAGTTTTGTTGAATGAAAGCATGGCAGGAAAATAATACTTTAGTCTTAAAATGTTTTGACTCGTGGTTTGGAAACTTTGGCTACAGTTGGCCACATCATCGACTTACATGTACTTGGTCAAAAAGACAAAACTCACTCCCTGCCAGATACACAATTTTTCAACACAAAAAATCCATGAAAAGTGTATGAATGTAAATTTTAATGAAAGTGATAATTCTTGAGTACAATTTTAAGTTTTGAACTTTGGTAGATTTTCAAAAACAAAACAGCCCCAAAATTAAAATCATTAAAATGTTCGCGATTGCTTGCATCTTTATGAATCAGGGTGAACTGTATATGACTGCGCATGCAATAAATTCTTATTTGATGCAAAATATCTACAGCGTATGCCATTATTGTGGAAAATCTTGCAGGGAAATGACATCAGAAAATATGACACGGCATTCTTCAATGCAGGGCCAAAATAAGCTGCAGTTTACCAGTGTACAATGCGGCATTGCACAACCTACAACCTACATTGCGGCCCATTGATCTCAATTGCTACTGCTCGAGAGGTTCAAACTCCTTCCGTGGTCCTTTCTCTGTGGATCAGCAATGTTCAGCAGGCTCACTAAACATTATGTTAAGCAATTGTAGACATTTGCAGTCGCGATTCCAGGGGGGGGGAGCCATGGGGGCACAGGCCCCCCCGGGTAAAATTTCAAATTTGTTTTGTTCTCTCTTTTTTTTTTTTTCTCTCTTTTTTTTTTTTTTTTTGTCTGTTTAAAAATTAGCCACATGTGTGTGTAGTGTAGTCCCCCCCCCCCCCAGCGGCAGGTAGATTTAACCTATGCCATTCACATTTGTTTTCTTTCTGCCAAAATGAATCTTTCATGATATGCCACTTGTAATTGTTTAGATTTGCAACAATAACATAAGCATTTGACATGCCAATTTACCCGGGATAAAGTATATTTCATGTCATTCCGGCATTCAAGTGTAAAGAATACACTAAGCTTGAATTTGAGAAACCCCAGATTTTACCCACTATGATTCTAATGAATAAGCATGAAACTAGATAATGCAACAAGAGGCGTTTCAGCTACCAGGCCGAAATCCCTAAAAAATTAAAAAAAATCTTGACGAAAACAATAGGCGTTTCGACTACCAGGCCGAAACCCCTAATAATAATAATAATTATAACTAGAGATAGTGATTGTCAACAATCACAAAGCTGTTCCAAAATGTTTTGTAAATAAAAGTTTTCTATGCTACAATAAAACACACACATTATGAATTTATGACATGTGATTACCTGGTCTTGTATGTGATACTGAATCGAAAGGAGCTTTAAAACCAGAAATTAGGTGAACATGGCGTAATGGTCATTATTTTGATATTTTAAAATCGGCAGTGTACTTCTTGAGATATGGTGCTGCAAAGATTAACTAGTTAAATATTCAAATGAATCAATTAAGAATTTTTATAAACATTTACATTAAATTAGAGTTAAGCTTATGTTCTAAATCGTCGAGCGCCCCGTACATGTACACATATCCATGCACAAGCCACCGTTTCAATACGCTATAGATCGATCTTTTTGTATAAATAGTGTGCAGTGACTGGTACCCAGAAGTCGGCTATTTCGTTACGGCATTTCGCGTGCATTTTTCTCTGTGTCGCAGGGCTACCTGACTACATTTTTATGAAAGGAACCTTGTCTCCAAGACTCAATAATATGGCTAGCCATTGGTGTCCGATTTGTCACTGAATCGTTAATTATCGTGGAAATTTTTCTACTTTGATTAGTTTTAATGACCAGGAACATCTCTTATTAAAAGCAATTAACTTTTCAAAACAGTTTATATAATTTAGGAAACTTATTCGTAATTTTAATTGAAAATATCGTGTTTTTGACTGTCAAAACATTTGCACTTTCAGCGCCATGTGTTTTGTACACAGAACAAAAACGCGCCAACAAATGACGTCATGATGACATGACGGAGAATGTTAAGCCAGAATGAACATCTACAATACATGACAAGTCCATAACTGAAAAAAAATTGAGAATCGGATGTATACTTCTTGAGATATGATTCGAACAATACTGCCTAATTAAATATTCATACAGCTGTCACGTGAATAATTAATTAAGAATGTTAATCTAAATAAATCTGAAAATTAAGTTAGGCCATAAGCTTTAATATGGTATATGATTTGTCTCTGTCTGATAATTCTAATTTGACATATGATACAAATTTACACTTCTAGCGCCATGTGTTTTGTACACAAAACAAAAACGCGCCAATAAATGACGTCATGATGACGTGACTGAAAAATTTAGGCTCGAGTGCACATCTACAATTCAAGACAAGTCCATAACTGGAAAAAGTTTGAGGATCGGATGTATACTTCTTGAGATATGGTGCGAACAAGATTGACTGATTAAATATTCACACCGCTGTCACGTGAATAATTAATTAAGAATTTTAATCTAATTACATCTAAAATTTAAGTCAGTGTATAAGCTTCAATATGGTATATGATTTGTCTACTTTTGATAATTTTAAGAGGAACATATGGCTTCTGAAAGAGACACAGGTTAAGTCAATCTGATTTTATGGAAAGAAAGAATAATAAGAAAAAGAATAAAAATCTCGACGATTACAATAGCTGTTCCGACTGAAAGTTCGGAACAGCTAATAACAAAATGCTAAAATCTCAACGAAAAACAATAGGGGTTTTGGCTAGCAAAACAGAACAAAATATCTGATCCTATTTTGAAATGGCATGTAATTGAAGGCAAAACACCCCTCCCTTGTTTGGACTTACAGTACATGATACCTTATCAAAAAGGCAATCTTTATGTGAGATGGGTGTTTGGAATGAAACTAATGTGAGCACTGGAGGCGCACTTTTTATGACCATCCATTACCACTCAACGTGTTACTCAGTTATATCAAGAACCGCGTGATTCATCACTATTTATCAAATGTTTGACCAGCTCACTTTGAGATTACAAACCCTTTTCCCATTAAGTGCACGGGAATAATTGGGGGGGGGGGGGTTCTAGCCATCATAATTTGCTTTGGCAATTAAACTCAGCTTGGACACCAATATAAAGACGCACCAAAAAAGAAATTTTTCATTGACATTTGCAGATGTTAATGGCTTGTATTTTGTTTCCAATTGTGCTTTTGAAGTACAATTAGACTGTTGGAAAGCCGCTAATGTAATAGCTGATCATTGACTCATGCAAAGTGGCATGTTGCATAAGAGTTTTGTGCATCATGTTGTGTCCTCGAAGTGAACTGGTTAGTGTTTACACAATATATTTTAAAGACACATATACTTATACTCACCTAGTGTGAACAGATGTGTTTTCTTATCCGTGAATACATGAGCAAAATTACCCGACGGCTTCTTGGCATGTTTTTCCTATACAACAATCAAAAATATTTTGTAACAACACATTTTAAATTTGAGTGAGGTATGCATACCTTGGTTACAATTTTTGTTTTAATGCTTTAGTGTGGTAATCTAAAAGTGGGGGTGGGGGACACACCAATACAAATTTCATTAAACATACAATAAATGGCAAAAAGGTATCTATGCAGCTTTAATAACCTGAAGATTTGTAAACACAAGTTTGCCCAGCACCCAGCCAAGTTGGGTGATCTGAATCTGGTAAACATTCCATTCATTCCTTTGGATAACTTAAATGGAGTAGCATCCATCCAAGCATTGGGTACACCGCTGTATTGGACAAAAGGGTAGTGGATGGTTGTTCTCTTCTTACTGAAATTTTGATTTGAATCTGTGTCTTATTATTTTTAGAACTTTTTAATTTAATGCCTTGTTTCTTTTAAAGATCAGCCTGAACAAAATTAACATTATTGTTTTTCTGTTGTAGAAAGGTAAACGGGTGCGTAATGATTACATATAAATGAGTGGAACTCAATCAAAATTGTGTCATAATGTAAAAAAAAAAATACACATTTTGATTAGTGTTATGCTGGGCAAAACATACAGTTTCACAAAAAAGTGCTAAGGTATACAAACAAACACTGTTACATAATACTGCAGACTGGCTGAACACACCAAACACACATGTATTGTTCTTGATTGTGAAAAAACATCTTTAAAATGAAAATTAGAATGATCAAAATGTCAGAAAGCAGCGGTTTATGGGAAAATTACTGTGTTGATGAAGAAGAGGTTTCAAACACTTCTGATGGGAATGATATCAGCTTAAGTGACCAGGGAAGTTCTTGAGAAAAGGGAAAGGACAAAACTTGGAGGGGCATGCCAATGATCGCAGAGCTGAGCCACACCAGTTTGAAAAACTGGCAGCACAACAAATCTCATAATACAGTATTATTCCAGTCAGCAAATCTGATGCCTTTTTGAGAACTTGTATTTTTTAAGACTCCTTTTGTGTCAACATAGAATTATTTATTTCGAATAGTAGTTTTATGGGTCAGGATTGGTATTTCTTATGAGATGGTCATGGTACGTTTTTATGAACAGCACACAATTCTTCAACAAGGAAACCATTAAATAGTCAAATGACAATGAGGGGGTATAAGGAGAATGTGACATAATTTTAGTTCCTTAAGTGTTCACGAAATAATCTTGTTCACTCAAATAAATGATTTTGTGCATTCAAAATGATTTTTGGTGTGTTCAAAATAACAAATTTTGATCACTTGAAATCAATTTGCTCCTTCAAAATACATTCTTATTTATCATTTTGGTTACTCGCAAGCTTTTTGAAAGCCCGAAATGATTTGCAATAATTTGTTTCAAGCTCTCATGTTTTTTTGTTTTTTTAGCTTTCAAAATGGTTTAGAGCGAAATGATTTTAAAGGCCTGAATGATTTTGCAATAATTTATTTCAAGCTTTTGCAAAAAATGATTCCACACACACAAAATAAATAATTTTGAGCGTTCAAAATGATATTGAGTGAACTATTTTTAAAGCACAAAATGATTTCTGACTAATTTCATAATAATTTAATTGAGCTTTCGAGAAAAATTATTTTGAGAGCACAAAATGATTTTGCAATAATTTAATTTTAGCTTTTGCAATACTTTATTTATTTAATTCCTAACCGAGAGAGGACCTATATAGTTAGTGTTTGCCCCAATCCATTTGTACATGAACAATACATGTAATTCCTACCTGTATGTTTACGGTTTTCGTTAAAAGGCATTAGATGGGGATAAGTTACATACCATCGTGTACCTAATTTGTTAGTATGAAAAACACTTCTTTTTTTCACAGTGACACCATCAGGTGTCAAATAACGGTAACTCAAAGCTTATTACTTAAAAATCATATCTCCTTCACCACATGTCATTAAGTCGTAATGTTTTTGTTGTCTTGTAGCTTACAACACTTGTGACATTTTATTTAAACGGTGACCCCACTTTGACCTTAACTTCCATTCCAAACAGGAAGTTCAAACTAATCATATTTGTAAATCAAGGGTCCATGGTCATTTTAAAAAACATTGATAGCTGTGTCTGTGTATGGAATCATTGGCATTGTTTTCAAAACACATATATAATGACGCCATCCCTTGTTACAGTGCCTTTTATCGGAATGTTAAAAACCACATTTAAATTAATATCTCCTGAACCACACATGTATGTCATGTAGTAAAACATGTTTGCTTAAAGATCTAAACTTGTCTGAAATTTCTTACTATGTGATGACCCTTGTATGACATTTGCATCCAGTTTGAACTGGATTACAGGAAGTTTACACAAAATACATTATCTATTTCATATTTTTGGCTGCGGAAACGATCTTCCTAGGTCAACATATCTGAACAGCTCTATGATTGTTAATAACAATCCCTATCTCTAGTTTTTCATTGTAATTTTACTTTAAAAATAATTAAACAAACCTTGATTTCATTTTTATATATTTTTAAATTACTACAGTAAATTAACATGCAGGTTGATCTCACCTCAAATTGCCCCGTTATGGGATTCTTGTGCCTGAAGATAAAGTGTAGCTGTAAGAAAAATACACAGTCATATTTACATTAATTTAAGATTGATGGTCAATTGTGTATAAGAATATTTCTAACTCTAATATAACTAATGATTTTCTAAAATATTTTGTGTGAATAGCATGCCTTATCAATAAAAGATAGTGAAACCCAACTTGAAATAGAAGCAGTGTTTTAGCTAGCGAGCCCTGCAGCCGTGTTTTGCTTGGCCAGTTTTCTGAAAACACGGCCTACTTTTTCAAGCACGGCTTGGTGCTGTAAATTCAAGCCATGCACCACAATTTACAAAAAGGTACCCTTTTTGGGGGGTAAATGTTTTCGTGTGAAATTCATAACACCGTAAGGCAAAGTGAACCCTTTGCAAATCCATGAGCATACTAATCAGGTACATGAACCCAACATTATAGAATCAATGTTTTTCAGCACAATGTTTTTTCAAACTTCCTAGTGCTTTGCAACCTCTGGAAAAGGCGCTCTATAAATCCCAGTTTATTTTATTATATTAAAAGGTGGAAGCATATAGTTTTTCATCCAGTGCCGATCACTCCATCCTTGAAGGTAAGTGGTTCATCATTCAAACATAAGCTGCTATGAATCAAATGTTCAGATAAGGACGTATTAGCACATTTCCCTGACGCACTGTTCAGGTGCGCAATTTGGGGCAAGCAATCCTTGTTAACGACAACCACCGGCAACAAATTCTACAGCCAAACATCAAATGGACTGACAAAAAATGGAAACAACGTCCGCTTACATGTACCTGAAGACTACATAAAAAAGAATTGCAAACTTTGGAAGTCAACTAAATGTGGACGACAGCCAAACTTGACAACTTTTGTGTTGTGAAGAAACTATCAATCGTTGATATCGTTAAAACCTTCCTCGACACAGTCATAAAACCAAGCAGAAAAATAAGGCCAGAAAAAAACTCTAACAGCAAATTCAGTGCAAATCTAAAAGATAAAAACCTATGCTCAGGATAGCCTGCTTAAAAGGCTCTGCACATTGGCCAGGATTTTGCAGAGAAACATCATCTACATGTAGTAATTGCCAATAACCAAACCACACAAGTCATTCTTCTACCTCCTGAACAAATTATTTGTCAAGATTACAGACATCCGGAGAACCATACATGCAGCAAGAGATAAGCTATCAGCGCTGACCAAACTACAATCGAAGTCCTGAAAGAATGCATTGCGAACTTGCTAGCCCAGAGTGCAGTCTCTTCCACTTGTCTTGCCCAGAGTGCAGTCTCTTCCACTTGTCTTGCCCAGAGTGCAGACTCTTCCACTAGCACTGTGTTTTCTAGCACTGTGTTCACAGCTCATTGGAAGATTTCTTCTGTGATTCCACTAAAACAGAGGGACTCACAAGCTGGTCCTTTGAAGGACTTTTTTCCTGGGTGGAATTTCCACTAGTCCCAACTTAACTGAGTTACAGACTAACAGAAAAAAAGGTTGAAACTCACACATCTGCACATTTCATTTAACTTGTGGTACTCCTGCAAGAGGTAACAACCATTTTGTTTTCAATGTTCATAACCTATTGAGACTTGACTGACAAATCACAACTTGACCACCGTAGACAACCCACTGCTTTTCAGCAGAAAATGGTCAAAGTCTCTGCAGTTTTTAAATAATCAATACCTACATGACCTAGAGGAAGCCTAGCATTATGAACTTCACCCAACAGTTTCTCCAAACAAGTAATTAAAAAACAAAATAAATCTGTAGCGGCTGAAAAAACAGTTTGGGAACCTTTTTCCTGGAAGATATCTCAAAATAATTTTGACAAGGTCCCCTGGCTGCCGATGTACCTACACCTTAAATAATATACTCGCAACAAAAAAGAAGTGGGGAAAAGAACTTTTTTTTTCAAAAAGAGTTACAATTACTGATTAAATTAGACCCCTTTGGTCAAACAGAATAACAAGATAAATAATGTAACTCTCCGAAACTTCAATCCACCCCCAAAATAAATCAATCAATAAATAAATAAAAAATAAAAAAATAAAAATAAAAAGTAATAAGTAAATCAGGGAATAAAACAAATAGCAATTCAGGGAATCATAGAGTTGCCAAGGAACAGCTACAGCATTGATTTCCACACAAGCCTGACAAGAGAAACTTTTAGGAAAGCCATTCATAAAGAAGTAAGGCTGTGTCGCTTCTGGGCAATTGTTTTCATTTGTCATCCACATCTTTCACTGGCAGTGAAAGTCTTATCAATAGTAATCTAGTCATTGGTTTTTCATACCTTCTGTTCATTTCCACACTTGTCTGGTCCAAACATGATGGTGTAGGAAGTTTTATCATTGACATTTTCCTGGGCATTAAAAGGAAATTAATGAGATAAAGAGTTCATGAAGTTGTTTAAAAAAAAACAGTCTAGTCACTGATAGACCGATGCAAAAACTACATGACACAGAGAAATGATAAATGTAAATTAATGTAGCAGTAATTTAGTAATAACAAGTAGAAAAGACATACTTAACTTTCACATATCAATGATTAAGAAGTTTAAACAGTAGCTATAACAATGTTAATACATTTCTAAAAGTGAAAAAACATGTTCAAAGTATGACATTTTATCACTAGCTTCATTTTCAGTACCATCCTCCATCCAAAATGCAAATAGCTGTCAACATTTGTTTCAAACAAGTTCACATGTCACTATTAGTTTATGGGTTTTTTGTCTACAAACATGAGACCATTCTGTTTTTGCTCTTCAGTTGTGTCTTTTTCTTCAAATAGGGGTTTGTATCAACATATTTTAAATCAAGTATTTTAAAACCTCATTCAGGAATACAAACCAATTTTAACTCAGCGTTATGAGAAAGGAGCTTAATGTATGCACCACCACATTCCATGCCATTTTGAAACTTCACTTCATATCTGCAGATAGAGACAAAACAGCAACAAGGAATCAACTGATTCTGAAAAATTGGCATTAGCCATGTTAGCAATAAGGTAACACAAGTTTGTGAAGTGGGTTCTTGTCGATGTTTTATTGATACAGACTGTTTGAAATAACACTGTACAAAATGTAATTCATGAATTTTCTGTAGCAGAGCAAAGATCCTTCGTTTTATTTCTATTTCCAGTTTTCCATCTCCAAAAGAGACGAACAAAAACTAAATTTGGTTCATTCTTTACTTACTGATTCAATTTTGTTTAAAGATGGGCAAATGTTTTAATGGATCAAAGGTCATGTCCAAATTGGCAGCTAAGGCAATTAATGCTCTGGCTTGATCGCTGTGTCATCATTCATTGAGATATAGGACATCCTTAGCAACACCCTTAGCAACAGTTGTAGTTGTGGCCACTAATTGGAACCTGGGCAAACACTTATTATTGGTCCAAACAAAAGTCTTTCAATTAAGTTTGAGAAAGTTAGTGTTGCCTAAAATAGCACTCGTTGAATTTTTGTATGGTTAGTTTGGAGTAATAACTCCTTACCCAAGGCCATGTACATGTATAGCATGATATTCTTCATTGTACTGGAATATTCTGGATTGATGTACTCATGTACTGACTTCATGTTTACAAAGCATGTGTGTGAGGGTATTTCTTCCAAAACCAATCTCCTATTGGCCGATGTATATAACTTGGATATTAATGGCCAAAAGGAAAATAAGAAAAAATGTAAAATCCGGGAGATTTTAGGCATGATGAAATATTGATGTTGGAAGATAGTTGCATTTTTCATGACTCTCCTGTAAAAATCTGGATAGTTACTACATTGTAGCTCATTAATTTGTTGCTCTCCTCAATTCACCATATGGTGGTCATTTCATTGATTGACATAACTGAAAATGTACATTTATGACAAATTTATACAACAAAGATCGCATTCAGAGAGATTTTGGTGAAAACAGACCTACACTTTACAAGTGAGCAGGATGGAAATGACCTGAACGAAGGACACATGCTTTCTCTCATTTCACTTTGTGTTCACTAAAGCGTATGTGTTAAGTAGCGACCATAAACAGGTCAGCGGTCATCTGAAACTGGATTTGTCATTTTTATTCTGTCCGCATGCTGTGTTAAAATACAAACTTGAAGTGAATTTTAAGATAAACCCTCCAGCTTGACAGTCTAACTTTTGGGGGTAAACCCGAATCAGTAAATTTTTAAAACCATTCAGGCAGACAGAGTTGAACCTGATCAAGTTGAACTTGATCGGGTTGAACCTTGAGTTAAACTGACTTTATAGTACTGTGTCTGAATGACCTGACTGATTTGGGGACCTTTATACTTACTGCACTATCAAGGGATCCTCATCAAATAAGACCTGCTTATCGAGCATAGCTGAAACCGCATGATGCTTGGCTTTTGACTAGTAATATAAAACCAAATTAAATAACTTGAATTAGAAATTTCACACAATATTAAACACAACCAAAAGAGTTATGGTGATAACACAAAATCTCTAAATTTGTTAATTAACCTTCTAGACACTGAACCACCCGAAACCCCCCAGCCATTTACTCCACTAGAGATTACAAAACACTTTGTATAGGGTTTTACACATGCCGTAGATAGAACGCAATCTACAACCCTGGGTGGTCAAAAAATAACCTGAGGTCGCCATTGAAAAGAACTTTGTAATTTAATTCCAAAGGTTGCAATCAAATTCAGTGCTTTAGTTTCTGTGTTGCACAAACAGATACGAGTACAATCCATTTTACGCCAAAAAATGTATACAGTGGCGGTGACATAGCTTAATGTCGCTGTACTTTTGACGTGGTTCTTTAAACATTATTTGTTACCAGTAAGTACATGTGTGTGTGTGTAATACACATTTACCAAAAATACGTTTTAATTTATTTCAATCCTTTCGTAAACATTTTGTTCTGGTTTGAAACGATGGTACAGTAGAAAGTTGTGTGCACAACTGTCTGTACAATATTAAAGCAATTCTTAAAGAGAAAGAACTACATGTATTCGTATCATTGAGACAACTAAAGGAAATACATTGTACACTAATCCCATTTCTCTCAGGTTTACAGTTTAGATTTGACACAGCCCATGGGTCTCTCTGTCTACCTCATTTTGCCTGCAGTGTAACATACTCGATAGTATCTTTCTTAGCCTCATTCATATTCTAACAGAACACTGTGAATTTTGTTTCAAAAACTTCAACAGAGATATACAGTCGACTCTTGTTAATACGAGCTCGGAAGATACGAGACGCCGGTTTATATACATGTACAAGGTTTATATACATGTACAAGGTACAATGTATTTCACCGGTCCCGAACAGTCCCATGCGTGTTGCTATGTCTTAAAAAACGGAAGATACGAGCACGGTCGTAACAAGAACACGGATAATACAAGGTATTTTTGCGGCACCATGATGACAAAATGTATTGTTTTTCATACCTTTGTAGCGAGATCTGAAAAATATTGTTGCGTAAAAGCTTACCATTCAGTCAAGGTTCGGAAATAATTAGTGTTGCTAAACTATTTTCAGATCGGACCGACCATGCGGTTCTGTCCGATCCGAAAACCAGAAACATTTCGCTGGTAACCTTACGCTTGAAATGCTACTTCGCTTACACGCTGACGGCTACCAGCGAAAACAACGTTCAGCATAGGCGCTACGCAGTCCGAATCTGTCACATCATGGTCACATGAACGGCAAGTTTGACATCACTTTGCTTTGATTTTTATCTTGAGTTTTACAAAATATTAAATTTCTATGATCGTAGTCAACAAAAATGCATTAATCAGTGATATTTTTGTGTACAGGATGCTCGTAAGAACTGTACAAGGAAGCAAACCACTCCGTTCTAGCCCAGACACGTGTGTAATGCATGCACTACGACGACGTGTGTGTACGTGTAAATAGTGCGCTGCATTTAAGACGAGGTTTGGATAATACGAGAAAATGGCCAGTCTGGCGGACCTCGTATTAACGAGAGTCCACTGTAATCCTATCTTGAAACAGAACTTACATGTATGTAGATCCATCTGTTCAGAAGCCCATTTTGGGGAACTCACGAGTGAGACTGGTTTGATTTATCTAAACTTGAATCTAGTTCACAAATTAATTCCAGTGCTCATTCCAAACAAAGTACTCATAACAACCTACCTAGAGAAGAATGTGATGTGCTAAGGATTCTAAAACCAACGAAGAACTCTTTTGTCATGGGCACAGCAATACATTGATGAAGCCATGAGACAACTCAACAACCCAACTAACTACAGTCGACTCTCGTTAATACGAGGTCTGCCGCACTGGCCCGTTTTCCTTGTATTATCCAAACTTTGTCTTAAACACAGCGAACTATTACATGTACATACACATGTCGTCATTGTGCATGCACTACACGTATAGGCTAGAATGGAGCGATTTGCTTCCTAGCACAGTTCTTACGAGCATGCTGTGCACAAAAAAATCCAGGATAAATGCATTTTTCTTGACTAATTAATCATAGAAACTTAATATTGTGTATAATTCAAGATAACTAGAACAGCGAAGCTGCCATGGCGAGCTGCCGATCGCCAGATAGAAGACCAATGACTAATTGCAACAGGAGTTAAATGACCATTTAAGTTTTTCATTGTTTTAGCTCATTCAACTGGAACCAGTGATAAAACTCTGAGTTTTATCTTTTCATATGAATCAACATGTAAGAAGCAATATTTGATTCAAGTTTCAAGTCAACACATCATTGCAAGTCTTTAGTCTGGTTCCAAAAATTCCCTTACGACGTCCACTCAAAATCTTTGTTTCGTCGACCGCATTCAGATACGTCAGGTCTGGTATTCAGACTACAGCTGCTATTACGATTGCGCAGAGAAAACCAGAATTGAGATACTGCCATGTTCAACTTCTTATCTTGGTACGTCAAAAATGAGATAATTTTGCAGGTTTAGCATTTAATAAAATGGAAGCCAGTGGACTTATTTCTGATTTTTGGCTGGCACTGGTACGAGTAGTGGCTGAAGCTTATCCACAGACAACAACAAATGACATACATGTTGCTGAACAGTATTTTCGTCGGGTTAACGAACACGCACAAACTGTTTCCGTTATGATGTCACGTGCAATTGAAGTCACGTACGAAGTCCCTCGGCCTCGCAAAGTAAGGCACTTTGTATCGCTTGTTTGTGCAGTGCTTGCTCATGTTCTCGCATGTACTCCGTCGCGGCGGTCACGTGAATGTTGGCATACATTTTTCATCGGGTAGGGTTGACACATATTTTTGGACGAAATGTTAACGCGTACTTTTAGGTGATTTTGTAGCAGGATGGGTTGGCACACATATTTGTCAACAAGTAGTAGGTGGTTTTGGAATGTTAACATGTACTTTCTAGTTAATTAATAAGAACAATTTTTTTTTTTTTTATGTTGACAAATACTTTTTCCCCCGGGGTTGACACATGTTTTTTCCCGCGTTAGCATATGTTTTTGAAAGAACCAATTGCCTCATTTTTGTTTGTTATGTTGAACGGTTAATGTTACTATAGAAAATGCTTATAAAGTTTGTTGAATGTTTGTTTTAAATGTTGTGGTGTATATTTTGAAATGTTGTTGCAGCTGCCATCCAGGGTTGAAAGAATTTCGCATGTCGATGCATGTTTTTGAAAATGTTGACAATAATTACTGCTGTTGACAAAAACTTGTAAAATTGTTGAATATATTTTTTTAATGTTGCGGTATTTTTTTATGTTGCCGCAGTTTCCGTGCAGGGTTGAATAAATTCCACTTTGGCGTGCCATAGTTGTGTTGTTGTTCAAATTTAGTTCTAAAACATCCAACGTTTAGTCTAAAGTTTTGTACAAATTCTCGAGGGCACAATATTCAACATTGTAAACAAAATTCAACATTTCTTTTTAAATTCTGAAAACATTTCTGTAAAAAAATTGTTGAGAAACACAATGCATGGCTGTCATTGTATAATTAATTTGAACACTTAGGGCTTTTAGAATCCATAAAACAACTCACAACATAAATGTTGAAGCTTGATGCTCAAACTTTAACATTTATTGAATGCGGACGGCCAGACGGACGGATGGAAATTGTCATTACCTGCTCACTCTGCTTTGCAGCTCACCAAAAATCATAGCAAAGTGATGTCAAACTTGTCACTCATGTGACCACAGTGTGACAGTTTGGGTACTGCATAGTGCCTATGCTGTAGCCTATGCGTAATGTTTACGTTGGTTTTAATGGTAGTCGTCCAAGTGTGCGAGAAGTAGGATTTCAAGCGTAGGTCACCAGCAAAATGCTTCTGGTGTTCGGATTGGACAGAACTGCATGGCCGTTTGGCAACAAGAATGTAATTTTCGAACCTTAACTGATCGGTAAGCTTTTGTAACACAACAATATTTTTCAGATCTCGCTACAAAAGTATGAAAAACAACAAATTTTGTCATCATGGGACTTGTATTATCCAGGTTCTTGTTACAGCCATGCTCGTATCTTCTGCTTTTTAGGAAAGAGAAACACAGTTCGGGACTGGTGAAAAACCTCGTATAAACCGACGTCTCGTATCTTCCAAGCTCGTATTAACGAGAGTCGACTGTATAAACCCCTTGACCTGATTCAACAGGCAGCTTTTCAAAGGAGATTTAACAAACATCCAACAAAATGCATGACCGTGACCACCTCTTTGAGAAAGACCTGAAGTTTCTCTCCCTAGTAGACTGTACAACAACCATATTATACCTCCAAGGTACACTAGCCAGACAACCCCGGGAGACCTATCATATCTTTTTGTTGACAGTCTTCTCAAACTGATAGTGCCACAGATCCCGTCACATATTTATGACCCTCCAGATTGCCTTCGTAAAATCTCAGGTATTTAGAACCAGTACCGTCCCTGGGTCTGGTGGTGCTCACCTTTGGCATCTTTTTCATATGGACCAGTGATAAAGCAACCATCACAGCGTTCAATTAACCACATATAAATTCCTTTCACAGGACCATAAAATTCACGACCGAACCCTCAATCAAAGATACCCACTATCTGGGCATTAAGGTTCAAAAGACAAATGATGGCTTGATCACAGATCTCTTTGTTAAACCCCAAAATAAATATCAATACCTCCACTCAACCAGCTGTCACATCCACCCAGGAACTTAAGAAACACCTTGTTTCCTGGAGTCATACACTTTGTAGCTCCCTAACGGTACATTGAGCAATCCAGAAAGTCAAGGCTTGCTCTACGGAGTCGGTACGTGCCAAACGACGCGTGCAACAAAAGCATACCGCAGGGAAAAATTCCCTATGTTGTCACTTTCCACCTGCTCACTTCCTCCCATTTGTAAAATATCCACTTCAACAGACACCCACCCAGTCTCAGGAATCTCATTGGCCAGACAGGAGTTCCCCCCATTAAAAATACTGTTAATCCCCCTATGCCACAGGAGACTTTCAGGTGTTCCTACAGCCATGTACTTGGTACCATCTATGAGACGAAGGATCATGTCACCTGCTTTACCATGAATCTCATCAAAAATCTTGCAAAGTTTGCTGTGTTCAATATATCAGTATATAGGTGAAACAAGAACTACACTCAAGAGGCATTTCCACAGCCATAGATTCATAGTCAAGACCCACAAGCTGGATACTACTTCAATCGGCCTAATCACCCCATATCTGACATGATTTTACAGGGCATTGAGGCACTACATGTAGGTAACCACAGAGAGACTGTTTTTCTGAGTAGGGTGAAATTGTGGATAAGACACCTCCAGATCATTCAACCCCAGGGTCTGAACATCCAAGAAGGAAATTTATGCGACATGGAGTTCCGGCCCATTTGGTTGAAAACAAAAAGTTTGGTGGGTTGGGTGGTAGTGACAGCCATCAAACCAGAGTCTGAGGAGCCACAAAGCAGATCTACAGACATGTAGTTTAAAATTTGAAAACTTATCACTTTTTGTTGGTTTTAAATGTAACAACAATCAGTAAGTTTTTTTATTATCACGTTAACCTAGCCAAAGCATAATTAACAAGCCATTTTGGTACCTCCTAACCCTACGAACTTTCAAAATAGATACCAGTACATATAAATACACCTACCTTAAGAGTGAGACCAAAGTCTCCCTGTAACGGTTGGTCATTTGGTTCCTCAATTGCCCATTTACCATCATACTTAGCAAGATCTGCATCAACTCCATCCTTTTTGGCAGCCGATACCACCCATCTACATCAAATAGCACAAACATGCTAAAAGTAATAACTAGACATAACAAAAGAGCACAAATTGTTTCTTAACTGCAAAAAAAAGTTGCAGGGGTGTTTTTTTTTATCTCTCTTTTTTTCAAATGTAACAAAAAAAGGTGATGATTTAAAACAAATTAAATTAAAACAAAATCACTACCTACATGTAACTACCCTATTTTTTCTGGCCCATTACGCCAGCATAACAATTTTTTTTAGAGTCTAAAACCCTTAAAATATATACTTTTTAGGGTGTAAAATGTGAATGTTTTCCGAAAGGGGGCACTGCCCCAATAAACCCCTGCCGGGATTGCATCCCCTGGACTCCTGCTAAACACCTCGCACAAATGCTCGGCTAAAGTGTAAAAATAACCGGTTTTAAAAAAGCTCTCTGGCATGAAACCAACATAATGCAAAGCATTTAAAAAAATTAAACATTCTGTATGTATAATGCAAAGCATACAGCCAAACACCAACCAAAGTAAAATTTCTATTTATGGTTCCGCTAATTTTCAAAGCTCATGGATGGTCTGGTTCTTGAAAATATGCATTTAAAAATAGGCTAGTTAAATATGTGCAAGAGATTAGGTTTCATGCAAAACTTGAACACCTTAAAAAAGGTTTAGTCTGTTGATTGGTTGCTTAGTGGCTAGCAGCTGTTAATGGACCTTGCCTTCTGCTCAGTCCACTAACAGCGGCCAGCCACCAAACCAGCCATTTCCAAGCAGTGAAAACTAAATGAGTGGTCTTGTTCCACCTTACTCATATCAACAGAGCAAGGGTGCTGTACATAATGGGCACCAATCTATGAATTGTAGCCTCATTTGCGTGCAAATTTGGCTGTGTACAGACACGACAGACCCAGCCTCGCTACCATGGGCAGCGTGTCGTATCGATACCTCTCGTCGCTAAACCCCTGATAGGGAAACACTGAAAATCAATGCCGATTGGCCAACCAAAATGTACTGCTTTGCGTGCACGCTTGTTAAAAACATTCAAATATGCTTGCAGGGCGCTTGTCGGGCACTTATTACACGCGTGTAAAAATGCACGTATTTCGACGCAATACGTTTCAAATGTATCATGTTTTTACATGGTCTCCCTAAACTGCATACAGTTAGATGAATCACAAGATCGAAAAAGAATGAGAGGGGCCAGTTGCTCCATGACTTGATGCATCCTTTGACAGCGCGCTCTGCGTAGTCTCTAACACAGAATGGATCAACCACAGGACTATTATCCAAAATATCCAATATATTTGGATATTTTAAAGTCACACTTCCAGGGGTTACAATCGAGCAAGGCATTCTGGGAAAGAAAACAAAATGGCGCGTCGGGATCGTACACCACTGGGAACGAGGTTGCAACAGACCGTAATGATGGTGAAAGTGTTGCACACTATAGACTAGCGGTAAAAAGTCTGAGTATAGATGCCAACTATGATTAAAACAATCCTTATAATGTAAGCTTTAATTTAAGGGGCGTTGACACATTTTTAAAATTAGCTGAATACGCAATTTAAGGAAGTCAAAGGTCAAATAAGGTCCAAAAATATTATTTCTAAATTTGGTACCAAATTTGACCATAAGAGGTAGTAGATCTATCCATAAAATCCATTTTCATTGTCATATTGACATACAGAGACTGTGAAATTAAGAGTTACATGTATCTTGTACCAGTGTTTTAGCTAGCGAGCCGTGCAGCCGTGTTTTGCATGGCCAGTTTTCTGAAAACACGGCCTATTTTTCAAGCACGGCTTGGTGGCTGTAATCCAGGCCGTGCACTGCTTTTGTCTAGAAACTATCTGCTGTAATATTTCCCATTTTAAAACAACCATAAGAAAATGTATTTAAATGAAAAGAAAAAAAATAAACTAAAAGAAAGAAAGACAGAACATCGTTGTCGACTCCGATCCCCCCAAGACGCAAGTCCCCAACCTCGTCCCCATGGTTTACTTTATTTCCAACCATGTTTGTAAACAGTAAACCCTGGGATGGAAACTCCTCACTTGGACCCTGATTGGACAACAACATTACATTAGCACATGTACATGTACAGTACATGTTTCCAATACATACAAGCTACTAAATCTGGTACCGGACCACGAGACTATAGCCCTTTTCACACGACGGAAAAAACGAACATTCTTCGCGAAATTTTACAATTTTTTGTAAAAAATTACAATTTGGGCTTCGTGTGAAAGGACAGTAATATTTTACATCGCCTACATTCCCTGCGAAAATTTCGCAAACCTTGCGAAATTTTGTAGTAGGTCCCGACCTCCGACAAAATCTTACGCTAGCATAATTTTTCGCAAGGAATCTAGTCAAACCTTCGTGTGAAACGATCCGTTGTTTATTGACCGACAATCCTCGCGAAAGCAGTATTAACACGCATGCGTGAAGAACCTTCGGGAGCCGTTACCGGGCACTGGTCACCGTTGCGACCATTTGCAACCTCGTCCGCGATTTCCCGCCAAACATGGCCGTTTTGGGTCAAACCATCCATTTTAGATTGGGTGGTTTCCTTCTCCATAATGTTTATCAAGGCAATCGTTTCCTCGTAGCACCAAGATTTCTTGGCCTTCTTACTCTTATCTTTGGTTGATGTCTTCGCCGGTCGTTTTTTGGAGGATATTACGGGCATAGTATTATGAATGGACTCCCCAACGTCTTCGTGAGTGTCAGCCATTTTGAAGAATGTTTACATGGTTTATTTTTTACCGTGACACACTCACTGATCTCTAGAATAATAGAGATCAGTGGACACACTGTGCACACGCGACATACGTCATCATTTAACTGGTACTAGCGCTGTTTAAGAACAAAAACTCTATAGTTCAGTGGTAACCAGCTAAGTCTGTACTCTCGTCTCATGGAACGTGGTCACATTTTTACTTGGTGTCGTGTGAAAGCTTGCGAAAGCGGTCAGGCGTGGGATTACTTCAGCGCTCGTTAAATTCGTCACAAGGAATGTTGGGGTTTTTTTTCTCGTGTGAAAAGGGCTTATGGCAAAGATGTGAATTTCGATATGCAGCCAGACTATTCCAATTTGCATACGTATCCAAAATTTTTGGATAATATGCAAATGTTCCAATACCAGGGTGAGAGAGCAGTCAACCTCGTACTGCTCGACACACCCTGGGGAAGAGGTTGGCAAGTCCCTGCATGTGAAATTTAAGCGGGTACCTTGTGTTTTGTAAGTATTATTTATGTGGATCCGTAGCACCCCGTGGCAGAATGAACAGAGGGAACCATACCTCTAACTTCCACGGTCTTTGTCGACGAAACACAGAGGGAATTCGGAAAGATGACGTCGAAGAAACGTAAAATAACGGACTTCTTCTCGAAGGTAAGGGTTGACCCTAGCCCTGGACGATATCGGAAATATTTACAGGCGATATATCGTCAGGTAAATATCGCCGATATGTCGATATACCGTGAAGATTTTTGAAAATTGAAAGTACACTATAGAATGAGATAACAATGCCTCAATCGAACGCGAAAAAAAAAAAGGTTTTATCTCATACAAACCGCTGGGATAAAACACTGAATTAACATCCAGATTCCATGAAAACAGAACACCTTACATTTGGAGATTTTTTTTATCACTGGTTCCGACTCAATTAATTCATGTTTTCGATCTCCACGATCGGACGTTGCGATCTCTAAAAGCTGTTGCCTCGATTTTTAATTCCGACTCGTTCAATGACATCGCTACACAACCTACACGTTACGTAAATACATGTATTTTTCAGTGCACCTGACGTTTCCCGACGTGGTGATTTCTCACTACCGAGGGAATTTCCCCTGCAGCTTCGTAACCACTGCAATACGCCAGTCCTTCGGCCCCTAATGATAAAGTATACCGCACAAGGAACGGTAGCGGCGGATAGAACACCCGTGGGATCGAGGTGATAGATACTACTATGGGATGGCAGCACTGCGCAAAGCATTACGTCATAAATATTCACACCAGTTGGCCAATCGTAAAGCGGCCAATCGGAAAGCAGCCAATCAGCCTGCGCCAAGCGCGTTCGTCCGGCCTGTGTCTATCAGCGATACTCTCGATGAAGAGAGACCACATGGCTAGATGGGAAGACGTAAACTGACACGTCAGTTTCCTTCCCTGTGCTTATTCGAATCCGCAATCTAATCTACATGTATAAACATCCAAGATTCGTACTGTGTATTTGAAAATGCCGCATCCAAACCCAAATAAGGCTGAGCAGATCGGCACCATCAACGTCTTATTTTTAAATAAAAATATCGCGACAGATGTATCCAAAACCGATGTCGATATTGACGATATTGTTCTCGATATCGTATCGTAACGTGTGGAAACTCTTTTGAGGTTTCGTTAAAAACATGAACAGTGTCGAATTAAAAGTATAGGGTCTTGCCAAGGTCGACATAATCGTGTGTTTCGCACGTGCGCTGTGCAATACACAGACTTGGACTTAGTCCCTGCTGTATGGCATGATTGCATTGAAACATAAAAAAAGATCTCTCTCTATCTCAAAAAATTCAAACATGTTCAAATTTGACTATACAAAACATTTTATTCAGAATATTAAAAACAGCAACCAACCATTTTTGAAAATTTGTGTTGATTGGTAATCACAGGTTTGTTATCGAAATAAACAAATGCGAGTTGCCTGTACCTATGCTTTGAGTAATTAATGTCTCATTTTAAAAAAAACTTGTGGTCTGTGGTCTGTGCTCTGTGTGGATTTTTGGTGCAAAAAAAGTTGCACACCCTGTTTTTTGATTTGCACTCCCACTTTTCAAATCCTAGCTAAAACACTGTCTTGTACACAAATAAAAAGTAAAAGGAAGACTAAAAGCGTGATTTTTTCAAAAAGTAGATATCTTTAGTATATACCAAAGTTGCCCGATTCCCTATCCCAACAGTGTATAATATACACAATGTATATGACTTGTTTCAAACAACTTGTTACATGTAGGTGTTCGGCCATTGGCCCAAAAACCTTTTGTTATTGTTTTTTGTTTTTTAGATGTTCGTCTAATACATGCAAGAACACCTCTTGTTTTTGTTCTGGTTTTGTTTTTCTTCTTTAGAATCTTTTTCTTCTTCTTCTATGGAACACTTTTCAGCAGCATAACTCAAAAAATAAATTGAATTGAACCTTGAAACTTGGCATATATACTTGAACCTCAACAGGAGGGCGGCACTTAAACAATGACATCATCATGACTTCTTCAGGTGTCGACTTACAAGGTTTTCAAAGTTGAAAAATTACCATTTGCTATTCGCTGTATTTCCTTGAATTTGAAAGCTATGATGTTCATACTTGGGCATCTGATTAACTAGACCAAGACTGAGGCAACATTTGAAAAGTTAACGTGAAAATCGTATGACCTTTACTTTAGGTCAGACCGGAAGGTCAAAGTTTGCCTTTTTTTTTTTTTCTTTTTTTTAATCATTTTTGGAGCATAAATCAAGACTGAAATTGAGTTGAACATTGAAAATCATCAGACAATTGAACCTCAATATCAAGACGACACAAGCTTGATGATGCAATGATGACGTCATCAGGTATCGGATTACATTAAATCAAAGTTTAATATTTGAAAAAATCATAACTCCTGAACCACATGTTGGATTTTTACAATCTATACATCTTCACAAAGGTCGATAAAAGTTCAACAAACACTACACAAAACATGACCCCATTTGACCTTGACTTCTGCTTCAAATCAGAAGTTGATTATTTCAAAAACTCATACTCAAAATCTTTTTATCATTTCAGCAGAATGTTTGTATCAGTAGGACAATGAGTCTGCTCAAACTTTTACAAAGAAATGACAACATTTTGACCTTTGCATCTGGTCAAAACCAGACGTTAAAGCAAACGTGTAGCTGTTGACCCACAGTGACAATGCACAATAGTGTATTAACATACACATATGTATGTAGGCCCTACAAACCACTATGCTGAACTTGTACACAGTACAATGCATGTGGTTTAGTTTACTT
This sequence comes from Pisaster brevispinus, assembly GCA_023634235.1. Classification (NCBI taxonomy): domain Eukaryota; kingdom Metazoa; phylum Echinodermata; class Asteroidea; order Forcipulatida; family Asteriidae; genus Pisaster; species Pisaster brevispinus. The sequence continues at coordinate 7,840,888 of JAMKCF010000005.1, read as the reverse complement.
ACAGTGTACATTACAATGTATTATGTACTGTAAAGCTACATTTGGCGTCATTCCCTGTTTAATTTTAAGTTGCACACCCAAATAATCATTCCAGCCATTATTTGAAAAATTCATAACTACTGAACCAAACATTAGATTTTTACAATCCATACATCAACTGAATGATATTTATAAACTAAACACTCGCTTCAGAAAATATTACCATATTGACTTTGATTTCGGGCTCACAACAGAAGTTGAAATTTACGCTTCAAAAAATCATAATTTCTGAACCACTATGATAATTACATAAGGAAAGTACGAAACAATTTTTTTAAATGATACATAGAATAAGACCCCATTTGACCTTGACTTCCGGTTCAAACCAGAAGATGAAATTTAATATTTGAAAAAATCATAAATCCTGAACCACAAACTGGATTTTTATGATCTCTACGTCATCAGAAAGGGCTCCCTACAAAGACTCAAACAGTCTACAGTATGACCTCATTTGACCATAACTTCAGGTTCAAATCAGAGGTTGAAGTTTAATTTTGAAAAAAAATCATAACTCCTGTACCACACAGTGGATTTTTGCAATCTTTAGGTCATTGGAAAGGTCTTTAAAATCTCAAAAAGTACTACACAAAATGTGGCTCCATTTGAACTCCACTTCAAATCCGGTTCAAATCGAAAATTGAAGTTTGATATTTGAAAAAAAAATCCCAAACCACAAATTGTTTTCTTTTAACAGTTTATACATCATTGTAGGTCAACGAACGCTACACAAAGTGTGAACCAATTTGACCGAGTTGATTTTTATTATTTGAAACAAATACCAACTCCTGAACCAAACATTGGATTTTACAAAAATCATCATAATTGTCTTCAAAAACTTAAACGCTTCACAGAGAGTGGCCCCATTTGACCTTGACTTCCAGTTCAAACCGGACATCACTCACGAACACCTTGTTTTTGTAATTGACAAAAACTGAATGTCTAGGCAAACCAACGAACACCAGGGTTTTTTCTTGTGTATTCTTCCTTCCCCCTGTACCTTCTCATCAAGATTTTGCGGTCCTATAGGCCTATAGACTTAAAACTTACCATGTACTAAGAACTTAGTGTGAAGATCATAGATGGAACCGCAACTTTTTCGGGAAGATTATGTCATCGATGATGTCATTATTAAAAAAACATTAATATTTTAAATGATTACAAAATTAATATATTGAGAACCGTAAAAGCTACAGACAAGATCTTTCCACAATATGAAAGCTCTTGAGGTGCTTTTTAGATCTTACACAGAATGTAACGCCATTAACCTTTACTTCTGGGCGAAACTGTATGTTGAAGATAAATATTTCTAAGACACACCATTTTATATCTTATAAACTAAACATGCTATCACTAATAATCATTACATCATCTGAAAGCCCTTTTACAATTCTATCAATCTTTTATAGCTTGTGACCCCACATGACCTTTACCTAATGTCAAAAGTTGAAGTTGAATTTTCATTCTTGAAGAAAACTCATCATATCTCATAAACCAAAAAGGGTTTACTTTTCAAACTTACAAGGTACTTGGACCTTAGTGTGTAAATGACAAATAGTAATAGACCCCATGACCCTTACTTCAGGTCGAAAGCGAAAGTTAAGTTTTCTTTCTTAAAGAAAACTCATATATAAACCAAAAAGGGTTTGGACTTCAAAACTTACAAGGTACTTAGACCTTAGTATGTTAATGACAAAAGTAATAGTAAGGAATGATGATATCATCGATGACGTCATAACTGAAAATCAACGTTTAATATTTTTTAAAATCATAATTGGAGAACCATAATTGCTACATGTAAGATATTTGCACCAAATAAAAGCTCATGCCGTATTATACAAATCACATACAAAGTGTGACCTCATATGACCTTTACATTCGGTCAAAACCAGAAGTTAAAATCTCATAATTCAAAAGTTCATATCTCACTAACCGAAAAGGGTCCAGTCTTGAAACTTACCATATCCAAGTGCGTTTTGGGGGACGACAGCAATACCAATGACGTCAGGACATTAAATCAATATTTAATGTTACAAAAATTCATCTAGAAAACCACAATTGCCACAAACAAGGTATTTGCACAATATGAAAGCTCTTGACGAATGTTACAGCTCTTACACAAAGTGTGACCCTGTGTAACCTTTATTTCCGGTTGAAGCTGAAGATAAAGTGAAAATAAATATTCCGAGGCCTCATTTGGAGATCTGCAAACAATATGACCTAGAAAATAGACATGGTCTGTTTGTATGAAATAAAGTTTGACCCCTGGGCATTTCAATTAAATGAGAGTAATGACAGAATTATTTTCAACAGCGTCCTCTTGTGAAAAGTTTTTTAAAAGGAACTATTAACTGCTGAAACCTGTTACATCGTTTACAAAAGATTAACACTTAGTTATAAATCTCAATGTTTGGATTAAAAATATAACCTATGAGGACGTCAAAATGACGTCAAGATAACGTCATCGATTTTCAAATTGGGCTTGATCAAAGTTTCTTGAATCTAAAAAGCAACTAATTAGAACCACAATTAATTTCACGTATGCAATACTTCCTACAAAGGCGTGTTTACCAAATTTTCTCTTTACTTTTCACCTACTTAACACCTTGTTTTTGTTTCAACAAAAACTTAAGTCTAGTTCACAGTCTAGTCTCTTTTTGTCATAAATGTGTTCACAAATTCAATTTTATTCTTTTTCAGCTCTTACCAGATCCCAACACACAAAAAAACATTACATTGGTCTTTCAACATCAGCTCGTCAGAACAATTCTCCCAAATACTTGTTTCTTTTCTTGTCCAAGAATCTGGGATTCTTCTCCAACTGATGTGCAGGATTTATTCATTAAAACGTGTGAGGAGCCAGCCAGTCTTCACTGCGTGGTAATGACACAATGGGTGGCTGGTCGCCGTAAATGGACCGAGCCGAAGGCAAGTTCCATTAACAGCGGCCAGCCGCCACCCACCAACCTTGTCATTACCACGCAGTGAAGACTGGCCCCTCACACTGTTATGTTGCCACTTGTAATTACCTTTGAATAAAAAACAGTGAAAATCATCAAGATTCAAGATTTTTCTTTCACCCATGTTTGTAAAACTGTTCTAGTCATTCACTGAAAAACTCTTTAGGCTGCTCAATTTTTGCATGAAACCTAATCTCCTCCACATTTTAGCCCTTTTCACACGAAAAAAACCCCACCAACATTCCTTGCGACGAATTTAACGAGCGCTGAAGTCATCCCACGCCTGACCGCTTTCGCAAGCTTTCACACGAGACCAAGTAAAAATGTGACCACGTTCCATGAGACAAGAGTACAGACTTAGCTGGTTACCACTGAACTATAGAGTTTTTGTTCTTAAACAGCGCTAGTACCAGTTAAATGATGACGTATGTCGCGTGTGCACAGTGTGTCCACTGATCTCTATTATTCTAGAGATCAGTGAGTGTGTCACGGTAAAAAATAAACCATGTAAACATTCTTCAAAATGGCTGACACTCGCGAAGACGTTGGGGAGTCCATTCATAATACTATGCCCGTAATATCCAAAAAACGACCGGCAAAGACATCAACCAAAGATAAGAGTAAGAAGGCCAAGAAATCTTGGTGCTACGAGGAAACGATTGCCTTGATAAACATTATGGAGAAGGAAACCACCCAATCTAAAATGGATGGTTTGACCCACAACGGCCATGTTGGGCGGGAAATCGCGGACGTGGTCGTGGTTGGCCCAGTAACGGTGTGTAAACACACAAAGGTCGGCTCCCGAAGGTTCTTCACGCATGCGTGTTAATACCGCTTTCGCGAGGATCGTCGGTCAATAAACAACGGATCGTTTCACACGAAGGTTTGACTACTGTAGATTCCACTAGCGTAAGATTTTGTAGTTCGGGACCTACTACAAAATTTTGCAAGGTTTGCGAAAATTTCGCAAGGATTGTAGGCGATGTAAAATATTACTGTCCTTTCACACGAAGCCCAATTTGTAATTTTTACAAAAAATTGTAAAATTTCGCAAAGAATGTCAATTTTTTCCGTTGTGTGAAAAGGGCTAAAGTTAAACTATTGAGCAAGTTCGGGTGGGCGACTAGAGTGACTAGACTGTGTGACGTAGCTCTCGTATTGACTAGCTCTACCATGCTCCAGTGCATGGTCGATCTAATCAATCTCCCTGTGCTCTATGGTTTCTGGTAAGTCTAGTCACTCTAGGCGCCCACCCAAACTTGCTCATTAATGCATACTAGTACTGGGTGATTAGCAAAATTCACGACCCAACTAGTCGCACTTCAATTAGCCAAAGATTGTGTATCGCTGCAGGCGCAAGATGGTAAAACTCAAGCTTAAATGTGAAATGTGTATTGCAATGGTCACCATAGCAGTAAGCAACCCTTTTGATGCAAAAATATATCAGACAATGACATTTTCAACATGTACCATTTACTTCAAAATGGCATGAGGAGTTATACATAACATACAGCAGCAACCTTGCTGCTACATGGCGCTAGTGAGTTGAGCTTGCTCTGTGCCAAGCTACATTCATTCATTGTTCAGAATTATTCCATAATTCAATTGGTAGATTTGCCCATGCTACCAATTTTTTCCATATTTATGTAAGATTCAAAACTTCTCTTATATCTTTGTATAACTATAATCCTTGAATAAATTAAATAAACTAACATTCTTTAAAATGTTGATCTCTACGACAGCGTTTATTGTTATTACAACAACAACAAAATGGTAAACTGAATGGGCGAACATGCTTGCAGAACAGACCTACCTGCAAAAAGTTAGTTGTCCCATCCGACCTGCCTTCCATATTCTTTACTGTGAGGATTCTACACCAATGTATAACTCTATAATGTGAGATACTGTGGTGTCGACTTGATTTACAGGGATTTCAAATACATACATTGTATGTAATTTCAGTTTTGACTTTTATTTATTTATTTCATCTATTTCCAGCAAAGAAAACACTTATAATTGTGATGATCATTGATTAACTGATAAATTATTATGTAGCTAATACACAAAACGAATTAAAAGGACTTGACAATTTGTATATGGCAGAGGGCAAACCAATTAACTGGGAGAGAACACAACGTTTCCCCATGGTGCATAGGTAAATAGTTTTGAACCAATCTGGGCCACTATACATGCTACACACAATGTATACGTATTTAATTAATATATAATAATAATATATTGTATTTGTATAGCGCCTACTGCAGGCCAGCCTCTAAGCGCTTAACATTCAGTATTTCCTGCAAGGTATTTGGTTTACAAGGTGCTGTGGCGCAATATGCAGCTGATCAAACCAGGAACACCGGGGCGGACCCCTTCTCTTTTCAATGCACTGGGTTCTTTTTCGTGCGTTACACAACACACGGGACCAACGGCTTTACGTCCCAGCCGAAGGACGAAGCAATCATGGTTAAGTGTCTTGCTTAAGGACACAAGTGTCACGACCGGGGCTGGAACCCACACTCTACTGATCAGAAACACCAGAGCTTGAGTCCAGTGATCTTATCCACTCGGCCATGGATAAGCTTGGGCGATACTGCTTTTTTTCATCCACGATATATCGTCAAAAAAATATCACAATATTCGATGATATCGCGATATATTCATGACGTCAACAAAAACCATTTAATTCCGGCGTCAACAGCCACAAAATGCTCTCACAAAGTGCAGTGCATGCGCCTTGTAAACGAGAAACATAATGGCTACAACGTGGGGAGAATCCTGCAGCTGGCCTACCAAAACCGAACTCACATCACAGAGGATTGCCGACCGAATCCACAGTGATGTTTTTTGATTGGTCTATGAACGGCAGTTTGTCAGTTGGTGCCATTATCGAAACAGCCCAAGCTCCAACTGCCAATAAGATTCGTTGTCCTCTTCTGGCGGCTAAAATTTTTAGCCAATCACGCAAATTTTATTTGATCGCGAATAAACTGCCCGCGTGCGATCTTAGCCATTGAGGAATTGGTCCTTACCGCGTCCGTTGCTCAGCCTGGGGCTTCCCCATGAATGTAGGCAATCACCACACACATTTTTTACTCGATCCTGGGGTGCGATTTCGCGGTCGTAACCAATAATTGTTTCGGTTAATTGAATAAACTGCCTGCGATCTTAGCCAATGAGAAATGAGTTTTTACCACGTCCGTTGCTCAGCCTGGGGCTTCCCCATGAATGTACTTGCAGCACACGTGATCACACCCGGAACGATGTCATTGGCAAGACTTACGTTTCGTTGATTGAGTGAGCTGTGAGGCACACTATTTAGCAGGCATATACATATGTACATATTTGGCAGCGCTATTTTTGTGAATACATTTAAATCTGCATCTTAAAATTTACTGAAAGATATACAAATCATGTTTTTGTCTTATCGTTATGACTGGTATTTGAGTACAAAACGCACCGGAGATTTCTTCAGGTGTCACAAAATAAACGTTCTGTTTCCGGTTACCCGACCGACCCTAACTTTATATCGCAACCCTAAACTTTTTATTCGGCTTGAAAATAATAATAGTTTTATTTTTTATTTTAAAAATTAACAAATCAACAACAAAAATTTAGTTCCATCGACAAAATGTCTGATATTGACCAACTTAACATGTTTTAAACAAGATTGAAAAAAAAAACACAGAACACATCAACACAAATTTACCGAATAGCCGTGATTTGCGTCTCTTTTTTTTTTTATTCACGGCCGTCGTCACGTCCCACGTTCACCCCGCGAAAAAATACCCACAATTCAATGTGCCGCGCGCACGTGTACATGATGGTGTGTGTTGAGCGTTGAGCGCAGAGTGCAACAGGTAAATTGGGTGCAAGATTTTCCAATTCGTTGTGCAAATCCGTTGAATGCGCTCGACAGATGAACGAGCGTGGACTCGACAGAAGTCACATCAGACGGCCGCTGCCTTGGCCCTGAGCTGCACTCAAAGGAAAGATAATGTGATACAATATTGTTACATAGTGTAACACTATTCAGTTTTTTTTCAGCAGTGTCTTTGCGAGACCGCATGATCGCTGTGGCTTTGATGTTGGTAGTTTATTTGAAGAAACTCGATCGGCTCTTCCTGGAGGAATCTTGCGGTTGCGGTCTGTGACTTTCTTTGTTATGAAACAGCTCTCTGTTGTTGCAAGCTCTAACTAGGAAATGTATCGCGATACTTAATCGATGCCACGATTTAACGATGTCTCGATTGACAAAAAATTGACACGATATTGTAATCGTTTAAGAAATGGTATCGCGATTTTCGATAATATCGTGGTATCGCCCAAGCTTAGATGAGCCTGCATTAGGCTGTGTATTGCTGTTGCTGAATGCTGATTATGCAGAAGTGTGCTCATTTTCGGTACCTTATGGAGACCAAGGACAAAACAAAAAAGGGAAAACAAAAGGTCTCCACATGGAAATTCTAAAGACCGGGGTGCTCCACAAGGAAATTTGTGTACAAAGTCTACGGGAAACTGTTAAGTGCAGGGACAAAGGAAAGAACAAAAGAATGCTCCACAAGGATGCATTTTTGAGAATGTGTGGGTGGGCTTACAGGAGAGCCCTTGTGAGGTATTTTCAACAATGTAACAATGGACCCCACAAAAGAATTCTTTAGAAAAGGGAATAATAGCAGGACCCCACAAACCTGATTGTAAGGTGTGTGTGTGCATGTGAGCACACCCACCGATCCTTGTGGGGTCCAAAACACAACAGAACAATGGACCCCACAAGGGAATTCTTTGTGGAACCTGGACCCCTCAAGGGAATTTCTAAGAAAAGGGAATAATAGAACAACAATGCAGGACCCCACAAGTCACCATCTGTGAGGGTGTGTGGACCTCCTATTGTCCCTCTTTTGTTTATACTTTTTTAAACAGCTCCCATTGGTTTTGTACACGATTTCCAACCGTGGACCTTTCCGAAACCGTGGACCTATTGTCCTCTTTTGTTATAGGTCCCCGGTTTGAATGCGGTTACCTACTCACACACACACACACACACACAGTCTTTTGCACGCAGAGTTGTGGGGACTTGCTATTGTTGTTCTATTATTCCCTTTTCTAAAGAATTACCTTGTGGGGACCGGTTTAACAAAGAAAAACGTTGTGGGGACCTTTGTTCCATTGTGTAAAAGTCCCCACAACGGTGTGTGTGCCTACCCACGATTGCAGGCTGTTACACACTTGTGTGTGTGTGTGTGGGGGGGGGGGGGGGATAGGTATACAATTCAAACTGGGGACCTATAACAAAAGGGACAATAGGTCCATGGTTGCTAACACAAAGGAAAACATTGTGGTCCACAGCTGCTATCACAAAGGGTTGAACAAAGGAGGGTCCACGATTGCCTGTGTTTACACACACATGTGTATGGGCACATGCATGGGTCCTTGTGGGGTCCAAAACACAATGGTACAATGGACCCCACAAGGGAATTCTTCAGAAAAGGGAATAATAGAACAACAATAGCAGGACCCCACAAACCTGATCCATAAGGTTGTGGTGTGCATGTGTGTAACATTGATTCATTGACTGTGTGTGCATTCAATATGGTGTCATATAGATAGATTGTGTCACTAATTGTGTTTCACAAGTACATTATGGCGTCATGAATGACACATTTAGTACACGAGGCAACTAATCACAACTACTTTGTTAACGCGGCTAACCAGGTAGTTAAAAAGTGGTAGTCGCAGCTAGACATATTAATCAATAGCACTTTGGAGACTATTCCACTAGTCGCACAGCCTCAATGCATATTTGCAAGAACCAGACTATGAGCTTTGAAAACTAACATCACCTTAAATAAAATTACTTTGGTCGGTGTTTGGCTTTATGCTTTGCATTACGTAGCATACCAGCTACCTTAAATTGATACATTGTCTGCATGTTCATGCCTACACATGGTATGCGGCACTATCTGTCCTTCACATAAACACAAAAACAATACACAAAAAGAAAAAAGTTGATTTGATAGTTCCCAACACAAAAAGCACAATGCATACAGAACTTTTACACAACAATATGCTCGTTATGGGGCCATTTGTTCACTAGTTCACAGTTATACATGACATGCTGTTCAGTGTTCTCCACAGACTTTTTTTTTGGGAGGGCGGCATGACGTCATCGAAATGGCGCCCGTAGATATGACGTCATCAAAATGGCGCCCGTAGATATGACGTCATCAAAATGGCGCTCGTTGGTATATGACGTCATCGGACGTGAAAGCAAAAACATTTGAGATATTCCTTTTCGTAAAAATAATGTTATTAACCCCCTAGCCCCGACACTATCTAAGGAGAATGATTGACATCTATTTCGGTCCAAACAACCTCATTGTAAAACTACTACAACTAATTCAAACCTACAATTTGTTATACATTTTGCTTTGTGCGCCGCGCCGAAAACATACACACAGGATGCCGCAGTGTGGGGTTTTATTATTTTTAGAAAGCTGGCTATGCGTTGTAAAGAAACGTTTTAAAAATTGCATTTTTGGACGATCTTATCCCCTAATTTCTGCCCTAAATAATACTTTTTCCATCAACAATCATTTTCATGGATTCATTTTTTTAGGATCGGTTGTTTAGAACTTCGTTTGGAATAAAATCATCGAGATTAATTCAACGACCGGTCGACAACGCAAGTTGAGGAAATTCCATGAACTTTGCCCCGCATCGCCCTCATCGGCAAAAGTTGTTGTTGTTTGAACAGCCTTAATCCAAGGCTGTACATGTTGTACCAATCTGCAGGCGTGCGGCACAATGCGCGGCAATTCTTTACTTGGCCCGTGAACGTGTACTGCGTTGGAGACTAGCCAAGCTCTCTTATGAATATGGTAATTACAGCGGCCATCAACGGCCAATCACAGCGCGCGGAATGCTGGTTAGCTTGGACTTTGGACCCTGCTGTTGCAGACTACATGTATACACGTTGTGGGGCCCGGGCCGATGCACGTGCGGTGGACACTCGGCAGTCAGAACCATGTGGTTACATGTATGTGCGTCGCGCATCGTGCATCGTGCATAGGATACGTTGTATACTGAAATGAACGATCGCAATTCAATGCTGCGGTTTAGAAGTTGGCCATGGCTCGTCGGCTACTCGTTCGATCGTATTAAGTGAGGGCGAAAAATAGTCTGTGTGTGAAGGAAGCTTCGGCGCTGCCATTTAAGTTGCTTTCGTTCCGTGATTTGTAATTTTTTGGCAGGGCGGCCAATTATTTTAGAAGGGCGGCCACTTCTTTGGCAGGGCGGCCTTAAACTTTGGGAGGGCGGCCCGCCCTCCCAAAACCTATGTGTGGAGAACACTGGCTGTTTTCAATCTGCCATTACACGTTTATTAGTTCCGGTTACTTGTAGGTTTTTTTTTAAGGTTTGTGTTTTATCCATTTTTATATTGTTTTATGTCCTTCGAGGGCAGTGTACAGCTGCCTAATTTTGGATATCTAAGATCACAAATGCAATCAAAGATGAGAAACACATCCCATAATGCAGTTTGATTCTTCCTTGCAGTTTGCTTTGGTTGCATGCCTAATAAATCAACTTTTGACCAAGAATGAACCCATTTGCCTTGCTTTTGGCCGAACTGAGCCATGTACTAGATATCACAAGTAAGTTAACCATCCAAAGGACAAGCAAAATTAATCTCAAAATCTTTTCACAAGACTGCTCAACATTGATACTCAAAATACAAGTATCCCTTGAACTTACCTTTTTCCAAGTAATGCTTCATGTAGAAAAGCCTCGTGAAAGAAAGTTGGTCCCTTAACCTGTGGCGGAGTAAACTGAACAACCACTTTCTCTCTGACAGTTTCTATCTCAGTTTCACCTTCAACTTCAACGTCTGTATCAAAATCATATCCATCTTCTTCTTGGCAGTGGACCAGGCTCCATAAAAGCACTACTCCAATCAAACAACACCTGAGCCTCATCTTCAAAGCAAATATAGATACAAAATAATAAGAAACACAGCAAGTAATTCCTAATACAACATTTCCTTGCTGTAAACCATTAACTGTGAAGCACAAATTCTTACACAGCAAAAAGCTTCTGTTCAGAGGCAAATTTTACAAACTATCATCACCTTGAAATTATTAATTTACAGCAAAGTAATTAATGAAAGTTATATTACTTACTGATTTCCCCCTCACATAATCAAGGAATCAATGAGATCAATTTATCAGAACATCCATAAAGCCAAACCTCATTCTCAATACCCATTTTGTCAAATTATAAATTTATCTCTATACTACATACATGCATCTAACTGTGTTATGGCATTTTATGAAGGACAAATTTTATCATAGAGGCATTTCAATGGAGCCCAGCACAAAGCACAATACTTTTTCTGGTGAGGGATTGAGGTCCTGCTAGAAATTGTCCAGCAACAGTCATGTTTGTCAAGTCTTTGGAAAACAATGGCCACAGTGCAGATTTCAGCAAAAAAATCTGCTTTTATCCCCCAAACCTATCTGGTACAACACAGTACAATACCATTTACAGCCAACATCTCCTGCATACTTCAGGTTAGTTTCAATTTTTTTCTAGACCTCTCATCACTCATCATCATCAGTCAGCTGCACAAGCTTCCCCATTCTATCCTGTCTTGTGCAAGTATACGGATCTCCAGCGATTATGATGCCAATTATAATGCCAATTGTCCTGGTTGTATTTAGGGCCATTCCCAGTACATCGCGACAAACACGTGATTTTCATGTCGCGTACACAGTTTGATCAAGTGTATGAAAATATCTGGACATGATCGGTTGGAAAATTTACTACCATGTTATAAAGCAACTCATCACAGACAGATTTTCAAAAACATAAGCTGTCGCCAATCGAGTAGTTTTTCGAACAAGCTAGTTGAACAAGCTTTTCATCGATTCAACATTAAAAGTATGTGTCACAAAAAAGAACAACAGCGTTTCTAAGGTTGTGCAGTTCAAATTGAAAGTCACTTTCTACTGTTTTTGATTTTAATGTATATACGGAAATGTCATGTCAACTTGATGACTGAATTTTATTTTCCTATCCTACCTCTGGAACTTTGATTTTGAACACCAAAGTGTGTCCCAAGTTCGACTGTAATTTACGTTACTGACGAAGTCACGTCAATTCAGAATAATTTGATCAAACGCAATAAAGCTGTATTCTCAAGTATCAACAGATTATTATATGTATTATTCATCCCTCATAATTGTGAAACTCAAGATGAAAGCATATTCCATGTACTATAGTCTTCTCTTCTGCTTTAAAGAAGTGTTTTTATGGCATGAAACATACATTACCATATTTTAGTAACACGCAAGAGTTGCGTACATGCGGCCCAGTTGTAAGCCCCGTGTTCCTACTTGGAAATTACAGCACGTTCCCGGAGAAATATGTCTACAGTGTTGGGCAATTACTCGCCAGTAGTACTTCTTGAAATTTACGTTACGAAACATACGTTACCTTGATTTATTATTTGTTTTTGTTTACCATGAATGATAATAGAGGGCTCTAAAATTACTTAACCAAAAACGCCACCAGGTGTCAGAGACACCATAGCAACCGGTTTCATTGATAAAAGTGGCATGTTAGTACGTGTTGCACATATGGTTTGGAAGAAATGTATTTAAATTTTGGTAAGTTCTTGGAATATTTTTCATAATATTATTTAAATGTCCATATATATCACTGGCAAAGGAAGTCAGAAGTTCTCCTGTCTGGAGTTAGTATGAATTATCCTCTTAATTGTTATAATTTTTGTTAACATACCAGTAATTTTACAAACAATGAAAAGTAACATAAGTTTCATATAAAATACTAAAATATGTCATTGTTCATCTTGTAAGGGAAGGCCATTGAAGTAAATAATCAGATCTGTTTCGGCAAATTCATAAATCCTTCTTTAAAATAAAGAGTATTACATTAATTTAAAAGTTGTTGCTTACTTGAGGTAGTTATAAATGCTCTGTTTTTATCAAATTACTTCAGTAGTAACGTAAGTTTCTCTCTCTCTTTTTTTTCACTGCTCTACAATTGCAAGGTCGTGGGTTCGAATCCCACCCGAGTAATATGCCTGTGATTTTTTTCACAGAACTCGGGAAAGTACTGAGTATACAGTGCTAACACACATTGGTGTAAGGGTAAAAACCAAAATTAATATTCTTTATCCCCGATGCAAAATTAACATCTATCAAATCGTTGCGGTACCCACTGCTAAAATATAGGATTCGAACTGCCTCTAGCTACCGGGCAATCTCGGTGGTCTAGTTGGTAAGACACTGCTCTAGAATTGCAAGGTCGTGGGTTCGAATCCCACCCGAGTAATATGCCTGTGATTTTTTTCACAGAACTCGGGAAAGTACTGAGTATACAGTGCTAACACACATCGGTGTAAGGGTAAAAACCAAAATTAATAACATTAAGAACGGAAACATACAGTAAACAAACGGGTCCGAAAACATCCATCACGTGTCAAAGAAACACTTGCAAAATAAGACAACAGGGGGAGGAACCAAATATCATCAATGATGCCGCGGACGAGGTATTGATGAATGAGAGCGCCTATGATTCTGCAGTATCATATATTTCTTGGGCTGGGCAGACTACAAGATCAGCACCTCATGACCGGGCCACACTCATTGTGAAAATGCCTTTCATGAAACGAAATACAAGACGGAAAAGAAGAAGCAAATGCTTGGACGGAGCCCACAAGACCATAGAAATATTAACGCTCTTCAACTAGACAGAACAACAACTAGACAAGAAAAAATGCAATCGTAATGAACGATTAATAAAGCAAAGGAACGCATCTTCCAAACCAAATGTGAATGCTTCAAATACACCAAGATCAAAATCCAAATTAATGCTAAAAAATGCTGGCATTTCAGAAAAACGTGCCACTAGAGAAATCAAGAGACACTTGCAATTTTCCAACGCTGTGTTAGATGAGCTGGCTGGTGCGTCAAAGAACACTAAATCAACGAGGGAGCGAAGGGTGTTGCACAACTTTGTTTGTGGTACTAAAGTTCTCAAGAAGTATAGGGTGCTGTCCATGGTACAAAAATCAAGTGGTTTGGGCAGAAGAAACCTTTCACGGGCGACAGGAAACTTTTTTGTTCTAAGATGGAGACAAAGCAACTCTGGACTTCTCTTCACAATGAAGTTAAAGATTTCCTAGAAAGAAATGACACCTCTCCTAGAAAGAAATGACAACTCAAGAATGATGCCTGGGAAGAAAGATGCATGCAGCAAGACAAGTGTGGCTTGCAAGCAACAGAAACGATACCCCACAGACTACATTGGCAATCTACACCTAAAATCCAGAGAAACGGCACGTGTCACTATCAGCGTTTCATAGGGTCAGACGAAACCTATGTCCTTACATAAAATTAGTTTAATTTGCGTCCCGAAATACATGCTTGTGTCAAAGAACTTGTCGCTGAAACTCAAGGCTTTCAAAAATTTGGGAAATCAAGGACAGCAATGAGCAAGAAGTACATTTGGTTCTTCAGTCAATCCAGACAGACCACATCGGCTTTGAGGAATGGGCTCTCGTTACAGTTGACAATAGAAAGAAAACAAAAATTTCTTAAAGTTTCACTCAGTAGAGAGATTTCTGTGCACGTTTCACGAAGGACGTTCAAGAATTTCGGTTGCATGTTCTTCACGTGCAGAACCAATATCGTGCCATTTCAAAATGCAAAGAAGACTTGCCATCAGACTACTGCAGTGTCCACATGGATTTTTCAGAAAACTATACGTGTATTCCACTGGAAGAAGTACAAAGTGGTTTCTGGGCACAAGACTCAGTCACGATTCACCCAATCATAGTTTACCAGCTAGTCTAAGTCAACAAAAGCCTAGCTACTATCTCAGATGAGAGAGCTCACAATACATCCACAATACTAGCAATAATTTCAAAACTGATGCCAAACTTGAAGGAGACTGTGCCCAATCTATCCAGAGTCCATTACTGGACAAGCAGTCCGACCGCACAGTACAGAAACAAGACAATGTTCTCAGTGGTATGTGATCACAGTAAGCTGTTCACAGGCGTAGAAGCACAGTGGGATTACTTTGAGGCAGGGCATGGTAAAGGACCCTGTGATGGCATTGGTGGAACCGTAAAGCGTCTGGCAGATGAAGCCGTCAAAAGAAGAGCTGCGGTAATACAGAAAGCTCATGACTTCCACAACAGATGCCTCAAATTACTGAACCCAACCCCGCCCAACCCAAACCGGAACAATTAGTGCGAATCAAACCCTCTATAAGACAGATGATTGGTTAGCGGCAGTGTAAAACAAGAAATGGTACATTGGGAAGGTATTGGAGTCTGATGACGAAGACGTTTTCATTCACTTCATGAAGAGCAAAGACAAGTTTCCCAAGTTCTTCAAATGGCCTGCATCATCAGATGACCTGTGGATCCCCAGAGGCAAGATTCTATGCCGCATTGGTGCACCCGAACAGACAGCAACATCAAAATGTTTGTTTCAATTAAACAATGAGGACAAATTGGAGATCGAAAAAAAGTTTGGCCGTTACATATCGAATAACTGAAAAAGACAAAAACATACACAATGTTTTGAAACATACGTTACCAGTTTCATTCATTGTTTAAATGTCTGAAGTTCCTACAAAACAAGTTATTTTCATTATAAAGTTGTCGTTATACTTCCTTTTTATAACTTGTTCAAGCTGTAAGTTTTACAAAATCTATAGCTTTTAAGACTAATATAAACATAGTTTAAGTTGTTGCTTGGCAGAATAATGAATCAAGAAGCAAGGACTTCTTCAATAGTACCTTTGGTAATCGCCTTTACTGTCCGTTTTGCATGTTTGATGCCAGCAATTGTCAAATCAGCAAAGATCTAGCAAACTTTCATTCCCAAAAAAGGATACCCGATCAATCAAAGCCAAATGTCCTGAGAGGAAACTAACGTTACCAGTTTGAGCCAATTTTGCGTGAAAACCCTTGTCATGAGAAGTTCTTTTTATTGTTCAAACGAAATTTGTTTACAACCGTAGACATTAGATAACATCAGAAGAATTTTAAGAAAATGAATATTTTAAGTTTTGTAAAAACTGACGAAGTTTCTCTTTGGAACAACACTTGTACAGTCCAAATAAGATTACCTTGGCGGGAAGAACTGTGTGGCAATTTTAAGCAGATCAAAACGAAAGAAACTATAGGTAACGTACAGTAAGTTACTTTAGAGAAACTGTCACCATGAACCCGTGTGTGTGCAAAGCCTGAACGGGAATGTATTAAATGTTCATACTTAACGAAATTGTTTCAAAAGATGTTACATTTTGTTTGACATTAAAATGCAATCTGTTATGAGAACTTGAAATTTCAGATTTTGTTTTTTTCATTTGCACCGATGTACTGGGAATGGCCCTTAACAACCTTACCCTCATTGACTATGCAGAAAATATAATACAAATTGAATATGCAGACATTGGTAGTACAATGGTCCTTTGGAGATTTGTTGCCCTGATACTCTCTCAAGCCACAACACAGATTCCTTCAGTTAACACCTGTCTTAACAATTTTGCCAAGTGGAGCCTCAACCAGTGTTTTAGCTAGCGAGCCATGCAGCCGTGTTTTGCACGGCCAATTTTCTGAAAACACGGCCTATTTTTTCAAGCACGGCTTGGTGGCTGTAATCCAGGCCGTGCACTGCTTTGCTTTTGTCTAAAATGTATAAAATATGTGCTGTAATCTTTCCCATTTTAAAACAACCATAATTTTTTTTTAGTTAAATGAAAAAAAATAAATAAAATGGGATAAAGAAAGACAGAAAACCGTTGTCGACTCGGATCCCCCAAGACGCAAGTCCCTGCATATGCAATTTAAGCGGGTACCTTGTGTTTTGTAAGTATATTTATATGGATCTGTAACACCCCGTGGCAGAATAAACAGAGGGAACCATACCTCTCCTTCATGTAACAGTGCGATCGCACCCGCACGCCATCGCACACCTAAAAGCTTCCTCACGCGTGCGAAAAATCACACGCCTGATCCCTCTATAATGCACGCCTTGGCATACATTTCCGGCGTAATCATACTTCATAATTTGTAAAATAAAATAACGATGTAAAATTAATTGCTTGTAATTTTCAAAATCCTTCAAAATCCTGGCGATAAAGTCCCTAGTCTTGATATTTACTAGCCGCGATCGTTCATTGCAGTATACGAACGTTAAAACACACATGCACATTGTTAGTCTGGCTCCCTCCATGTTCCATACTACATACATTAGGCGAGTAGGGAAACACACAACTCGATTTTCCAGGGGTTAGAAGACGTGCGGTGGAGTCTAATTGTGACCTCCTTCCAATGATATATCATACAAAATTGTAACCTCGTACTCATAAACACATCGCTTTCGCCGCACAATTTTCCCCAATGTGCGTCGTCGACCGATCGTTCAACCGATCGTTCAATCAAAAATGTATTGCAAAAGAAGTTTTAAACAAGCGATCCTTTGTTAACTAATCCATGGAAATGGTTGTTGATGAAAAAATTATTATTAAGGGCAGAAATTAGGGTATAAGATCGTTCAAAAATGCAAGTTTGCGAACTTAGGCCGTGGGCCAAAAACTGTAACATGCACTTTCGTCTTAACTTTCGAAGGGCAACTTTATTTTTCGTTTATAAGTAGTTTGGAATGTATAATTTATTATTTTACCTGTTCCCATTTGATCTGCTTGCACGTTAACGAGAAATTAAGCAAGAAAAATCGCCTGTTTTGCAGCGCCGTTGCTATGCCGACGTTATGCCGCGGATGGCGCTGTTCTTCAACCTCGAACCATTATTACCATTGCGTACTACAGTAAATATTAATGTAACCTGGAATAAAGGTGTCAAATCAAGATGGCTGCGCCCGAGGAAATGTGTGTGTGTCATTTTATTGAGAGTCAAAGGGGACAAATAACCCAATTTACGGCAGTTAGTTGGCAGAAATTTTGTGACCGCAATAACAGATGGAAACGTCTTGATGGGAAACACCAAGAACTGGCTGAAACAAATACAAGTTTGGTGGAAAAACATGTGCCCAACGCCAGACTTGGCTGACAGCTACCATCCATCGGCTCTGTGTGACACTGTACCTATTCTTTCTAAGTAAGTCTTAAGTTAAGTGTTAGTGTTTCGTTAAAATTAAAAAGGTAGGCACGTATTATATAAAAATAACATTTGCAGTTTGATAGACGACAAAAACGGGCAACTTTTATAGTATAGGCCTCAAAGCAACCGTTTTTAAGTTGTTAATTACTGACAATAAAAATGTGTTTATATTCTAAAAAAAGCTTTTTATTTAATACTATTATTATTAATAATATACAAAGTAATAGTAATAGTTTAGAATAGTAGGCCTGCACAAAGAAAATAAAGAGTGAGAATGTCTCAAATCAGACAAATCTTTTACAGAAGGTTTTAACAGAAGGCCCTGCCACTTAATGCTTTGGCATTAATTGTTTCATTTTTACTATGGTGAGAGGGTGGGTTCTAGCATGGACAATTTTGTGATGTGAATTTGTAATCTCTTAACCTGCATTTAGTCTAAAAAATAATCAGTTTTTACACAAATGAGGAAAACATTTTTGTTTTGTTTTTAGATTTCAAATTGTTTTCAAACTGAAGACTGTGTGTTAACCCTAACCATGCTAATAATAGACTTGAATCCTCCAATGTAATGTTGATATGGTTTTACACACAACCCTGGTGTCTTTCAAACTTGGCATGACTTGTGTTGATTATTGTTATTTCATAATCTCACTTAATATTTTTAAAAGGATGTCATTCTATTCTGGGTAAAATACTTTAGCATGATGTCTTTCCACCCAGGGAAACATTTCACAAAAATACCTATATAAAATATTTAAAGGTAATTGTTAAACAAGTTAAAACAATTTAAACTAAAATTAAGCAACGTTGTATAACAATCAGCAACCCACCCATATTTCCAGATAAGGTGCTGTAATTTTTGTCTCTTCTACAATATCTTCATGCTAGTAACATTGTCAATGTTGTTCCAATCTGTCCCAATATTCATTTAGATTTTATTGCAGAGTTGTTTACAGTGTAGTAGTTTTTCTACTGCTTGCCAGTATTGTGCATTAGTCAGTATCCCCCACTTAAGACCAACATACTTTTTGAAAATGTAATGTTTACAGGTTTTGAGATAAGACGCACTAGCAAGAGCTGAAAACGTTTGGCTAAAAGGGCTACTGATGTTCAAAGCAGTTCCACTGCAGTAGAAGGAACACTGGAGTCAACCCTTGAACCATCAGGAAAATCTAGTCAGCTAGCATCAGCAGATTCACAGACACAGCAGTAGCGCAACCCACATGTCCTGCCATCCAGATGTATTATATGTTTAAGAAACAAGAGGATAACCAACAAACAGTCACGGAAGCGGTCAAGGGAAAGACTGTCAAACTATGAACACCAGTCAGGTTGGTATACATTTTCTTATTTCACATTGAAGTTTTCCTTGGTTCTAAGTTAGTGAGGAACATGGTGTGCCTGTATTTTCCCATTGATTAAACTACATGGAAATATACCCCTTTTATTACAGGAGGTTTGCTGCTCAGAGCTACAGAGATTCTCGACGACGAACAGATTTTGATTGACATCAAAGAGAGAAGACATTGTCCCAATTGAAGTCAGATACCACTGAAGTTGTTACAAGGACTGCATTGAGTTGCATGCAAGGAGCAAGCAATTATAGATGATGTCTTGTTTCGTAGATCTCTGCACCAAGCCCACTCGGCCATGGCTGGGAGCTACTTGATAAAAACCTAACATTCAAATAGATGACCATGCCTGCAGCTCCTGCGAAAGCACCGCAGCATGTGCACTGTGTGTGCAGGAAAACTCACTACAACACTTCAAGCTGCTCTTGTCAAAAAGCAAACCTTGCACTGAACTCTGCAAGTGCAGTGATTGCAAGAACTCACTCACAGACTTTGATGATGATGCAGAAGAAGATGAAGTTAAAGGCAATTGATAAAATGATCACAGCCATCTAGGTTTTGTTCCACTTATTTTAGTTTTCAAAGTCTATTAAACAATTCTGGCATCTCAAAATGTAATGGTGCATCTGTAATAATCTGGTCCATCTGAAATAGTCTGGTCCTTTATAATTTTTCTCACATAACATTGTTATAATTAAAAGACACTCAAGACATGTGCACCCTTTAATCGAACAAAAAAATAGGCTTTAAATTATGAGCAGTACAAGTATTGTATTGTTTTTAAATTGTAAACTTTGTAGCAAGTTAGCCCCTGGGCTACAAATGCATTGGTTTTTTTTTAATAAACCAGACATAACAGTACTGTATAACTATCTGTAGTCACTTGGTTTTATTGCCCTTAACTTGTCTCAGTTCAGCATAAACTCTTTCGCATACATGCATATTTGCATAATTAATGACTAGCTGAAATTTTGCTAGTGCAATTTGTATTACATATATATTTATGTATTTTATTATTATTTTTAAATTATCGAAACCAATCGTACATGGCCAAGATCTTGAGATAAAAAGACTGAAAAATACAAATTTTTGAAAACTTTACCCCCAAAAACTTGGTTTAGCACCATGGGGATTAATTTTGAAGACTGAGTAATGATCTATTGCATGTACAAGGACCTCAAAGCTATTTTTATCAAATTTGAAATCATTTGACTGGAAAAAGTAGAAATTATACACAAAATACTGTTTTTGACCAAAAATGAGCAAAAATAGTCCGCATAGGCTTAACGTGCAATCTGCGCCCATGGGAACAGTCAAATTTGGAATCAGCACCATCGAATTAGTAAAGTTGACTGAAATGAGGTTTTCAATGCAAAGTTGAGTGGAAAATGTAGAAGTTATACACAAAATACTGTTTTTGACCAAAAATGAGCAAAAATAGTCCGCATAGGCTTAACGTGCAATCTGCGCCCATGGGAACAGTCAAATTTGGAATCAGCACCATCGAATTAGTAAAGTTGACTAAAATGCAAGTTGCCCTTAAAAAGTTAAGACAAATTTCAATTTCTTGGTCTTCTACAGATTTTGGCCCACGGCCTAACTTCACTTTCATTTTTTTTCCCCCAAATTTTTGTTTGCACCTTTGAGTGTTTAGATAAATAAGTATCAATCATGGGAGATTTTGTTGATAAAGTGTCCAGTGACTACAATGTCTTTATGAATGTCCTCATGGGTATGTTATCATGTGTTTATCCCAACTTTGATAACATGTTTGATTGAGCTCTCAAACCCCTTCTCTTCATGAAATGATAGTGCTGGTGAGGATGTCATAAATGATGCTCTTCCTTGCTGTCAAATACACACTATTTCTGCTGATATTCCAGACTTGAACTCTGAAGTTACTTGGGCAAGTTTGCAATTTGCAAATTCAATACCATTGCACATTGCAAGCTTTTATGGATCACAGTCAAACAAATTTAAAACTACAGATGAGCTAGGAAGCTCTCTTTCATCAATTCTCACAAAACAAGGGCCTTTATCGCACGGCCACGACCCTGCCGGTTTTAAACGGCCGTTTAAGAACTCGTCGCCACTCTTTTATTCCCATAGTATACTAGACCTGATTGTCACTACCAATCCACAATTTGTCAGTAACATAGAAATGACACCGGACATCTCTGATCATAGCATTGACACCTTTGACATAAATATATGAGACTCAGACCTAAACAACAAATAAAACCACCAAGGAAAATCTTCAATTTCCCTGAAGCTGATAATGAAAATCTGAAACACAAAGTCAAAGAATTCACGCAGGTGTTCCTTTAATCCATCTTCCAATTCTGTGGACACAAACTGGAAAAAGATAAGCAGCCACCTAGAACATCATGAACAACAATGTTCCCTGGGCAATGAGCTGTGGAAAACGCCATGACATCAAACGCCAAGTGCAAAGCAAGAAAACAATGTAGCAGCCAATCATTGGTAACCTGATAAAAGTTTGCCAGAGAGAGAGAAAACGAAGACAGAATAGAAAGACAGAGAGTTAGGAAAGAAAGACAGGAACAAAGAGAATATTGAGAAAGAAATGAAGGAGCTTGATTTAAGTATTGCTCGAGAAAAATGTAAGCTAGGCTTAGCTAGTGAGACTAAAGAAACTAAAATTCAGGGTAAGGGTAGACTCCATAAGATGCCTCCATTCAATGAGAAGACAGATGACAACAATTTGTATCTAGGTAGATTTGAACAATTTGCCACAAACATGCACTAGTCACATGACGATTGGGCTGTGCCACTGAGTGTGCTCCTGACAGGCAAAACACTTGCAGTTTATTTACAGCTCCATGATGACCTGGCAAATAGTTATAGACTGCTCTTCACCAGAGATATGAAATGATTGAAGGATTTAGGCTTAAGTTTAGGAAAGCTAAGCCTGATACAAACGAAACATATACACTGTTTTCAGAGCATATACAAAGATATTTGTTTAGGTGGGTAGAACTAAGTAGTACAGAGAGAACAAGTAATCAACATACGTATTAAGCAGTCCGGTACAATGCCTAATCAGGGAACAATTTTCCCGTTTTGGCAACATGTATCCTGTTCAGGAAACATTCACAATCCATGACAATTGTCTCCAATTTTGGAAACATATAAAATGTTTCCTGATCAGGAAAGTTTTGTCAAATTGTACAGTGTTTCCAAAATAGGAAACACCATTAATGTTTCCTGATCAGGAAACTTTTGCTAAAATGTACAGTGTTTCCAAAATAGGAAACACTATGTTTCCTGATCAGGAAACATCATGAAAACACATAATTGGCTCCAAATCAGGAAACATTTTATGGGTAAATGTATCTGTACATCAGAACTACCTAAAAGTTTATGAAAGGCTAAAATCATATTATTTAATTGCGCTGAACAGCGCTCTACGTGTAAATACCTAAAAATACTAATTATTGTCAATCTAACACACATGTTTAAGTACTGTACACCTAGTGTATGGATGTACAAGTACTGCATGATAAACCATACACTATATGTACCATACATGAGGATTGGTAATCGCCAAACAAACAGAAAGTAATGATGTTTACTCAAAAAGTTTTTTATTTTAAATTGAACTAAGATGTCAAATTTCAATTGGATTTTATTTAAGTGGACTTTCAAGGTTCCAAATCGAAAGCATCCAGGAATAAGAATGGAACCATTCTTCATATTTTCCCTAAAACGTGGTTGCCTATTGTGATGAAATTTGCACTAGTTATTTTCAAAAGTTTAACTAAGTTTCTTTTGGAAACTTAGTTGAGGTACAAGTACAATGTAGTTATTAAAAAAAGAAAATGTTTTCATCCATTTACAGGCATTACACTGTTAATTATAAACTGAGGCTTCCACCTTCCACACTCAGTGAAGAAGTGAACATAATGGTTCTTTTACTATTTGAAATGATTTCGCTTAAAAAAAAATTTTTTTAAGACTTCTAATCAAGACACATAAAATACAGTATGATTTTTAACAGTTAAAAAATGTCAGAAAAAATTGGCAATAAAAACAAAGATGTGACAAGGTTACCTAAGAGAGAAAACATGGTGTATACATTAACTATGGTGGAATTATTGAGAAAGGACCTTTTGGTAAAATAAGAAAAATACGTAGTACGCCTAAATAATGAAGTTGTACCAGTACTTTTTTTAAAACCTCCCTATTAAGACCATAGTCTTTGTTTACAAAAATAGTGACCTTGTCCAGGGCCTTTCTGTCAGGCGTGATAGGTTACTACACTGGGATGCAATTGAGAAGTTTTACATTTCAGTAGCAATTTCCACATAAATTCTAGAGTTATAAAAGTAACAGATAAACAATTTTTGAGATGTGCCTCTTTCTTCATTTCAAACATTTGTAAGACTGCAGATTTTCAGCTGTGTACAAATTGTGCCAGCAGGAAGTTGAGGCTCTGTGGCTCTTATTTAAGGAATTAAAGTTATTCTTATAGGAACTTTAACCTTACTACATTCAGTGAGATAACAAAGATGGCAGATACATATATGGGTGAAAATTCACTAAGCCGCCATAATTATGTTCAATTTGGGTCCAAAATTCAAAATGGATTCAGGAGAAACATTCCAACTCAGTCAAATAGTCCAATTGTTCTAATTTATTAATTTGATATTGTCAGGGCTACAACTATTTCAAATATTAAAAATATTTTTTCTTAAAGTTTAACAACGTGTAAAAAGTGAGCAGTTAATATAAAATAAAATAAGACCATTTTGAAAAACCTCTTCAACTTAAACTGCTAATGTTTTTAAGACCTTGTTGCAAATATGCTTAGCAACAATTTTGCCGAAATACTTACTCTATGGTTGTTTTACGAAAAAATTATGGCTATTTGCGTGAATTTCAGAGGTTTTTTTCATGACATGCACACATATTTTGAAGTGTAACTATACAACAAATAATCCTAGTCTCATATCAATGCTTGTGTTTACTCATACTAACCTACTGATCATTCATACAATCATTGAAGTTTAGAGTGTATTTGGTTAAAAAGATACTCTTTCTATGGGTGCACAATTTCGGACATAACTTTGGACAATGTGGACATTTCGGACATAACTCTTTGTGGACATTACAGGGTTTTACATGGACATGACTTAAAGAGACACCTTTTTTTATATTTAACTGATGGTTTAGTACGTAAATCATTGTAAATCATGATGTGGGATCACTTTCTTTCAGTCATCTTTATATTATGGACATAATATTGAAATTTATCATTATTTCGGACATAACTATGTCCAATGTCCATATTTTTGTGAGTACTTGGATAAGTTATTTGAATCACTCTTATTGTAGCATCCATAGTTTGTTCAATACAAATCTACTGGAAGACAGCAGATGGTCTACTAACAAAATATTCCCCAAATTACATTAAGCTGCCTTACCTATACAGATTAAGGTTTTTAGCAAGTTAAAGGCCTTTTTTCAGTGAAACCATGTTAAAACCATCTTCAAAGTAAAAAGTAGGTGAAATGTTTGAAGAGAACTGAAACAACCAATTTAAACTCAAAAGACATTTTAACATCATTTTATAACTGCTAATAAAATCATATATTACAGACAAATTTAACTTGAACAAAGTTGTCTTTCATTTTGGTTGGTCTGGATGACAAGTAAATACCATGCTTTAACAATAATGCCAGCTTTTGTTAAATTTGTGACACATCACCGACTTGCGTGCACCCCTTTGAGTCATTGTTATAGGGTTTGGAATCGGGATCATCATGTTTAAGGATGCCCATGATGACTTCCACTCTTGTCCTCTCCAGTCGGTAAAATTTTTTTAACAACCTGAGTTTAAAAAAAATGAACGAAACTTTGGTTTACTTTAAGAGGAAAGCAGTAACAATAAAAAATGATTATTAACTTAATTTTATTTACATTTAATGAGCAACTTAAGTCATGATCTCAAATACAGAAACAGTCTATTATAACAGATCTTACCAGGTTCCTTTCGCAAAAGAATTTACTTTTGCTCTTTGTTTTTCTAAGCCTCCAAAAAAAACTCTTGAAAATAGTTTAAATTCAGGTCTTATGTTTGTTACAAGACAACAAAATTATCACTTACCTATTCACTGCAGCAGAACCGGTACACAGTGTGCTATGTGCGTGCAGAACTACAGTAGTGCTTGTTGTAGTACATGTATTACTGTAATGTAGTCTATGTATACTGTGTACATCATCAAGTACAGGTTTTATTTGTACTACAGTGTATGTACTATTACTGGCCAAACCCACCCAGACACACACTCCTGTGCAAGTTTAAACAATTTATCTTTTTCATAACCTACATGTAGACTAGAGCCATACCCCACTGTTTGTATGTCCACTTTTAAAAGTTATGTCCGAAACAGCAATATGTCCACACAAGTAAAAGTCATTTTTGAACAAAATACTTCAAATTTCACCACTACTTTGGGATAATTGGTGCAACTAAATTAACTATACATTATTTGAGACTCAAGGAAAATGGTTCTTTTCATTATCATTCTTAACTTCCCACATTCAAAGCTTGGGCATTCTGTGAGAGAGACTTCAAAATGATGATCATTTTGTAGGTTCTGCTCAATTGCAGATATTATTTATTTCACAAATGCCAATTTATATTTTTAGTTAGTTGAATTGATAAAGTACATTAAATATTCACCCCACCCACATTACAAATATAAGTTTAAGTCGTCAAAAAATTAAGCATAAGTGAGTTCTGGACATAACAGTTATGTCCGAAATGATTTTTTCAATATATTTTGGAGTAAAAAGTTTAAAAAGTTAATAATGGTTTTAATTGTTTTTAAGTATCGTTCTTCAATACACAAAACAAGAAGTGTCATAGTTTCAAGATTATAACTTGCCCAAAAATGTTTATTCTTCCATTGGACATGTTTCGGACATAACTTCTATTTCGGACATAACTCATGTGGACATAAAGTTTTTAATCCACCTCTCTCGTGGAGTTTAGGGGTAACTGTTTCAAGTGAAGATTTTTATTAATTGACAAGTCAATACCACTTGTTCCATCTATAAAACTTGATTGATTTCTTAACATGTTACATGTTATAAAGAGAAATGTACTATTTCGGACATAACAAAGTTGTGGACGGAAATATGCATCGCTGTTTTTAGCATTTTGTCACACTTAAACCAACGCATCTGAGATTATGAAAGCAATTGCACTTAGTGCTAGGCTAAACAACCTTTGGGAAAAGGTTAAAGTTTCTGGTTTCCTATTTTACTAATTGATAGAAAGTAGTATCAAGAAAATACCTTAAAATTGGACGGAAAATAGTTATGTCCGAAATGGCTCACTTATGACCTTGTTTTGTTTTTACCGGACATAAATCATTGAAGCTATTGTTGTTATCAGCAAGGCATTTCTCCATTCTATCATCATGTAACATGCAGTGATAGCTTTGCTAACTAATGTCTTTAATAGACAACTGAAACAAAAATATAATTTTCTGATTGAACGAATTTCCGTCCACAAATCGGCCTTTTACCAACATTTTGAAAATCTTGCAAAGCAACTATGAGAAAGTTGTTGCTACTGTAGGTACATCTAGGTGAGTACTTCACATGGATGCTTTAGTTATCTTGACATGATGTTTAGTTTATGTGCTACATATGCTTAAAGGGCATTCTAGCTAATTAGTGCAGTTTAGTGAATTTTCACCCATATAGTTTCAAGATGCTCATAAATGATCAACTTTCATGCCCAAGTTTGATGAGAAGAATCAAATAAGAAAAGAGGGTCATAGAAAAAAAATTGACAGCAGTAAATGTACCAAAAGTACTAGTAGTACTGATGTACTAAGAGTTTAAGAAACATGAGGACCGAGAATCCGATAATTGTTAACTGTAACAGTAGATCTAGAAGTCATCCACATACAAATAAAACTGCAGGTTTAGAACAACTAAAAAAGGAGACATTCAAAAGCGTGAAAAACATTAGATACAATTACTCTAATACTCCCCCCCCCCCCCCCCGAGTACTTATGTTAGGCTACAGTCCGAAGACAAACTTCCAGTTGTGTGTGCTGTAAGTAGACTTGCAGCATTTGATAAGAAATGCAAGTAAAACATGGACAAATTTATAACCAAGAGATATGTAGTACAGTGGTTGTAAAACGTACATTAGTCAATGAAAACCAATATGATGGGTAGAGCCAAAAGATGCGTTCTGCTAGATGGAACAGTACGTGAAGTCAGAACAGCTAAGGTGTTCATCGACACACCTTGTTTTAATGTGGGTGAAGTTGAGGCTGTAGTAATGGTAACGTTGCAGGTGTAAGGGATCCAAATGACCCAGATATTCATTGGTCCCCAAGTCCAAAACAAACTTCAGACACACCATTACCACAGGTAAATGCAGTGGAAACTCGTGCTTCTAAAGAAAAGAAGGCAAGGTCACT
Source organism: Pisaster brevispinus (assembly GCA_023634235.1). Lineage (NCBI taxonomy): Eukaryota > Metazoa > Echinodermata > Asteroidea > Forcipulatida > Asteriidae > Pisaster > Pisaster brevispinus. The sequence continues at coordinate 7,812,906 of JAMKCF010000005.1, read as the reverse complement.
AAAACCACATACAGTCAGCGAGATACCTCGGATATCCAAATCTAGAGCAGAATTAATCACAGCTCAACAGGAAGACAGTAGTTTGTCTAAGTTGTTTGATTTGACATCGAAGGGTCTAAAAACAATGAATTATCAAGGAATTGGAACAGGCTATTGTATCTGGAAAAGATTGTTGTACACAGATTTCAAACGCCCTATGTTCAACATGGAAAAGAAAATAAACAGCTTGTAGTTTCTAAGTCTTATCGTGAGAAGGTCATCATGAGTTTGGCACATGACTCCCCATTAGCAGGACACCTGCAGGTGAAGAAAACCACCGACAGAATTATTACTTCTGGCCTGGATTACAGGCTGATGTTCGTTGATGTTTTCAGTCATTGTCAAAGAACGATACCAAAGGGACCAGTAACGAGAGTCCCTCTAGGGGAAATGCCCTTTCTTGACACCCCATTCAAACAGGTAGCTGTAGATGGTAGGACTAACGCAGCCTATCACAAACTGGGGAAATAGGTATGTACTGATGTTAGTTGATTATGCAACTTGCTATCCAGAAGCAGTTACACTTTGAAGAGACCAAGCGGTATACTGAAGCGCTCTTGGAAATTTTCTGTAGAATTGGGGTTCCTGATGAAATATTGACAAATAGAGGTTCTCAGTTCATGTCAGCAGTCATGAAAGATGGAACAATTCTTCATTCATAAAAATGCACTCTTAACTCCGCTCCGACCTCACCTTGGGTTGAGCGAAGTAGCAGAGAAACTAACCCCGCCTTTGGACTGAAGATCAACGTGCTCACAAGTAGAGAGCCATGGGCCAGAAATTGGGTCGCCTTGCCCCATTTTACGATGGCATTCTCCATCCTCGAGAGTTTCTCAAGGTCCTCAAGCAGTTTGTTGCTAACACTGTCAGTACGACCTTTTCCTTGCCTTGGGTTGCCCCTGCATCGCCGGGAAACGCCATGTCAGCGACCACTCAACAACAGTAGAATTTTCCCGCTTACGCTAGAGGGTAGTAATAAAAGTATACAAACTTGGCACCACCCTTTTATGGAGGGATGAATCCGCTCATGTTCGGACAATTTGGACAACCCACAACATCCCAATGACCACCAGTTCAGCACCGGGGCACCTCTGCTGCTTCTACTTCATCATCTCTAGCTCTGCCGAGCCCCATTACTTTGGAATTTAAAGTTAATAACCAGGTCACACATGTGACCACAGATGTTTCAGCTGTTGACTCTGCCGAGCATCATGCCACCACGGATGATGAGGCTACTTGAACGTCCACGTCTGACAGTCATAGCTTCCGCAATCCACAATGCAAATCTATCAAACTCAAGTGACTGACAATGTACTTTTTGGTGGAAACAACTTCGCACCAACAAAGTTGGACATGAGGAGATAGAAAACATGAAATTTAGAAAACATGAAAATTGACCGACTTCGTTGATCGCCTGACGGACAAAACAGACAGCAGGTACCAGACTATGCAACAGACACACGCAAAGTGGCACTGTTTTCGTAGTCGGGTAGCAACCGGGCATTGCAGGTCGAAACTCGCATAGGTCGAAACTCGCATCGCAGGGTAGGGAAAGTCGCTGATTGCGTCTGTTGCATAGTCTGGTACCTCCTTTCTGTTTTGTCCTTCAGGCGATCAACAAAGTCAGTCAAATTTTTGTTTTAGAGTTCCGGGATATTTTTTTGCAACTAATATCTTTGACTATTTAAATATAGTTCAGGCTGCCTCTGTTGCCAATTCTTTAAAAATAGTGTATTCTATTTTGAGTTCCGACCATTCCGGCAAATCCGGCTTTTACCCACACCCCCTATTTTTATATTATTTAAGTTAACTATTCCAACAAAGCCCTTTTCAATTCCCTTTTTGTGTTTGAATGCAAGAGTTGCAGAATAGTGCAACTTTGAGGTAGTGCAATTCATCGAGGTAGTGCAATTCATCAACGTTGTGCAATTCTGATACTCAACATTGCCCAATATATTGCAAAGTTGCGTTATTTTCACTTTGCACGGACTGATGCAGTTATTGCATGCCAGAGTCTCAGACTATGATGAGTGAGGTGGAACTGAAAGGGTGCTGTTGTTACTGTTGTGTTCCATGGGGTTGTGTACACAACCGCTCTCAACAAGCAATTTCAATCGGTTTTTACCAAAGAGGATTGTAGTAATATTCCAACAGTGACAAATAGGAAACCCCCGAAATGCCCCCAATTAAAATCATGACGAATAGGAAAACCCCCGAAATGCCCCCAATTAAAATCACAACTTGCGGCATATTAAAGCTTCTAAAAGAACTGAAAATACAAGAAGCACCTGGACCTGACAACATCACTCCAAAAATCTTAAAAGCCTGTGCAGATATTATTGCTCCTCTATTTCAACAGATCTACCAGAAGTCCTTGACTACTGGGGAACTATCTGATGATTGGCTTATGCAAATGTCTCTCCTATATTCAAAAAGGGAAATCGCTCCGATCCAGCCAACTACCGACCAGTATCTCTGACATCAATCCCCTGCAAACTACTTGAACATATAATCCATTCAAACATCATGAGCCATCTCGAACAGCATAACGTCCTTAACAACGAGCAGCATGGTTTTTGTAAGGGCCGATCTTGCGAGACCCAACTAGCCCTGACTGTCAATGACCTAGCCAAAATCTTGGACAGCAAAGGTCAAGCTGATGTAATAATCATGGACTTTAAAAAGGCGTTTGATCTTGTACCTCACCAAAGACTCCTAAATAAACTCATGCAAGCTGGAATTGCTGGACCACTTCATAAATGGGCCAGTAATTACCTTACAAAAAGGTCTCAACAAGTCATGCTGGAGGGAATTTCATCATCATCTATTCAAGTTACATCAGGCGTGTCACAGGGTACAGTTCTTGGGCCATTACTATTTATTTTGTACCTACTGTAAACGATCTACCAGATGAGATAACTTCACAAGTGAGGCTCCTCGCTGACGACTGTATTTTATATCGTGAGATAAAAACCCCAGATGATAACCAAAAGCTGCAGAACGACATCAACAAGCTTTGCAATTGGGAATCGACCTGGCAGATGAAATTCAATGTCAGCAAATGTTATGCAATGCACATTACGCACAAAAAAAAACCATTCCAGTCAACATACACAATGAATGGTGAACCACTACAGTCTGTCAAAAGTCATACCTACCTGGGCGTAGAGATAAATCATAACCTGAGCTGGGCGAGTCACATTTCCAACATCACTTCTAAATCTTATCAAGTCCTGGGATTACTTCGTAGAAATCTATACAATTGCTCTACACATGTAAAGGAGACTATCTATAAAACCTTGGTCAGACCCAAGCTCGAGTACTGCGCTAGTGTATGGGACCCGCACCATCAAGAACACAAAAATAGACTGGAAGCAGTACAGCACGTAGGGCAGCTAGATTTGTATGTAAAGACTCCCGTCGTAAGAGTAGCGTCTCCTCAATGATCAGTAGATTGCAATGGAAACCTTTGGAGGAACGTAGAGCAATCTCCAGGTTAACACTCCTATATAAATCTGTTCATCATAAAAATCGACACTGACCACTATCAACTCAAACCACAGGGAAACCAAACTCTCACTAGGAAATCTTCATCAATCTCGTTCACCCACCCTTCAACCAATAATAAGGACTGTTACAAATTTTCCTTTGTCCCAAGAACCCTCGTTGAATGGAACCGACAACATGTACCAGTATTATATAAGAGAAGCACCTTCAATTAGACTCATTCAACATGTTCAAGACTAGGCGAGATAAAATCCAAATGACCACTTTCATAAGGGTAGCTCACCACTAAATTTTGTCTACTTGCCACACCTGCAACTTATATATCCCCTGAGGAGTTTGTTGCAGTACTCGACAGAGCTAGAGATACAGATACACAATTCCAACAAGGAACATTGTCAAAATTGCAGCTAATTAATACTAGTTTAGTTAGTATATTACCAGGTAGACAATGACATAATTTTGTTTCGCTGTTTTATAAAATAATAACAATACCAACCATGCGTTATAAAAGAACATTAATCAGAGCACAAGTTAGTTCTGCATAATTGGTGCATCTGTGCATGGATTAGATTGAGGAAAAATTTGGTGTAACCTTTGTTGTGTGAGAGTCCAGGCCTTTCCGATTTGCCGTTCTCCTCAGTTCTTTGCTTCTTCTGTTCTTGACTACGAAAAAAAAAATCGGCGTAATTTTGAAAACTTGCTTGGAGTAGTCTTACCTTGTTAGTCTTACCGTGATAACCTAAACTTAACCTCTCTTTAAGAAAAAAATTAAGACTGTAGTTGTTTGTTCGCTCAAGTTCTCACTATCATGAGAGCAGGTAGCGTAAATCGTCCCAGGGCGCCGGGAGGGATGGTGGTAAATTTTTCACGACATGTGCTTAACGTGTGTGTCTCTCTAGAGCTAAAGGCCTGTCCTAAATCCTCCTCGTCGTCGTCCTGCGGCCGCTGCCGATGGAGCACCGAAGAGGCACAGTTCTGATCAACACATCGACTGGTCTTTTGCATCGATCGACCGTAAGGCTTTTGCATTGATCGGTCTTTTAACTCTTTTGTATCAATTGATCTATCCTTTTCATCGATCAATCAGCATTGATTGGTGGATGAAATAAGACTGAGGAAAAAAGACCAATGAGAAAAGACCGATTAACTTACATCGATGCGTACACGCCTCACATGCAGCTGTCTGCAGCGTTGTAAGAAGACCCCTGTGCAGACTTGTATATGTAGTCCGTCAGCATTCATTTTCCTCCCACATAGTTCAGCCAATCACAAGTAAGACGCATATTCATGATTGAGGTTTTTGGTTTGCCCTGTTGTACACAAAGCAGCATGGATGGAGTCCTGTCGAATTTTGCAACCACAGATAACTTCTCGATCAAAACAACTACTCAAGTATAAGAACGAGTAGACAACAATTATTTAAGTTTCATCGTCATAGCTAAATGTAGTCAAGGAGGAAGACATAGAGCGATTTACAGTTTTGAGTGCACGTGATTTATTAAGTAATCATCACAGTTCATTTTTGCCAATCTGAATTCATTTTATTCTCAGAAATGGGATTATTTAGCTATACAAAATAAAGGGTTTGGATAATTTTGGGGGTGTGAAACTTTCAATCCAGTTTCCACATAGTGTGGTCAACCTTAAGACAACTGCTCATTATAAGAATCAATGGACTAATTTAAATGCAGCACATAAGGGTGGCCATACTGTTTTAAGTCTGCTGCTCATATTACCAGGGAAGAGTACCAGTCTATTGAATGCAACTAATCTGTCTAACGCATTATCAAAAGCGGCATAAATTCTATCGTATGTATAACACTCAACTTCTGTCATTAAAGTTTAACAGATGTGTATTGGTAAATCACAGAGCAGGGCCGGTGTTTGGTGTAAAAAAATGAAGCATATAACAGAGGAGCAGTCTGGACAATAGTTTCATAAGTTTACCCATACATTGTATATTTAATTGAAATTACTATCAGCCCATCAGTTGCTGTTCAACTTTATTTACATTACTCACTTCTCTCTCTCTCTCTCTCTCTCTCTCTCTCTCTCTCTCTCTCTCTCTCTCTCTCTCTCTCTCTCTCTCTTTTCTTTCCTTTTTGGGGGGTGGGGTGTGCCACTTTTTATTGTCTCTTTTTATCGACAGATTGATGAAAAACACTGATGGATCGATGAAGGAAAAGACCGATTTATGCAAAGAAAACGATCAATTGATGCAAAAGACTGATCGACCGATGCAACAGACCTATCGATCGATGCAAAAGTCCGATCGGTGTTGATCCAAATTTATGCCCTTTTTGGCGTTCGTACCTGCTTGCCTGCCTGCATGCGACGCTTTGAATGAGTCAATCGTAAAATTGATTGTGAATGAACCGGCGCGCACAGTCGCGTGGGACAACGTGAATGGTCAAATTATCCAAAAGCACACTCGATCTCACAGGTTCACAGATATATCGTTCCCATGGATGATGATTGAGTTCGCTGCTCCATTTTCTCCCAGAATTCGTTGTGTTTCTTCTTTGCAGTTATTTCTCTTCTGATCAGCCACGCAATTAAAACACCCGTACACAGATTGCTGGAAATTACATGCCCTTAACTCGCGATCGCGTCTTGCATAGGGCAGAAGCATAAACGCCATAAATGGTCACGCCCATTGCAACGAGTTATAGACACTGATCTCTATTATAATAGAGATCAGTGGTTATAGACTGTGCAATCAAACAAAGAAATTTTTTTTCTTAAATCAAATCTTTGTTTCGAATTATATCTACAAAGAAATCTGAATAAGAATACATTCTAATTGCAGTTTTATAAAATAATCGTTAGCTTTTATACTAAAAACATTAATAATTTGTTAATTATTTTTTAAACAAAATTAAAGCTCTGGGACATGACAAGGATGTTTGTTTGTTCTTAACTTTTAGAAAACCCATCCTCGATCCCAGGTGTGATCGATCTCGCCGTGCCATTTTTTCCCAGCATGCCTTGCTTGATCATAACCCCCTGGAATTGGTTAAATGTGTTATATAACACCTAAGCAGATCCTTGCCATTTGATTGAAGGATTGTCCGCCACGTGATAGCAAATAAACATACCCCTGTAACCCCTGGAAGTGTGACTTCAAAATATCAAAATATATTGGATATTTTAATTAGTCCTGTGGTTGATCCATTCTGTGTTATAGACTACGCAGAGCGTGCTGTCAAAGGACGCATCAAGTCATGGAGCAACTCAGCCTCGCTACAATGGGCAGCGCGCCGTATCGATACCTCTCGTCACTAACCCCTGGTAGTGATGTACTGAGAAACAGCGCTGATTGGCTCCCAATGGTGACTACTTTGCGTGCACGCTTGTTAAAAACTTTCAAGCGCATGTACAGCGCTTGTAGGACGCTAAGTACGCGCGTGTGAAATTGCAAGTATTTTGACGCGATTCCATTTCAAATGAATCATGTTTTTACACGGTCACCCTTAACTGCATACAGCTAGACATACCGAAAATCAAAGAAGAATTACAGAGGACCAGTTGCTTTTTGACTTGATGCCTCTTTTACGGGTTACCGTACTTGAGCGCGCGCGTAGAACGGATCGGCACAGGTCTAATTAAAATGTGCTAGATTCGAGCACATTTGAATGAACCAATTCCAGGGGTAATGATCGAGCAAGGCATGCTGGGAAAAAATGGCGCGGCGAGATCGATCACCCCTGGGAACGAGGATGGGAGCAACTGGCCCCTCTCATTCTTTTTAGGTGTTCGGCAAACAGCCGAAGACCTATTGTTATTGTTCTGGGTTTTTTTCCTCGTCTTCTTCTTCTTAATGAAACTTCTCGCGCAATTTTGAACAAAAGTAAGCTTGTATAAACTTGAAGCTTGTCATGAAGATCAAGCTTGGTGGGTAGACAAAGCCGCAACCTTTTGGTAATTTTGGTAAATACGTTAAATAATAAAAAAATCATACCTTGAGAACCGAAAATGCTACGTACAAGATACTTGCATAACATAACAGCTTTTGTAATGATTTACAAATGTCGTGCAAAACGTGACCTTATTTGACCTTTACTTCCGGTTGAAACCGGAAGTTGAAAATTTCACAAATTTATATCTCAAGAACTTCTTGTTTTTTCTAAAATATTTAAATGTTAGTTTGAAGCTCGTTTACCCTGCTCCAATTTTTTGCACAAATATGGCACCAGTTTGACCTTGTCCTCTGGTCATAAAAGTGCGCGTTAAAAAATAAAAAAAATAAAAAATAAAAAAAGTGTGTTGACCTCCATTCATAGCGCGTAAAGAAAAGTCCATGTGCATGTACATAACGTGCCATAATACGATGTACATGTGGCTCTGATGCTCTGCGCAGGCGGAGCATCGGGCTGTATGCACTCTCACCATTCCGTTTTCAACGCTATCAATGTTCGAATGGTACCAATGTTGTATGGTGTTCTATAATGGACACTCAAACGGCGACCTTTTTTTTTTTACGCGGCGCCTTTTTTTTTTTTTGACGGCGCCTTTTTTTTTTTTTACGCGGCGCCTCTTTTTTGGGGGGCGGCGACTTTTTTTTTTGACGGCGACTTTTTTTTGGGGGGGCGGCGACTTTTTTTTTTACGCGGCGACTTTTTTTTATTTACGCGGCGACTTTTTTTTGTTGGCGGCGACTTTTTTTTTTTTTACGCGTCGCCTTCCGGGTTATGATTGCGTGTGGGTGTGTGTGTGGACACACGGAAGGGCATTTGTGGGATCCTGACAACAATGGAACAATGGACCCCACAAGGGAATTCTTGTTCAAACTCTCCTTTTTGTAATTTTAGACGCTGCACCACACAATGTAGTCCCTCGGTAGACATTATGAAACATAATAATTGTGGATCAAATAACTAGCCTGAATATTTTACCGCGAAATATTCTCGATTTTGTTTCTGTGGCACAGTATAGATAGTTAAAGGGGCACACCGGCTTCGTTGGGCTATTTGGGCTACAAAATAGGCTAACATATGACTTCAAAGGTCTTCCAGGAATGGAGAAGAACGGTTCATAAAAGAAACCATCAAATTTTGCCGTTTTTGAGCATTTTTAAAAAAACGAAGGTCACGTGATTTATCCGAACCAAAAAGTGGTTCGGATAAATCACGTGATCTTCTGAGATAGTTTTACTTCCAGCCGTATAAAAGTAAATTACTGAACCAAATTTAAATCTGTTTTTTTTAATATTATTCATGAGTATTTGACAAAAAAGACTATGTATTCAGATTATTGATACAATTTGTAAATAATGATGAAAAATCGAACGTAAGATTCGCATTCAGAGAGTCCATGCAACCGAAGCGTGTTTTGGGGCCAGAGAGACAAACCTGGGGCATGAACTCCCCAGTTTGCCGGTCTAGCCGTGAGCTTGGGAGCTTGTCGGAGGGGTAGGGAGCCAGACCAACAATTACGTTTTTTTTAGGAGGATTTTAGTCTGATACCCTAGCTATTATCCCCTAACTATTGCAACGTGTTGCCTGCGCTACACACGGGACGACGACGGAGAATATTTATCCCATACAGCTGGTCTACTTCTATGATAGCTGCACAATGTCCACCCCCCCCCCCACAATTGCTGCTTTTGCTGGCTTTCCCTTTGGATTTATCATGGTTTTTTTTTACTTTTCGTTGGACCACCTTCTGAGTGTTTTTCTTTTGTACCGATCCTTGGATGTCGAAGAAACGTTCTCCATTGCAAGTACACAGAATATAGTACGTCGTCGTAAACAGAATACAGGTTGGACTGACGTCCGTTCATGTCTGTTTTTTATTTACACGTGAATTTGTGCTTGATGGATATGAAGTCTGGATCCTCATGCCTCGCCATTTTATACATAAACAGAGCTCCAGTCTACTTACAACATTGCGCAACAATGTACGTAAACTTGACAGTTGCAACGGCTGGAAAAGCGTATAAGCTGACCTTTGACCGCGTTTAGTTTTTTTTCTTCACATTTTTCGTTAATTACGTGATATTTTTATGATTTTTTTTTACACCAACCATCTCAAAATTGTTGTCTGTCATTCCACATCACTATATTAGGTAAACAGTAAGCCGGTGTGTCCCTTTAATGAGATTCCTTATCATTGTTTTAATGGTTTGGGCTTTAAAGTAATATTTTTTTCTTATGAGGCATTCGTAGTTTCATTACCAGAATTAAAAGATGACATGAACAAATAATAATTTACAGATAAACTGCAGCTTTGGTAACTGTAATGTTTGGTCAAAACGTCCCTAATTTATGTATTGAAAATTATGACCATTTCTGTGTTTAAGCTTTGTAGTTTGTTTTTCTTCTTTCCCATTATTAAAGGAATACTTATGATTTTGATTTTAATGGGGCCAAAGACAATGCCACGTGGCAAGGCAGTGACTGACGAATATAATCAACTATTGTTCCTGTTTCATATTTCTTGTAGTACCAGAGCTGTTTACAAAACAGAGGGTTTTACAAAGGCTTAATTTGCACTGCCAGTCGAGTACAAATGCTGAAGTAGATCAGTTATCAGTTGTGCGCTGGCGCGTGCCTGACCTCTACGGGAATCCCCCCCCCCCCCCCCACCCACACACACACACACACAAACCCGGAAGGCGACGCGGTAAACAAAAAGTCGCCGCCAAAAAAAAAAGGCGCCGCCTAAAAAAAAAAGGTCGCCGTTTGAGTGTCCATTATAGAACACCATAATGTTGTGTGCGACGGCGTCCTTTTGTTACTAATACTAGCTTGCGCTTTTACAAATGTTTATGAAATGGAGAATGGATGTTAGTACGTTCCGTGCAAACCTGCAACGTCACTGATTATTATTATTTAATAGGTCCGTTTGTGTAACGTTGCTTTTGACACTCAATCCCGCTAGGATCAAACTCTCACTAAAATCATTTGGCTTAAATCGTGTGAACGGCCATCAACAAAGAGGTTGTTCACAATGTTCTTCCTTTTAAAGCTTTTGTTTACTTACATGGAACTGTGGACACATCGAGGGATCCACTAATATTACACTTATTTAAAACTAAGCTAGGAAATATTCAATGAGTACATTTAGAATATGGGGGTTCCCCACTATTTTGTTTTATCAGCACGCCGCCGTAAAAACACTTGAGCTAACCATAGAGCTATGAACTATAATGAGTTTATTCCTGTAGCTGGGTTCCACATGAAATGACTAAGGTGAACAAATCACATACAACAGAAAGGCTTCACATAGTAAACTTGGGAATAACAATGATCAAAATACGTAAATTGGTATTTTAATGACATCACATCATTTTAAAGCCATTCGACGAAAGCCATTCTTCTTTGACAACATGTTTGACCAAATTTCACCTTACTTCCCGTAAAAATCGGAAGTTGAAGTTTCAAATTTGAAAAAGTTGTAAACGAGGATTAACAAAAGCTACAATATTTGCATCTACAGCAAAGCACGAGGAAAGCAAAAACTTGTACACAGAGTTTACCTTCTTTTGAATTACGTCATCAATTTACGTTCAACCATGGAGGTCCATGGTTCAACCGAACACCGTGAGTTTGTTCACAAACTTTATTTCTAATTCGATCTTGTGATTCGTCTAACTGTATGCAGTTTAGGACGACCATGTAAAAACATGATTCATTTGAAACGTATTGTAACGCGCGTACTAAGCGTCCGGGGAGATCCGTCAAGCGCCCTACAAGCGTTCGAATGTTTTTTTAAACAAGCGTGCACGCAAAGCAGTACATTTTGGTTAGCCAATCAGCATCGATTTCCAGTGTTTCCCTCCCATTGATCTCCATTAATATTGATGGAGATCAATGTTCCCTCCCAGGGGTTTAGCGACGAGAGGTATCGATACGGCACGCTGCCCATGGTATAGTCTTGGTCCAAGACGTCACTATCTCATACTCGTAACGTAACGTGATAACCCTACAGAGGGCGCGCTTTTCTTCTTGAATTAATTTCGGTTGACGACTGTCTGTAGTAACGTCTTGGCTATCTTGTTTAAGAAGGCGTGGCCAAGTTATTTCCATGAAGCATCAAGTCATGTTTTATTCATATCAGTGACTAAAATGACAAGCTTGCAAGAAAAGCAAGATAAGAAAGGTCACGAGGTCGTCGACACGATCGAGCATGATTGTATGCAGTATGCACGCGCACTCACTCGCGCAAGCTGGAAATCGAACCAAGGATAGTGACGCCCTCTGTTGTTTGAATTGATCCATTTCGGTGCGAACTACCAGCTATGGATAGTGGACTCATTCTGTTGTTCGAATTGATCCATGCGAAGGTCTTGGAACCAAGACTACCCATGGTAGCGAGGCTGGGGTCTATAGACCTTTCCATTGTTGATAAACAAACAGCGCTGGTTGGCATGGACCGCCGAATGTTAGTAAAACATTCAATACTGATAACAGATGTTTTAACCAAATTCAACATTTTCGGTAAACTTCTAATTAAATAAAACACCTCCCATGATCGGTTGCTTTGTTTCCAATAAATTCAACACTAATTTTAAATATTTGTGTAACATTGTTACAGCTGTAGTTATCTGTTTTTGTTTTGCATTTATGGGTTCCATAGTTTTCCAGCCTGGGTTGGCAAAAACTTGGGCTGTGACGTTGCAAAAGAAAGGTCTATAGAGTTTGGGTTATGGTCGGGTGCTGTCAAATTTACGGTATCCAGACGTTGATTTCCAATTCCATAGGTGCTGTCGGTCTATAGCATAGATTTTATGTCTGAGCTGTAGGGTGCACCCAGAACATTCAGTTTAGCGCCCCCTCTTCTGTCCGTCCGCCGTCTGTATTGAACAGGTCAAACACCATCTCTCTTTAAAGTCGAGTCGAGTCGATCCTAGCATAGTTAAGCAGAACATCTCAATCACAATTTACACTCGAACTGTAGACAGTTCGAAAGTCGTCGGCAAGTAATTTGAGTGCACAACTGCAAAATGGAGTTTCCAACGCTTGGGAACAACTGCTTTGTCAACACGTGTAAACAGCTGGGTGAGGTTTCTGTTGATGTACAGTAATATTAATAAAGAATAGAATACTTAAAGTAATTAGTTTATTTTTTTAAATAATGTCCTTGTGCCTTTTAATTTAATTACTTGATTATTTAGTTTAGTTTTTAAAATGTTGAAAATATAACTAAGCATGCTAAGGTAAGATGAAGTTTGTTCATGTTTTTTTTTAAATGTTACTGTTACTAGCTTTGTTAGAGGCAGCGCGATATTGACATTTCCTATTCTGGCCGCACACAAAAAAGAGGTTTTTCAAATTATTGTTGCTTCGAACTAACATGCTGTCTGAGGTTCAAATCACTCATGTAGGTCAATAAAACTCTTCTTTCATAATCTCTTTGAAAAAAGGCAAAACTTTACCTCACTTTTTCACACATCAAAAAAATTCAGAGATGGTCACCGACGCGACGACCGCGAGCGCAGCCATTTCTGAACTTTTTTGAGAGATAAATTGGCTCTGACCGTTTTCAATTATACCGCCCTCTCTTGACTTCTAATCGAAAAATACTGCATCTATTGATAGAGAGAGGATTGGAAAGTCTACGGTGCTTTTTTCCCCGTCTCAATCGGTGAATAAATAAGGTTTTTACGTATTTTTTTACCGTTTTGGGCAAAATTTTGACTAAATTTCATATTTTAAAGGAATTTATACATTCAGCAACTGCGGGGTATGCTGCCAAACCTATATCAGTAAAATCCTTGTCCATTTTTGAGTAAGAAAAGTTGGGTTTTGTTCCTGCGCGAGGTCGCGCATTTTTTTTTATGGAGGTTTTAATTCAATCACGGTACTCGGTAAAATCTAATTTTTTAACCTTTGAGTGCACGTTAGAGATAGGGCTGAAATGCCTTAGCAGTCCGGGGGGTCTTAATTTAACAATCTCTTTACCTCAGTTGGCGACCAGAAGAGTACCTCGTGTATGGTGTCTTTAGAAAGGCATAACTCATTAACGAAAGCCCCTATGACAGTGGCGTTTGCACCATTGAATTTCTCCTGAACAGACCTTTAATTTGATGTATAATTTTAATATATTTGAAAAAAGGAAAATTTTAGTATAACTAGAAACGAGTTTGTAACGAACAAACACTGGGGTTTCGGCTTTGTTGTCAATGTTGAATTAATGTAACAATTAATTTGACACCTGATGACATCACGATGATGAAAACGTTTTTCGTACGAACTTTGTTATAAGCAACAAGACGGTACAAAATTTATAACTCTTTTACTTTATGGTTCAGACGATATAAAGTTTTACATAATTGTAAATAATAAACTACCATACCAATGATAAAGTAATTAATAAGCTATACCGCACAGACCTTGAAATAAATTGTGGTGGGAGAATGCAATGAAATTGTGCGAGAACAAACCGCTACTATTATCCCAAAACACTTCCGTATAAGGTTCGAGGACTCTCCACAAACAAGAGGGCGCTATACAGGTGCACCGTTAACTGTAGAAGCGAAGCAGCGAACCAAAATGAACGGTACAAAGGTCGAACGATGCCATGCGCGTGGACTATGGGCTGTGTGGGTCTGGCCGTGTGCAGCGTGTTACGATGCCTACGTGAGAAGCAATGGCTGTGTGGAGTGATGGCCGTATGCGATGTACAGCGTAAATTACGTGCAATGTACACACAAACGACGATCATGCTTTGTTGACGATACGTGTTTTTAAATCGTTAATATCATCATCAAAGGATTAAAAAATCCTTGATTGAACTACTGCTTGATCTAAGTTAGAGCACAGGCTTTCATTTGATGTATTGTTTGTGTCTTTTAAGACTGTAGTTCCTGAGATCGAACGGTAACAAATTTCATGTGTAAATGCTATGAGACTTTTTCGGAAAGAAGAATAATAATAGTGAAAAAAAATTAAAAATCTCGATGAAAACAAAGGTGGTTTCGGCTGATGGCCGAAACCCCCAATAAAGCTACTGTTACTTGTTAGTTTATATTTAATAAGTCTCACTCTCAATCTCATGTTACCTTCAAAGTTCAATCATGTGACCGTGGGTCTCATTTTTACCGTGGGATCTAGGGGTCTAGACCCAGTATGTAACTGGGGCACTGTACTGTACTACTTTTTGGACACCTTCGGTCATACTACTACTACTACTACTAGTACTACTACTAGTAGTAGTACTAGTAGTAGTGTCTACTGTAGTACTAGTAAAGTGTCGAGGGAATCTTTTCACTCTTTAGCTCACAATCGTCATTTTGCTATGAATATGATTTTCACAGCATCCTGCCACAAAAATGCCTCAAAATTACAAAAAGACCAAACAAAATAGCTTGATAATTGCCTACCGTATTCTCAATACGCCTAAGATGCAGCATCAGGCATTTAATTGTACTCTCAATCAATTTTTGTACTCCAAATCGATAATTTAACTCCACATCGGAGACACAATATCAAGTCTGTGAACTTATTCATTACACTCACAACATGGCGTTGCGGCCTGTAGATCAGGTAGATAACGTGGTCACATCGCGTGTCCGGTTTGCTGCCGATCACAATGTGTTGTGGATGTATTTTGTAAATCACTGCTAACACTCAGTAACACTAACACTAACAGGCGCTGTCCACAGCGAGCGCGCACATATGCAATATTGAGCAACGTAACTTATACGGAGCGAGTTCTTTGAGAATTGTCTAATAATATTAATTAATGTTTGATGTGACATACTTATAAGTTATAGTTAATTTTATCATTTTAATAATAAAATGTTTTATACTCAGCACTTTCATGCTTTGTGTGACTGGTGCATGTCTGCGGGATTATCCAGTTGTGTCTTGTGCATTGGTTTGTGCACTTGGTCATGTACACTCATGCTGGGCATGCTCAGTTGTGTGTGTGTGTTTGTGCAAAATGAGCAGTCTGGTTGGGCGGCGTTATTTATATAGAGTTTGTTGGTCCTTGATATTGGCAGGCAGCCAATTACGAGAAGATAGACGAGAGATAAAAGTTGAATCTTCTTGAGTTTTTAGACTAATCAGATTGGCGTATTTCTTTTAAGCGGGAATGCAAGGCGGGAATTCAAGTTAGTGGGCATCACTTTTGTCATGTTTGAGACACTTTGTCAGCCCTCCGCCTCCCCAGGTCTCCACTCCTGTGTGTGAAGGGTGGCATGTTTTGCAGAAAAATGACAGTAACTTGCCAGTACATTCTAACACAAAAACGTGGTTTTATTAGCGGCAGGTTGAGTTTTTGCAGGTAGTTGTAACTTTAAGAGCAATCGATTTGGGAAAATTATTGAACACTAGTGCCCTTCGGTTTCGCTGGGGCTAGTTTACCTGTCCCCTCGTTCTTTCCAACTTGGGGGAAATTCCAACGTTGCAAATGTTTTAGTGCATTTGGTATTTTTGTTACAGCTTCATGAATTTAAAATTATAGTGCCCTTCGGTACAGTTGGGGCTATTTTCATTGTCCCCTCGTACATTCCAACTTGGGGAATAATAATTATAGGCTTTCTAAAATTGTGATGTTGTAGGATTACACCTAAATGTACAGTTGTTTACAATTGTTAATTTTTAAGGTAAGGTGTGATACATGTTGTGCATCTGTGGAGGTCAGGTAGGGGACCTTTAACCCACTTTGTTCATGTGTGCTCAGTTGTGAGACATGGTTATGGACGAGGTGTCCATTGTGTTTTTATGTTGGTATGACGAGGTGTCCTTGGTGTGGCTGTTCCGCCCCAACTTGATGATTGTCCCAACTATAGTTGGGACTGGTCCCAACTTGAGTGTTAAAGTTGGGGCGTCCCAACTATAGTTGGGATCGCAGTGCACACAAAGCACCCAACGAATAAACTAAAAACATAATAGTAAGTAAGTATCATACTACGGAGTTTTTAAGACCACTTTCCCTTGAGAATATTTGAGATTAACTAGAATTTTGTTTTTCCGAGAGAAGGGAAACTAAAATGCGTAGGCCTAGTGAGAGACCCTTCCTTCCTCCATGCTGAGACTGAGAAAGCGTCACCCGGCGGCACTGAGCATGAGGCCGCCTGTCAGAACCCTCTAAAAACACTATTTACACTGAGTTAGCGGTCCATTGTAAGCGATATACTATCATTCCAAACCAGTTGACATGAGTTTGTACAAAGCCGAGACCCGGGTTTGAAACAAAGAATCGCACCAGGACTCACGATCGATCACTGTCCTGTTGAAGTCTATGGGCGATCCCAACTATAGTTGGGACGTCCCAACTTTAACACTCAAGTTGGGACCAGTCCCAACTATAGTTGGGACAATAGTCAAGTTGGGACGGGACAGCGCCACTAGGCCTAGTGGCCACTATTGGTTTTATGGGCATGGTTGTTCATAATTAGGTGTTCAGGCAATCTGCCCTAAACACCTCTTGTTTTTGTTCTGTTTTTAGGTGTTCGGGCAATCCGCCCGGAACACCTCTTGTTTTTGTTCTGTTTTTAGGTGTTCGGGCAATCCGCCCGGAACACCTCTTGTTTTTGTTCCGGTTTTTTAAATATATATATATTTAGGTGTTGGGCCAACAGCCGAACAACTATTGTTATTGCTCTGTTTTTTTTTTAGGTGTTCGGCCTGCAGCAGAACAAGTATTGTTATTGTACTGTTTTGGTTTTTTTTTTTTTAGGTGTTTGGGCAATCCGCCAGGAACACCTCTTGTTTTTGTTCCGTTTTTAAATATTTTTTTAGATGTTTGGACAAAAGTCCGAAGATCTCTTTTTTTATTTTATTTTTTATTTTTGTTAGGTTTTCAGACAAAAGTCCGAAGACCTCTTGTTTTTATTCATTTTTTTAATTATTATTTTGTGTACTTCTTCAGCTTCTTCTCGCTGTCGATTGTCCGCTAACAAAGACACACAACTTTCCTAAGCTCACATAAACTTGAAGCTTTACACATACATGTACATGTAGTTAGATATTCATTGGTCATCAGGTGTTGAGTTACATTAATTCACAGGTTAATATTTGAAAAAATCATAACTCCAAAACTACACAATGGATTTTCACAATCTGTACATCATCGGATAGGCCTGTCATGACTCTAAAAACGCTCCACACAATGTGACCTCATTTGACCCTGACTTCCGGTTCAAACCGGAAGTTAAAAATTTCAAAAATTCATATCTCAAAAACTACTTATTTTATCATCACAATTTTTATATCAGATTGAAGGTCTGTTAACCTGCTCAAACTTTTGCACACAAATGATACCGATATCATCTAAACTTCTGGTCCTAAACGGGCGTTACAGCCAACGCTAGTATTAACCGCAGTAAATTTGTGTATAGACTGTTCCGCTCCACTATTCATAAGGTTCAAAGTCCACGAAGCCTGTGCATATAGCGCCATACAACGGAAATGTACATTCATTGTGTTGCTTATTCTTTTACGTTGTATCAACACGTTGTCCCGTACACATAAAAACTCAAACTCATTCAAAGTTCAGTGTGAATTTAGTTCCGTTTTGCCCGTCTTATGGCGTAATGGAAAACAAGGAAGAGAAGTGGAGGTCTCACTGAGATGTCCACCTGCTTTAGGGATTTGTATGACTTTTAATGTGTTACAAAAACTTAAACCGAAACAGAACGGAACTGGGTTCGCTTCTTACCAAATACCGAGACCCACGTCTTGTTGATCGACGTGATTATGCCTTCCAAACGCATTCTAGGCCCGCTGAGTATGCCCTTCAGACACGGTGGTCAAAATGTACAAGCTTTATTTCAAAATCACTGTTAAAAAGAGGGGCATTCCTTTTTTCGTCAACAATAATGTTGATATGCTTATTCCATACTTAAAAACCTCAAATCCCATTAACCAAAAAAGGGTTGAGACCTAAAACTTTACATACTTGGACCTGAGTGTGTAGATGAAACCGCAGTTATTTTCGGGATGATGACGACTCGATGGCGTCCTTACATTAAATTAACCTTTAATATGTAAACAATTTATGTCCGGAGAACCAAAATTGTTACATACATAACTTGCACCATCCCCAATGATTACACAAACTGTGTCTCACTGTGGGCTTCAATTCTGGTCAAAACTGAGAGCTTAAGTGAAAATAATCACTCCCAGTCCTCGTTTTGAGGCATGCAAATAATATGATCTTGAAATCAGATGGTCCCTCTATATCAAATACAGTTTTACCCATAGGACTTTCAATTCCAGCAAAACAATAACTAAAAGCCTGTAACAATTTCAAAAACTTAGCAGATACTTATGAATCTCAATGTCTTGATAATAAAATGAGCTATGAAAACGGAATGATTTCATCAGTTTTTAAGTTTATCAAAGTTTTTTATTTCAAATACGAAATCTTCTACCATTCACTTTACGTATCAATTTGTCGTACTAAGTTATGTTTTTTTGATTTTTTGCTTTGAAAACACTACCTCTGCTAACTCAAAAATGTCTACACCGAACACGTTGTTTTTGTTATGCAACAAAAACTTATGTCTAGTTTAATTAGGTGTTCAGACAAAAGTCCGAAGACCTCTTCTTATTGTTCGTTTTTTTTAAAGTTTTTTTTTACTTCTTCAGCTTCTTCTCGCCGTCGATTGTCCGCTAACAAAGACACACTTCCTAAGCTCACATAAACTTGAAACTTTAAACATAGTTAGATATTCATTAGTAGATGAAACCATTTTGGGTTTCGTCATGATGACGTCATCAGGTGTCGAGTTACGTTAAATCAAAGTTTAATAATTGAAAAAATCATAACTCCAACATAGGATAGGCCTGGTATGACTCTAAAAACGCTACACTGAACGCGACCTCATTTGACCTTGACTTCCGGTTCAAACCGGAAGTTGAATATTTAAAAAATTCATATCTCAAAAACCACTGATCATTTCATCATAATTTTTACATCAGATTGTAGTTCTGTTATCCTTCCGAAACTTTTGCACAGAAATTATGCCAATATGACCTTAACTTCTGGTCCTAAATGGGTGTTACAGCCAATGCTAGTATTAACCGCAGTTAATTCGTGTATAGAGAAAAGCGCCTTAACTGACTGTCCGCTCCATTATTCATAAGGTTCAAAGTCCACGAAGCCTGTGTGTGCAACACGAAGCCTGTGTGTACAGTCCCACGTAATGAAAACCATAAGGTTCAAAGTCCACGAAGCCTGTGTGTACAGTCCCACGTAATGAAAACCATAAGGTTCAAAGTCCACGAAGCCTGTGCGTACAGTCCCACGTAACAGAAACATTCCACAGGATGGCGCTATACCAAAGAACTGTTAATGCTTTTATCCCGCTCTGAGATTTTATTATTTGCTCGCTCTGTGACAGATGCTGCCTCGGAAATCTACGTCATTTAAATGTTAAATGGGTAAGAGACCCTGGGTTGCTTTTTTGCGGGATTATACAAAGGTAATATAGGTTTTCGATAATAATTGTTTGCATGAAATTACGTGTCCTCTACTTCCAGTTAAAACCGAAAGTGCATTGTAATTAAAAGTGGCAACTTTTTATGGAGTTGATTTTAACAATGTTGCAGTCTGACAAGGGTCTGGTTAAAAACAAAATTAAGAGCGCCATCTTGCGGTGGGTTAAAAACAGTTCAAAATACAGTTTTACTAGAAGCCTTTGGCAGAGTTTTTATAATTATTTCAACATGGGCTTCACATATTTCACAGAAATGAATATGTTGGTGACCTTGTCTTGACATTTTAACAAACAACTGTTCATGCTTTTATCCCGCTCTGAAATATTATCTGTCGTACTAAGTTATGTTTTTTCGGTTTTCTTTTTGAAAACACTACCTCTGCTAACTCGAAAATGTCTACACCGAACACCTTGTTTTTGTTACGGAACAAAAACTTATGTCTAGTCTTCTTTTTCTTCTTATCCCCCGCGATTGTCCGCTTACAAAATCACACTTCCAAAGCTCATATCAACTTGAAACTTCACATGTAGTTAGATATTCATTAGGAGATGAAACCGCTTCAGTTACGTCATGATGACGTCATCGGTTATTGAAATACAATAATTAAAAGTTTAATATTTCAAAAAATCATAACTCGAGAACCCTATTTTGGATTTTTACAATCTATACATCATCGGACAGGGCATTGAACAGCTAACAAATAATACACTAAATGTGACCCCATTTCACCCCGACTTCCAGTTCAAACCGGAAGTTGAACATTTGAAAAATTCATAAACTACTGATCATTTCATCACAATTTTTACATCAGATTGTAGGTCTGTGATCCAGCTCAAACTTTTGCGCAGACATGATACCAATTTGATTAAAATTTCTGGTCGAAATCGGACGTTAAAAGCTACTTATGTATTGACCCGCATTTACTGTGTGTAATGCAAAAAGCACTGTGGCTGGCTGTTCCGCTTCATTGATCAGAATGTCCACGATGCCTGATATGAGGCTTTGTTGTTACTAAATTGTCAGGACATTTGTCTGTCAACAAAGACACACTAGCTCGATGGTCTGGTGGTAAAACATCTGCTCTTGCAGTGTAAATGTCGTGGGTTCGAATCCCACCCGAGTAACTTGCCTGTGTTTTTTTTTTTCAAGAAACTTGATCGAAAAAGTACCAAGTATACATTGCTTATAATACATAGGTAAAAGGTTAATGGAGTTATTAAAGTCTCGATAAAAAAGATGTTTTGAAATCATAATGACGTCATCAGTTTTTAAAATTTATCAATGTTTCTTATTTCAAATTTGCAAATCTTTAGAGCCACCATTCAGTTTACATATATATATAATATTTCGTACTAAGACATGTTTATGCTAACTTGGACATGCCTACACTGAACACCTTGTTTTTGTTTCTACAAAAATCCATGTCTAGTCCCCCTTTTATTATTTGTCTGAGTACAACCATGATAACTGAAGGATATTCAGAATGTTTATTAAAGAGTGGTTCTAGGATGCTCTGAAATATTTAGTTTAAAAATGTTTCCAATAGATAGAGTCCCTCACGCTAAAACAGGGTAAAAATGTCTTTTCCTCGAAACACTCCTAGCCCAAAATCTGAAAAACCCGAGGTCAAACATACCGCGACGAAGGACTCAGGACGTCATCGGCGGCTTGCGAGTTTAGACTTGCCGTTATTTGAATGGACAGTTCACTCAAGATACACTTGTTCACTCGAGATATGCTATCGTTCCCACAAGATACGCTTCTGTTCCCTCGAGACATGCATTAGTTCCCACAAAATGTGCTTTCGTTCCTTCAAGATATGCTTTTCTTGCCCTTTTCTCTATTTTTTACATTCAGGCTGTCACCTGAGTAACGAACACTACGTTCGTTGATACAAACGACGCTGAGAGCTAGACAATTCTTCTCAAATCTTGTGAATGTAGTTAGGCTCGTGTAAGGCGGCGTCCGTAAGGACTCTATGTATAATATACAAATGACGCAACAACACTGGTCATAAGTAGGACTAGGACTTGATTAGAATTTTACATTTTTTCGACAATACAAATCTAATTTTATGTCGTACACATTCCCTGAAATTTGCCTGGGAATCCAAGATTGTCTACTGACAATGTTTGAATAGGTTTTGATGCTTTTTAAATTGACCCTCAATAAAGTCTGAATTGTTTTATGAACAATTTCTGCAATCTAGGACATGCAATTTGAGCTAAATCAAATAATTATGTCTCTGGAAGTGTGATTTGTTTGCACTTTAATCCATGTGGTTTGTACATGGGAGAAAACGCTCAATAAATGATGTCATGGTGACGTCGTCCGGCATTTGAGGCCGGCAAAGACCTGCGGTATCCCAAAAGTAAAAAACTGAAAACAAATTGATGATCGGCGATTTATTAGTTTTTTAAGTTATGACTTTAACAAGTTTGGCTAATTAAAAATTCACCTCGCTGAAACCTGGTTAATTAATTAAGAATTTGAACCATTATTGCATAAAATGTTTAATTTTTGTACTAAGCTTCAATTTGATAAGGATCTAACTCTTTCATTTTATTAATTTAATTTCTAAGGTTTTAACAAAAACATGTACAAATGCTATGGGGATTTAGGCAGAAACAAACAATAATAATAATCATAAAAACTAGACATTATGTGTTTGTGAACAGACACAAAGCGCTGTTCCGGTTTTTGATACGACTGTATGATCCAGACCCTGAAATGAACCCTGAATTTTAGGCAATTCGACAATAACTCTAAACCTAACATAGAACCCCAGTTTGACTCTAACTGTGCAAAAATCCCAAACCATAAAGCTGAAGTGCGGTCACGTTTTAAAATAAAATGTTACATTTATGTGCTTTATGCTACAATAATGAAAAAAAAAAAAATTATTTAACGACTTGTGGGTCAGGAAAATGATCTTTTGATTTGAACTTCCTAATTGGACTGCAAGGAAAGAACAAAATGAGGCCATGTTTTCAAATGAAATGTTGCAATTGTTGTATGCTTCAAAACTACAGAAATATTACCACTTTATTAGATGTGGTTCAGGAGAAATCATCTCTGTTAAAGTTTAGGACTGTTTGGACCGGATGTAAAGGTCAAAGTGAGGTCATCGTTTTACATAAAATGACGCACGTGTTGCAAGTTACAACACAACACAAACATTATGGCTTCATGACATGTGGTTCAGGAGATATGATTTGTTAAAATGTTGAGCTTCCTGTTTGGACCGGAAGTAAAGGTCAAAGTGCATTTGTTGAAAGCTACAAAACAACACATACAATACGACTTTACGAAATGTGGTTCAGGAGATATGAATTTTTAAAGGAATAAGCTTTGAATTACCGTAATTTGACACCTGATGACATCACAGGAAAAAAAAGAAAGTTTTTCATACTAAATTTTATAAGGAACACGATGGTACACAAACACACAACATGTATAAAACTTATTCCCGTCTAATGCATTTCAAGAAAAACCCTAAACGTACGTAGGAATTACATGTGTTGCTCATGTACATGTACAAATCGAATGGGCTGTGCACAAAGCAATTGGTCCTCTACCGGTTAGGAATCGAATATCAAGGTAATCACCAACACTTGCCGTGATTGCGCAATTGCAATCAGCAATCTAGCCATGGTGTCTGATTTGCTACTTAATCGCTAACTACGGGAATACATTGTTCTTTGATTAGTTTGAATGGCCTGAAATGACTCTTAGTTAAAACATTTGGTTTTTTTTAAATGGTTTGCGCATTATGGGTAACTAAAAATTATCTTTTTTTGAAAATTTCTGGGTTTTTTTATCAGCTAAATATTTCCACTTTTCAGAGCCATGGGTTTTGTACACAGACACAAAACGTGCAATAAATGACGTCAGGATGACGTCGTCTGGCATTTCAGGCCAGCAAACAGTTATACAGTATCCAACAAGTATAACATCGACAAAAGTTTGACGATCGGCATATACATGTACTTTTTGAGATACATGTATGGTGGTCTAATTAAATGTTCATGTCACTATAACTAAGTAGGCCTAAACTAATTAATTAATTTAAGCTAATTACATTTAACTACAACTTCATGACCTAAGCTTTGATATATACTATATGACACTTTTATTCTTAGCCAAGAATGACTTTAGGAGATTACAAAATACGTGTACAAAACCTATGGTGGAAGGAAAGAATAACAATAATAAGAAAAACAAGTACAAATCCTGACGAAAACAAAACCTGTTCCGACAGTACATGTAGGTCGGTACAGGTAATAAAAACAATAAAATTCTTGATGAAAACAAAACCTGTTGAGAGTAGGTCGGAACAGCTAACTATAAGTCTGCAGATGTCAACATACTTTCCAGGTTTAATAGAGCACTATACCTACTCCTATGGGTCACAGAACCAGGTCATAACACCACAAAGACTCACTGCAGGCAGCTTGGTTTTTGAGTAAAACAATTTTGTATTAATTTTTTCAGTGTATTTACACTGAAAAAATTGTATTATAAACTGAAAGGGATTAAGATTAGATGTAATTCGATCTCAATAGGAGTGTCAATCATTCTCCTTGACAGTGCTGCAGAGTGTCTGTGGCTAAATAAAAAAAATTAAAAACATATTGTCAATTTTATATATTTTTTTCACTGTCAGCGGAAATACTGGTCGGCAAAGTTGTTACATTGCATGAGTGCTGGTCGGCTTTCTTTAAAACTGGTTAGTGCCAAACCAGCCAGATGAGTTTAGTCACAACGCTGGAATTGGGATGTAATATTTTTGTATTTAAATACTGTATGAAAAATTTACTTGGCCAAATAAACAGGGCATTTTCAAGGGCGTCCAACAGTTTTTCAGGCCATCTTAAAATAAAATAGGGCGTCCAAAAGACGCCCAGACGCATTGCTGGCTAATACTATGGCTCCCTACCCCTCCCTCATGTTGATGACATTGTTATAATCATCGCTGGTTGCGCACATTAAGACCATACTTCACTGTCATCGCTGGTCTGCTCGCACACAGTCTTCGGAGCATTGATCCTTGGAAATCTTTAAGTTTGTTTACGAAAAACTACCCAACGTGTAGGCTTCATTTTACAATGACACAATTTAGGATACTCTGGATGGACAGAAAGATTATTTACTGTATAACGTAAGGTTTGTTTTGTGATTTTGTTATGTTTCCTAAAAAAAGATACGTTTATATGTGTGTAAAAAGCTGACCGTGTGTTTCTAGCCGCCGATGACATCAAGGGGTTATATCATAGATTTTTGACTTTCATTTTTGAGTTTTTGACTTTCGGCTGAAAAAGCCGCAGGGAGAGGTGCATTTTTTACTTGAACTCGATATTACTACATGTATATTAGTTATGCAAATTTTAAGTGTAAACAAGTTTTTAACCTGTATCTACGATGTCTATTCGGCCATAAAAAGGTAATAATTAAAATGTTGAGAGCATCCTAAAACCGCTCTTTAACGTTACTTCAGGCTATTATGTTTGCCACTCAGATTCAACAAGCATTCATTAATTCATTATGATTTTTATTGTTGCTATAGGCTCAGCTCTCTTTTTTTTCTCTTCTTTTCTTCTTACTCACTTTTTGTAGTTGTGTATTTATTTACTGGTTTATTATTATTATTATTATTATTATTATTATTATTATTATTATTGGCGAGCTGCGAAGCAGAGTGAGCCTACATGTATGTAATGACAATTTCCGCCCGTCTGTCCGGCCATCTGCATTCAATAAATGTTAAAGTTTGAGCATCAAGCTTCAACATTTATGTTTTGAGTTGTTTTATGGATTCTAAAAGCCCTAAGTGAATTAATTATACAATGACAGCCATGTATTGTGTTTCTCAACAATTATTTTACAGAAATGTTTTCAGAATTTAAAAAGAAATGTTGAAGTTGAAGTAAAAAACTTTAGACTAAACGTTGGATGTTTTAGAACTAAATTTGAACAACAACACAACAGACCTGCAGAAATTGTTTAAACAAAAACTCTATGTCACTGATTCCAGTTCAATGAGCTAAAACAATGAAAAACTTAAATGGTCATAACTCCTTATTGCAATGATGTACTGACTTGAAACTTGAATCAAATATTGCTTCTTTCACGTAGATTCATATGAAAAAATCAAACTCAAAAAGTTTATCACAGGTTCCAGTTGAATGAGCTAAAACAATGAAATAAGAAAGAAAACTAAACAAGTATAGGTTTTTAGCAATTGTTTTCCGACTTTGTAAAAATATCTGAAGTTAGGTGACACTACATGTACCTGTACAATGCACCTCAAACACATTGCATGTGTTTGAATCTCATCATTATTTTGTTTCTCACTTACGTTTCATTTCGTAGTCGGCCCTCAACCACCCAGAGCCCCTCTGCCACATTTCAAACCAAGTAGGCAGGGGAAGATTCATACTTGTCATTGTCCCCACCCCTTTGAACATTAGTTGATCAAATGATTGGTTTTTCTATTAGTCATTGGTCTTCTATCTGGCAATCGGCAGCTCGCCATGGCAGCCTCGCTGTTCTAGTTATTATTATTATTATTATTATTTCATCATATCACAGCATGCAAAAGAAAGATCCCATTTTCCTTTGTGCCGGTAAATCCTCAAGTTGGGCTACATGTACGTCCCATAGCCTTAGATCTCAAGGGTCTTTCTCAGGATCCTCGCTGTTCCCAAAAGCGCCTCCTTCTGTAACAGATCTACCCTCACATTTGTCCCTATTTCCTCTAGATGTTTCCCCAGTGCTTTCGGAATGGTGCCAAGTGCTCCAACCACCACGGGACTACTTTCACCTTCACCTGCCAAATCTTACAGAGTTCCCTGGCCAGGTATTGGTACTTTTGGATCTTTTCTGTCTCCTTCGTAGCGACCCTTATATCACCCGGCACAGCTATGTCAATAAGATGACACATCTTCTTTGTCTTATCTAAGACTACAACATCCAGACGTCTACACGTATTTTCTATAACATGATCAGTCTGAATGTTAAAGTCCCAGAGGATCTTGAGCTGGTCGGTCTCTACAACTTTCTCCGGAACATGGTCGTACCATTTTGCAGCCACCTGGACACCATTCTTTTTGCACAGATCCCAGTGAATCACCTTGGCCAACTTGTCATGTCTTCCTTTGTACTCCGTCTGGGCCATCATACTACATTCACTGACAATATGAAATACAGTCTCCTCCGCCTTATTACACATTCTGCACATAGGAGAGACGTTTGCTTTCTCTATCCTTGCCTTCATTACATTTGTCCTTAGAGAATGGTCTTGCGCCGCAGTAATCAAGCCCTCAGTTTCCTGCTTCAGTTCTCCGCTCTTTAACCAATTCCAGAACTTGATGCTGGCAATTTCTTCAGTACATCTCAAGAACCGGCCATGAAGTGGTTTGTTCCACCAATCTTGATGTCTTTCCTCTTTCCTTTGCCTCTTGTACTCCTTCGGCCCAACTTCGCCTGCCTTCGTGTACTTCTGCGCAACTTTCAACAAGTTCTCCTCAGTCCTCCTAATATGACAATGTAAGCTCCTGCGCTCAATGTTGACACCGTCTGCCACACTTAGCAACCCCCTACTGCCCTCTGACCTCAGAAGATAAAGTCTGCTCACATTCGCCCGCGAATGAAGCATACCATTCATGGTCATCAGTTTTCTTGTCGTCCTGACCGTAACATCTAGATCTTCCTTAGTCCATTCCACAATACCCGCACATTCCACAATACCCACACTGCACCTCATCAAAGACACGGCTCATGTATTATTTGTGTTCCCCCCGTTTAGTTTTGACTTCAAACATTTCTTTACCCATCTGATGTACTCTGCCCTCAACCTCACCTTTGATTCCTCACGAAGGTCATGGTCCGATTCAAGTACACCAAGATACCGATATCTTTCTTCCTCACCCATTCTGAACCCAACGCAAACAAGAAGTTACATGCTGGAACAAAATTATTTGCATCAAAATTTACTCATTTCTCCTCAGTTTTTGAACAAGATGTGAAAGAAATTTAATTCAAATGTAAAGGTTCAAATACAACAATGGTGAACTGTTGCGCAGTTATAGGTTGTCAGGACGCCAAACTCACAGATGTTCAGAAAATTTCCATTCACCAAGTAAGTGTTTTAGTCTGTATTTAATACTTTGACTTTGTTTAACATAAGTCTTTTGTCTTCTTGTCCGATCTATTTGATCACTGCAAGATACTAATCACACACCGATATCTTCATTGGAATAGATTCCTCAACATTTGTATTTTTTTCAGCAAACTCCTTCGTTTTAAGGAAATGATCATCAGACGTTACGTAAACTTTACCATGGATAGGCCTAGATTTTTTTGTTAACGGTTTCATGTACATTTGTGTGTGAGCAAGTCTCTTGCACATGTGTGTTTTCACCTGTAAACCATCTCGAACGTGTACACTGTGTGTCGTACCATTGATCATCAAACAAACGTGTTCAACGTGTTCTATCCAGTCAATAGAATAGAGATCAATGGATCTATGTAATCTACAGGCCGTGACGCCATGTTGTGAGTTTGACGAATAAGGTCACAGACTTGACAGCATGTCTCCGATGTGGAGTTAAATTCATCGATGATCGTGAGTACAATTAATCGCCTGATGTTGTATCTTAGACGTGTTGAGAATACAAGTTTAGGCGATTTTCGAGCTATTTTGTTTAGTCTTTTTGTAATTTTGAGGCATTTTTTGTGGCTAGGGCTGTGAAAATCATAGCAAAATGTCGATTGTGAGCTAAGAGTGAGAAGATTCCTGGGGCACTAGTAGGGCCTATGACCGAAGATGTCAATTTTTTTTTTTAAGGAGTACAGCGCCCCAGTTACTGGGTCTATGTGGGATCAGACATGTCAGAAAATTAACTTTTTTGCGGTGCCAATACGTGGCTGTTCTGCCCCAACTTGACAATCACCCCAAATATAGTTGGGACTGGTCCCAACTCGAGTGTTGCAAGTAAATTGGGATGCCCCAACTAAAGTTGGGATTGCAGAATGCAGTATAGTTATATAACTTAAGGTAGTTAGGTTTGCATGGATGGCTGGCGGCGTAAGCATGTTACTGTTAAGATGTAGTGATGGAGTGGTACAATAGGTTTCTAGAGTTTTGCCTAGAAAATTACAGCGTAATCATTTACGAGTCATGCATCAAAAGTTGAGAAATAAATTGAGAAAGTTCAGGCTGATGACGTCACAACGTTAAATCAACATTTATTAATTTAAAAATTCATATTTGAAGACCTTATTTGCTACAATACAAGGTATTTGCACCATATAAAAGCTCTTGACGTATTGTACAAATTATATACAAAGTTTGACCCCAATGTTTAACTTTTACTTCCAGTCAAAACCGGAAGTTGAAAGTTCATAATTTTAACATTTATATCTCATTAACCAAAAAGTTTCCAGACTTGAAAATTACCATGTACTTAACGTTTAATCAACATTTAATATTAACAACATTCATATCTAGAGAACCATAATTGCCCAAAACAAGGTATTTGCACTGTATGAAAGCTTGGTGTGTTGTACAACTCTTACACAAAGTGTAACATATGTGACCTTTACTTCCGGTCGAAATCGGAATTTGGTTGAAGTGAAAATAGATTCCCAGGCCTCGTTTTGAGATCTGCAAACAATCTACACATTGGACATGGTCTCTTTGTATGAAATAAAGTTTGACCTCTGGGCCTTTCAATTAAAAGAGAAATGGCGTAATTATTTCAACACTGCCCTCTCGTGACAAGTTTTTAAAAAGGAATTATTAATTACTGAAAACCTGTTGCATAGTTTTAAAAAAAAATAAAACTTAGCATAAATTTATAAATCTCAATGTCCTGATAAGAAATAAGTTATGGTCACGTCATTATGATATCATCGGTGTTCAATTTCAGTTCAGTTTCTTATTTCAAAAATGCTAAATATTAGAACCACAACTAACTTCATGTATTTTCTACAAAGACATGTTTCCCAAATTGCTCTTTAGTTTCAACTAGCTCAGCTTATTTGGACATGTCTACCAAACACCTTGTTTTTGTTTCAACAAAAACTTTAGTCTATTTTTTAATTAAATTTTCAATACTTGATCTGGTTGTGTTACTCTCCGACTTAATATGACTTCTACCAATCTCGATTCTTGTGTGCAAAATTATGAGGTTATCCTTAGTAGTCTTTTGAACAAGCATGCACCAGCTCGCACTAGATCAGTTCGTTTAAGACCTCATAGTCCTTGGTTTAATGTTGCTATACAGACTGCTAGAAAGCTGCGTAGGGTTCATGAGAGAAAATGGAGGCACTCAAGACTAGAGATTGATAGACAGTTATATTGTACTCAAAGACAGAAGGTTAATGAATTAATTAATGTACACATGTAGCTAAGATTGAATATTACTCCTCTCAAATTAAAGATTGTTCAGGCAATCAGAAGAAGTTATTTAAAGTTGTAAATGGGTTACTACATCAAGTGAAGGAAAAACCTGTATTACCCAGTAGTATATCAGATGCGGTTCTGGCAGATAGTTTTTCTCACTATTTCAGCAAAAAAATTCTTAATATTCGTAGTGCTTTCCCTGTATCAACTAGTTCTACTATATCGTCAACTTACCATTTACCTGTGTGTGCTAATGTACCAAATATTTCCCAGTTTGAATCCACTACTGTGTTTGAGATCAACAAATTAATAAGAAGTTCTCCTTCTACATCATGTGAACTGGACCCCATACCTACTGATCTTTTAAAAAAGTGTATTGATGTTGTAGCACCTCTTATTACTACTATTGTGAACAAGTCTTTTGAGCAAGGTAGTTTTC
Source organism: Pisaster brevispinus (assembly GCA_023634235.1). Taxonomy (NCBI): domain Eukaryota; kingdom Metazoa; phylum Echinodermata; class Asteroidea; order Forcipulatida; family Asteriidae; genus Pisaster; species Pisaster brevispinus. The sequence continues at coordinate 7,782,116 of JAMKCF010000005.1, read as the reverse complement.
CAGACAGTCTTAAGACAGCTTACATTCGTCCCCTAATCAAGAAGCCAGGTTTAGATGTTGAGACTTTGTCTAACTACCGACCGGTGGCTAATTTGAAGTTTATTGGCAAGACCATTGAGCGCATTGTTGCCTCCAGATTGAATACTGCTATCTCTGATTATGGCCTTGCTGATAAATTTCAATCAGCATACAGGTCCAAGCATAGCACTGAATCAGCACTTTTGCGGGTGCAAAATGACATTTTATGTGCTATGGATGACGGCCATGTGACTGCCCTGATTCTGCTTGATTTAAGTGTAGCTTTTGACACTGTGGATCACACTATTTTGCTCAAGAGACTTCGTGATATTATTGGTTTACAAGGTAATGCCCTTAAATGGTGCCAATCCTATTTGCAAAACAGACCACAACATGTTCGCATTGGCAATTCTACATCGGATCCGGTTGTTCATGATTTTTCGGTCCCTCAGGGGTCGGTTCTTGGACCTCTGTGGTTCACAGTGTACACCTACCCAGTTCATAACATTATCATGAAACACAAACTGAACTATCATGTATATGCTGATGACACTCAGTTATATTTCTCTTTTAAACCATCCCAAAATTTTGCTGATGAGAGCATCAGTCGTATTGAAACATGTGTTTGTGAAATTCGTGTTTGGATGCAGGAAAATTTCCTTAAGCTGAATGATCACAAAACAGAATTTTTGATACTCGGTTCACGGAAACAACTCTCTAAAGTTACTATTCCCCATATTAATATTGGTGACTCCAAAGTTACCGCTCATACCAAAGTTCGTAATCTTGGTGTGATATTCGACTCTTCCATGACACTTAGTTCACATATTTCTAGTATTGCACATTCTACCACATTTCACATTCGTAATATAGGCAAAGTAAGGAAATTTTTAACACAAAATGCAACTGAGCAGATAGTCCACTCTGTCGTAGTTTCCAGACTTGACATGTGTAATTCACTTCTATATGGTCTACCTTGTACTCAAATTGAGCGTCTTCAGCGTATTCAGAACTATGCTGCTCGTATAATTACCTTAACTAAAAAGTCCTGCCATATTACGCCGATTTTAAAAGAATTACACTGGTTACCGGTAAGCAGTAGGATTAAGTATAAACTTCTGCTTTTTGTGTATAAATCACTCACTAACAATGCCCCTGCATATATTGATGATCTTCTCCACCCATACAATCCTCCTCGCAAACTCCGGTCTTACAATTCTAGCCTCCTTATTGAGCCCATATCCAATCATTCATGGGGAGACCGATCTTTCTCACATGCTGCCCCACGCCTATGGAACAAATTGCCTGCACTAGTAAAATCATCTGTTTCTTTAACCCAATTTAAAAAAACCCTTAAAACACATCTTTTCAATCAGGTATTTGAGTAAATGGTTGGATTTGTTTTTTACCCCTCGATGTTTCTTAGATATTGCATTTGTAATTGTATTGTATTTCTATAGCACATGTTCTGGATTTCTTCTTAGCTTAGGCTTACGTTTTAATTCTGGTTATTGTACATATTTATGTACGTTATTGTTTGTATTTAGCGCCATGAGCACTTCGATGGATTTGTGCGCTTTATAAGTTTTCATTATTATTATTATTATTATTTGCATGTTCCTATCCTATTCTATTCACATAACCCGAACACCTAGTGTTTTACAAAGACTACCATGTCTAGTTTCTGTTTGTTTTCCTTCACTTTCTTCTTGTTCCTCTTCTTGTGTAAAGACTCGATACCAATATAATCTAGAAAAGTAATATAGTAATAACTCTCCAACATTGGTAGAATCATTGTCAGCATCGGTTAATAAAGTATAGATAGACACCATGGAGGCACATGCATTTGCTACCAGTACAGGATATGGAAATGACACATGAGGAAACCAGTGCAACTTAGATAACACAACAAGGACTTGGCATATCAACCAAACTTGGTGTGTAGATTGGTCTTGGGATCCTGTTGGATGTGGACCCCTAGGGTGTCAAGGTCATTGTGGCTAAAACAAAAGAAATGTCCAAGAACTCGAGAAGGACTTGGCATATTGTCTCCAAACTTGGTGTGTGGATTGGCCTTCAAGGGATCCCCCAGAAGGCTATGTGCTTTGAACACTAGGCCAAATGTCGAGGTCATTAGAATCTGCAGTCAAGACCTGGGGCCGATTTCACTAACGCTTTTTTATTATCACAAACGCTAAAACTAATCGCTAAATCAAAAAACCATCGCAACTTAGCGATGGATTTTGTGATAATGATTTCACCAAACCTTTGCAACTAATTTACTCATCGCAAAACAATTATTAGTGATGACAATCTTGCGATGACTCGTTAGTGGCCGCAAAGTGTAAGTTCATCAAAAATTTATGATAGATTTTATTAGCGGTGTACGTCTTGACGTAGTATACTGTTTGTCTGAGAATTAAAGAGTAAAATGGCATTACACTTCGCGGTCTTTTACTGGGAGACTCGGGATACTCACAGCGCTGTTGTCTTCCAGCAATGTGATTGCTGCCAAGAGAGATAAAAAATCATTAAAAAGTAGATCTTCATCAATTGGGTTCACTTCAGCATTTTGCCCTAAAGTTAATGTAGGCCTCCTAAAAATCCACAAATCGTCCTTTCCGATTTAACATCACGTACACATTTTCGGTGACAACACTTTTACTAAAATTTTGGGCATTTAGAAATGAATTCTTTTTATATTATTAGGGGAAATAATATATGTTTTCGAGAAAGCATAAAAAACTGTTTTTCCCTTTTAATGTTCGTATATGTGCTGAAGCTTAAATAAAGGGTGTCAGACTTTAATTAACAGATGTCAGAAACGAAAAACTGTCATTCTCATATCCATAAATTTAACCAGTTTTGTCAAATTTTCATCTACCTCAATGTTACAATTATCTTACAAGATTTTATAAAAGTAATTATACTATAGGCCCACAAATGAAAAATGTTGAACTTGATTTCATGTGAACTTTTTTTTTAATGAATGCCTAGAATTTAAGCATGGTCCTCTTGTTATTACTTTTGATGCACCAGCATGACAACGATTTACATTTAAACTGCAATTCAATGCCTTTCGTTTTTAATCAGACCGCGGCAACAACATGTTGACATGTCTGACGTCCACATGCGAAGACCAACGGTTTTCTGGAAGTTTATGTCAAAGGTCACTACTTTTAGCCTCGTACAAAACGTTTATTTTCCTTGTTATGTCATCCCAACTTCGATGACTTTAGCAAAATCAGCGACATCGCAAGCGCGATGGATTTGCGGTTTGCGATCTCATCGCAAGTGTGATAGCTATGATCGCGAATGGGGACTTTAGTGAAATCAGACCCTGATGCACTTTTATTTAAAAGCCATTTTTTCAGAGGGCTGTTTTAATGTACAACAAATTTCTCTTAATTCTGAAAAATTCCTTTGATTTACATAACCACCAAGTCTTTCTTTTTTGCTCAATCGAAACCCATATGAGTTGTTAAACAAACCCTTAACTTTTAGTTTTTTAAACTATTTTGACATGAATTTTAACTATGCCAAAATTCACGACAAGTATGACATTTTAGCACAAGTCAAGTTAGGCATGCACAGATCTATGTGAGCTGCCATGATGTGTTATTGACCAACATAATAAAAGCACACATATAAAAGCTTACATCAGAGTATGCAAATCCCTCAAACCATTCTGGTCTAAATAGAACTACATTGACTCGGAACCTAGACTACATGTGCATGTACTATTGGTTTCTTTCTAGTCGGGATGCTAGCCTGTTTTTGCACTACACTACATGCAGGGTAAATGCACATAATGGCAAATGGTTTGATTGTGTTTACTGCTTGGAGAGTGGAAAACCTCCTATCTGACTTGCAGAAATTGAAAAGAGGTGCCACTAAACAACACATTTTTCACATGGTCTTTTTGTTACAGCGATCATTGTTTTTAGCGAAACCTACAAATGTACATATGTACATAATAACAATACCCCTCAATCTAAAACTCAACAAACCTGATGCACTACTGTGCATCATGTAGTCATCACGTGTGTTGTTTTAAGATTTAAAGTCATATAAATTTTATAAGTTCAAGATAATTGAAGACAAACTCTCAAAACATATAATGTATTAGTGTTCCTTAGTGTACAATCATCCCCATCCACCACAAAAGTACAACTAAGGGAATAAAAGAGTGGCCACGAGTTATTAAACGGCCGTTTAAAACCGACAGGGTCGTGGCCGTGCAATAAAGGCCTGAGCCGAAGGTGAGGGCCTTTATCACACGACCACGACCCTGCAAGGTTTTAAACGGCCGTTTAAGAACGAGTCACTACTCTTTTATTCCCATTCATAAATGTCCTTTTTTTTTAAAGCGAAAAAATGTTATACTTATAGACAATCTGTGACAATCTGCTTCGCAGTGAATTTTCAAAGTTTGTACATTTTCAAAAACTGTTTAAAAATTCTGTTTGGTGCGCGTTGGGTTGTGTGTGCGCGCGTGTAAAAATAGATTACGCGCTGGTACTATTAGCTATATATTGCGTTCCGCGTAATTAAATTGGCGTACATGAGCTTGCGCGCCCAACACGCGAAGCCAGCCGGTTTTAAACAGCTCCAGCCAGTCTTTATCAGCCGTTTAAACACCCCCATGGACATGCTCTCCACCAATAGGAATAGCGAAACTGTCTGGGGTATTTATGAATAAATTTTCAAGGTACATTCTAAATGTTGTGCACACCCCATACAGTTATTGCATGAATGGAGATTACTCGCCTTAATGAAAAATAGTGTATTTGGGGGAGAAATGTGCAATTTCACAGACTTTCAGAAACAAAGCGTGTGAACATCTGACATCTGACATCATCACATAAGGGCAGGGGAATGGCACCAGATACATAATTGCAAAACATAACTTCAAAACAAATGCATCTACGTACAGTGTACGTATAATACAGGGTTGTCAACATGTATCTTTGACTATTTGTTTGACACGGGTATAATGGTGTATAAAAATAGTAAGTTTCTCCGAACAAATTAAAAACAAATCTTTGATACAATTGTTCCATGAAGTAAACAAGTTGACTGAACTGGTATGTATGATTGTTTTTTCCATAGACTTTCTGCCAATGAAGTGTGATGCTTGTTCTGGATTGTTTTGGTAAGCTCACTCATTTTTTTAAAGGTTAAATTCCGTGTAGATGTACAATGTATGTTTTTTCTTTTGTAGAATTGGTAATGATACAATCTACATGTATAAAAATAGAGCATTAGTTGGTTAAAGACAAATACGGTGTAGTTTCACTCCCAGTTCAAGCCTAAACAAAGTCTTTAGGCCTATAGGCCCAAGCTTTCAAAAAATATATAGATGTGATGAAATCGTGAACTGTCTCATGTACTCATGTACAATGATTTAAATTTATCATATTTAGATCCTATACATTACATTACTGTGTTGAGACACAGTGGCACACCGGGGGGGGGGGGGGGGGGGCTCCCCATCAAAATAATAAGGGGGGAAAAAGGAGAAAAGTCTCAAGTGTGCGTGTGGGTAGCTTTACACATTCAAACCTGGGACCTATAACAAAAGGGACAATAGGTCCACTGTTGCTATCACAAACTAACAAAGGAAAACGTTGTGGTCCATGGTTGCTATCACAAAGGGTTGAACAAAGGAGGGTCCAAGATTGCCGGTGTTTACATGAGTGTGTGTGAGTTTGTTTTCACATTCAAACCGGGGACCTATAACAAAAGAGGACAATATGTGACCCGCTCTGCAAAGGCCCGTAAGTCGCGCTATGCCTTTTCACGTAATGGGCTCGTCAATGTTGAAAGGGTGATAAATTTTTCGTTGGTGTGATTTTTTTATTATCCCTTTTTTGACATCGTTGATATCCACACTTTCATAATTTGTAAGATTGAATGTTTATTTTGACCAATACAGATGAAAAAAACGTGTTTTGTGTACGTTTTGTTGGTGGTTTGCGCGATCGGTGTCCGCGGTTTCGGTGGAAAGTTGCGTCATTTTACACATCTGGCAGCACATTATTTGGAACCCCCCTATTATAAATTTGGTATCATCTGATAGCTGAGGACGTTGCCTTTCTGTATGTGGACATAGAAAAGGTAAAAGGTCAAATGCAAAACCAAGGCAGGTTAATTTCTGACACGTATACAAAGGGCCCTTGTTACTAGGAGCGTGGATCTTTTCGGTCACGTGTATACAGTGTAGTGTAACGATTGGACAATGGGCGCACGGTCGAGCGCGCGCATGCGCCGTGAATGGGATTGGTTGTTTATTCATTGTCAGGTGACTGCCATGTGACTGTTTATAGAGTGCGTGCCACGCGAAAACACAGCGCAATACCTGTCAATTCTGTCCAACTCAACTGACTTCTCTTGCTCCGAGCGTAAATATTTTCATAATTATTTACTATTTTAGCCCACATATCTTGTTTTAAGCAACAGGTTTTCTATACTGTTTCGTTAATTATTTGCTTAAGTATGGGTTTGAAGAATCAGTGTCTGGCTGAAGCTTTGAATGATCTCCGTAACTTCCGATATGAAAATGACGATGTTGAATCAGAAAACAATTCGGAATCTGATTCCACAGCGCCATTTTCAGCAGGAGATAACAAAAAGATCGGGCCTGACAGCAAAATGTTAACCCAAAGATGATTTCAAAATTTATTAATTAACTCAAGTTCGATCTTAGTAGAAGGTAAACCATGTTATGTTGACTGTGTTATATTTAATAGAAGTAAATATTACATTTGTAAACTTTTTTTTTTTTACAAAAACTTTAATTTTTTAGCCCAAAAATAGTTTTAATCCTGAAAAGCGGGCCGATTTAAGAGTTTTATTAAACAACTCAAGCTGATAGTAAAAAAAAAAAAAAAAAAATGAAATAATTTTTTTTTCCAAAAAGCTCTTGTTTTCAAAAAAATTTACATAATTTTAATTCATAGGGTTTAAATAGCCAGTGTTTATTTGTTTAACTTTAAGAAAAAGCTAAATTCACCAAAAAAGGTCTAAACTCTTCAAAATAATTCTCAAGTGTGTGTTTGTTATTTTAAAATTTGCAAAAAATGATAAGAAATAGCACAGTATGCAAATTAATTTTAAGAAATAGCGATATAGTGCATTAAATGAAACGCAAAATATTTTGTACTTTAAAAGTCATAACAAACACTTGGTGAAATTTTCAGACGAATAGTCTAATGGGAACGTACTCGTTGCTAGGGACTTTCACAAGAACTTGGTATTAAAATACTTTAAAATACACTGTAAAGTTTAAAAGGCTGTTTCTCCATAACCTATTTTGACAAAAATGGCAATTATTTGTATGCAAATTAGAGTATAACTCTGGATTGCGAAATGCTACAGACTTCTAAAATACACCAAATTAAAGCTGAGAGAAAGACCTTTCCATCCATGTATCTAACTCCAGAATGATTTTTTGCGACATAAGGGCCATTTTTGCAGAGCCGGTCACATATGGTCCCCGGTTGGGTAAAGGTCCCCAGTTGGAAATTGTGTACAAAACCAATGGGAGCTGTTGCCAAAAAGTTAAAGTCCAAACAAAAGAGGGACAATAGGAGGTCCCCGATTGGAGGTGTTTACACACTTGTGTGTGTGGGCAAGCGCTACATACGCAGTGTGGACTTGAGAACAAAAGAGGTCCACTTAATGTAGGGATCTGAAGCACTATGTGGACTTACACACGTCCACACAACGTTATTTGCAGTGTTGAGGAATAGGATTTTCCTTAAGTGTACAGAACAAAGGAATGTCCACACAACGACTGCAAAACAAGACTGTGTGTGTGTGTGTGTGTGTAGTTTTTTCCCCCGGCTGCAGGATTTTTTTCCCCATTATACATGTACATGTATGTACCATGCCTATTTTTTCTTTTTCAAAAAATTACTCTTTTTATGAACATAAAGTATTTGAAACCAACAGGCCAATTTGTCCTTTGTTCCAGCATTCAAGTGTAGAGACGCTTGAATTTGATAAATTTGTATAATTTTCTGGCAAAACTTATTTTTTAAGACAAAAGATTGATCTATATTGTAATTAACACTTAACACTTCTTGCAGAAAAAGGGGAAATAAAGGGCACAATGGTCGACTTATTTGAAATCTGTTTGTGTCAGCATGTCATTTATGAGTGTTGGTCTTCCAAGGACTATAGACCTTTCTATTGCAAAATCACAGATGTAACACAGATATTCAAAAATAGTGTTGAATTTGTTGGAAACAAATCAACCAATCATGGGATTTATTTATTTTTTTAATTGAAAGTTTGCAGAAATGTTGAATTTAGACTTAGCATGTTAAAATGATGGAATGTTTTGCTGGCGTTCGGTCGTCCATGCCAAACTAGTGTGGTTTGTTCATCAACAATGGAAAGGTCTTTAGACAACTAATCAACGAGGTAGAAAATCTCCAAGGACCAATCGACATAAACCAAAAAAAAATGGACACGATGAGCCAGCTACATATATAGCCTGCCCTTTCAAGTTTGAGATTGTCAGAAGATAATCAAGACGAGGGCACTAGTTCAGGCTAACAAAAAAAACACCATCACAGACTCGAACAAGACTGTAACCCTTCACACATGCGCTGTTGATACTGTTGTGAGTTCAATTTGTGGGAAACGCAACTTGAGAAGAATAAATCACGGATAGAAATTTGTGTGGTTCAACTATTTTAATTCCATCAATCGGACGGAGGTCCGGCAACTTCAGAATCTGAACAAGAACTAACAATATAATGTCCAGCTGCCTTTTATACCTTCACAGCATGTTTTGACTAAGAATATGGAACAGAACATTCCATCAAAACATATCCATATAAAACCATTAATTAAGGTAGCGTTGAGCGTGCAGCCTGGCAAAACAACTTGGTGTACTCCACCAACAGAGGGCGCTAGCTTGGCCAAACAAGCTCGCGCTGTTTACATGTGATTCTAATTCACGCACAGCAGATGCGATTAATGTACATGTACAATTCACGAGAGCGTACAAAGTCGCTGACCGCGCGAATTGCAGAGCGCATTATCAGCAGGTAATGATTAACCAAATTTAAGTAATCAATAACTAATAACTAATAACTAATAACTAATAACTAATAAACAATAAGTGCCGTGTAATTTCACAACAATACAAACAGGGTCCGTGGTTGACACGCAAAGGCCATTTTAGGCAATGCCTTGATGGAAACCGTTTTTTTCATTATTGATGATTACTTGGGCACAATGAGATTTCCCTTTTTTCCTGGTGTTGAGCTAAGTCATGACAAGTCTCAGGGTCTGAGTCAGAGTACTACATGTACATGTAATCATAGTGCTCGGAGACCGAGCCCCAGTCAACAAAAAATTGATCTCAAGTCCGAAAGTGGACTCAAGTCCTCCAGCACTGATTTAAATCCTTTGAAGCATGCAAGGGGCTGTTCTGAACAGGCAACCAACCTCTTATCATCTGGGATCTTATAACCTGCTAGCTCTTCTTAATGATAGTCGACTCATATACAGTAGGAGCTAGTGTATTGAGCCACTCATTCATGTCCTTGGTTAATTTTATATTATTGATAGAAGAACGCATTTTTGGTGATTAAGTTTTCCCCTTTAAAATATCATCCCTGCCAGTGCTGGGCATATTACACTTTTTCTTAAAATACAGCGCTGAGATAAAGTGGTGCCCAGACATCATAGAACATATTTTTCTTAAACTATTTTGTATTAGGTTAATGTTTTAAGATGATTCATAGTAAAATCCATGTCCCATTTGTGTCGTAGGGCAGGGGATGATATTACTCTAATGATTTACCGTGATGTGGCAATGTTGCAAGTAGTACGCTGTAAAATTATGTACATGTGCATGCGGTTTGTGTTGTCCTTGCCAGATTACTTGTGAAAGTGGCCAGCCCTTCATTGACTTTGTCTTACATTTGATCAGTATTTATTCTGACTTTTGAGTGTCCCAGCATGCTGGACCACTACCAATGACACCCTTAAATAATAAAGAAGTTGCTGTCAAAGTGTCACTGTCAAAGTGTCACTGTCAGTGTTTTATCTGTGATCGGTGATTGAAGAGTGATAGGGGTTTTTCTTTTATTGCATCTGCTATTGATCTTCAGTTTCCCACATCAAGATTTGCTATTCTTCATAATTGATTCATAATTCATGCTTTTAATCAACGGTGACACAGTAATTAAACGAATGAACATTTGAAGATTACATCAGAGTGTGGAGTTTCATTTCTTATTATACAGTTATTAAGAATCGATCACCCCACCACCTTGGATCACTTGAGGGTGGAGCCGCTACATTATGTGCAGGGATATGATACACGACACATTTCAGTTTATGAAAAGTGGCCCTTGATTGCTTCAATATATTTTAATTTCCAGCGATAGAATTTCAATAAAAACAGGTGAATCTTAAAGCTTGTAACCTAAGGAACCTAAGTGTACCTAATAAGGAAGCTTTTTTATTTAATTTTGTTTTAAACGAAATTAAGCAGACAAAAATAAGGCCCTCGAAACAGAACGTCTGTGTTACATCAGTGGCAATGTTTTTTTGTAAACTGGTATTCTCCATGTCCAAGGTTGGTTGCCACTGGTTGCGTTTGTTGACATATCATGCGATTGCTTCGTGTCCACTTTTAGGACGCGAGTTATGTACAGAAGTTGGAGGTTGGATGTAAGTTTTCTCGCTAAATACTGCCTACATTTCTTGAAAACCGCAATAGCTAAAGTCCTTGGAATGTAGCAACAAAGCTGAATAATGTTTGTTGACTAGCATTGAACAATTTGGGGTGTTCAATCACAGCAGTTCTTTGCAAAATCGTAGTTTTTTAGTTGAAAGTCTGAAAGATTTCTAAACATGGCGCCCGATTTTCGTGTCCGCGTTATGTACGAAATACGATGCAACAAATTTTTGTATTTATTGGCGTCAGTGGGGTTTTTACAATTAGATTAGTATTTAAAAAGGTCCTTGTAGTTGTCACTAGTGGGTAAAGACCAATTAATTTTCCCCGGCTCAATATGAGAAAAATGCTTTAAAAGGACACCAAGTTATGTACAGAAGTTTCACTTTGGGAATCACTTTACATGCAGGTATCTCTCTTCTTTTGTAGCGCCTTGCTCCAGCAGCTACTTTTTATGTTTCTATGGACTTTATTAAACGTCCTGAAAGAGTAAATTATGTTAATATCTGTTGTCCATTTTTGGTCCATTTTGTAACAGTAATGTGTCGTGTATCATATCTCTGCACGTATGCACATCGATTTGAGGTTTGTTTTTTCATTCAAAAGCAGCTGGTATTATTTTGTAATGTTCAACATTTCAAAACACTAAGGTGATGACCCAAACATGATGTGAACCAAACACTGCAAAATTCAACATGGCCCTGATGGCTACATGTACATTCTGTAAATAAAACAGTTGGGTGTATTAACTTTGCCTTCTTAATAATACTAATCATAACACATGTAACAAGCCTACTGTTTCCTCTACAGATATTTTCATGGTCAATGTGACACCAGTGTGTCCAACCTGGTTCCTCCTATCAGGATTTTTGAGCATGAAAACTCTCACCAATACGTTCTAGCTTTGCAAAGATAGTACAAAAAGCCATTCCAACAGCTTTTTCCCATGTACTGCATCTCTTTGGAACCTCTTGCCAGTGTTTCTCTCCATCCTACAATCTAGACTGTTTTAAGAGGAATATCAATTCCTACCTTCAACTCCTCGGAATTATTTTCATCTTTTATATTTTCTTTTTGTAAGCCCATTACCTTAGAGTGGCTTACTTCTGGCACCGAAACATAAAATTTGGTGGAACTTATTAAGAATGAGTGAGATGAAGCAACCATAATACAACTACTTGAAAGGTATTACAAGGTAAGGGGGCACATATTGCTGCCAAATCATGTCAAAACACCTGGGTAATGTGTGTTCATCAAGCTTCCAAAGTTCCACTGATCAACCAATCCTAAGATGTTCCAAGCACCATTGTTCCACCTGGGTCTCTGTGAAGTAGAGAGTGCCTGGAACCATTCTGTTAGATGTGGGCATAGGAGGTTAGGGTGATGAACCAGTGCTGTCTTTGGGAATGAGTGGTCTTTGATGGTCGTTAAGGTTCTATCTAGGAGGTGCAAGCCGGGGTATAATGAGTCATTCTCTGGTAGATGTTGGGAGTGATTTATCTTGAATCTACCTCACATGTCATGCATGTATAACAAGTTTTCTTCGTCGTAATAATCAGTTCATAAGACCATCCTCATGAAGAAACATTCTTACGTCAGATTTGGTCATGGTTTCAATCGTTTGGTTGTTTTTATTTTATGTTTTCTAAAAGTCTAGCCAAGACCCTCTTGAGTTTGGTGTCATTAATGTGTTTGGAGCTCTTGAAATTATTTACAACCTTGATAAAATGACACTTGTGGGTAGATTTATATTTGGTACATGTAGTTGTGCGGGTATACACATGTAGTCAGAGGGTAATGATTGATTGGTGACCAACAAAATCTTGTTGCATTCCACAACCCACCCATACAGTACCATAGGCCTTCTTGTTTCAATAAACATAGAGGTCCATGCTTCCCAATTGATTTACATAGCCTGAGTGGGGTAAAACTTTAGTGATGATGACAGACTCGCCATTTTAATAATCATGGCTTATAACAACAATTTAGTGGTAGCAATTGGGTTTCTTCAGGGTTCCAATGATGTGTTTATAATTAAAGAACAAAGATTTCAATGAAATGGTTAACCCCGTGATTGTTACCCCGTTGATGAAAGTATGTTGGTGTAACTCTATTGACATTTTTAGATTCTTGAAGTCTTTTGTTGCTGCTACAATGGACTCGTCCGGGTTGACGCTGAGTTTATCAATCTCACTGAGTTTCTTGAATCGCGTAAGATAACTGAAGAACATTCATTGGTTATGTTGGCTTGTGTACACTCACAAAAAATTATATGGTTTGTTTCCAAGTTGTATTTTTAAATAATCATGAAGGTATTTTGCATTTTTTTGAAATGCTTTCACCTGGGTAAACATATGGGGGATGCCAAGTATAATTGTAAACATGTTTTTATCATAAATATGTATACCTCATTTTGTAATTTTAAATTTTAACAAATAATTAATGTAAAACACAAACAATCCATTGTTTGTTAAAACTATAACCTTTAGATATGCTATAATTAAAGTCAATTTATAACAATTTTGTTTCCCTTTGTACCTATATTGATTACCAATGTCATAAGTGAGATTCCAGGATCGCCGCTAGACATTATTTAACTGCATCGAGGACTAAGGTGGGGCTGCAGTCAAATGGTTCTTTTGATTTTAAATAAAAAGAAGAAATATTAATTTATTACAGAATACTCATCTGTGTAATTCAAGGTTTGTCCAAATGATTAGACCTCTTTTGTTTGGAGGGGGAGGGGTTGGGTGTACATGTGTACTGTTTAGTAAACAACCCACACAAAAGTTTTACCTCATTCAAATTGATAAAATTTTGTGGGTTTTTTTTTTTGGGGGGGGGGGTAAAATTCCATAACTCTTTGTCTTGGGATTATATCCATGTTTATAAATATGTTTTTATTTCTTTAAATACTGAATGGTGGTGTGCTTGGCTCACTTGTCTTTGCAGTCCAGACCGTCCAGTACCTTACACTTTGTCCTGGAGATTCTGAGTTGAAAAAGTTTTTCTAACCACTTTTCTTTTCGAGTTCCAGTTTACATCTAGATGTTCTACCTGTCGTGCATTTGTCACTTTTCCGTTTCAAATTCTTCATTGTGAAATGTTTTTGTTTTCTAATGCCTTACTCACAAATTTAGTGATGATATTTAATTTAGCTTTGACAAGCACCCTTATATCATCAGGAGTTATACTTTTTGCGAAAATTGCGAGAGAAGGTTCTCAGATAAAGTGGAAAACCCCCCCCAAAAAAACCCCCCCCCAAAAAAAACAGAACAGTAACAATAGGTTTTCGGGCCCGAACACCTAAAAATAACGAGAAATACTGTAAATCGTCATATCTAGAGAACCATAAATGATAAATACAAGATCTTTGCTTCATATGAAAGTTCAACATTTTGTTTACAACTCTTACACAGAATGTGACCCCATGTGACCTTTACTTCCGGTCGAAAATGGATGTTTCACGTTTTTGGGGGGGAAATGTTATATCTTATGAACCAAATATGGTACACCTTTAATCATTGTATCATCTGAAGGCCCTTGAACAGTTCTACAAATCTTTAATTAGGTACGACCCCATGTGACCTTTACTTCCGCTCAAAACCGGAAGTTGAATTTTCTTACATAAAGAAAACTCGTCATATCTCATGAACCATAAACGTTTTAGGCCTAAAACTTCACAAATACTTAGATCTTTGTGTTTAAATATATATGTGTGAAATTCGGTTTGATGATGTCATCGACGACGTCAAAACAATAAATCACTGTTTAATATTTAGAAAAATCATAATTGGAGAATCACAAATGCTACATGTAGGATACTTGCACTATAAAAAAGCTCTTGCCAAATTATGCAAGTCACATACACAATGTGACACCATAAGACCTTTGCTTCCGGTTGAAACCGGAAGTTCAAAATTCAGATTTCAAACGTTCATTTCTCATAAACCAAGAAGGGTTTTGTCTTGAAACTTACTATGTTTATAGATCGTAGTATGTATATGACACCCAACTTGTTTCGGTGCGATGACAACATCGATGACATCATAGCAATAAATCAACGTTTAATATTTTTTTAAAATCATAATCGGAGAACCATAAATGCTACATGTAAGGTACTTGCACCATAAAAAAGCTCCGGCTGAATTATACAAATCACATTCAAAGGGTGACCCCATACGACCTGAGACATATTTCTAAGTGAAATTTGCCATTTAAATATAAAAATTTTGATCCAATACCTAATGTGGTATGTGGCGGCATAATACTCCCAGCTGATTCCAGTGCAAAGGAGTGGAAGCTAGCCTTATGTCAAGACGCTTGTTGCCTGTTAATATAAAGCAGCACAAAATCAGACGAACGTAACAACAGTTGCGACAAGATGTGCTGTGTTTACTACAGTACCAGGTGCGCCTTCACTAAAGGCTAGAAGTATGGCATGATTTCTGGGCATGTTTGGACATGTCACAGTTCATCGTACTTTTAACGAAAGCTTATCAATGGCGCAACGCTGCTGTAATGAATTCCTCTCAACCTGTGCTATGTTCGGCGTCAAATTGTTTCCCTTTTCGCCCTTCTGATGGCGTAACGGTGAATATGGAATTGAAGACGAACTTTCACTGAGATGTTCACCTGCTTCAGTGATTTGTATGACATTTATTATATAAGAAAATGCAAGCAGAAAAGGACCAATGTTGGTTATGTTTTGATCACACACCGAGATTGCACGGACGTGACATCAGCTTGTCAAGGGGGTTTCAGACCGGCACTCACGGCAGTATTTATCGCTGTGACACGGTGAATAAAACGGTAAGCTTCGTTTCAACATCGTCGCTTTTCAGAATGATTGTGTGTTCCGTATGTAATGCACAGTTATGTTAATAAAGATTATCCTTAAATTATCAAGTAGTGAGGTTATTAAAACTAAGGAACGTTTAGTATGATCATGGATGAGGTAGAATTGGGCAATATGGTATGATTGCTGGCACTGTCACTAGTGTCAGTTATATTTGACACAAATGTGTTCCGCCAGCTTTGTATTGTAGCATAAATATTTCACAACCCTTCGATGAAAGGTTTTCATTCATAAGTTGTTCACTTCTAAAACAGTATGTGCACCTTCTACTTGTTACCATCTAATCTTGAAATGTTTTATGTCTTGAATTTTGTTTATTTTACCAGTTTCATCCAAGTCTGATGGCAGGATAAGAGTCTGATGCCTGGGAAGGAGTGGAACACAGAAACTGGAGATGCAGCTTTCAATATGAGCCATCTTCAGTCTTCAATGCTTCTGTTAGTTGTCTACTAAGATTGTTCCTCAATAAAATTAGCTAATGGAGAGTCCAAAATCATCCAAGGCTTTGACTTCTAATCTTCACTTGTGTGCTTCTTTGATCTGTAACTTTTCCAAGAGGTAAATTTACAGTAGTTTATTCAAAGTTCAAAATTTCACAAAGTTATTTTGCACGGTCAAACGTTTCCAAAGGAATTGAAATAAAACTGCTGGCTGAGCCCATTTTCCGTTTCAATTATTGCATTATGTTAAACATAGATAACATGACTGTGCGTAATACATGTAGGGCCTACTGTGAGACTTTCTGTTGAAATACAAACATTTTTGTGAGACATTCTAAACACAAGTTATTGTATTTTGTTTATACATTGAAAATAATGTACTATGATTTATATAGTATTAGTGTCAATAAGATATTAGTTTGAGACCTGATATTAGTTTGTTTATTGTTAATACTGTTTTTCTTTTTCAGAATACAGCACATCCAGTATCGGATTGGTTTCCAGTGAAAGATTACACACATGTTGTGTTTCTCTCCTTATTTTCTTGCCGAGTGTATGATCGACAGAGGTAGAAATAGTAATTGACTAAATTTTTTAATAGTCCATATTTACGAGAGGCTTAGACTTGTATCATCACGACGCGCCTTTGTTTGGCATATTTATACAAAAACAAGTGTCTTTTACAGTTCATTCTATCAAAGGTCTTAAATAAACAAACCGTTATGTCCAAAAATCAAGCCAGCTATTTATAAAATACAACCGACAGCTTACACTCTGCTTGACCTATTTTAACAACATCATCATCAAGTGTACATGTAATGAGAATCCAACTTTAATTGAATTCCTGTTGAAAAATTCTAAGAATTATTAACTTAATAATGTCAATATGAATAACATAGCTTGTGTAAACTAATTGTGATTTATTAATCAATAAAGAATCAATTTTTGTTAAAAATAAGTTTGGTTCAGTGAATGGCATATTAGATAGTTGTACTTGTGAGTATGTTCAAGCTTTGTATCGAGATCTGTAGCCAAGATGAAAGGGAAGTCGGAAAATGTCGCTACATATAAAATGAAAACATTTGACTCTCTGCCCTTTCAAATAATAACTTCTTAACCAAACATTAGATTTTTACAATATATAAATCATCGTAATTGTCTTCACAAACGCTAAACAAAGTGTGACCCAATTTGACCTCGACTTCCAGTTTAAACCGGCAGTTGAAGTATTAAATTGGAAAACAATCTAACTTCTGAATCAGACATTGGGTTGATATGGTAAAATGTCGTCACCAGTTCATTCAATCACAATCTGACATCATTCACGAACACCTGTGTGTTTGTTGTTTACAAACACTGTATGTCTAGTTTCTTCTCCATCTTCTAGGGAACTCTTCTCTGCAACATAACTCAAAACTGAAACTGAATTGAACCTTGAAACTCATCAGACAGTTGAACCTTAATATAAAGACAACACAATTGTCATGACGTCATGATGACGTCATCGGGTGTCAAATTACGTTTTTAAAATTGAAAATGACCATTTTCTATTCGCTGTATCTTCATGAATTTGAAAGCTACATGTATGATGCTCATAATTGGGCATCTGACACATCAAGATTGGGGCAACATTGAAAAGTTAACGCAAAAATCGTATGACCTTCACTTCCGGTCTTTACAGAAGGTCAAAGTCTGCCTTTGTGTTTTTTGGTTAAATAATTCAAATTTTTGTCATAACTCAAAATTGAAATTGATTTGAACATGGGGTCGAAATTAACTACATATTCAAGGTAGCCCACAGGGCTAGTAACCCTGAAATTTTAAAACCCTGAATAAATTTCAGTAGCCCTGGCCGGATTATATGATTTAATTTCTTCTGCAGGGGTTTCCCTTAACTTTTTTTTCACTCGCCCGCCGGACGAGTCAACCAAAATTGTGGGTCGCCCGCAAGTTTTTTTCATTCGCCCGGGGCCGTACACACATTGATGCACACAATTTCCGAAGCATAAAAAAAAAAAAAACAACAACACACACACACCACACACGGAAATTTGCGTTTCTTATCCCCTAATTTCTTCCCTTAATAATCCTTTTTTCATCAACAACCATTTGCATGGATTTGTGATTTGAGGATCGGTTTTATAGAACTTCTTTGGTATGAAATCTTCGTGTTAACGATCGATCAACGACGCATGATTGAGAAAAAAGTCAATGAACTTTGCCCTGCAACACCCTCAATCGGCAAAAGTTGTCAATGCTTGAATAGCCTTAACCCAACGCTGTGTATAGTACAGAATCCGCGGGCGTGCGCCACATTGTGCAGCAACTCTTTACTCAGCTTATGAATATGATATTTTTTAACGGGCCAATCACAGCGTGCGGAATGGTGTTTAGGATGGACTTTGGACCTGCTGTTGTACTGTACAATACACCATGTGCTGTGTGTGTGCGTGGACTACAGGCAGGCGAGCGAACGCTGTGTGGCCTGTGTATACTCACTACCATTACCATGTGGTTATGTGAGTGCGTGTTTTACTTATGAACGATCGCGATCGCGATCGCCATCGTGGCCACAATAAATCTAGCAAATGTAAAGACTTGCCAAACCATTTTACGAACTTAAAAATAATCTATCTTTAGGATTTTACCACTGTACCCCGCATTTATTGTGAAAAGGAACAATTTTTCCACTAGCCCGCCGGGCTACTAAAACTGGGGGAATCGGTAGCCCGGCTGTCAATCTGGTAGTCCCGGGCTAGCGGGCTACCAGCAATTTCGACCCCTGCATACCTAGTGTTTTAAGTTAGAATTTGTCCCCCTAAGTAGGAACGCACAAGGGGAAATACATACATTAGCCCCAACGGTACGGAAGGGCAATTTCTGATTCTAACATTACATAAAGTAAATGGTGTAATTTAATATGACATACGGTACGGTAATAAACATTTGCATTTTTCCAAGTTGGCACGAACAAGGATACAGGTAAAAGTAGCCCTTGGAATTACCATAAGGCACTATTGTTCATGAAATCCCCAACACATTGGTTATGTAAGATTAATATCACCTGTACCTGCTAAAAGTTAACCTTCTGATATTTTTAATGAAGCTATAAATCCTGTGGTATTTTATGACATTACCTTAGACCCCCAACCAAATCTGTCATTTTTCGACAAAAAAACGCAATAATACGTTGCACAATTAGTTAATATCACCATATGTACGGTTAGAGTTAACACTACCACATCATATGAAAATCTGGATAAATTCTATATCTCTCAACTGATTAATTAACTGTCTTAAAACATTTAAACACGTCCCTTTTCCTTGCTTTATCTAGTATTTCATTACCATTGTATATCAAGTTCCCTGCATGGAAAGATCATCTAAACACAAACAAACAAACAATCGGGATAGTAGCCGGAAACGAAAACTCAAAACCTGTGGGAAAAATGAGAACGTATGCTGGCCCCAAGCTTGCTACCTCATGCCAACCTGATGAATGGATTCACCACAAGCAACCCTAATAAAACAAACACACATGCCCAGTACAATATTATGTAATTTACCGCTCCGCTGTATCATAGTGAAAACCAAGAAATATGCTTGTGCACCTAGAGCATTCAGCTTCGAACCATGGTATTACCAAAGGTGGACTGTAAGGGGAGCAAACACACAAGAGTTATGTGCCAAGTATAAAGCATTTTGTCGTTTACTCGAGAAAATGGAATATAGGGCTACTACTGCTAGGAAGACTGGGCTCCATGCTTTGCAGTTCTTCTGACATTGCTGCACATTGTAACATGGAAAACATCGCCTTTCAACCAATCTTATTGGAAGGTATGGATACGTAGATCTTTAATTCCCTTAACAAAAAAACTGCGGCTGTACAATGCCACCTGTGTGTCACTGATGCTGTACAATTGTAATAGCTGGGCAGCTCCAAAAACTAGTCTGGAAAAGCTTGATGCTTGTCACCCTAAACACCTTCGCACCAGTTGGAACGTTCCAAGTGATCCCACATTTGAGATGCTCCATAAGATGTAAAAATTTTCTACAACATTCAAAACATGGTCTTGTGGGGAAATGGATTGCCAAAAAGCAATACGGTTATTTAATCTACCCGCAACTTTGATACGTTGTAACCCTGCACTTTGTTCATATTCAAAATAGTTGTCAACAACATTGTTAAGGGAAAAATATGCATTTGCGACATCCACAACTTTCATTAACTTAATTTTACTGGCCAATTGCAGCTGAGGTGGCTGGCTTGTTGAAAATGAAGCGTCTTGAGCAGATAGCCTTCCAGCGAGCAAAGCTTGGCGACAAAAACTACTACCGCTAGCAGTCTCCACATTCGGGCTGGTATCCCACCTTAACCTCTTCTGTTGTTGTGTCGCCACGCTGCTATCTTTTGCTTAAGCTTCCTTCCACCCCGATTCTCAGCTCTGGTGATCTTGTTGTCGTTTTCATCGTCAGCTAGTTTAGCTTGGTATATGCTTACCATGGCCTAGCCCAACCCTAGGTGCTTGAATTTGCCAGGGGTATCAACTTCTGGCACTTGTTGATAATCTCTGAGGCTTTTTTAAAGCTGGTCTTCAGATCAAGCTGCACCAAGTCAGTGCTGTCGTCTGCTTTCTTTATGGCAGATTGAATGAGATCTTTTACTTCTCTTGAAGAAGAGGAACAGGGGGGTGGGGGAGGGGGAGAGGAGACTAATAATTTAGTTTATCATAAATCGATGATCTTTCGATCTACTGCTGTAATACAACTGTAGATGTCAGATTTGTATTGTAGTTACATCTATATTCTTGTATGTTTTCTTGTTATTTAATCGTATCATTTTTAATACAGCTGTGGTTCTTGTGCGGTACCAACGTGAAGTGAAGACCTTTGAAACCCCACCCTTACTGTACAATACATTTCATTCTATAGCCCGCCCTCATGTGTGGTCATTCAATGTGAAGGAAACATAATGTTCTTATTCATGGTCGCACATGGTTGTGCAATTGAATATACAGTAAATTTTAAAAAAAATTTATAAACCATTTTCTTTCTTCATGTTCTGTCTTCCACCACGCCAAAAATATCAAGATCTACGATAATAATATAAGAAAATTTTTATTGTACTCAAACTTACACTCAAATGTACTCATACTTGTCAAAATGTACTCAACTACTTATTTGTAGATATACAAAATACACTGTTAGTGGCATATGAGATCAAACTTTTTGTGATAGTGATAAGAAAGTTACATGTACATGTTCACTTAGGGATAGTGAAGATAATTGTGAGAAGTCAACTCAATCCCTTAATTTCCTGGAGCAATACACACATTTGCAGGATAAATTCTTTTCTTGACTATATTCCACTCACAGAATTTTAATAAAACGTGGGTAACTCAAACCAAAATTCATAAAATGTTTCACTTTGCTTGTTCTCTATTTGCAGTAAAGACCACATTCAGTATTTGGAGCACCATTGTGATACTGCTTACACAAAGGTACAGTTTTGAATTAAAAAAAAAAAAAATTCTTATCAACAAACTGCTCACAAAAACTTGTTAAAAATGAATGTATACAAATGTAATGCAAGTGTGTAGCTAAAGTATGTGTACCTTTTGTACCTTTTGGGGTTTTGGGCTGGAAGCCAAAACATAAAGTCAGTGTCAAAAACAAGAAAAATGTTGCTTACCGATACTTTATCTATGTAAGGTCCATTGACATTTTGTATGATCTGACAGTTTGTTTTCATTTACACTGAAGACTGAACTTTTGTTTATATTCAAAAGCTTATAATGTTCATTTTATAGGATATACAAGTACCTGTCTGTCCCCTCTGCAATAAACCAGTACCTTTTAAAAGAGGTGAACCTCCTGACATTAAAATGTCTCAACATATTGATAGCGACTGCCAATCTGATCCTGCTAAGGAGAAAAGGATTTTTGCAAATAGATGCTCACTGAAAGGTTGTAAACAAAAAGAGGTTAGTAATTTTATGTTGTTGTTCTTCCAAAGATTTTTGGCGAGCTGCAAAGCAGACTGAGCATTCATGTATGTTATGACAAATTTAGCCCTTCTGTCCTATTGTCGTGCCGTCCACATTTAATTAAAGTTAAAGTTTTAGCATCAAGCTTTAACATTTATGTTTTGAGTTGTTTTATGGAATCTAAAAGATTCACACATATTTGCATGACCACACAAATAAATGAATATTCATACACTGTGCTATTGTTTACTATATAGCAGAACTTGGGGAAAATACACATGGCTATATATACAAATAATTAACTGGAATCTGACACTTCTTGTAATTGTTCACTTTAAAAAGTTGTTCTCCTTCCGCCCTACCTCTTCTCAACAAAATAATCACTGAATTGAACCTTGAAACTCAACAGACAATTGAACCTGAATATGAATATGGCACTTGTACAATAGCTTTGTGATGTCATGAGGTGTTGAATAACATTAATTCAAGAGCTTTGATTGATATTAACATGTGTATCGATCTTGATTGGTAAGCAAAGTTTGATGTCACAATACAAATCCCTAAATGGTGACATTGACAGCTAATTTTAAGATGAATAATGCCATTCAGAAAGTAAATCTAGAAGAGGGCGCTATTTCAGGCAGACAAAATATAACGAAAACAGACTGACAAGACTAGTAACTCAATGTTAACAAAATAACAAATATTAAGTAATGCCCTGAGGGCCTCTAAACAAAGATACTGACAAAATAGGGAGGCCACCAACATAGGTTGAAAGAGCGCCGGCACATTATTTAACCCGGAGGTTGCAGGTTCAAGTCCTGCTCAATTCCTGCTCTAAGAAAAGAGAAAGAAAAAAATCAAATTCATGGCTGGGGTTATGGAATTTCCAGCTCACAAAACTGGGCGGGCGGGGGAAAAAAACTACTGAAGGCACACGGACGGCTTGTAAACTCATTTAAACTAGAGGCCTACATATAAAAAACTGTGTAGAAAAGTACACTCTCACTGACTGAAATGTTTGTGTTTTTAATGTATTTCGTGGCAATTATTTGCTGTGCTCTTATCAAAACCTCTGATTATCTATTGCTTGTTAGGGCCATTGGGATTTGGATGTAATTGCCCTGAACCACATTTGGCCTTTTGTTAATATTTTACATCTAATTTTACCAGTTCTTATTTATAGTATTTATAAATAAAATTAACAGCAAACAAACATAAATAAAATCTAACCTGTTGTTAATTACTTTTGTGAACAGCTTGTTCCAGTGATGTGCTCTTCCTGTCATCAAAACTATTGTATTCGTCATAGACACACAACAGATCATGACTGTCAGGGCTATGATAAAAGTGGTAAAACAGTTTCACGACAAGGGTAAGATTCCCACTTTTTTAAACACAGGAATAGACTAAGGAGTGGACTAAGGCACAAAGTCAATTTTCTTGCCTACTCCTCTCACCAAACGCAACACCCCTCCCCCCTTCCTTTCGACTCCCATAAAATTCTGAAAGAATTGTGGAGAAGGCCTGGTAAAAAGCTTATTTTTTTCCTCTCATAGGCCTAAATCATGATCAGCTAAGAAGTAAAAATCTTTTTGCCTAACCTCTCAGAAATATCAATAAAGATGTAAAATTCTGCTGATTGCTAAGGACCTGTCCAGTCTGCAGACCAAATGTATTAAATTTGTCTGAGTTAATGAGGTAGACATACAAAGTAGTTCCTTTTCAATTACTGCTAATGAAGATTTAAAACTTCAAAGTTTGTTGAATCCACAAACTCTGCAAACAAAATTTGCTTTTGTCAGAGTTCATTCAAGCACACTACCAGGTTTCATTTTCAGGCCTATTGTTTTGTTTATCAGTAGGCTTAAAACTACAGATCATTCTGCAGGGTCTTGTACACTTAACCTTTAGGAACGCCTAAATGTGATGAGTGAGAAAAAGTTTACATGCTACTCTATTGTCATTATTTGTCCAATCGGTTATTATTTATCATAGCTAAACACATACGGTTTGTGTTACAAAATCACTGATGACACCATTAATAGTGAACTGTTATCAATAATAACCAATCAATAGCCTCACATCAAGATTTATTACGCCCCCCCCCCCCCCAGCTGATGAGGTATTCATAACCATCATCATCATCATCATCATCATTATCATCGATTGACTATAGCTTGAACTGCATTGGGCATGATGACAGGTGTGCCACATGTCTCGTTCTATCACCGGAGCCTCGTAGGGTCGTCAACAGACGCAGCACCACTGTCCTCCATCAGTGTCTTTACCATGAATGGACGTCCACTATTCATCCTCCGATGGGTTGGTTCCAAGATTAAGGCTCTAGTTGTCTCAGACAGTATCCAACGAGTTGCCGCAGTCTTCTTTATATCATCTTATTTAACCAGGGAAGCCCCATCTGTTTTCAATGAACTGTTCTCCCCGGGGGCCCTGGATTGTTGGTCAACTTTGAGGTGTATAGCAACCATCAAGCATACCCACTGAAGAGGATTGTCAGTTGATGCTATGAAGATTCTCTTTTTGCTTCCTCTGGAGAGGTTGGAGGTCCAGACATTCTTCATTAGGTGATCTTTGTATACTGAATAAATCAGGCTTGATACTCTTCCCACTTAAATGAAAGGTATATGTTTGGTAATCACTCTTAAAATTAATGGCAATAAAAACTTGCTTGGTTAGAAGTGTAGCAGCTTTTGTTAGTATAAAGCATTTTTAGGAACATTTCACTTCAAAGAAATGTGATTATGTAAAAAGGTATCAGTTTTTATGCCACAAAATTTGAATCTGAGAAACCTTACTGTCGGAAACGTTTCTCAGATTGTGTATTCCTATTAGGGAATATATCTTTTTGATAGGTGCCCCCGAAAATTACCTCGGTCGACTACAGCATCTGCAAAACAAGGCTGCTCGGCTAGTGTTAGCGTGTGGCCATGACCAGCCGTCTGCCGGCCTGCTCGCAGAGCTGCATTGGCTCAAAGTTAAAGAACAAAATCCTTCAAAATTGTCACTCACGTCTAAAAAATCCTTCACACTCAATCTCCATCATACCATGTTGAACTTGTACATTTCCACAACTCTAACACTTTTTCTTCGTGGATATATTCGCTCCAGATTTTCTGCGAAATCTCAAAAACCTTTGGCATGAAATTTCCCCAGGTTAGATTTTATTGTAAATATCTACATTTATGTAGGTTTAAAACGACCGAACGGTTCCAAAAACCAAAGGTAGGCTTATACATGTACTTTGCCTTTAAGTCAGATTTCTTATTTTTGGCCCTCTGAAAAATCATCAGAATTGTTAATAAATAGCCTGAAAAAAGCTGTAACATACGTAGGTCAGCCCTTGTACTGGATCAAAGCTGTAACATACATAGGTCAGCCCTTGTACTAGATCAAAGCTGTAACATACATAGGTCAGCCCTTGTACTGGATCAAAGCTGTAACATACATAGGTCAGCCCTTGTACTGGATCAAAGCTGTAACATACATAGGTCAGCCCTTGTACTGGATCAAAGCTGTAACATACATAGGTCAGCCCTTGTACTGGATCAAAGCTGTAACATACATAGGTCAGCCCTTGTACTGGATCAAAGCTGTAACATACATAGGTCAGCCCTTGTACTGGATCAAAGCTGTAACATACATAGGTCAGCCCTTGTACTGGATCAAAGCTGTAACATACATAGGTCAGCCCTTGTACTGGATCAAAGCTGTAACATACATAGGTCAGCCCTTGTACTGGATCAAAGCTGTAACATACATAGGTCAGCCCTTGTACTGGATCAAAGCTGTAACATACATAGGTCAGCCCTTGTACTGGATCAAATTTCCTTCGTTTTTTCCAAGGGCCAACTATCATGTCTGATAAATCCACATTGTTGTGGTACGTTATTAGTTGGATAACATTTACAACTAGACATGTTTTTATAACGTAACAAACACTGGGGGTTTCAGTTGTTGCCCCCCACAAATTTTCAGTGCCCCCCGAGGTGCCCCCCCCCCCCAACGAAAAAGTCGCGATAGTGCCCACAGAAAAAAGAAAGTAACAAAGGGATGAAAACAGAACATTGCAAAGTTATATCCTGAATACATCTGCTAGTTGTAGGCCTTCTTTTAAAATACAGTACAAACAAATTAATAATCGTATACTAAGCCATTATTGTTTTATGCGGTGGGGATTGTTGCCCTCGTATCAGGAAGCGGGCGCGCAGCGCTGATCAATGCAAGCATGCAGCGCGGAATGAAAAGTTGGTAAATGTCAACAATTCATCGTCTTGTTGCCAAAAGTTATTTTGAGCACTGTTTTGCTGTAGTATCGACAACGTGTTCAGATGTTTTAATGCGTAAAAAGTTACAATGGCGACGATTAAAGATTATTTTCAAAGAGGAAAATCACGAGTTGCAGTTGTTACGGAACATCCAGAATGTACAGAGGAAGAACCACAACTTGAATCTCTTCCAGATGATGCATTTGACGAGTCAGTGATCATGGCAGTGAGAGGCTGAGTGAGAGTGAAGGAGAGGAACAGATTTGTGAGGCTGGTTTGAGCTTGAGCGATGAAGATGAACATTTTTCGAAAGATTCTGTTGACACAGGCATCCACCACTTACAGTAAATGAGTTGTTATAAACACAAATAGAGAGGGGCCCGGGGCTGGGCATGATGCTGATCATTAATGCTGAATAGGCATAAAATGCCAAGAACGATTGTAGCCCCTGCAGCGTCCCCTTCCAAAACAAAAGCATGACCCCACCACTGACAAACCCATTCCCCCTAGGGCCCCCCCCCCCCACTTAAAAGCAATGCCCCCCCCCCCCCTGTGCCCCCCACCGAAAAAGTCCTGCCTACGCCGCTGAAACTACCACAAAGACCTTAACATGAATTATGGTGGGGAATTCATTGACTCTTTGTGGGGCAAAATCGCTATAAATATCCCCTGAGCGGTTCTGTATTAAATTCTTTTTATTTGTTCTAATATCCCTATAATGCTTTTGTAATTAATTATGACTTATCTTCAAATCCCTTAGATTTAAATGCATTCATATTTAAAAGTGCGAGGACTCTTCATTAGCGAGAGGGCGCTGTACAAGTTCACCAGTGTTTGTGGGATACACCAGTACATCCTGCCAGCACGCATCCTGCTATCATTAGATAAACCATAAAATGCAAAGCGAAGTAATAAACCAGGGAATGATTGAAAGGTCCAAAGGTTGGAAGGACGTTTCCATGTGACACAATGGCTCTATGGAGATATGGACGTATTTAATGTACAGTGAGTTTTACATGTTATGGACACAGTAATGGTGATTGTGCTTGTTTCCTGTAACATTTACGGTCGATCCAACTGCTGTTGGATCTAAGTTAGAGCACATGCTTTCATTTGATGTATTGTTATACATGTTATAGTCTGTTAATACTCTAGTTCCTGGGATCAAACGATACCAAAATTCGCGTTTAATTGCTATTAGATTTTTTCGGATGGAAGTATAAGAAAAATAATGAAAATCTCAACGAAAACAAAGCTGGCTTTGGCGGATTGCCTAAACCCCCAATATTTGTTTAAAAATATACTCAATGTTGCAAATTGAATGGTACTCTGTTTATCACATTTTGTCCATTAATGATAAAATGTTTTATGCACAGGGCAAACTTTTATGTGTTTCTACTTGCATGTTATGTATGCTGCCCAGTGCAGATAAAGTTGTACATGCTTAAGGGGTATTTACCTTGTGGGGATGCCGTGCATCTGGGCTGTGCAAACATACATTAATGTTGGGCAACCTAGGTAATTAGGTTTTCGCGGGCAAATTGTTTACATTGCTTTGTTTTACAGTCCTTTTTATGTAAAAATGTTTGGGTTTACCAGGCCTCAAACTTCATAATTTTTAGGGCAAGGCCACTTTGGCCTTGGAGCAAGCCAAATTTTGGAGGGCACCAAGGCCAGTAGATTGGGCACCAAGGCCAAAAATGAAATTTAAAAGAAGGCATGAAGGCCATTAATAAACTATGAGTTGTAAATCAAAATAACACCATAGTGCAATAGTTACCCTGAAAGTTTAATACACAAAATTAAAAATATATAAATTTGAAAATTGGCCAGAAGGTAATTTTTGGAGGGGCACCACGGCCAGTTACAAGGGCACCAACGGCAATGGCCGCTTGGCCGCTGTGAAATTTGAGGCCTGGTTTACAGCTAGCCAATAGGGTGTGTGGTGTGACAACATTTAGCCAATGGATACTATCCCTGCATTGTTAGGGATGCTACTATGAGCTTTGGTTAGGCGGTCCTGATTTAAGGTCACTTTGTCACTGCCCTTCAACTTGAACTGTCATTTTAATTTTCTGGACCCATAATTTTATTAGCTGTTCCAGCGCAGCCACTTGAACAGGTATTGTTTTCGTTGAATTTAAAAAAAAAAACTATTATTAGCTCTTCCGACCTACCGTCAGAACAGGTTTTGTTTTCAACCTAGCGACAATATCACAGAGTCTACGTCACTCTACTTACCTGTAGAGCAAATACATTTGCATATTCCTATTACCGGCAGGTATTTACCACTAAGAGTTTTATATATCCTGTAATAGCGCCCTCTGCCGCTACCCACAGTGCCCCGCGGCATGTACGCCTCGTGAGCTTCCTCTTTTCTCTTAGCAGCAGGTCGGGTAGGACGTATTAATTCAGGTTCTGATTATTACTCTTATTTACCCGTTATTGCTAGAGAAGATTTTGTAGTAAAGTTAAGATTAAAGAAGTGAGACGAGTTGTAGAGTTCTGTACTCGTGTTTTATTGTGTGAAGTCTTCGTTGAGTTAATATGAAACGTTTGGGGCGAACTGGCTTGACCGCTACCGGGGGAAAGACTCCTCCCCCGGGTCATGCTGAGTTCTCGGGCGACGGTGCTGATAGCGTGACTCCGCTATCCAGTCAGTCAGCTCCTGCCCAGCACCCTCAACCGTCGGTTGCGGGCGCTGGCAGTTCCGTTGGCCGAGAAGGGGACTTGACACGGTCTCCTTCTCCGATCAAAGTACACGGGACCACCAAACGATCGGGAATCACCGGCAAGGTTAAAAATAAAAATTCCTGTGCCGTGGTTGCCCCGAAAAAAGGACGTCAGGGTGGTAAGCGTAGCTCAGACACGGGCATCGCTACACCCTCCGCTCCACCCCCGATCATGGGGCAGTCAGACACGACTGGCCTGCGTGATTCGGCGGGAATGATGAACCCGTGTCCCCCCGGCTCAGTGGTGACCCCCACCGCACACCGGGACGGACTGTTATACGGGCCGCCAGCTCGTACAGCGACCCCCCATTCGGAGTTGGATGTGCTGTCGACAGCTGGTCAATTTTCGAGCAACGCAGAGCAGGCCGCCTGGGGAATTCCCGGGCCTACCGGCTTTTCTTACGTGCGCTCTATTGAACCATCGGCAATGGATTACTACCGTTGCTCCGGGGTTCCAGGGCCCCTGGCGTCAACCGAAATATCATCGGTTTCTTCCCGGGGTCGCTCTTCCAAAAAGAAGAGCAAGAAGACAAAGGGGAAACATAACCACCATTCTTCTTCAAGTTCGGATGGTTCGTCCAGTCGATCCCACCATGGCAAACGCCACCGGAGTGAGGGCGCTATTTCCAGGGCTGACTTATGGAAGCTTTTCAGACGATTTCGGCGTCTTTAGCGGTTTTGTCTTCTACCCGCCAGGTGGGCGTTATTGGGGTTCCTGCGGACTTACCTAGTCAGCCACAACCCCCTGCCACCCTACAACCCTCCATCAGTGGAGGTTGGCGGGCACAAGGGCCCAGAGGCGTACCGTGCACGGTGAGCTGTGCTCCGGCGTCTGTCCCGGCTTTGAGTATCCACCCATCTATGGCGTTTGATACCGAAGGAATTGCACAGCCAGTGACCCAGGACTCGGTGCAATTTTCACAATCTGAGCCTAATGTTCCCCAGTCTCCGGGGACATCTCGACCTTCCCTCTCGGGGGACTCCGAGGAGGACAATGAGGACATTGCCCAACGCATGCAGCGGCTGTCCGTTACGGAGACCGAGCTTCGGCTGGTTCAATGTGACATAATATGGGTGCTGCAATTACCCTCCGCTACTGAGGATATTCAGCCAGACAGAAAATCATTCAAGCGGAAGACGGGCATGTCGACCAACAAGGTCAACATTTTCCCGACGCTTCCAGTGGACCAGGTTTGTGTGGATCGCATTTGCGCTCTCATGAAAGCGAACAGCAAATGGCACCCCTTCTCCAAACGGGAGAATGCATATTATCGTTTCCCTGCAGAAGATTTCAAAATTTTTTCACAACACCTTCCATATCCGACTCTGCTAAAGACAAGTTAATAGCAGACTCAGGCTCCACTGCTTCCAAGAAACCCTTTGCCGACGAGACTCGCGGCAAATTCGAGGAAGTCCTGAAGAAAGTTGACTCGGCCTCTCGCCAGGGCATGCGCTCAGCCTCCTTCCTGCTTCTCCTCACGGAGTATTTAGTGTCAGGTTGTGAGGACGAGTCGGCGGTACCAGCGGATTTGTTAACCGCAGCCTTTCACTGCCTTGACCATGGTCTCCGCTCGGTGCTTGATCAATTCGGGGGAACGTGCTCGATGCATTGTTCCTCCCGTCGCAGGGTGCCCGCAAAAGATTTGAAGACCTCCCACTGTTGGGTCCGGATCTTTTTGCAAGCAAATTTGAAGAATGTATGCAGGCTGAGGCAAAACGCTTGAAGGCAACTGAGAAGATAAACCTCAAGAGGCCTTCAACCCCTGCACCCAGAGCGACACGGGGCAAGAACAAATCAACGTTTGTCATTCCCCGCCGCCAACCGTTGAAGTCTGCCCGTGGCAGTTTTCGCGGCCGCTCCGACAACACTTCGGGTACGCGACCCGCGCAGACTCAGCCATTCATCCCCGGACAACAACGGCCCCAACCCAGCCGTGGTGCCCGATCGCCCGCCCCCCGGTATTCCGGGGGCTGGCGTAGGTGACTTGCCCGCCTCGTGGCGACCTCCCGTTGTCGGACCCGTGGGAGGCCGCCTCCAAGACTACGCGGGGTCCTGGGCTTTGATCACACCCGACCGGTGGGTGCTCGATACATCAGTCACGGTTATGCACTGCTGGAGTTCTCGAGCCCCCCCGTCGGGCATGCTTGTTCGGCCGACGCCAGTTCCGTCTGACCCATCAAAGCGCCGCTATCTCGAGGAGGAAATAAATTCCCTCCTCGCGAAGAGAGCGGTGCGTGTAGTTCCCTCCGGGGAAACACGGACGGGCTTTATGTCGACCTTCTTCTTGGTTCCCAAGAAGGAGGCCGGCGTATGGCGTCCGATCTTGAATTTAAAGCCGCTGAACAGATACGTACGTCCTCGGCGCTTCTGTATGGATACGCTGAGGATTATTCTCCAATCAATCAACACACCAGCTTGGGCGGCCAGCCTCGATCTGAAGGATGCTTACTTGCATGTCCCTGTCAGACCGGAGCACTGGAAATTCCTTCGTTTTCAATACAACAACATCCGATACGAATTCACGGTGCTCCCATTCGGGCTTTCCACCTCACCCCGCGTTTTCACCCGCATAGTGAGAACAATCGGGGCAGCGCTGCGGAGACAGGGTGTGATGATATTCATGTATCTCGACGATTGGATAATTGTGGGTCATTCTCTCGAGGCCACGTGGGCGGCTGTCAACCGCACCGTACGTCTTACATCCGACCTCTGGTTTCTCATCAACTACGAGAAGTCCCATCCCAGTTTCCAAAATTTCTGGGAGCGGCGCTCGACCTTCAGAGGGGGCTGGCCCGCCCTACAGAGGAACGCTTGTTGAACCTACGTCAATGCGTATCCCTTTTTATACCGATAACGGTGGCCCCAGCGCAGGCCTGGCTAAGACTCCTAGGTCTCATGGCCAGCCTAGTGGACGTCGTGGAATTTTGCAGGCTACGGATGCGTCCCATCCAACTTCACCTGCTCTCTTTTTACCGGCCCAGCTGTCATCGCATCAGCCAGCCGGTACCGACCACGCCTTGGCTGCTGCCGCACCTCCAGTGGTGGCTCGACTCAGCCAACCTTGCAGGAGGGCGGGCCTTTCGCAGGCCGCAGCCGTCCCCGACCATCACAACAGATGCGTCACTTTTCGGCTGGGGGGCAACCCTACCCCCACGCCAGGTGGCGGGTCGGTGGGGGCCCGAACACCTCTCAAGCCATATCAATGTGCTCGAGTTGTGGGTGGTCTTCAACGCACTCGAGCATTTTTGGCCCCTGGTTATGGGTCGAGCGATACTGGTTCGGTGTGACAACGCCACAATGGTGGCTTATATCAATCGCCAGGGGGGCACACGGTCGGGACGTCTGTGCGCGCTCACATGGAAGCTGTTCCATTGGTGCAGTCGCCACAGAATAACACTCTCGGCAGTCCACCTCCCAGGCAAGGAGAACATTACCGCCGATTCCCTCTCCAGGGGTTGGATCCTTCCCACGGAGTGGACACTGCGCCCACAAGTAGCGCAGTCCCTCTTTCAGTTAATCGATCGACCTCATGTCGATCTTTTTGCTTCAAGGGACAACCACCAGCTTCCAGTCTACTGCACGAGGGTTCCTGATCCCGTGCGTGGCAGACGGACGCTCTGACAATGCGGTGGGACGGGCTACTGGCGTATGCCTTTCCCCCGTTCTCTCTCATCCCACGAGTGTTAGCCAAGCTGGAGCAGGAGAACTGCAAGGTCCTCCTCATAGCTCCCTTCTGGCCTCGCCAACCATGGTTCACGAGACTGACCATGCTCTTGGTTCACAGGCCAGTGGTGCTTCCGCAGCGAACAGACATACTGTTCCAGCCCAGCTCGGGTTTCCTGCATCTGGCTCCGCAGGAGCTTCACCTGACGTGCTGGGTGCTATCTTGCAATCCCTCCGCACGGCAGGCCTTTCTCGACGAGCTGCAGCTATTGCAGCCGGCAGTCGACGAGAGTCAACCAGGAAGATTTACGACAGTAGATTACGCCATTTTGACAAGTGGTGTAGACAACGATCTCTACATCCCCCCAATACTTCTTTAGGGGAGGTTGCAGATTTCCTGGTATACTTGTTCGAGAGTGACCTTACAACGGCTTAAGAGGGTGTCATTTCAGTGTGTGTAGATTTGCTCACAGTTGTAGCAAGTGAATGCTTGTTTGTCATGGCACAGTAAGATGCCATTTTGGCAGGGCGCAAACCGGGTTTTCACACCCAGATAAAAGGCGGTCAAGTTGCGGCAGCGAAATCTGCTTCACAGGCTCAGATACTAAATCAAGAGAGTGCTCTTGCAAAAGGAATGATTTGTTCTTTTTGTTCTTCCAACACCAATTAACTGTGCTGTTTTGGATCTATGGTTGAAATATTACCCATGAGCTGATGATGCAGGGCTTTGAGGGCGGGTTTTTCTAAAGGTTTTCCCTTATGTTTTGATGGGCAGTGTGTGCCCCTTGATTCAGTTTGTTTGGCCTTGGCTACTGAGCGCCCTCAAAGTGGTGCGGTTAAAGTTATCAAAGGAGGATAGCTTGGGCTGTATTCAAATGACTATTTGACAGTATACAATTGTTGCACGCTATGATGGGGTCCCCCAGACCTACCCTAAGTTCATTAGATGCTGAAATTGATAACATTTTCAGGGCTTCAATGGCTTCACATAAAACATATGCTGCAGGATGGAATAAGTTTTGTCAGTTTTTGGAACAGGGACCTGTTTTGGATGGTCCGGTGTCAGCTGACGTCATTCAACAGTTTGTCGCATGGCTTTCTTTGCACATGTTTGCTCCATCCACAATCACAACTTATGTCTCTGCTGTAGGGTTTTATCACAAGTCACAAAGGTGGGCTGACCCTTTGAATGATTTATTTGGTGTCTAAACTACATGTACTTGAAGGGTGTAGGCGATTGCGTCCTTCATCAGACACATTTGCCAATGTCCATTCCTATTTTATTGCAAGTCACCCAATTGCTTCCTGCATCCACCCAATGGCGGTGAGCAGAGTCGTTCCTTGTGATCAAGTTCGTTGAATATGCAGGTAGCATTCTAATGTGGTAGCTCTAATCTTGCATTCATCCTATACCTAGTGGTGAAATTCCGTGCATGTCCTGTTAGGGACCACCATGGACCACCATTTTCTGTGACTTATTAATAGGTCCTGTTTGGATTATTGGCCATTCTATCGTACGTCGTGTACGTTGGGCAGCAGGTTCCATTGATCTTCCTTGTCACATGGTCTGGAAAGGGAAAAGCGATTTGGAAGTTTTTTTGCGGTCATGCAGTGGGTCGACTCCGGCAGTTATAGTTTTTCACATGAATTTTTCATGCGACAGCATATTTCTGTGCATTGCAAAGTTATTTTTTTTCGGCTTCCGTCATTGGGCATGTGTAACAGTACCCAAAATCAGGTTTTACATGACGTCACCTTCAATGTCAATTTTAAAGGCTTCATCTACATAATAACATTCTCACTTGAGCTGAGCTTTTGGATGTCCTCAAGCTGAGACGTTACAAATTGTATTTTCCTTAAAAAATTACGTCATCAGTTGTAACATGACGTCACCTTAAAGAGGCAGTTTTACCAAATCTTGTTAAAAGTATATATTGAGAACCACAGCTCTTATGATTTAAATCTTTGCATGCCTGTGAAAGTTTGACGTGTAAGGGTTCGTTTTATTTGTTAGTGACATGGTTTGACCTGCCTTCCTGTTTAAACCGGAAGTTTAAATTAGATTAGATTATATCAAGCTTTATTTGAAATAGGTGTCCATATTTGGATATCTTTTTTTTTTACTTTCAATATTTGCCTGCTAATCACTCAATCCGAACACCTTGTTTTTGTAGTAGACAAAAACTGAATGTCTAGTTGCTCGCTGTTTTCGTTCAACAGCAGGTTGTGATTTTGCCCCAAGGTACAACACATGCCCAATGACGGAAGCCGAAAAAAAAAAACTTTGCAATGCACAGAAATATGCTGTCGCATGAAAAATTCATGTGAAAAACTATAACTGCCGGAGTCGACCCACTGCATGACCGCAAAAAAACTTCCAAATCGCTTTTCCCTTTCCAGACCATGTGACAAGGAAGATCAATGGAACCTGCTGCCCAACGTACACGACGTACGATAGAATGGCCAATAATCCAAACAGGACCTATTAATAAGTCACAGAAAATGGTGGTCCATGGTGGTCCCTAACAGGACATGCACGGAATTTCACCACTAGGTATAGGATGAATGCAAGATTAGAGCTACCACATTAGAATGCTACCTGCATATTCAACGAACTTGATCACAAGGAACGACTCTGCTCACCGCCATTGGGTGGATGCAGGAAGCAATTGGGTGACTTGCAATAAAATAGGAATGGACATTGGCAAATGTGTCTGATGAAGGACGCAATCGCCTACACCCTTCAAGTACATGTAGTTTAGACACCAAATAAATCATTCAAAGGGTCAGCCCACCTTTGTGACTTGTGATAAAACCCTACAGCAGAGACATAAGTTGTGATTGTGGATGGAGCAAACATGTGCAAAGAAAGCCATGCGACAAACTGTTGAATGACGTCAGCTGACACCGGACCATCCAAAATAGGTCCCTGTTCCAAAAACTAGGCCTACATATAAAAATCTATGCAGAAAAGTACACACTATATAACACTTTTATTGTTTTAAAATATTTTTGTGTTTTTAATATATTCCACGGCAATTATTTGCTGTGCTCTTATCTAATTTCTGATTACCCTTTGATTGTAATGCCATTGCTTTTGTCGGCTGATGACGAATCAACGTTATAATATATGCACATCGAGCATCAGGCAAATCAACACACGTGAAGTAAAAACTGTCAAGATAAGATCAGTTGTCTGTGCAGAATCACATTCACACTACGTGGCAAACAAATACATGGTACCCAAGCATTCCTCAAATGCTACCTGTGGAGGGAAAAATTCCAGTCACCGCTGGTTTTCACACACAAAATACTGAGTAAACTGATGGGTACCATTTTGGTACATGAGTCCATGAATTTGGTCAAGTAGTACAGTCTATAAACGGACTCACAATTTTGTACGTGTATGCAAGAAATTGGTCTGGTTTCCATCGTACATGTGCAGCGCTAGCTAGCATAACGTGGCAGCGTCCATACAATGGCCTTAAATAAGATTTATGGGGCCAAAACATATGAAGACCACTTTTGTGATGGTGAAAATGCAATTGTGTACATTTAAGTTGTTGAAAAGATTCTGTGAAAAAATTGCAAAAGTGTGGTTTGTCGTAACACAACCGTCCAGAAGATACATGTAGAGGGTTTACATTATCGCATTCTAACTACTTTTGGCTATGCTATTGTGTGAAATTAGTACTATTTACGTTTATTATATAACGCTAGAGGGCGCTCTTGTACTTTAATGACACCATCGGTCTTATTTTTAAAATCAGACCTTTTCAGACTACAACTTCATACAAAACGACTAAAAAAAAGTTGCAACTTTTAAATAACAAGGCACTTCCGGTTTCAACCGGAAGTAGAGGTCACGTAATGTCACGCATACAATTAAAATCGAAGACCTATACTACCTTCGTATAATCCCGCAAAAAGCAACCCAGGGGCTTGTGTACTTGATTTTATACGAAATTTCAAAGATTAAAATATTAAATGACGTATATCACAGAGCGAGCCAATATTAATGTCCCAGAGCGGGATAAAAGCATGAACAGTTATTTGATATTGCGCCATCATGCTTGCGGAATGTACATGTACTGCTTACGTTTCCATTATGTGGGACTATGCGCACATTTTTTTTTTTTAAGTGCTCTCCCTGTGGGGCGCACCTGGTGCGTTTGGCATGTTTACAGGTTTCACAATTGTTAAAGTTTGGGGGTTATAGTTCCAAGTAAATGTACTTTGCAGGCCATATTTCTTTAATTTTTAACACCTCTTTTGTTCATTAAGCTTACATACCTTTTTATATTAAGATCCAATTTTGTAACAATAATAAGTTGGGTTAGCTCTCCGATGTACCACAGGGGCTAATTCTGACCTCATGTGTCAAGGTGGAACTTCACAACTGATTTGATTGATGGGTTAAACTCATTGTATAATTTGCAGGTATGATTATTTTTAATAATTGTTTCATTGCAATCCGCCTGTGTGCCCACGTGGTTGGATTCAGGTGTGCACACAGATAAATGTTTGTCCAGATGCCAATGAAATAATTTGGGCGTGGTGCCCAAGAGTGGTTGGTGTGAGTGTAATCAAAGTCAAAAGATGCCAGGTGTGCCATTTTAAAAGATGCCAGGTGTGCCAAATTAGGGTTTGGCATTTGTTTGCCAATTCATTACTTCGGGCGTGGTGCCCAATAATGGTTGAGGTCACATTATATTGAAAAGAGGCCATGTGGGCCCAATTTGTTGGATGTGTTGTATGCTCAACAATAGTGGGATCAGGTGTGTCCCAAGCTATTTTTGGCGAGCTGCGAAGCAGAGTGAGCCTATGTAATGACAATCTCCGTCCGTCCGTCCGTCCATCTGTCGGTCGGTCCGTCCGTCGGTCCGTCCATCCGCATTCAATTAATGTTAAAGTTTTAGCATCAAGCTTCAACATTTATTTTTTGAGTTGTTTTATGGATTCTAAAAGCCCTAAGTGAAGTAATTATACAATGACAGCCATGTATTGTGTTTCTCAACAATTTTTTTATAGAAATGTTTTCAGAATTTAAAAAGAAATGTTGAAGTTTGTTTTACAATGTTGTGCCCTCGGGACTTTATAAACAACTTCAGACTAAACATTGGATGTTTTAGAACTAAATTTGAACGACAACACAACAGACATGCAGAAAAAAACAAACTCTATGTCACTGATTCCAGTTGAAAAAGCTAAAACAATGAACATTTTAAATGGTCATAACTCCTTATTGCAATGATTTACTGACTTGAAACTTGAATCAAATATTGCTCCTTACATGTAGATTCATATGAAAAGATAAAACTCAAAGAGTTTATCACTTGTTCCAGTTGAATGAACTAAAACAATGACAACCTTAAATGGTCAAAACTCCTTATTGCAATTAGTCATTAGTCATTATTGCAATTGGTCTTCTATCTGGCGATCGGCAGCTCGCCATGGCAGCTTTGCTGTTCTAGTTAAGTGTGTGAATGGATAGCCTATACATTTTCGGCGACTGTAACCAATAAAAATATAGTTTGTTTTATTTGAATCTGTGTATAACACATTTTATCCATTAACGATAAAATGCTTTATACACAGGGCGAACTTCTATGTATTTATTCAGACACGATATGTATGCTGTCTAGTGTACATGTAGATGAAATTGTACAATCTTACCATGTGGGGATGCTGTGCTTACTTGCATTAATGTGTATATACACATTAATGCAAGTAAGCACAGCATCCCCACATGGTAAGATTGTACAATTTAAGTAAATATTATAACAATGAGGAGACATGAGAATCTATGAGAATCACTGAGCTAAGCCCAGCTTATCCAGTTCCTGTTCCCGCCTTCGCGCACCACCGAGCCAAGCCCAACTAACAGTTAATTCCCTATAAGGCAGTTCTTTAGCAGCATCCAGCAACAGAGTCCAGCATTCTCCTGAAGACGATCAGAGCATACTGATCGCAACATTGAGTCGTTAATTACTGGTTCTTTTCAGAACGAACACTACTCAAAAGAGATTTTCACATGGTGTTACCGCAAACCTCTCTTAGACATGAGAATCCATCCTACACAAAGGCGTGTGTAAATAACTGACATAATACACATGTTGGTCCAATGTGCATTCCTTCGATATTACGAAGAAGCAAACTCAATATGTCAACAAGTAAAAAGTTTTTAAAAAGCAAAGGCAATAAACGTAAATAGTACTAATTTCACACAATAGCATAGCCAAAAGTAGTTAGAATGCGATAATGTAAACCCTCTACATGTATCTTCTGGACGGTTGTGTTACGACAAACCACACTTTTGCAATTTTTTCACAGAATCTTTTCAACAACTTAAATGTACACAATTGCATTTTCACCATCACAAAAGTGGTCTTCATATGTTTTGGCCCCATAAATCTTATT
Source organism: Pisaster brevispinus (assembly GCA_023634235.1). Classification (NCBI taxonomy): domain Eukaryota; kingdom Metazoa; phylum Echinodermata; class Asteroidea; order Forcipulatida; family Asteriidae; genus Pisaster; species Pisaster brevispinus. The sequence goes on along the minus strand of JAMKCF010000005.1, from coordinate 7,743,003 downwards.
TAAGGCCATTGTATGGACGCTGCCACGTTATGCTAGCTAGCGCTGCACATGTACGATGGAAACCAGACCAATTTCTTGCATACACGTACAAAATTGTGAGTCCGTTTATAGACTGTACTACTTGACCAAATTCATGGACTCATGTACCAAAATGGTACCCATCAGTTTACTCAGTATTTTGTGTGTGAAAACCAGCGGTGACTGGAATTTTTCCCTCCACAGGTAGCATTTGAGGAATGCTTGGGTACCATGTATTTGTTTGCCACGTAGTGTGAATGTGATTCTGCACAGACAACTGATCTTATCTTGACAGTTTTTACTTCACGTGTGTTGATTTGCCTGACGCTCGATGTGCATATATTATAACGTTGATTCGTCATCAGCCGACAAAAGCAATGGCATTACAATCAAAGGGTAATCAGAAATTAGATAAGAGCACAGCAAATAATTGCCGTGGAATATATTAAAAACACAAAAATAATTTAAAACAATAAAAGTGTTATATAGTGTGTACTTTTCTGCATAGATTTTTATATGTAGGCCTAAAGTTTACATGCGTTTTTAGAAGCCGTCCGTGAGCTGGAAATTCTGTAACCCTGGCCATAAATTTTTGTTAATATATATATTTTTTTCCCTGCTCATTTTCTGTAATCCAAGTATTAAACAAAAATGGCCTATTTATAAAAAAACAATTAAGTAAAGTGTAAAATTACAGGTAAACTCAAAACAACAGGCCAACTGTGGTTCAGGGATTCCCTATTCTACAGAAAAAATATATCCCACTCAGATAATCTTATCTCTACTTGCATTTCCGAGGTGCATGTGTACCCAATTATGAAAATAAATATGCCTCTAGCAGTCAAGCAGGAGTTTACCAAATTCTTTGCTCATGTGGTAAAGTGTATATTGGCGAGAGTGGTAGAGACCTTAACACAAGGCTCAAAGAACATAAGCCTCATGGCCACAGAGGGGAATATGACAAATCTGCCATTGTCAAACACTCTACCGATCTAGACCATGTCATAGATTGGGATCAGACTCGAATCATAGCCCCCTGAGAGACATTGGTGTACACCGCGCATCAGGGAAGCTATCGAAATACAAGCACATTACAGTGCATTAAGATATCGGCTATTTCATGAGCAGCATTTGGCACACAATCCTACCACCCTACTTCACTGATATCCCACAGTCTACTGACATGCCCCACTACACAGGGCACTCACACACAATTGGCAACCCACACAATGACTCTTGGCCCTCCAATCATAGTTCTTCTTTGAGAAGATCCAAACAGAGTAGTCTCCTGAATTTTCGGTACCTACTTCGCGGCAGTAGAATAAAGCAAGACCTGGTCCCCAAAAAACAAATCTTCACAACAAAGTAGATAAACACATAGTGTTACCGCAAACCAAATATAAATTGTCCACAAACATTTAAAAGAATGATGCACTTGAGAGGAAAGTAATCACTGATTATTATTTTTTACTGCAAAATGTTGCTTCACCCTCCTCTCCCCTCCCCTTCCCTCCCCTCCCCTCCCCTCTTTCTCTCTTTCTCTCTTTATTCGTTTAATTTTGGGGGTCTAATTTTACTGTGCACAGCTATGGGGGGGGGGGCACTTATCCCCTGCCACATGGACATGGACATGGCAGCTGTTCATGTGTTGCCTATGTATATTAATGGCAGTATGCAGGCCTCCTGACCAATGGCGTAGTTGGTGTCATGTGCATTTCATTTGCATACATAAGTAGTTTTTATGTTTTTTAATAATTTTGTATTAAGTAGCTACGTTTTGGTGTCGGATATACCTTTAAAATGCAATAGCTTTTTTTTAAGGCAATGATGATGCCCCTCTTTAAATTCTGGCTCTTTCAGAAATCTTTTGAACTGTTACACCCTTCAAACATTTTTGTACTTGCCGTTGTAGAGATTCAAGTCCTCTTTCTTCACAAAATTATGTCATTTCGACACTACTTTACAACACAAATATGACCACTTTTTTGAAAATGGGACACCTTAAACATGTTTAAAAATAGACATTTTCAACAATGCTTTTTTGTAACAGTTAAATCCTGCAAACCGACTTATAGACACTAAGTGTGTAGTTATTGGCACCATTTTGAATAATGGCTGCCTAAACCATCTTAACCCTAACCATGCTAAATGCAACAATATGCACCAAATGGTAATAGTTGTTGTGATCTGTTGCATTTGGCAGTCAACTCAGATGTCATTTTTTGACTGAATTTGTTGCATTCAGCAGTGAAGTGACTTCATATAGGTTTGGGTGCTTCTATTGTATCTGAACAACTTATAATGGGTATTTCAAAATATTTTGGGGGGGAAAAGTATTGAGAAGTATGATGTAATATTAGGTAAGAATCATAATTCAAATCATATTCAAAAGACTGTATAAAAACAGTTAAACATTTAAATAACAGCTACAAGTCACCACTACCCATGTGCATACTGTTGCATTTAGCAGGGCAACCACCCTTGCTCAGTCCTTTCCCAAACAGCATGCCTGCACAATGCAACAATATCCCTTGTTGCATTTTGTTGCATTTTGTTGCATTTGGCATGGTTCTCATTTCAACTGTGATTGCATTCTGTTGTATTTGGCAGGCTTTGTAGAGAAACCCTAATGGGGGTTAGGGTTAAAGGGGCACACCGGCTTCGTTGGGCTATTTGGGCTATAAAATAGGCCAACATATGACTTCAAAGGTCTTCCAGGAATGGAGAAGAACGGTTCCTAAAAGAAATCATCAAATTTTGCCGTTTTTGAGCATTTTTCAAAAAACGAAGGTCACGTGATTTATCCGAACCAAAAAAGTGGTTCGGATAAATCACGTGATCTTTGGAGATAGTTTTACTTCCAGCCGTATAAAATTAAATTAGTGAACCAAATTTAAATCTGTTTTTCAAAAATTATTCATGAGTATTTGACAAAAAAGACTATGTATTCAGATTATTGATACAATTTGTAAATAATGATGAAAAATCGAACGTAAGATTCGCATTCAGAGAGTCCGTGCAACCGAAGCGTGGGAGCTAGCGGAACGTAAACCTTGGGGCATATCCCGTACAGCCGGTGCCGTGTCTCGTGGGGCCAGAGAGACAAACCCCGAGGCATGAACTCCCCAGCTTGCCGGTCTAGCCGTGAGCTTGGGAGCTTGTCGGAGGGGTAGGGAGCCAGACCAACAATTACGTTTTTTTAGGAGGGTTTCAGTCTGATACCCTAGCTATTATCCCCTAACTCCTGCAACGTGTTGCCTGCGCTACACACGCGGGACGACGACGGGGAATATTTATCCCATACAGCTGGTCTACTTCTATGATAGCTGCACAATGTCCACCCCCCCCTCCCCAATTGCTGCTTTTGCTGGCTTTCCCTTTGGATTTATCGTTGTTGTTTTTTTACTTTTCGTTGGACCACCTTCTGGGTGTTTTTCCTTGCGATGTTTTTTGTACCGATCCTTGGATGTCGAAGAAACGTTCTCCATTGCAAGTACACAGAATATAGTACGTTGTCGTACACAGAATACAGGTTGGGGTGCGTTTTCGCGGTCGTAACCAATAACTGTTTCAATGGCAAGTTCAACCGAAACAGTTATTGGTTACGACCGCGAGCGGACTTCGACTAGGACTGACCATATAGGAACCTTCCCTTTGGACTGACGTTCGTTCATGTCTGTTTTTTAATTTACACGTGCATTTGTGCTTGATGGATATGAAGTCTGGATCCTCATGCCTCGCCATTGTTATAATTGAAACATACAGAGCACTAGTCTACTTACAACATTGCGCAACATTGTACGTAAACTTGACAGTTGCAACGGCTGGAAAAGCGTATAAGCTGACCTTTGACCGCGTTTTGTTTTTTTCACATTTTTCGTTAATTACGTGATATTTTGATGAATTTTTTTTTTACAACAACCATCTAAAAATTGTTGTCTGTCATTCCACATCACTATATTAGGTAAACAGTAAGCCGGTGTGTCCCTTTAAGCCATTTCAGTGATAGCACTTTTGATACTTAATTTATTTTAAGTCAGAATTAAATAAACTTATAGACCGCTGTTATTGTTTTCTCTAGTGTTGCAGCTATAAATAGGGCAACAACCAGTGGACAAAAACCACAAGAGACAACTCTTGCCTCTATTGGAAGAAATCTTGACAAGTAAGTATTACCGTATTTTCTTGCATATTACCAGCAGCTTATCCAAATTTCAAAGGTACAAAATATCACTGCGTCTTATCAATCGGTGTGCCTTATCTGGTATCACTTAAGATCACTGTGTGAAATCTTACATATATGCTTAAAAGTAATCTAAGTCTATGCGAGTTACATGGTTCAGTTAATCGTAAAATAAAGTCAATCCAAAGGTACTGGGCTGAAGCTATTTTCCTATAAATTGCGATGTCGCTGCCGCTGACAACAAACTACTTTCTTTCTTTGTTTCTTTTTGGGTGATACATTTTCCAATTAGCAGGGTTTGTTAGTCTCAGTTGATTTGTGGTATAAATCAAGTATTGTCCGATAGTGGCCAATCCTGAAACCGCAGGGTTGGGGCCATGCAAGCGGTAACAAGGAAAGGAATCGCAACACTTTTTACTCGAAGGAAGTCAAGATAAAACTTGGGCCCCCAGAAGGTGCAGGTTCAACCATTAAAAGAAATGGCCAACATTGAAACTTCTTTGAGTTTAAGTGGACACTTGCAACTTTGGTTTTGTTTGTCTATTTGTGTAATGGCACTGTCGAATCATTAAAGAGAAAAAGTAAAGCAAATCAATGTGATTGGATATATCATCAAAGGTTTTTTTTTTTGCGTCTTAAAGTGGTTGTTGGCCATCAATGTGAAAGTGCAAAATGATCACACTTTAGTGAGACACTCATGATTCCACATCTCTATTTCCTTCGCTTTGATTATGTTATTATTTCATACTTTTGGTTATATCTTCTTTGTTTTCTGTTTGCAATTTAAAACCTGAATTATTACATTGCTGAAGTGTCTGTTTGATGACACTAATTGAGTTTCTTGAACCAGGCTACGCCATCCCATCACGGAAAGCCATCACCACCACATTTGAGGGGATGTTATTTGACAAGAAGTCCAAAATAAAGGCAGATTTAGGTAATATCCTTTTGAGGATTTTAGGCTCTGTGCTCTAAGAAGAGCACTTCGACTGTTTTTGACATTTCCTGATGACTATCTCCTGAAGACAACTACAGCAAGCTAGTTGGGACGTTAACTAAACCCGCTCATTCGAGAGCCAACACTTTTCCAAGAAAGGACATTTTACATGGTTGTAACCGCAAGAATTGAAATATGTAAAAGAGTTTTGAAAGGAAATAAATAATGAACCACAACGGACAACTGTGGCTGTTTTGAGAGCTTTTTCGTATCTTAATAGCCAGTTTGGTTTCTTAGGATTTTTTTACCTTTCTATTTTCTTCAAACATGATCATGCTTTCATTGTTTGTCAAAGAGTGGATGTACATGTAACTCAAGGTTATCTCATTTAAAGACCGTTCTTAAATAGATTTAAGTAAATGTCTCTGCTGCCCGATTTTTTATTCACATATTTTGATAATATTGTGATGGTATTGACCCGGTCTCGAACCCTCTGGTCTTGGTCTTGATCTCGACTTTCTGGGTCTTGGTCTTGGTCTTTGTCTTGGTTTTGGACTTGGGTGTACTGGTCTTGACTACAACACTGTGGAGGCCCCACTTCTTTCATTTATGTGCCTTTGGCCCCATTTTAAGCTTGATTTTGATCTGAGCCATCAGGAGGTTATGATCAGACCCGACATCGGCACTCAAAAATGTCCTTTTGTTTTCTACAGATGACTTCCACCTGTCTCTGATTAGGCTAAAGTCTATCATATTCTTGGTGATATAATCCGATGATAATCAGGTTCACTTGCGAGATCCTTTATGTTTGGACTCAGCATTGGTCACAATCAATTTATTTTCCTTGCAGAAGTATAGAAGATGTTCCCTTCGATCATTAATACTGCCTTAGCATGATGTTAGCTTAAAGTAGGACTGCAATTTTCAAGTCCTAACCAACTTTAGTGTTCCAGACTCCAGTTCTAATCAGGGCTTCTTGTTTTGGCACAGTCTCTGTTTTTGCTTGGAGGACATTACAGAAGTCTTCAATTTCTTCTTCTGAACATGTCAAAGTTGGGGCAAAGACTTGAAAAAGGGACATGTTCAGCCCTTAGCCTCTGCATTTGACATGTCTGATGGAAATGATGCATTCATTGAAAGTGATCTCTATGCATAATCGCTAAGAAGAACCCCTACACCTGCTTGGCCTTGTTTGGTTGCACCAGAAAATATTATCTTTCGTCCTTTCTCCAGGTCTACCACACCTAGCCTTGCCAGCGTGATTCTGGTACTCCAACTATGTCCCAGTTAAGTTTGTTTATTTCATTTTCCAACAGATACCTCTTGTGGCAAGTAGAGTTCTCATGTTCCTCTGTTCCAGGTCCCTATGTGGATTGGGTGTTTGGCGTTGCTCAGCCTTAGGTGTTTGTCCTTGTTTGACGTTGGTTTATCTCTAAGGTTTTTTCAGTGGTAAATACATCAGTTGCCAGCCTTCCATTTGCGAGAACTGGGTTTTCGGCTGTTAATGTCATGGATTGCTGGCCTACCTTGTGTCATGTTGAACCCTTTCTGGATTTTTGTTCACATTGGTCACACTATCCTTGGGCCTCGAGGAAGTGTGGTAAGCTTGTTTAACCAGGCAGCCTTTAATCTGGCGTACTTTCTGGTGTCTTGTCTTTCCGTGTAATTCACGGATTCACGGAAATAGCATGGGTGGTTTCTCTCTCTCTCCCATCCTGCAGTTGTGCCAGTGCCAGGACTGGTATGTATGAGTGCACTGCTGTTGCCCAGTGTTGATGCTCGGTTACTGTTGAAAACCCAGACAGTACTAAAAGCTGGGGTTTTAAATCAGAGCTACTTCCTCTAGGTGGGCTGCCATCCAAGGCTATGAGCCCCACATACCTGAGTTCAAAATCAGAGTCGTTCTTCTCCAAGGTGGACTGCCTCCCATGGTTAACGAGCTTTACCTGCCCAGAGCAATCTGGTTTTAAGGTGCCAGAAACTCACCTCTCACCATTGCACTCAGTTCTAAATGGGGATCTGCGTGTGAACAGGGTGAAGCGAGGCAGTATGAGTTTGAATTAGGAGAGGCTATTTGAGACGCTGATCATATTGGGGTTTTTTTTCTTTATCTATGGGGAAATTGGCAGCTTTATTTTGGGAAAACTTTTATCTTTATCTTTTGTCAATTTTTGAAGACGCTTATTTTAGAAAACTTCATGTGATTAAAATCTTAAGCACACCCACTCACAAAAACATTTTCCACTTGTTTATTAAAAGTATCACTTATTTGACAACTTAATCAGAAGGAAAACACAAAGTTTTAACATCAAAAAATAATTTGTTTAACTTTACAATAACTTGGGTCGATTGCACTCGTGATATAAAAAAAGATGGGATACAGGTGCACCATTTCAGTGGGATCAAGAATTCATTACTTGGGTAACTGTTTGTTTGCTGTCTATTCTTTATTTTGTTGTGTCTATGAACGTGGAACAGCCGAGTTCACATTTGACATACCATCATTTTTTGAAGCTTGGATCGCTTTGGTGATTTCATACAAAGACACAATTTGAAAGTCCAAATTTTTACAGGTTCGTTGTTCATGTATGGAATTACACAAAGCGAGAACACTACTTTTAACTCTACCAATTTTTACATGTATCTGTAAACTTTACATTTGCTAGGTCAGGGGTTGACCACCAATTCATGCAACGTTTCAGTTTGTTCATGCATTTTTTCTTGTTAGTAAATGTGACAGGTATAAAAAAAATGCTCACGTTAATTTTCGGTTTTATAAACTTCTCAGTCACTCCTTTAACTAATTCTTTTGATATTTGAATTAAATCAAAATTCCGGGCGCTCCCATATTTCATTCCATGAAGACAGCTTTAACATGTACCTCTCACTGTTTTCATTTTACAGGTAAATTTCCCTCTTTTTGTATCATAAACTTATCATTGAAAAGTTGTTTAAGTTACCTGAGCTTTTTATAGTAGACATACAGTTCAGAATGTGATGTCTCTAGAATCTGCTGTTTATGCTTATAGATACTGCCGTTTTATTAGTAATTCAAGATGGGGGCCCACCGAGCCCAGCTGTGGCAGGACTGCATACGTTCTTAAGTATTTTCCTTTATGAAGTGTCTTGATGGTTAAATGATTCTTGTTCATTAGTCGTATATTATGATAATAACTTGCTATAATTGATTGTACAATGTTTTGATTATAATATCATTCCATGAAGACAGCTTTAACATTTACCTCATCCCTGTCTTCGTTTTACAGATGTGTTAAGAATAAAAGAGATTTACCAAACATCAAAATAGTGTACCGACCCAATATATGAGTGTCACATAAATATAAATCTTTGAAAAGTGCATCTTTAAGGTGACGTCACATGATGCTTGATTAAGGCCATGATGATCTCTGTAATATGAATTATGTCTCTCGAGTTCTTATGATGCTGTAGATTTGAAGTTGATCCGATGTACAGAAGTTTGGATTTTGGCCCTGAACATGTCTAGCTTGATACAGGTGGCACTTCTGAGAGGTTCCGTCTTTGTTCATGGACTCTACTTACAACGATTGTTTAAGAACAATACTCGTAACTTTGTAGGGCGACTGGCGGCGCTGTTACAGTCTAATGGTGTACAAAATAGACCAAGGGCCAAAATCTGTAGCAGGCCCAGAAATTGAAGTTTGTCTTAACTTTCTAGTGGCAACTTGCATTTCAGTCAACTTTACTTATTTGATGGTGCTGATTCCAAATCTGACTGTTCCCATGAGCTCAGATTGCACGTTAAGCCTATGTGGACTATTTTTGCTCATTTTTGGTCAAAATAGTAAACAAAAGTGCATTTAACTTACTTTCCAGTCAACTTTGCATTGGCAACTTGCATTTTAGTCAACTTTACTAATTTGATGGTGCTGATTCCAAATCTGACTGTTCTCTATTTTTGCTCATTTTTTGTCAAAAACAGTATTTTGTGAATTTCTACAATTTCTAGTCAAATGCTTTCAAATTTGATAAAAATTGCTTTGGGGTCCTTGTACATGGAATAGATCATTACTCAGTCCTCAAAATTGATCCCGGTGGTGCTAAACCAAGTTTTTGTAATAAAACACCTTTTTTGTACATTTTTCAAAAATTTGTATTTTTTACAGCTTTTTATCTCAAGATCTTTGCCATGTACGATTGGTTTTGATAATTTAAAAATAATCATAAAATACATAAATATGTAATACAAATTGCACAAGCAAAATTTCAGCTAGTCATTAATTATTCAAATATGCATGTATGCGAAAGAGTTTTGCTGAACTGACGCAATTAAGGGCAATATAACCAAGTGACTACAGAGATAGTTATACATTATTGTTATGTCTGGTTTATTAAAACAATGCATTTGTAGCCCAGGGCCGACTTGCTTCAAAGTTAACAATTTTAAAACATACAATACATGTACTGCTCATGATTTAAAGCCTTAAAGGCATATTCTTTTGTTCGATTCAAGTGTGCACATGTCTTGAATGTCTTTTAATTATAACAATGTTATGTGAGAAAAATTATAAAGGACCAGATTATTACAGATGGACCAGATTATTTACAGATGCACCATTACATTTTGAGATGCCAGAATTGTTTAATAGACTTTGAAAACTTAAATAAGTGGAACAAAACCTAGATGGCTGTGATCATTTTTGATCAACTGCCACGATCTTCATCTTCTTCTGCATCATCATCAAAGTCTGTGAGTGAGTTCTTGCAATCACTGCACTTGCAGAGTTCAGTGCAAGGTTTGCTTTTTGACAAGAGCAGCTTGAAGTGTTGTAGTGAGTTTTCCTGCACACACAGTGCACATGCTGCGGTGCTTTCGCAGGAGCTGCAGGCATGGTCATCTATTTGAATGTTAGGTTTTTATCAAGTAGCTCCCAGCCATGGCCGAGTGGGCTTGGTGCAGAGATCTACGAAACAAGACATCATCTATAATTGCTTGCTCCTTGCATGGAACTTAATGCAGTCCTTGTAACAACTTCAGTGGTATCTGACTTAAATTGCGACAATGTCTTCTCTCTTTGATGTCAATCAAAATCTGTTCGTCGTGGAGAATCTCTGTAGCTCTGAGCAGCAAACCTCCTGTAATAAAAGGGGTATATTTCCATGTAGTTTAATCAATGGGAAAATACAGGCACACCATGTTCCTCACTAAGTTAGAACCAAGGAAAACTTAAAAGGCAATGTGAAATAAGAAAATGTATACCAAACTGACTGGTGTTCATAGTTTGACAGTCTTTCCCTTGACCGCTTCCTTGACGGTTTGTTGGTTATCCTCTTGTCTTTTTTGCAATCTTGATGGCAGGACATGTGGGTTGCGCTACTGCTGTGCCTGTGAATCTCCTGATGCTAGCTGACTAGATTTTTCTGATGGTTCAAGGGTCGACTCCAGTGTTCCTTCTACTGCAGTGGAACTGCTTTGAACATCGCTAGCCCTTTTAGCCAAACGTTTTCAGCTCTTGCTAATGCGTCTTATATGTAAACATGACATTTTCAAAAGTATGTTGGTCTGAAGTGGGCAACATTGGCAAATGCACAATACTGGCAAGTAGTAGAAAAACTATTACACTGTAAACAACTCTGCAATAAAATCTAAATGAATATTGGGACAAATCGGAACAACATTGACAATGTTACTAGCATGAAGATGGTGTAGAAGAGACACAAATTACAGCACCTTATCTGGATATATGGGTGGGTTGCTGATTGTTATACAACATTGCTTAATTTTAGTTTAAATTGTTTTAACTTGTTTATCAACTACCTTATGATATTTTACTGGGTGGAAAGACATCATGCTAAAGTATTTTACCCAGAATAGAATGACATCCTTTTTAAAATATTAAGTGAGATTATGAAATAAAAATAATCAACACAAGTCATGCCAAGTTTGAAAGACACCAGGATTTGTGTGTAAAACCATATCAACATTGGAGGATTCAGGTCTGTTATTAGCATGGTTAGGGTTAATACACAGTTCTTCAGTTTGAAAACAATTTGAAATCTAAAAACAAAATAAAATTGTTTTCCTCATTTGTGTAAAATTATGGCTTTTGAACCTTGTGGTCAACGGCGCGCAACAGCCAGCTACCGTGCCACTGGAAATGGTTAATGTGTTTTCAGGGCATTTCTTTTTAAGTGGTTTAATTGCGGGTCAATTTATACTTGGGATTTCACATCTGATTTTCGACCAGAAGTTAAGGTCAAATTTATAACAATTCTGTAGAAAAGTGTGAGAAGGCTTAATGACCTGCCTTCTGATGTAAATATTTTGACTAAAGTGTGAGTAATTCTTCAGATATGAATTCTGGAATTTTTTTAAACCTTCAACTTCCGGTTTGAACCGGAAATAAACGACAAATGAGGTCACGCTGTGTAGCGTTTTAAATTTTTTTTTTAAAGTTTGTGGAGCTCTTTCTGATAACGTATAAATGATAAAGATCCAATGTGTTGCTCAGGATTTATTCAAATATTAAATTTCATCTTCCGATTGAACTGGAAGTCAAGGTCAAATGGGGTCCAGGTCCAGTCTGTGTAGGCGTTTGTTGAACTTTTAACGACCTTTCCGATGATGTATAGATTGTAAAACTCCAACATGTGGTTCATGAGTTATGATTTTTTACTAATATTACACTTTGATTTGTTGTAAATCAATACCTGATGTTTGCGCTGTTCGCCAACGACGAAGAGCGCCGGCACGAAAGTACGGGTAATTGTATTATGGACACAGTCCTTAAAGGTCATGAGAATTTCCCTCCCTCCATTGAGGACTGTCCGCCGTTTTTTTTCCCCCTTCGTTTTTTTCAAACCAAGCTACTCTTGAATAAGTCTTAAGAAAGGTACAAGTCTGGGGAATTCATCTGTATTTGTGTGAATGGTGTCTAACATTGATTGTTATAACCACAATCATGACAATGTAGCCAAGTAGTCCAATTACTCCATTGATAAACCAGGTGCCTGGGTTACATTTATCATTTTAAAGGGATGGTACACCGTTGTTATTCGGCAGACTTCTTATATTCAATCCTTGTGATTTTGTGAAATACATCATAAAAATTACCCGTAAATATGTGATTTAAATGGTCAACAAAGTGGCAAGAGTTTGACCCCATTTGACCTTGACTTTCGGTTCAAACCAGAAGACTAAGTTTTATACTTGAAAAAATAATATCAGGGGCGTCTGAAAGAGCTTTACATAATTTATTTTCGGACAGGTATTTGAAGCTATTGAATTATGAGACCCATTTATGTAACACCTTGTAAGGATTTACAAGCTGCCACTGCCAGAAACACTGGGGCTAACCCCTTCTCTTTGCGGTAAGTGCCAGTGGTTATAATGTTATAATGGTTAAATGTCTTGCTTAAGAACACAAGTGTCCAGACCGGAACTTGAACCCTCACCCCGCCAATCAGAAACACCGGAGCTTGAGTTTGGTGCTCTTATCCGCTCGGCCACGACACGCCATGATCTTATTCATCATCAGAAAGGTCTTCAAAAACTTAACGGTCTTCAAAAACTTAACAAATGCTACACAAAGTGTGACATTGTTTGACCAAAAGTTGAAGTTTAATATTTGAAAAAAAATCATAACTCCTGAACCAAACACTGGATTTTTACAATCTATTAATCATTGGAAAGGTCTTCAAAAACTTAACAAAAGCTAGACTAAGTGTCACCCCATTTGACCTTGACTTTCAGTTCAAACCGGAAGTTGAAGTTTTATAATTGAACAATTTTAAACTCCTGAACCACATATTGCATCAATAAGGTAAAACTTGTCGTCACCTATTCATTCAATCATCATTTGATGACATCACTCACAGACACCTAGTTTTTTTTATTAACAAAAACTGAATGCCTTGATGTATCTTTATTCCGATATGAGAAAATACTAATGTCATGATGACATCAGTATTTGACACATTACAAAAATTCAAAACTTATATCAGGAGAAACATAAAAAATATGTAAACTGGCTATTTTCGTCATTTGTTTAGGTTTAATGTTTGAATATTTTATGTAACAGTGGTAACCTGAATTGGCTGTGCTTCTTGTTCACACCAGCAGTTAAATAAAATAAAGCTTTTTTTTTTTGAAAATCAATTTAATGAAACTTAATATAGACACATTAACATTGACTCGATGCTTAGTCTTCATTTATGTTTCTGAACACCAAGAGATTTTGGCATAACAAACACCGAATGTCTAGTTATTTTTTTCCTTCTTCCTTCACAACTATTCTCCAGAGGGGTAACTTTAAATTGAAAGTGATTTGAACTTTGGAAGTCGAATGATAATTGGATCAAATAAGCTCTCACTCAATTCTAGCCAGACTAGAGTCTTGTAACGATCTGTATATATAATTTTTGCACGCACATCTTACTCAAATGAACACTCTTTGCTACCACCGACTCTGCCTCTGGAATTCTATTGGCTGCGTATTCGTACACAGTCCTCCGTTAGTCGATTCCGAGCCTCCTCTTCCATTATAATACATAGTTCTTATTCTTTCATCATTGTGGTTTAGCTGGTTCATCATTGTCTGTCTTTTGGTTTTTGTCTTTGTTTGTGTGTTTGTTTACCCATAAAAAAAATATCTTTGTATGATATTTTGTTAATATTAATTGTTTTATTACATCATTATCATATTATATAACTACTTTCCATGTTTGTTTTGTTTTGGACAAGGCACCCCAGCCTACAAGCTTTTGCTTTTATGGATTATGCCTGCATACATTTAACTAATCATGTTGTTTATTTTGATGTATGTATGTAAATAATTGTTTGTTGATTGATTGATTGATTGACCGACGGACCGACCGACCCAATCGACCGACTGATCGACCGACCCAATCGACCGACCGACCGACCAAATCCACTGACCCAATCCACCAACTGATCGATCGACCGACCGACCGACCGACCCAATCAACCGACCCAATTTGGAGACTAATTTGAGTGCTGTGCTGCAGCAGCTTAACCACACTTGCTCCAAAACTGATACTTTTGTGCTGTATTTAGCCTACTTGAGGCTTTAAGTCTTGTTACTTGTGATTGTATTAAGGCTCACTGACACTGCAGGATCTTTTTTAACTGAACATATGAATGTTTTGGAAGTGTTTTTGAGAAGATTGTTTTTCTTAACCTACATCTGACGTGTCTACAGAGCCATATTACTTTTTCCCTGTTAGTCGTGTTCGCTCAACTGTGCCCGGTTGTGAGGTTTTTGCTTAGCGTGTTAAGCACTACAAGTGACCTACCTCATTCATGACTCTACAAAGGACTGCATGCTTCTTGGATAGTGGATCTGGCTGAACAATGACGAGTCACAAGAGTCACAAGAGTCACACTGCCATATTTTTGCTTCTTTCATGGATTTTCTACAGTAGAACAATCTGTACTGTATACTTAGTACCTAGTTTTGCTGCACGTACATGTATACGAGAGCCTAAACATATACCTGTTAAATATGTGGGACCAAGAGTTCAGTATTATGATAGCTCAACTTCAACATTCCAGTCACTACTTCAATATGGTGATATTGATCCTAACCCAGGACCAACCACACAGGACTCGATTTGCCAGTATTCCAGTCGTTATCTTCACAGTATAAGGGTAAAATGTGACAAGCTTAGAGTCTGTCCACCCACATGGAACATCATCAATAACCTTGGACTAAACATCAAATCTGCAACTTGTCAAGGACACCGTGGTGGATCTAAGAGGCATCAAAATACTGCCAACCTCAACAAGAATAAGATACATGTACAGTAGTTGTTTTAATACGCCCACGTCTACCTGAAGCGCCAAGTTTTAGAGTAAAAACAACTATGAGACTCCAATCAAGATGTTCTAACAAAGGTAACAATCATGACGACTGCACATCTAAGGAAATCATATAGCTTACTTACACTGTTCCTGCAAAACTCTAGATCCATAGTAAACAAATTTGATGATACCCATAGCTATAACTGGAACTTGGCTAAACCCTGATTCACCTCTCGACCAGTTTGCCATTCCTGGCTTTTCTGCCCTCTTTAAAATAAGAAGTAACCGTCAGGGTGGTGAAGTGGCTTTTTACGCTAAGTACTTTTTGAAGGCAAGGGAACTACCAATACATGTACCTGGTAACATTAAAGCTCTTTGGATCCACATGAGACCCCTAAACTATGAGACCGATAAGCTGTGGACTACAGCTGAAATTAAAGTAATTATTCAACAAACACAACAAGCATCAAGGCAACCAACCTTTAAGGAATTATTTGAAGACAAGAGTGATGCATGCTATCTCATCAGCCAAGAGTCATTATTACAAAAATAAAGTTCGCCATCTGAAGACCAATGACCCTGCTGCCTGGCACCGACAAATAAGTTACTTACCCAAGGCCGACGAGATCAGCCACCCATTACTGTTCCAGGGGTTGATTGCAATGGACAGTTTGAATATGTAGCTAATTTGATAAATAATCATTTTATATCTATAGCTAGGGACCTCCCAAGTCTTGACAGATCACTACTACCCTCCTACTCACCATCACCCATGCGATGTCCACATGTACAGCCATGGGAGGTGTACAAAGAAATTTGTAAGCTGCACACCAACAAGTCGAGTATTTCTGGTGATTTACCTGTATGTGTTTTGCGAGAGTTTGCTTATGAGTTGTCTGTCCCCCTAACTGACATTCTTAACACTTCTTTCGATCAAGCCAAAATCCCAGAACAGTAGAATGTGCTGAAGTAGCACCAATCCCAAAAACTAATCCACCTACCATTGGTGAGCTAAGACCAATTGCTCTTACCAGATGTTTTGCAAAAATTGCCGAAACCAATGTAGCAAAATGGTTGTTGGAAGATGTTGTTGGGAAAATTGATATTAACCAGTTTGGTAATCATTTATTCATTTATTCATTATTTGATCAAATTGTTGCATCAGCTGTACAAAAATGCAGACAATTCCAAATCAATTTCCACCATCGTTTTAACTGATTTCTCTAAAGCATTTAATCAAATTGATCCTAATATCTTGATTCAAAAATTGATTCAATTACAAGTACATGTGTACAGCCATGTATTGTGTCTTGGATTGTTAGTTTTCTTGAATGTCGCAAGTAGCATGTGAAAAATAAAGGACAAATTTCCTCCTGGGAAGAAATTCACACTGGGGTCCCCCAAGGAACAAAATTAGGCCCAGTATTGTTTCTTATTATGATAAATGATGCTTGTAAAGATGACAACACCCCTTACTATAAGCTTGTTGACGACTTAATTTTGTTGAAAGTCGCAATTCTGTTTAATTACCTCGTATTCAGCAGTCCTTAGTCAATTTACATAACTGGGCTACCATTAACAACATGAAATTAAATGCAACCAAATGTTGCACCATGCCAGTGTCTTTTGCCAGAAACTTAGAACAACCTGACATTCTGTGTATGAATGAAACTCAACTAAAAAATGAGCAGTATGTTAAAGTATTGGGTGTGATTATTCAAGACAATCTAAAGTGGGACAGACATGTCAACGAGATAATAAAAAAAAACAGAAAGTTGTACATGTTGCATTGTTAACGATCTTACAATTTACCCTCACAATGGCACCCTCGAACAAAGATATTGACTAATAGGGAGACCGCCAACATAGGGCCGGATAGCTCAGTTGGTAGAGCGCCAGTACGTTTATCCGGAGGTCGTTGGTCAAGTCCCACTCCAGTCAGTTTGTCTTTGTTCAAACCCAAATTAATTTACCCTTGAATGATCTTTTGGCAATAAATAAGGGATATGTTAGACCTGTTTTAGACTAATGTGTTCCTTTGTTCAATGGAAATCTTACTAAAGAGCAGGTGAACAAATTGGAAGGTGTTAAAAAAAGGGTGTGTCGTATAATTGTTGGTAACAACTACACTAGTTAGAGAGATGCATTAAGTGTGCGCAAACTTGAAACCCTTGAAAATTGAAGAGACAAACTGTGTAGAGATTTTGCTCTGTCAATCGAATCCCATCACATGTGTAGAAATTGGTTACCTCTCCAAAGAAGCTGTCTGTTTAATTTAACACACTTAAGAAAATATGACCAACCAAAGTGTCGAACTGTACGTTACGAGCAAAGTGCAATCCCACAAATTGTCAGTCTTTTAAATGCCTTTTAATATACTTTTGTGTGTATATGTATACTTACATGTATGCCTTCTGCATGGTTTTTTCCAGTGTTTTATTTTGACAATGTACATAATATTATTGTTTTCTTCCTATTGTTCATTTCTGTTTGATGTATTTTTTTTTAACATATTTGATGTTTGCATGTGCAATTCAGTTTTTTTAACTGCAATACATGTTTTTAATAAACCATTTTTGAATTGAATTGAATTGAACAATTGACCGACCGACCGACCCAATCGACTGACCAACCGACCCAATCGACCAACTGACCGACCAACTGACCCAATCGATCGACCCAATCGACCAAATCGACTGACCGACTGATCAACCCAATTGACCCAATCGACCGACCGACCCAATCAACTGACCGACCGACCCAATCAACTGACCGACCAACCCAATCGACCCAATCGACTGACTGACCGACCAATTGATTGACCTCAGTATGAAGTTGGCACACGAACAACGGCATCATGATGACGCCATCAAGTCTTGAATTACTTGAAAGTTTCTTCTTAAAGACCTCAACAATTCCTGACCTACTCAATGATTCTGTTCAATTTGTATGGCATTGGAAAGGTTTTCAAAAGCAAAACATTTTTTCATTGAAATAAACCCAATAATGTAACCCCAAAGTTGTAGGAAGTTTGAAATTTGTTTCAGTGGATGAAATCTTGTTTGACAAAACATTTATTTATTTTTTTTCTGCAAAAAAAACCCAAACAAACAAATTTTTTCTTAACCATAAAAAAGGATGGGGTTGCATAGTTTACTACTGGCAATGGATGACAAAATTTTCATGTACTCATTTATGTTACTTCATCTGATAGAGAAAGAAGAGAACGGTTGGCAAGTAGACAACAGCAAACGACCTCGAAAGATAATCAGCATGGTCAGTCTACACAATCTGCTTTGGTATGTATGGGTTGATGTGGGTAGAAATAATGTGTAAAGTGTACATTGTACATGTATGTTTCATTCAGGCTCTCCGATCAGATGGTATGTGACCATTGTACTGCTTTTCTGTTAAGGCTACATAAAAAAAGGTTTTTCTCAGATGCTATGAGAGACTAAAAATCTAATGTGGTCTGCGGATTTTTATTTGATTATTTTGTTTTAAATTCAGACCTAATCTTGAAATTTTTGGCAGAGTAAAGAAACACTTTCTTTGCAGGTACAACCTCCTAAAACATATGCCACATGTAAAAAAAAAAAGAAGCCTGTATTTGGAATATAACTTCTATTCTGAAGGTTTATTTTAAATGGTTTAAAAAGAATGTTTGATGTAAATATTGTGTGCCGGAATTGGACCATCCGCCTTGATTGTTTTTAATCTGAGATAAGAACTACCCTCTGATTGGTCAGAAAGATGGATACATCATATATTGCACCAATCAGAGTTATTGTTTAACCATAAAAGTACAAGGCCTCTGTGTTTATGGGTTTTTGTCAAAGTGGAACCGTCTCTGAAACGGTCGGTTACACAAGTAACCATCTGTTTGAAAAACAAAATTTTGGGTTAAAAAATAGTTTACTCAACTGTGCATGAGCTCAAAAACATTGCGTCTTCATCAAATTATTTTGACTTCGCGCAAGAACCCCACAAGAAAACCCCTGAAAAACAACAAAACAAAGCAAATCAAGAGGAAACAAATCTTACATTTTACAGTAAAATAATCCCTCTGTTCATCCAGGGCACCCTAAATTGTGTAATTTTTTAAGAAGAAAAAAACCCAAAAACCTATGCGTTGCCTAGTTTTTCGTAAACTAGCTTAAAATTTCCTGCTGTCGACAGAATGTGCATGCGGACCAGCGGCACCAGCGATGATGATTATTACAGTGCAGACACATACATTTTTCCATCAACGCTTTTGAAACTTGTTTTGTGTGCTATCGCGTAATGCACTGGTAAATTTCACCAATAAAGGGCGTTTACTCTTATGCTATCGCATTGTTCTGGAATGCCCTTTAGTGTTCAATGCTTTATTGTAGGAAGCAAAGTAACGAGATAACAAAGACTACAAGCCTGTTATTGCAAATGATGTTACTGTTGTGTGTAGCTCGGATTGTGTTTTGTGTAGCCTACATGTACATCTTGACCCCAAAAGGATAGTTTGTGTTTCACGGAACTTTCAGGCTTAAGAAATACGGCCGATAAATGTCACCAGAGTGAATAAATGTGTATTTTTGATATTTTTTGTAAGTGGAAACTGTTGAATTCTTATAAGATATTTAAGAGGATTGGCATGTAATGGATGTGACGTCACTGTTGATGACCTTCTTAACAATGGTGCAAAGTGGCACAAAGCATACATCTGAAGTTTGCTAGTTCTAAGCTTCAAAGAACAAAAAAGAGACTTAAGCGAAAAAATGTTGGAACAGGATGAAAGAAAGTCTAAGCGTTTATCACATAAGCAATCGGCAACAGTGAAAGACTGCATCTTCTGTAGCAAAACACACAGAAAGCTACATAATTGTTCTACATTAGGACTGGATAAGAAAATCAGAGACATGGCTACAGAATTGAAAGACAAACACTTACTAGCAAGAACTGCAGGAGGTGATTTAGTAGCTATTGAAGCCAAGTATCACAATAATTGTCTGACAGCCTTCAGGAACCGGTATAGAAGTATGGATAGAGAAAAGCAGGAAATGAGTACAACGACAACTACAGATCATAAAATAATGCAGTCTCGGGTGTTTGCAGAGCTAGTTTCTCATATAGAAAGCTGTATTGAAAATGGAACTCACATATTCAAACTTTCTGAGCTCCATATTTTGTGTGAGCAACAACTTGAAACTCTGGGTATCAGCAAAACCATCAACAAATCAAGGCTGAAAAAAAGCTACTTGTACATTTTGCAGCAGACTGCCAAGAACAGTCAGATGGGCGGAACACTCTTCTTGTATTTAATGAAGAGCTTCAACAAATTTTGAAAGCTGCAATAACATCTCGTGACTTTGATGAAGAATCTTTGTCCATGATCAGAGTAGTCCAAACCTTGCGGAGAGAGATATCTGGTGGTGAATTTTTTTAATTCATTGGAAGTTTTCCAACTGGCTGCCAAGAGAGATCAGTCCCAACTTCTCTGAAGTCACTGATATCTATGCTTCTCTATGGTAGCAACATCAATGACCAGAATGCTGCACATTCACATACTCTTCAACTACAAAGGAAAGGCTTCAAATGTCTCCAAGTCACGCCATACAAAGGAACGTGAGCCTCCCCTTCCTCTGTACATTGGGTTGAATGTACACTTAGTAAGAAAATATTGACACAGCTGTATGAGATGGGCATTAGTGTCAGTTATGAACGCACCTTAGAGGTAGAAGACTGGCTTACCACAGCTGCATGCCAACACTTTGAAGATGATGATTCAGTTTGTCCTCCACAGGTCCGTGAAGGTATCTTCACTATAGGGGCTCTTGACAACATCGACCACAACTTGACCTTAACAACAGCCAAAGGATCCTTCCACGGAACAAGTGTTAGCCTGTTTCAATTCCCCACTGTCACCAACTGTGGTACCAGCAGGCCAGCTATCACTGTTCCACCTCCTGAATATAGAGAAACCCATTCTCTACCAGACAGGTACCGCATTGTACCAGATGTGGCTTGCAATATTGATGGCGTAATTGTATCTGAGGCAGTCATCCCTAACATGGATAACCATCTTGAAGAGGCTAAGAAAGAAGAAGCACAGTGGATCCAACAAAGTATTCAGCTCCTCTCCAAAGACGCAATATGCAAAGATGAATACATTGCCTGGGCCGCATATCAAGCATCTCATCAGCCTGAGTCTACAGACCCAATAGGCATAAGTGCCCTTCTGCCACTCTTTCTTGATAAAGCAGCAACGATTTCAATGGTCAGACATGGAATGATAATTATACAACGTGAAACAGCAAAATATAACCCGGGACAGATACCCATGATAGCAATCGATCAACCACTCTTTGCTCTTGCTAAGTATGTGCAATGGACATGGCCACATACATTTGGTGAAGCATCCTTTGTTGTAATGTTCGGCGGCCTTTATATAGAAATTGCTTTGTGGAGGATGATTGGTTATCTGTTAGAAGGAAGCGACTGGACAACAGCTCTTAGTGATGGAGAAATTGCTTCAACAGGAACTGCAGACTCATTCTTACATGTTTCTCACTTGACAAGGACAAGACAGGCCCATCAGATCACTGCACTCTCCTTTGCCAAACTGCAGCAAGATGCTTGCCAAGAGATGCTAGGCCCTCATGATGAAATAGCCTTTGATGACTGGAAGAAAGAAATGTGTACAAAGAATCCCACCTTCAAGTATTGGGACATTATTCTGAACTTACAAATCCTTATCCTCATCTTTGTTAGTTCTCATCGTGAGCATAACTTTTCCCTCTTCATTGCTGTTCTGGAGACATTGACACCCTGGTTCTTTGCCTTGGACCACCAAAACTACTCTCGCTGGATTCCTGTGCATATTCGGGACATGAAAACCCTACCTGACGATATCAGAGAGGAGCTACATAAGTTCTGGGTCTTCCCCAAGACACAAAGGAAGCTCTCTATGATGCCAATCAACCAGGCACATGAGCAAAATAATTGGTTGGTAAAAGATTCTGGTGGAGCAATCAGGTTGACTGAGAACCCTGCAGCGCTCAAGAGATGGATGGTATCAGGTCCTGAACAGGCCAGACTACTCTCCGAGTTTGAAGGTCAGTACACTTCTCACGAGACTGTCGATTCCCAAAAGCACGAACAAGGGGCTTCAACTCAACAATTGGTCAAGACAAAGGTCAATAAGCTCTGTGCAACAATTACTTCTATGGGTAACCCTTTTGTGGGAGATTTGCAAGAACTAATGACCCTTGACTCTCACAACTGTGTTGATAAAGATGTGGTCATGACCCTGTATACAATTGCCTATCAATTGCCTATCTAAAGGATGTTCTTGTGGAGAGGACCGTGTCAGTTCATAAGCCAATCAAATGGAACAGAGTACTCATTTTCAAGCAACTACAACTTAAATCAAAGTCAAAGACAAAGCAGCAGATGGACAACATCAAGAGCGACTGCAGTCTCTTCAGCAGGTTATTCATTTCCAGTCAAGTTTGTGATGCTGATATGGATGAGTTCTTCTTTCATGAGAACCATCCATGGCCTCCATCTTTGAGTCAACAAGGAAAACTCCGACTACCAAGCTCTAAATCAAAGTTATTGGATCTCCTGAAACCAAACATGCAGCCAGAAGCCCCTACACAGTTCGACGTTAAAGTGTTTGATGGCCCATCAGTAGTGGCACGCTCTTTCCCTTGGTGATGCTATGTTTGGTGACTACAGTGCTGGAAAGTTTATCTGCTGGATTAATCGGCAACTTCAAAGCTGTAAGCGGATGGACATTGTATGGGACACCTACAAGGAGGGCAGCCTAAAAGGAGTCTATTCGTGAGAAGCGAGGGAAGAGGGTAAGGAAGAAGGTTGCCCCACAGACAAAGCTGCCTAGAAACTTTTCCACCTTCCTGCTTGAGTCCAAGAACAAGGAAGAGCTCTTTGCTTTGCTGACCCAAGAAGTTGATGCAAATGAATATCCTTTACACAAAGAGGTCTAACATCACTTCTGGACAATCAGTTGTTTCCAAAGACAGCAATGAGCCTACGCCAGCAACTGATCATGAGGAAGCTGACTCCAGAATGTGTCTTCATATTGCAAGATGCTTTACAAAAGGGTGCCAAGTCAGTTATGGTCACTACAGTGGATACAGATGTTGTGGTCATTCTGTCTGGCATATTCTTTGACCTTGTGCAGAAACATCCTGATGTTCAGCTTTGGATAGCATTTGGGAAAGGGAAACACTTCAGGTTCTACCATATTGTGAAATGCGCTGTATAAGAACTAGTTATTATTATTATTATCAACTCCATCTGTGGCGAACTTGGTGAAGAGGAATCTAGAGCACTTCCGTTCTTCCATGCCTTTACTGGATCAGATACTACATCACAGTTCAACGGAAAGGCCAAAAAGTCATCTTGGGATGCATGGAGTGCATTTCCCACATCTACGGAAGCCTTCCTCTTCCCAGTGGATCATCCATTCAAGTTGTTGTCTCTCTTCAAAATCATAGAACGGTATGTTTGCACTCTGTATGACAACACAACCCTTTTGAAAAGTGTGAATGACCTGAGAAAGGACCTTTTTGTACCCGCAGGGTACAATTGATGCAAAATCTTCCACTAACTCAGGCTGCTCTGATCCAGCATACAAACTGGAGTATATACCAAGCTAGCATATGGGTGACGAGCCTGAAAACTGAACAGAATGTTGCAAGTCCTGATGCTTTCCGTTGGACTAAGAACGACAACACATGGGAACCACTATGGACAGCATTACCAGATGCTGCAAAAGTCTGTAGGCAGCTCATCAAGTGCAGTTGTAAGGCTGAACCCCTATGCTCAAGAAGATGTACATGCAAAAGCACAGTGTAACAACATGAACATAACTCGATTTGTGATCAATGCTATGCAAATTATCTACATCTTTTTTGGAAGATGGATCCTGCATTGACAATGACATCCCATTAGATTGTGCACTTGGACGGGGTATTTGCCAAACATCGCTTCAGCCATCATGTAAACCACATCACTTTTTCTGTTGACACATTTCAATGTAAAACTAGACATTGAGGTGTTTGTGAAAAAACACATAACTGTTCCGTTTTGTTGTGCTTTGATTGAAAAAAAATGAAAATCGGTTGTGTAGTTCTTGAGATATGGTCCCACTTCTGGTTGACCCGGAAGTAAAGGTTAACATGGGGTCACGGTAACCCAAGTTCAATCTTCAATGCTCAATGAGTCTATAACTGAAAAGAACTTGAAATGCACATAATTATCGTTTCCAGTCAGGCTCGTAGTCTTTGTTATATGAAAACTGTGCTTGAGGTAATAAATGCAAGAAACATTGAACGCTAGAGGGCGTTCCACAACAATTCGATTGCACATGCTCATTTATTTTGCAGGGTGATTGTGCAGAGCCAATGTTGCACTGAAGAGGCAATGTTTTTTATCACAAACGCAGTTGTGTTAACGGGTTTTTTACTCGAAATTTTGTTATCGAGGAACATGTCTCACAAGTTAGCATGTATACTAAGCCTGTGACGGTTACACGGTTAACCAACCGATCAACCAGTTAAATGTTTACATTTTTACGGTTCGGATAAGCGTAAAACAATTCAATCAAAATGTGCCGCGAAATATTGACTATAATAATTGCCTAGTTACATGAAGTACACACGCACACAAGCCAAAATTCTCTGCTAACCTCTGAACGTAAGCACGGAAGTCTCTGCTGCCGTAAGCGTTGATCCTTTGCTTTTGGTAAGCAGAGCCATGTATTTGGGCCTGGGTCTCACAACTTTGCATATAAAGTGAACTTATCCCTCATTTAAACGAATGAGCCTAATTACATGGCACTGGTTACGGCCGAAATCCATGCTTACGGTCACCATTCTCCGCTTATTTTGCAAGCATCGAATTTCTGCGCTAGCTGTATAAGCGAAGAATGCCTAGATACATAAAGTACACACGAGAAAAAGCCAAAATAATAATAATAATAATAAAAATAATAAAAATCTTGGCGAAAACAATACCTGTTGCGACTGTATGTCGAAACAGCTAATAATAATAATAATAATACAAATAATACAAATCTCGACGAAAACAATACCTGTTCCGACTGAAAGTTCGAAACAGCTAATAATAATGAAAATAATAAAAATCTCGACGAAAACAATACCTGTTCCAACTGAAAGTTCGGAACAGCTCAAAATAATAAAAATCTTGACGAAAACAATACCTGTTCTGACTGTATATCGGAACGGCTAATAAACCAATGTTTTTCATTTCACATAAATACTAGAACAAATGGTTACCAGGTCCAAATTGTAACAACGTTAATGGTAGACAAAAGCAAGATGCTATTTGATTAACTATGATGTCAGGAACAATGATCACTTTTAAGATAGCTCATGAAGATAACTGTACATGCACTAGCGCCGCCATAACGAGAACTCTCTAACAACAGTAATCCCATAAGAAACGCGTTGAAATTACGTAAATTGTTTAAAATAGGTAATACAATATGGCTGCCATCTTGGACTTATCATCGTCTGTTTAATTATCGACTGAGTCATCTTGTACGGTTCTCCCCTAATGTTTTGAACCTCATTCAGATTGTTTTAAATTACCAAAACATGCAAAAAGGTAGTATTATATGGCAAAATAAATGCTATTTATGGGATAATGGGTGTTCATTTTGAAAATCGGCAGCCATCTTGACCTGGAGATGACAGACCGTGCACCCCCTCTATAATATGCTTCTATGGAACCCCTAAAACAAGTGTGCAAAGTTTGGTGTTTAATCCGGCTTGTCACGATTTTGTCATTAAGCCACCGGACTAGTATTCTTTATTCATTTTATTTCAATCATATCATCCAGGCGGGAAAAATTACGAAATGAACGAAGAATTAAGCACAATTTTAAAGGCAGCTAAAAACAAATGTTTGTCACAATTTCTTCTTCAAAATGTTCTTACAGGTAAATAACACTAAGCATAGAACTGTGTGAAATTTGTCAATTTCTGTATTTAATTTGCATTCTTGTATTTGCAGATGACATTATTTGAGGCTCATATAAATGGATATTATATGTGATCAACATTAATTTAATTTGAACTCCCACAGTCTGAGGATGAAGCTATGGCTTGTGCAATACAAATGTCATTGGCTGACCATCAACAGTTTGAACAAACCTCTAATCAACAATCAAATCAAGAAGAAGAAGATATGGCATTAGCTCGAGCACTTCAGGAAAGCGAAATAGAAGAACGACAAAGACAGAGTCAAGTGGTAAATAATAAATGGATACATATTGTAGTAGAATTTATTTTGCACAAACAATATCACTGAAAAAAAGCAGCATCATTATGTCAAGAACTTTTAAGTCGCAGAATTACATGTAACTTGAATTGGAAGTCATCAGGATTTCCACCCCCAAAAATCCAAGTGTAAAAGTGCAGACCTTTTTTTTTACAGCACAATAAAATGATGGGATTCTGGCACTTCTTTAAATACCGTGATTTAAAAAACAACTTATCCACTTCATGTTAGGTTTTTGTAAAACAATTTCAGTGGTATTTTTGTAAAGTTTTGGAGATTCATGATTACTCGTTTTCCTGAAAATACTGTTGCCACAATGAAAACCTGGCTTGACAAAGAAAGGACAACAAAGGTTTTCATAGTCAGTTCCAGGATTTGATGTTGTCAAAGGCACTCACAGTGATTCGCAGAACCTTGGTAGAAAATCTGCCATGATATGCAGTAATCTTAGACTTCCCTCCCATTGAGCCCAATATAATGACAAACAATGGTGGCAACCTGTCCATTTAGTCCGGGAGCCCAGCAAGGTTTATTGAAAATATTTAGTGCAAAAGGTTTGAAGTGTGGAATATACAGCACCCACGGGGGTACCTTAAAATGTTAATTCTTAAGTGCACCGAGTGGTGCGTTGGGAGGGGGAGCCCCCTAAACTCACCCAGAAAATCGATTTAATGAAAATGTTGAGTGCAAGCAAAATTTTTACGTGGATTGAAATGCCATGGTCCACTGACTAAGATTTTAATACTTAAGAAAATCAATATTGGTGCCAAGTCTACTTAAGAAGGCCCCTAATTAGTCCTAATTACACGTTTTATAAAACTTTTTTTTTTCACTACTATGCATTTCAGATATGTTTCCAGAACACCATATTAAAAGTCAACATTAATATATTTAGTGGAAAATTTGCAAGTTTGCATAACATGCAAGTTTGCATAACATGCAAATTATAGCTGTCGCCATTATAAAAAGCTGATTTCCAGCTTTAACTCTGTATCTGAGCATCCAATGTTGATTTCCGGCTATAACTGTATCTGAGCATCCAATGTTGACAAATGAAGAGTCTAGACCCATGTTTTCAGGGTTAGTGAATATTATTGGAAAATTGTTGTATTAATTACTTTGTGTGTAATGGTGGCAGCTCATTTGCACATTTAATAATAGTATTTCACATGTTGTTATGCATAACAACATGTGAAATACTATTATTAAATGTGCAAATGCGCTGCCACCATTACACACAAAGTAGACTTTTTGCAGGAAGTTTGTGTCTAAGGAATTAATAACAATTTGAAGTGGATATAGACCCAGTGATGGTGATTAGCACAATTCTTGATTTGTTACGTACATATAATAATGTGCAATGTGAAAATTTTCCGTAATAGGCCCAACTCTTTATCTAAGCATCAGGTCATGATAATTGGGGGTTTGGGTAAGTTAGCAAAAGTCAAACCTTTGCACTCTCAACTCATCCAAAAGCAGTCAAAGGCCATGCTTCTTGCCTGTGCACCTATTGGTGTAGGACCCCGCCTTGCATTTTGATTTAAAGAGCTTAGGAAGTTTCAGTGGACTGGGTCGAAAGTCAGATTGTACTGGGAGTATTAAACTGACCCTCACTGACTTTCTATCCTCATTCTCCATAGGTTTTTTTAGGAGGCAAATGAATCGTTGCCTCTTGATTGTAAGCTTGGTTTAAATATCAGCAAATATGGCAGAGAGCAATCCCAAATTTACTGTCATCCCACAACCGCTCCCAATCAAACGTCTTACCAGACCAAGCAATGTGACTATTAAGAACATAAAATGGTGAGTTCGTTGCACTAGATTATAATGAAGCAGTCAACAACACCAACAGGAATTGTCATCTCCTCCATCAGTCTTACCAGGCGGTAAACCAACATGTATTGCAATGAATGACAACAATCTGATAGCAGTGGGTTATCATTAACAAGACAAAAATCTCTCTCCAGATGAACCCCTCATCAAAACACTGCCTGCTGCAAAGATTGTAGGCCTACTTGACTACCTAGCAACAGCAACTCATCTATACCTTCTTATGACTATTTGACCAGTGAAGATAGCATTCTGTTCGACGCAGAGCTCTACGCCCACCTCCAATATGTTGTCATCCTTGAGTTAGTGTCCAAATCAATGTATTACAGATGTGGGAAGTGTTTGTATACTATGGCCACTTTCCTGAAGAACCTTGGCTATAAAGGGTTCCACTTTACTCACATCACATTCATTCGACAAGTTATGCCAGGAATAAAGAGAGACGAAAAAGTTATTACCGTTAAAGCCAGGTAAGCTGGCTGAAGACTCTGGCAAATATGGGCCCATCTTACTCCTCTCCACATGATAAAAATCATTTGAGCATCTCTTACTTGCCAGACTTTTTCCTCCAGTAGAACCCATTCTGCAAAACGCGCAAGCAGGCTTCTGACTTGGTAGAAGTTGTGCCAATCAAGTTCTAGCCCTCACTACATTCATCGAGACTGGCTACAAATGAGTTCTTAAAACAGGCTTGGCCCTCATCAACCTCTTCTCGGCTTTTGACACATTTTGGTGACATGGCTTCTTGTGCAAGGCCTCAAAGATCTTCCAATGTCAAACTACCATGCGTGTCCTCTCTTCCATTCTCAAAAATCGAAGATTGAGAGCCACACTTGTCAACCGGTTAAGCTTTATGAGGACGCTAAATGAGTGCCTCCGAAAAGGATCTGTCTGGGCTTCAGTGCTTTTCAACATGTGGGTGACATGCAAGACACCACCACCAGGAAATTTGCATAATTGTGCTGATGCCTTTGCCCTCGCCACCCAATTAATTTGGTAGAACCCTAACACAGGACCTGGAAAACTTTGTAGACTACATCACCTACTGGCGCCTCCGCCCAAATCCTTCCAAGACCACGGTTACTGCTTTCTCCTAATATCAACCGTCTGGCTGGGACAGTCTTGTTTTGTGGCTAACCAGTCAAACACAAGAAATTTCCAAAGATTTTTGAAGTCACCTTAACTGGTGTCTCACATGCAAGGACTATCTGAAAAAGCATCCAAACAAGTTTGCAGGCACTTATTAGGGATCAAGTGTTCACACTCTACGCACTGCAAGTCTTCTTACCCTGGTGTATTCCACATTGCAATGAGTACGGTACACCAGTATGGTCTGAGAGCCGCCACACCAAACGAGTAGACACCATCCTGAACTATATCTCGGGTACTCAATCTGTGCACCTAGGGGATGAGGAACATCCCCTTTGTTACGAAAATTTATCATGAAGACACTTAAGTTCACACTTTGGATGTGCAGATTTATATCTAACTTGTATCTTTTGCAATTCTATGCATATAAAATAATTCAGAAATGTGCTAATTATATTTGCCAACCCTGAAAACATGGGTCTAGACTTGGCACCAATTGATTTTTTTAAATATGGAAATCTCATTCAGTGGACCCTAGCCTTTCAATAAATAAAGAAGTTTAGCTTGCACTCAACATTTAAATTAAATCGCACTTTGACCTTTGTTGACCTTTGACCCTTTCTTAAGCGAAGATGGCACCACTAAACATTTTCTTAAGTAGTTGATTTTGAGTCGGCTCAGTGTACGCATATTTCATTCTTGCACTAAAAATTTTGATAAAACGTCTAATTAGGGCTAATTAGGGGCCTTCTTAAGTAGACTTGGCACCAATATTGATTTTCTTAAGTATTAAAATCTTAGTCAGTGGACCATGGCATTTCAATCCATGAAGAAATTTTGCTTGCACTCAACATTTTCATTACATCGATTTTCTGGGTGAGTTTAGGGGGCTCCCCCTCCCAACGCACCACTCGGTGCACTTAAGAATTAACATTTTAAGGTTCCCCCCGTGGGTGCTATATATCCCACACTTCAAACCTTTTGCACTAATATTTTCAATAAACCTTGCTGGGCTCCCGGACTAATTGTTGTATTCCAAAATGTGTACAACAATAGGACAAAGGTCTGGAATCACAATAAAACAAATTTACAAGTATGTTTTCCAGAAACTGTTATCGCTCTCTGTATGGGTGAAATGAAGCTTATCACTGTATGTGCCTGTGAACACTATTACAATCGAAAGTCAGCTGAGGAAAAATCTGACAGTCTGAAGTTGTTCGTGCGTTAAAAAAAGTTCACGGGTAGCAGGCGGTATAAAAGTGACGCCATTTGGTGATCATTTATATTTAGTTAGATTTATTTAAAATGAAACATCACAATATTTTAATATTTGTGCTGACCAAAACAGAGTTGAAATCAATGTTTCAAATATCTAAATATTTCTAAGGATGGCAACGATAAAACAAAATGAAAAGAATTAGTTATCGTTTCAGCCACAGAACCATACACAGAGTATTTTCACATTGACAGGAAAGAAACTCAAATAATAACTCGGCAAAAAAAAAGGAATTCAATTTTGTGAACAAAATTTGTTTCATTATCTTCAGTTAAGTTCTTTATTTTACATCCTCTTTTCAGACACAAAGGCCAGGACGTCAGCAGAGTCCCGATGTATCCAAGTGTAACATTTTTTGATCAGTTTAGTTGAAAAGTTGAACTTTATTGACTGTGATTATCTGAGTGTTTGTATCTGCAGCTTGTTCTATTTTGCTTAAATAAATAGTACCAGATGAACAAAACACCTTATCTACGTTTCAGGAACGTAGAAAAGATTGTTGATGGGGACGAATTATGATCGTGTTATTATTTCAATATACATATCTTGCAATATAAATTTATGTTATCAATAATATAGATGCAAATACAGTTTACAAAAAAACTCTTTAACAGGAAACAACGTTTGTGCCAGGTAAATATATAAATGGATATTTTTGTGTTTGTTCTTGTTTATGCATCTGGCAAAAGTCCGGTTATGATCGAAAGCTAAGGCCATCTCCCCTACTACTTTTATAAATATATATATTTTTTATTATTGATGAACGTAGTTAATTTGGCAAGTAATATATTCGGCCACTCATTGACAAATGATTGACCCAATTTGGTAAGTCAAGCTATGTTTTCAGGGAAATTCAGCAGAGTGAATTTGTCAACAGTGTTGTGTATTGGTTGAGTATTGGCTTACTTGTAAATGAGAACAGACAGTTGGCATGGCAATACAAAAACCTAGTAAACATGGACAGTCGGTCACTCTCACCAGGTAATGTAGTACATTGTGTATAACTTCTGGTCACGGGTTTTGGGGTTGGGTTTTTTTCATGTTAGTTTTTTATACAACCATCACAGTCATATTTTACCTACCATTCAAGTCGTTTTTTTTCCACTTGTGTAGTTACTGTTGTCCCTCTGATGTCCCATCTAGTGTTAGTTCAAATGATTTCTTGTAAAGTTTTGTATCAGAAAAGTGATTTTCATTCATTTAAAATCTTGAAGCCAAATTTAATTTTGTAAAAAGTAATTTTGGCTGTTTTACTGGATTGCTAAGTTGAATGATTATCTTTTTACAAAAGAACATTTGCTTTGCACCCTTTACATGTATAAGTCATCGGGGTACAAAAATATGCCCTTTAATTGTGTTGTTAAAAAAATTGTCGTCAAGGTGGTGAAATTAAAGTTTGTTTTCTTTCTCAAAACAAATTCGAGTTAATTATATTTAATTTTCTTGTATCTAAGAACAAAAACATTAACTTCAGGTTAAATGTATTCGTTTAGTTTTCATCAAACATTGTGGTTTTAGTCCACAATGATTGATATAATAATGTTTTGTAAACATTTACTTTTCAAACCAGACTGAATGCTTGAGAAGGTAAGTAAAATGTTGCAGCTGAGATGTTGGAAGCTTTCTGTATCTAAGTGAAACTTGAGTGTTCTAAAGGCGCTGGTTCAAACTCGGCCTGATCCAAGACTAAAAACATTTCAAGGTCTGCACATTGCTCTGAGACTATTTCTGTATAAAAAAAACTTAGTGTTCTGAAGCGATTCGTGCAATTTTTGCCTGATCAGACAGACGCAAAACGGTTTCAAACCGGGAGCCTGATCCGAGACAAAAAGGTTTCAAACCTCTCAGATTGCAGTGAGACCTACTAGGAAACACGGGTGTATAAGAAGCGACCGGTTCAATCTCAGCGTAAATGGGAGACGACTAATTTTCAAACCTCTCGCATTACTCTAAGAAGAATTCTGTACTAAGAAATACGGTTGTACAGAAGCGATTCGTTCAACCTTAGCCTGATCGGGGACAGTTTCAAACCTCTCAGATTGTTTAAGACTAATTCTGTACTAAGAAACTCGGGCGTTCTGAAGCGACTCGTTCAATCTAGCTTGATCGGAGACAATAAAGTTTCAAACCTCTCATATTGCTTTTAGACTAATTCTGTACTAAGAAACATGGGTGTTCTCAAGCGATTTTTTTGATCCTTAGTGTGATCGGAAACAAAAAAGTTTCAAACCTCTCAGATTGCTTTTAGACTGATGCTGTACTAAAAAAAAAACGGGGTGTTCTGAAGCGATACGTCTAACCTTACCCTGATCGGAAACAAAAAAGTTTAAAACCTCTTAGATTGCTTTTAGACTAATTTTGTACTGAGAAACTTGGGTGTTCTGAAGCGATACGTTCAACCTGAGCTTGATCGGAGACAAACAAGTTTCAAACCTCTTAGATTGCTTTGAGACTAATTTTGTACTAAGAAACTTGGGTGTTCTAAAACGACTTATTGGAGCCTTAGTGTGATCGGAAACAAAAAAGTTTAAAACCTCTCAGATTGCTTTTAGACTAATTTTGAACTCTAATTTTGTACTAGAAACTTGGGTGTTCTGAATCGACTTATTGTATCCTTAGTGTGATCAGAAACAAACAAGTTTAAAACCTCTTCAGATTGCTTTTGGACTAATTTTGTTCTAAGAAACTTGAGAGTTCTGAAGCGACTTCCTTGATCCTTAGTGTGATCGGAAACAAAAAAGTTTAAAACCTCTTAGATTGTTTAGAGACTAATTCTTTACTAACCTTGGTCTTTTGAAGCAAACCGTCCATCCTGAGCCTGATCGGAGACAAACAAGTTTCAAACGTCTTAGATTGCTCTGAAACAAATTCAGTACTAAGAAACTTGGGTGTTCTGAAGCGATTATTTGGATCCTTAGGGCCTTGTAACACGAGGCAACTTTTCCAGGCAACTTGGAGGCAACCAACCCCAGTGCAGGATCACTTTCGTAGCACATAAGTAATTTTTCAAACAATGTCTTACGATCCCCAAGAAAACTATGTGAACATTCAAATGTGAATGCATTTTCTTATTGGAGATTGCCTGGAACTGGTTGCCTGTAGATTGCCCCGTGTGACATGGCCCTTAGTGTGATCGGAAACAAAAAAGTTTAAAACCTTTCAGATTGCTTTTGAACTTTTTTTTACTAAGAAACATGGGTGTTCTGAAGCGATACGTTCGACCTGACCTTGATCGGAGACAAACAAGTTTCAAACCTCTTAGATTGCTTTGAGACTAATTTTGTACTAAAAAACTTGGGTGTTCTGAAGCGATTCGTTCGACCTGAGCTTGATCGGAGACAGAAAAGTTTCAAACCTCTCAGCTTGCTTTTAGACTAATTTTGTCATAAGAAACTTGGGTGTTCTGAAGCGACTTTTCGGAGCCTTTGTGTGATCGGAAACAAAACAGTTTAAACCCTCTCACATTGCTTTTGGACTATCTTTGTACTAAGAAACTTGGGTGTTCTGAAGCGATACGTTCGACCTGAGCTTGATCGGAGACAAAAAAGTTTCAAACCTCTTAGATTGCTTTTTGACTAGTTCTGTACTAAGAAACATGGGTGTTCTGAAGCGATACGTTCGACCTGACCTTGATCGGAGACAAACAAGTTTCAAACGTCTCAGATTTCCTGAAACAAATTCAGTACTAAGAAACAAGGGTGTTCTGAAGCGATTATTTGGATCCTTAGGGCCTTGTCACACGAGGCAACTTTTCCAGGCAACTTGGAGGCAACCAACCCCAGTGCAGGATCACTTTCGTAGCACATAAGTAATTTTTCAAACAATGTCTTACGATCCCCAAGAAAACTATGTGAACATTCAAATGTGAATGCATTTTCTTATTGGAGATTGCCTGGAACTTTTTGCCTGTAGATTGCCCCGTGTGACATGGCCCTTAGTGTGATCGGAAACAAAAAAGTTTAAAACCTTTCAGATTGCTTTTGAACTATTTTTTACTAAGAAACTTGGGTGTTCTGAAGCGATACGTTCGACCTGAGCTTGATCGGAGACAAAAAAGTTTCAAACCTCTTAGATTGCTTTGAGACTAATTTTGTACTAAAAAACTTGGGTGTTCTGAAGCGATTCGTTCGACCTGAGCTTGATCGGAGACAGAAAAGTTTCAAACCTCTCAGCTTGCTTTTAGACTAATTTTGTCATAAGAAACTTGGGTGTTCTGAAGCGACTTTTCGGAGCCTTTGTGTGATCGGAAACAAAACAGTTTAAACCCTCTCACATTGCTTTTGGACTATCTTTGTACTAAGAAACTTGGGTGTTCTGAAGCGATACGTTCGACCTGAGCTTGATCGGAGACAAAAAAAGTTTCAAACCTCTTAGATTGCTTTTTGACTAGTTCTGTACTAAGAAACATGGGTGTTCTGAAGCGATACGTTCGACCTGAGCCTGATCAGAGACACAAAAGTTTCAAACCTCTTAGATTGCTTTTTACTAGTTCTGTAATAAGAATCATGGGTGTTCTGAAGCGACTTATTGTATCCTTAGTGTGATCGGAAACAAAAAAGTTTAAAACCTCTCAGATTGCTTTGAGACTAATTCTTTACTAACCTTGGTCTTTTGAAGCAAACCGTTCATCCTGAGCCTGATCGGAGACAAACAAGTTTCAAACGTCTTAGATTGCTCTGAAACAAATTCTGTACTAAGAAACTTGGGTGTTCTGAAGCGATTATTTGGATCGTTAGTGTGATCGGAAACAAAAAGTTTAAACCCTCTCAGATGCTTTTGGACTAATTTTGTACTAAACAACTTGGGAGTTTTGAAGCGATACGTTCAACCTGAGCTTGATCGGAGACAAACAAGTTTCAAACCTCTTAGATTGCTTTGAGACTAATTTTGTACTAAGAAACTTGGGTGTTCTAAAACGACCTATTGGAGCCTTAGTGTGATCGGAAACAAAAAAGTTTAAAACCTCTCAGATTGCTTTTAGACTAATTTTGAACTCTAATTTTGTACTAGAAACTTGGGTGTTCTGAATCGACTTATTGTATCCTTAGTGTGATCAGAAACAAACAAGTTTAAAACCTCTTCAGATTGCTTTTGGACTAATTTTGTTCTAAGAAACTTGAGAGTTCTGAAGCGACTTCCTTGATCCTTAGTGTGATCGGAAACAAAAAAGTTTAAAACCTCTTAGATTGTTTAGAGACTAATTCTTTACTAACCTTGGTCTTTTGAAGCAAACCGTCCATCCTGAGCCTGATCGGAGACAAACAAGTTTCAAACGTCTTAGATTGCTCTGAAACAAATTCAGTACTAAGAAACTTGGGTGTTCTGAAGCGATTATTTGGATCCTTAGGGCCTTGTAACACGAGGCAACTTTTCCAGGCAACTTGGAGGCAACCAACCCCAGTGCAGGATCACTTTCGTAGCACATAAGTAATTTTTCAAACAATGTCTTACGATCCCCAAGAAAACTATGTGAACATTCAAATGTGAATGCATTTTCTTATTGGAGATTGCCTGGAACTGGTTGCCTGTAGATTGCCCCGTGTGACATGGCCCTTAGTGTGATCGGAAACAAAAAAGTTTAAAACCTTTCAGATTGCTTTTGAACTTTTTTTTACTAAGAAACATGGGTGTTCTGAAGCGATACGTTCGACCTGACCTTGATCGGAGACAAACAAGTTTCAAACCTCTTAGATTGCTTTGAGACTAATTTTGTACTAAAAAACTTGGGTGTTCTGAAGCGATTCGTTCGACCTGAGCTTGATCGGAGACAGAAAAGTTTCAAACCTCTCAGCTTGCTTTTAGACTAATTTTGTCATAAGAAACTTGGGTGTTCTGAAGCGACTTTTCGGAGCCTTTGTGTGATCGGAAACAAAACAGTTTAAACCCTCTCACATTGCTTTTGGACTATCTTTGTACTAAGAAACTTGGGTGTTCTGAAGCGATACGTTCGACCTGAGCTTGATCGGAGACAAAAAAGTTTCAAACCTGTTAGATTGCTTTTTGACTAGTTCTGTACTAAGAAACATGGGTGTTCTGAAGCGATACGTTCGACCTGACCTTGATCGGAGACAAACAAGTTTCAAACGTCTCAGATTTCCTGAAACAAATTCAGTACTAAGAAACAAGGGTGTTCTGAAGCGATTATTTGGATCCTTAGGGCCTTGTCACACGAGGCAACTTTTCCAGGCAACTTGGAGGCAACCAACCCCAGTGCAGGATCACTTTCGTAGCACATAAGTAATTTTTCAAACAATGTCTTACGATCCCCAAGAAAACTATGTGAACATTCAAATGTGAATGCATTTTCTTATTGGAGATTGCCTGGAACTTTTTGCCTGTAGATTGCCCCGTGTGACATGGCCCTTAGTGTGATCGGAAACAAAAAAGTTTAAAACCTTTCAGATTGCTTTTGAACTATTTTTTGTCATAAGAAACTTGGGTGTTCTGAAGCGACTTTTCGGAGCCTTTGTGTGATCGGAAACATAACAGTTTAAACCCTCTCACATTGCTTTTGGACTATCTTTGTACTAAGAAACTTGGGTGTTCTGAAGCGATACGTTCGACCTGAGCTTGATCGGAGACAAAAAAAGTTTCAAACCTCTTAGATTGCTTTTTGACTAGTTCTGTACTAAGAAACATGGGTGTTCTGAAGCGATACGTTCGACCTGAGCCTGATCAGAGACACAAAAGTTTCAAACCTCTTAGATTGCTTTTTACTAGTTCTGTAATAAGAATCATGGGTGTTCTGAAGCGACTTATTGTATCCTTAGTGTCATCAGAAACAAAAAAGTTTAAAACCTCTTCAGATTGCTTTTGGACTAATTTTGTACTAAGAAACTTGAGAGTTCTGAAGCGACTTCTTGGAACCTTAGTGTGTTCGGAAACAAAAAAGTTTAAAACCTCTCAGATTGCTTTGAGACTAATTCTTTACTAACCTTGGTCTTTTGAAGCTCTGAAACAAATTCTGTACTAAGAAACTTGGGTGTTCTGAAGCGACTTATTGGATCCTTAGTGTGATCGGAAACAAAACAGTTTAAACCCTCTCAGATTGCTTTTGGACTATCTTTGTACTAAGAAACTTGGGTGTTCTGAAGCGATACGTTCGACCTGAGCTTGATCGGAGACAAACAAGTTTCAAACCTCTTAGATTGCTTTTTGACTAGTTCTGTACTAAGAAACTTGGGTGTTCTGAAGCGACTTATTGTATCCTTAGTGTGATCAGAAACAAAAAAGTTTTAAACCTCTTCAGATTGCTTTTGGACTAATTTTGTACTAAGAAACTTGAGAGTTCTGAAGCGACTTCTTGGAACCTTAGTGTGTTCGGAAACAAAAAAGTTTAAAAATACTCAGATTGCTTTGAGACTAATTCTTTACTAACCTTGGTCTTTTGAAGCTCTGAAACAAATTCTGTACTAAGAAACTTGGGTGTTCTGAAGCGACTTATTGGTCCTTAGTGTGATCGGAAACAAAACAGTTTAAACCCTCTCAGATTGCTTTTGGACTATCTTTGTGCTAAGAAACTTGGGTGTTCTGAAGCGATACGTTCGACCTGAGCTTGATCGGAGACAAACAAGTTTCAAACCTCTTAGATTGCTTTTTGACTAGTTCTGTACTAAGAAACTTGGGTGTTCTGAAGCGATACATTCGACCTGAGCCTGATCAGAGACACACAAGTTTCAAACCTCTTAGATTGCTTTTTACTAGTTCTGTAATAAGAAACATGGGTGTTCTGTAGCGATACGTTCGACCTGAGCCTGATCAGAGACACAAAAGTTTCAAACCTCTTAGATTGCTTCTTACTTGTTCTGTAATAAGAAACATGGGTGTTCTGAAGCGACTTCTTGGATCCTTAGTGTGATCGGAAACAAAAAAGTTTAAAACCTCTCAGATTGCTTTGAGACTAATTCTTTACTAACCTTGGTCTTTTGAAGCAAACCGTTCATCCTGAGCCTGATCGGAGACAAACAAGTTTCAAACGTCTTAGATTGCTCTGAAACAAATTCTGTACTAAGAAACTTGGGTGTTCTGAAGCGATTATTTGGATCGTTAGTGTGATCGGAAACAAAAAGTTTAAACCCTCTCAGATGCTTTTGGACTAATTTTGTACTAAACAACTTGGGAGTTTTGAAGCGATACGTTCAACCTGAGCTTGATCGGAGACAAACAAGTTTCAAACCTCTTAGATTGCTTTTTTGACTAGTTCTGTACTAAGAAACATGGGTGTTCTGAAGCGATACGTTCGACCTGAGCCTGATCAGAGACACAAAAGTTTCAAACCTCTTAGATTGCTTTTTACTAGTTCTGTAATAAGAAACATGGGTGTTCTGAAGCGATACGTTCGACCTGAGCCTGATCAGAGACACAAAAGTTTCAAACCTCTTAGATTGCTTTTTACTAGTTCTGTAATAAGAAACTTGGGTGTTCTGAAGCGACTTATTGTATCCTTAGTGTGATCAGAAACAAAAAGTTTAAAACCTCTTCAGATCGCTTTTGGACTAATTTTGTACTAAGAAACTTGAGAGTTCTGAAGCGACTTATTGTATCCTTAGTGTGATCGGAAACAAAACAGTTTAAAGCCTCTCAGATTGCTTTTGGACAATCTTTGTACCTAAGAAACATGGGTGTTCTGAAGCGATTCGTTCGACCTGAGCCTGATCAGAGACACAAAAATTTCCAACCTCTTAGATTGCTTTTTACTTGTTCTGAGCTTGATCGGAGACAAAAAAGTTTCAAACCTCTTAGATTGCTTTTTGACTAGTTCTGTACTAAGAAACATGGGTGTTCTGAAGCGATTACGTTCGACCTGAGCCTGATCAGAGACACAAAAGTTTCAAACCTCTTAGATTGCTTTTTGACTAATTCTGTACTAAGAAACTTGGGTGTTCTGAAGCGACTTGTTGTATCCTTAGTGTCATCAGAAACAAAAAAGTTTCAAACCTCTTAGATTGCTTTTAGACTAATTTTGTACTAAGAAACTTGGGTGTTCTGAAGCGATACGTTCGACCTGAGCTTCATCATTTTCTTATTGGAGATTGCCTGGAACTGGTTGCCAGTGTAGATTGCCTCGTGTGACATGGCCCTTAGTGTGATCGGAAACAAAAAAGTTTAAAACCTTTCAGATTGATTTTTGACTAGTTTTCTGTACTAAGAAACATGGATGTTCTGAAGCGATACGTACGACCTCAGCCTGATCAGAGACACAAAAGTTTCAAACCTCTCAGCTTGCTTTTAGACTAATTTTGTACTAAGAAACTTGGGTGTTCTGAAGCGATACGTTCGACCTGAGCTTGATCGGAGACAAACAAGTTTCAAACCTCTTAGATTGCTTTTTGACTAGTTCTGTACTAAGAAACATGGGTGTTCTGAAGCGATATGTTCAACCTGAGCCTGATCAGAGACAAAAAAGTTTCAAACCTCTCAGCTTGCTTTTAGACTAATTTTGTAATAAGAAACATGGGTGTTCTGAAGCGACTTTTCGGAGCCTTTGTGTTATCGGAAACAAAACAGTTTAAACCCTCTCAGATTGCTTTTGGACTAATTTTGTACTAATAAACTTGGGTGTTTTGAAGCGATACGTTCAACCTGAGCTTGATCGGAGACAACGAGTTTCAAACCTCTTAGA
Source organism: Pisaster brevispinus (assembly GCA_023634235.1). NCBI lineage: Eukaryota > Metazoa > Echinodermata > Asteroidea > Forcipulatida > Asteriidae > Pisaster > Pisaster brevispinus. The sequence goes on along the minus strand of JAMKCF010000005.1, from coordinate 7,702,939 downwards.
TTGCTTTTTGACTAGTTCTGTACTAAGAAACATGGGTGTTCTGAAGCGATACGTTCGACCTGAGCCTGATCAGAGACACAAAAGTTTCAAACCTCTTAGATTGCTTTTTACTAGTTCTGTATTAAGAAACATGGGTGTTCTGATGCGACTTATTGTATCCTTAGTGTGATCAGAACAAAAAGTTTAAAACCTCTTCAGATTGCTTTTGGACTAGTTTTGTACTAAGAAACTTGAGAGTTCTGAAGCGACTTCTTGGATCCTTTGTGTGATCGGAAACAAAAAAGTTTAAAACCTCTCAGATTGCTTTGAGACTAATTCTTTACTAACTAACCTTGGTCTTTTGAAGCAAACCGTTCATTGAGCCTGATCGGAGACAAACAAGTTTGAAACGTCTCAGATTGCTCTGAAACAAATTCTGTACTAAGAAACTTGGGTGTTCTGAAGCGATTATTTGGATCGTTAGTGTGATCGGAAACAAAAAAGTTTAAAACCTTTCAGATTGCTTTTGGACTATTTTTTTACAAAGAAACTTGGGTGTTCTGAAGCGATACGTTCGAACTGAGCTTGATCGGAGACAAAAAAGTTTAAAACCTCTTAGATTGCTTTGAGACTAATTTTGTACTAAAAAACATGGGTGTTCTGAAGCGATTCGTTCGACCTGAGCTTGATCGGAGACAAAAAAGTTTCAAACCTCTCAGCTTGCTTTTAGACTAATTTTGTACTTAGAAACTTGGGTGTTCTGAAGCGACTTATTGGAGCCTTAGTGTGATCGGAAACAAAACAGTTTAAACCCTCTCAGATTGCTTTTTGACTAGTTCTGTACTAAGAAACATGGGTGTTTTGAAGCGATACGTTCGACCTGAGCCTGATCAGAGACACAAAAGTTTCAAACCTCTTAGATTGCTTTTTACTAGTTCTGTAATAAGAAACATGGGTGTTCTGAAGCGACTTATTGTATCCTTAGTGTGATCAGAAACAAAAAGTTTAAAACCTCTTCAGATTGCTTTTGGACTAATTTTGTACTTAGAAACTTGAGAGTTCTGAAGCGACTTATTGGATCCTTAGTGTGATCGGAAACAAAACAGTTTAAAACCTCTCAGATTGCTTTGAGACTAGTTCTGTACTAACATTGGTCTTCTGAAGCAAACCGTTCATCCTGAGCCTGATCGGAGACAAACAAGTTTGAAACGTCTCAGATTGCTCTGAAACAAATTCTGTACTAAGAAACTTGGGTGTTCTGAAGCGATTATTTGGATCCTTAGTGTGATCGGAAACAAAAAAGTTTAAAACCTTTCAGATTGCTTTTGGACTATTTTTTTACAAAGAAACTTGGGTGTTCTGAAGCGATTTGTTCGAACTGAGCTTGATCGGAGACAAAAAAGTTTCAAACCTCTTAGATTGCTTTTTTCTAGTTCTGTAATAAGAAACATGGGTGTTCTGAAGCGATACGTTCGACCTGAGCCTGATCAGAGACACAAAAGTTTCAAACCTCTTAGATTGCTTTTTACTAGTTCTGTAATAAGAAACATGGGTGTTCTGAAGCGACTTATTGTATCCTTAGTGTCATCAGAAACAAAAAGTTTAAAACCTCTTCAGATTGCTTTTGGACTAATTTTGTACTAAGAAACTTGAGAGTTCTGAAGCGACTTCTTGGATCCTTAGTGTGATCGGAAACAAAAAAGTTTTAAACCTCTCAGATTGCTTTGAGACTAATTCTTTACTAACCTTGGTCTTTTGAAGCAAACCGTTCATACTGAGCCTGATCGGAGACAAACAAGTTTGAAACGTCTCAGATTGCTCTGAAACAAATTCTGTACTAAGAAACTTGGGTGTTCTGAAGCGATTATTTGGATCCTTAGTGTGATCGGAAACAAAAAAGTTTAAAACCTTTCAGATTGCTTTTGGACTATTTTTTTACAAAGAAACTTGGGTGTTCTGAAGCGATACGTTCGAACTGAGCTTGATCGGAGACAAAAAATTTAAAACCTCTTAGATTGCTTTGAGACTAATTTTGTACTAAAAAACATGGGTGTTCTGAAGCGATTCGTTCGACCTGAGCTTGATCGGAGACAAAAAAGTTTCAAACCTCTCAGCTTGCTTTTAGACTAATTTTGTACTTAGAAACTTGGGTGTTCTGAAGCGACTTAATGGAGCCTTAGTGTGATCGGAAACAAAACAGTTTAAACCCTCTCAGGATTGCTTTTTGACTAGTTCTGTACTAAGAAACATGGGTGTTTTGAAGCGATACGTTCGACCTGAGCCTGATCAGAGACACAAAAGTTTCAAACCTCTTAGATTGCTTTTTACTAGTTCTGTAATAAGAAACATGGGTGTTCTGAAGCGACTTATTGTATCCTTAGTGTGATCAGAAACAAAAAGTTTAAAACCTCTTCAGATTGCTTTTGGACTAATTTTGTACTTAGAAACTTGAGAGTTCTGAAGCGACTTTTTGGATCCTTAGTGTGATCGGAAACAAAACAGTTTAAAACCTCTCAGATTGCTTTGAGACTAATTCTTTACTAACATTGGTCTTCTGAAGCAAACCGTTCATACTGAGCCTGATCGGAGACAAACAAGTTTCAAACGTCTCAGATTGCTCTGAAACAAATTCTGTACTTAGAAACTTGGGTGTTCTGAAGCGACTTATTGGATCCTTAGTGTGATCGGAAACAAAACAGTTTAAACCCTCTCAGATTGCTTTTTGACTATCTTTGTACTAAGAAACTTGGGTGTTCTGAAGCGATACGTTCGACCTGAGCTTGATCGGAGACAAACAAGTTTCAAACCTCTTAGATTGCTTTTTGACTAGTTCTGTACTAAGAAACAGAGGTGTTCTGAAGCGATACGTTCGACCTGAGCCCTCATCAGAGACACAAAAGTTTCAAACCTCTTAGATTGCTTTTTACTAGTTCTGTAATAAGAAACATGGGTGTTCAGAAGCGATACGTTCGACCTGAGCCTGATCAGAGACACAAAAAATTCAAACCTCTTAGATTGCTTTTTACTAGTTCTGTACTAAGAAACATGGGTGTTCTGAAGCGATACGTTCGACCTGAGCTTGATCGGAGACCAAAAAGTTTCAAACCTCTTAGATTGCTTTTTGACTAGTTCTATACTAAGAAACATGGGTGTTCTGATGCGATACGTTCGACCTGAGCCTGATCAGAGACACAAAAGTTTCAAACCTCTTAGATTGCTTTTTACTAGTTCTGTAATAAGAAACATGGGTGTTCTGAAGCGACTTATTGTATCCTTAGTGTGATCAGAAACAAAAAAGTTTAAAACCTCTTCAGATTGCTTTTGGACTAATTTTGTACTAAGAAACTTGAGAGTTCTGAAGCGACTTCTTGGATCCTTTGTGTGGTCGGAAACAAAAAAGTTTCAAACCTCTCAGATTGCTTTGAGACTAATTCTTTACTAACCTTGGTCTTTTGAAGCAAACCGTTCGTACTGAGCCTGTTCGGAGACAAACAAGTTTGAAACGTCTCAGATTGCTCTGAAACAAATTCTGTACTAAGAAACTTGGGTGTTCTGAAGCGATTATTTGGATCCTTAGTGTGATCGGAAACAAAAAAGTTTAAAACCTTTCAGATTGCTTTTGGACTATTTTTTTACAAAGAAACTTGGGTGTTCTGAAGCGATACGTTCGAACTGAGCTTGATCGGAGACAAAAAAGTTTAAAACCTCTCAGCTTGCTTTTAGACTAATTTTGTACTTAGAAACTTGGGTGTTCTGAAGTGTGATCGGAAACAAAACAGTTTAAACCCTCTCAGATTGCTTTTTGACTAGTTCTGTACTAAGAAACATGGGTGTTTTGAAGCGATACGTTCGACCTGAGCCTGATCAGAGACACAAAAGTTTCAAACCTCTTAGATTGCTTTTTACTAGTTCTGTAATAAGAAACATGGGTGTTCTGAAGCGACTTATTGTATCCTTAGTGTCATCAGAAACAAAACAGTTTAAAACCTCTTCAGATCGTTTTTGGACTAATTTTGTACTAAGAAACTTGAGAGTTCTGAAGCGACTTCTTGGATCCTTAGTGTGATCGGAAACAAAACAGTTTAAAGCCTCTCAGATTGCTTTTGGACAATCTTTGTACTAAGAAACATGGGTGTTCTGAAGCGATTCGTTCGACCTGAGCCTGATCAGAGACACAAAAATTTCAAACCTCTTAGATTGCTTTTTACTTGTTCTGAGCTTGATCGGAGACAAAAAAGTTTCAAACCTCTTAGATTGCTTTTTGACTAGTTCTGTACTAAGAAACATGGGTGTTCTGAAGCGATTAAGTTCGACCTGAGCCTGATCAGAGACACAAAAGTTTCAAACCTCTTAGATTGCTTTTTGACTAATTCTGTACTAAGAAACAGAGGTGTTCTGAAGCGATACGTTCGACCTGAGCCCTGATCAGAGACACAAAAGTTTCAAACCTCTTAGATTGCTTTTTACTAGTTCTGTACTAAGAAACATGGGTGTTCTGAAGCGATACGTTCGACCTGAGCCTGATCAGAGACACAAAAGTTTCAAACCTCTTAGATTGCTTTTTACTAGTTCTGTAATAAGAAACATGGGTGTTCTGAAGCGATACGTTCGACCTGAGCCTGATCAGAGACACAAAAAATTCAAACCTCTTAGATTGCTTTTTACTAGTTCTGTACTAAGAAACATGGGTGTTCTGAAGCGATACGTTCGACCTGAGCTTGATCGGAGACAAACAAGTTTCAAACCTCTTAGATTGCTTTTTGACTAGTTCTGTAATAAGAAACATGGGTGTTCTGAAGCGACTTCTTGGATCCTTTGTGTGATCGGAAACAAAAAAGTTTAAAACCTCTCAGATTGCTTTGAGACTAATTCTTTACTAACTAACCTTGGTCTTTTGAAGCAAACCGTTCATCCTGAGCCTGATCGGAGACAAACAAGTTTGAAACGTCTCAGATTGCTCTGAAACAAATTCTGTACTAAGAAACTTGGGTGTTCTGAAGCGATTATTTGGATCCTTAGTGTGATCGGAAACAAAAAAGTTTAAAACCTTTCAGATTGCTTTTGGACTATTTTTTTTACAAAGAAACTTGGGTGTTCTGAAGCGATACGTTCGAACTGAGCTTGATCGGAGACAAAAAAGTTTAAAACCTCTTAGATTGCTTTGAGACTAATTTTGTACGAAAAACATGGGTGTTCTGAAGCGATTCGTTCGACCTGAGCTTGATCGGAGACAAAAAAGTTTCAAACCTCTCAGCTTGCTTTTAGACTAATTTTGTACTTAGAAACTTGGGTGTTCTGAAGCGACTTATTGGAGCCTTAGTGTGATCGGAAACAAAAAAGTTTTAAACCTCTCAGATTGCTTTGAGACTAATTCTTTACTAACCTTGGTCTTTTGAAGCAAACCGTTCATACTGAGCCTGATCGGAAACAAACAAGTTTGAAACGTCTCAGATTGCTCTGAAACAAATTCTGTACTAACCTTGGTCTTTTGAAGCTCTGAAACAAATTCTGTACTAAGAAACTTGGGTGTTCTGAAGCGACTTATTGGATCCTTAGTGTGATCGGAAACAAAACAGTTTAAACCCTCTCAGATTGCTTTTGGACTATCTTTGTACTAAGAAACTTGGGTGTTCTGAAGCGATACGTTCGACCTGAGCTTGATCGGAGACAAACAAGTTTCAAACCTCTTAGATTGCTTTTTGACTAGTTCTGTACTAAGAAACTTGGGTGTTCTGAAGCGACTTATTGTATCCTTAGTGTCATCAGAAACAAAAAAGTTTTAAACCTCTTCAGATTGCTTTTGGACTAATTTTGTACTAAGAAACTTGAGAGTTCTGAAGCGACTTCTTGGAACCTTAGTGTGTTCGGAAACAAAAAAGTTTAAAAATACTCAGATTGCTTTGAGACTAATTCTTTACTAACCTTGGTCTTTTGAAGCTCTGAAACAAATTCTGTACTAAGAAACTTGGGTGTTCTGAAGCGACTTATTGGTCCTTAGTGTGATCGGAAACAAAACAGTTTAAACCCTCTCAGATTGCTTTTGGACTATCTTTGTGCTAAGAAACTTGGGTGTTCTGAAGCGATACGTTCGACCTGAGCTTGATCGGAGACAAACAAGTTTCAAACCTCTTAGATTGCTTTTTGACTAGTTCTGTACTAAGAAACTTGGGTGTTCTGAAGCGATACGTTCGACCTGAGCCTGATCAGAGACACACAAGTTTCAAACCTCTTAGATTGCTTTTTACTAGTTCTGTAATAAGAAACATGGGTGTTCTGTAGCGATACGTTCGACCTGAGCCTGATCAGAGACACAAAAGTTTCAAACCTCTTAGATTGCTTTTTACTTGTTCTGTAATAAGAAACATGGGTGTTCTGAAGCGACTTCTTGGATCCTTAGTGTGATCGGAAACAAAAAAGTTTAAAACCTCTCAGATTGCTTTGAGACTAATTCTTTACTAACCTTGGTCTTTTGAAGCAAACCGTTCATCCTGAGCCTGATCGGAGACAAACAAGTTTCAAACGTCTTAGATTGCTCTGAAACAAATTCTGTACTAAGAAACTTGGGTGTTCTGAAGCGATTATTTGGATCGTTAGTGTGATCGGAAACAAAAAGTTTAAACCCTCTCAGATGCTTTTGGACTAATTTTGTACTAAACAACTTGGGAGTTTTGAAGCGATACGTTCAACCTGAGCTTGATCGGAGACAAACAAGTTTCAAACCTCTTAGATTGCTTTTTTGACTAGTTCTGTACTAAGAAACATGGGTGTTCTGAAGCGATACGTTCGACCTGAGCCTGATCAGAGACACAAAAGTTTCAAACCTCTTAGATTGCTTTTTACTAGTTCTGTAATAAGAAACATGGGTGTTCTGAAGCGATACGTTCGACCTGAGCCTGATCAGAGACACAAAAGTTTCAAACCTCTTAGATTGCTTTTTACTAGTTCTGTAATAAGAAACTTGGGTGTTCTGAAGCGACTTATTGTATCCTTAGTGTGATCAGAAACAAAAAGTTTAAAACCTCTTCAGATCGCTTTTGGACTAATTTTGTACTAAGAAACTTGAGAGTTCTGAAGCGACTTATTGTATCCTTAGTGTGATCGGAAACAAAACAGTTTAAAGCCTCTCAGATTGCTTTTGGACAATCTTTGTACCTAAGAAACATGGGTGTTCTGAAGCGATTCGTTCGACCTGAGCCTGATCAGAGACACAAAAATTTCCAACCTCTTAGATTGCTTTTTACTTGTTCTGAGCTTGATCGGAGACAAAAAAGTTTCAAACCTCTTAGATTGCTTTTTGACTAGTTCTGTACTAAGAAACATGGGTGTTCTGAAGCGATTACGTTCGACCTGAGCCTGATCAGAGACACAAAAGTTTCAAACCTCTTAGATTGCTTTTTGACTAATTCTGTACTAAGAAACTTGGGTGTTCTGAAGCGACTTGTTGTATCCTTAGTGTCATCAGAAACAAAAAAGTTTCAAACCTCTTAGATTGCTTTTAGACTAATTTTGTACTAAGAAACTTGGGTGTTCTGAAGCGATACGTTCGACCTGAGCTTCATCATTTTCTTATTGGAGATTGCCTGGAACTGGTTGCCAGTGTAGATTGCCTCGTGTGACATGGCCCTTAGTGTGATCGGAAACAAAAGAGTTTAAAACCTTTCAGATTGCTTTTTGACTAGTTTTCTGTACTAAGAAACATGGATGTTCTGAAGCGATACGTTCGACCTCAGCCTGATCAGAGACACAAAAGTTTCAAACCTCTCAGCTTGCTTTTAGACTAATTTTGTACTAAGAAACTTGGGTGTTCTGAAGCGATACGTTCGACCTGAGCTTGATCGGAGACAAACAAGTTTCAAACCTCTTAGATTGCTTTTTGACTAGTTCTGTACTAAGAAACATGGGTGTTCTGAAGCGATATGTTCAACCTGAGCCTGATCAGAGACAAAAAAGTTTCAAACCTCTCAGCTTGCTTTTAGACTAATTTTGTAATAAGAAACATGGGTGTTCTGAAGCGACTTTTCGGAGCCTTTGTGTTATCGGAAACAAAACAGTTTAAACCCTCTCAGATTGCTTTTGGACTAATTTTGTACTAATAAACTTGGGTGTTTTGAAGCGATACGTTCAACCTGAGCTTGATCGGAGACAAACAAGTTTCAAACCTCTTAGATTGCTTTTTGACTAGTTCTGTACTAAGAAACATGGGTGTTCTGAAGCGATACGTTCGACCTGAGCCTGATCAGAGACACACAAGTTTCAAACCTCTTAGATTGCTTTTTACTAGTTCTGTAATAAGAAACATGGGTGTTCTGAAGCGATACGTTCGACCTGAGCCTGATCAGAGACACAAAAGTTTCAAACCTCTTAGATTGCTTTTTACTAGTTCTGTAATAAGAAACTTGGGTGTTCTGAAGCGACTTATTGTATCCTTAGTGTGATCAGAAACAAAAAGTTTAAAACCTCTTCAGATCGCTTTTGGACTAATTTTGTACTAAGAAACTTGAGAGTTCTGAAGCGACTTATTGTATCCTTAGTGTGATCGGAAACAAAACAGTTTAAAGCCTCTCAGATTGCTTTTGGACAATCTTTGTACCTAAGAAACATGGGTGTTCTGAAGCGATTCGTTCGACCTGAGCCTGATCAGAGACACAAAAATTTCAAACCTCTTAGATTGCTTTTTACTTGTTCTGAGCTTGATCGGAGACAAAAAAGTTTCAAACCTCTTAGATTGCTTTTTGACTAGTTCTGTACTAAGAAACATGGGTGTTCTGAAGCGATAACGTTCGACCTGAGCCTGATCAGAGACACAAAAGTTTCAAACCTCTTAGATTGCTTTTTGACTAATTCTGTACTAAGAAACTTGGGTGTTCTGAAGCGACTTGTTGTATCCTTAGTGTCATCAGAAACAAAAAAGTTTCAAACCTCTTAGATTGCTTTTAGACTAATTTTGTACTAAGAAACTTGGGTGTTCTGAAGCGATACGTTCGACCTGAGCTTCATCATTTTCTTATTGGAGATTGCCTGGAACTGGTTGCCAGTGTAGATTGCCTCGTGTGACATGGCCCTTAGTGTGATCGGAAACAAAAGAGTTTAAAACCTTTCAGATTGCTTTTTGACTAGTTTTCTGTACTAAGAAACATGGATGTTCTGAAGCGATACGTTCGACCTCAGCCTGATCAGAGACACAAAAGTTTCAAACCTCTCAGCTTGCTTTTAGACTAATTTTGTACTAAGAAACTTGGGTGTTCTGAAGCGATACGTTCGACCTGAGCTTGATCGGAGACAAACAAGTTTCAAACCTCTTAGATTGCTTTTTGACTAGTTCTGTACTAAGAAACATGGGTGTTCTGAAGCGATATGTTCAACCTGAGCCTGATCAGAGACAAAAAAGTTTCAAACCTCTCAGCTTGCTTTTAGACTAATTTTGTAATAAGAAACATGGGTGTTCTGAAGCGACTTTTCGGAGCCTTTGTGTTATCGGAAACAAAACAGTTTAAACCCTCTCAGATTGCTTTTGGACTAATTTTGTACTAATAAACTTGGGTGTTTTGAAGCGATACGTTCAACCTGAGCTTGATCGGAGACAAACAAGTTTCAAACCTCTTAGATTGCTTTTTGACTAGTTCTGTACTAAGAAACATGGGTGTTCTGAAGCGATACGTTCGACCTGAGCCTGATCAGAGACACAAAAGTTTCAAACCTCTTAGATTGCTTTTTACTAGTTCTGTAATAAGAAACATGGGTGTTCTGAAGCGATACGTTCGACCTGAGCCTGATCAGAGACACAAAAGTTTCAAACCTCTTAGATTGCTTTTTACTAGTTCTGTAATAAGAAACTTGGGTGTTCTGAAGCGACTTATTGTATCCTTAGTGTGATCAGAAACAAAAAGTTTAAAACCTCTTCAGATCGCTTTTGGACTAATTTTGTACTAAGAAACTTGAGAGTTCTGAAGCGACTTATTGTATCCTTAGTGTGATCGGAAACAAAACAGTTTAAAGCCTCTCAGATTGCTTTTGGACAATCTTTGTACCTAAGAAACATGGGTGTTCTGAAGCGATTCGTTCGACCTGAGCCTGATCAGAGACACAAAAATTTCAAACCTCTTAGATTGCTTTTTACTTGTTCTGAGCTTGATCGGAGACAAAAAAGTTTCAAACCTCTTAGATTGCTTTTTGACTAGTTCTGTACTAAGAAACATGGGTGTTCTGAAGCGATTACGTTCGACCTGAGCCTGATCAGAGACACAAAAGTTTCAAACCTCTTAGATTGCTTTTTGACTAATTCTGTACTAAGAAACTTGGGTGTTCTGAAGCGACTTGTTGTATCCTTAGTGTCATCAGAAACAAAAAAGTTTCAAACCTCTTAGATTGCTTTTAGACTAATTTTGTACTAAGAAACTTGGGTGTTCTGAAGCGATACGTTCGACCTGAGCTTCATCATTTTCTTATTGGAGATTGCCTGGAACTGGTTGCCAGTGTAGATTGCCTCGTGTGACATGGCCCTTAGTGTGATCGGAAACAAAAAAGTTTAAAACCTTTCAGATTGCTTTTTGACTAGTTTTCTGTACTAAGAAACATGGATGTTCTGAAGCGATACGTTCGACCTCAGCCTGATCAGAGACACAAAAGTTTCAAACCTCTCAGCTTGCTTTTAGACTAATTTTGTACTAAGAAACTTGGGTGTTCTGAAGCGATACGTTCGACCTGAGCTTGATCGGAGACAAACAAGTTTCAAACCTCTTAGATTGCTTTTTGACTAGTTCTGTACTAAGAAACATGGGTGTTCTGAAGCGATATGTTCAACCTGAGCCTGATCAGAGACAAAAAAGTTTCAAACCTCTCAGCTTGCTTTTAGACTAATTTTGTAATAAGAAACATGGGTGTTCTGAAGCGACTTTTCGGAGCCTTTGTGTTATCGGAAACAAAACAGTTTAAACCCTCTCAGATTGCTTTTGGACTAATTTTGTACTAATAAACTTGGGTGTTTTGAAGCGATACGTTCAACCTGAGCTTGATCGGAGACAAACAAGTTTCAAACCTCTTAGATTGCTTTTTGACTAGTTCTGTACTAAGAAACATGGGTGTTCTGAAGCGATACGTTCGACCTGAGCCTGATCAGAGACACAAAAGTTTCAAACCTCTTAGATTGCTTTTTACTAGTTCTGTATTAAGAAACATGGGTGTTCTGATGCGACTTATTGTATCCTTAGTGTGATCAGAACAAAAAGTTTAAAACCTCTTCAGATTGCTTTTGTAATAAGAAACATGGGTGTTCTGAAGCGATACGTTCGACCTGAGCCTGATCAGAGACACAAAAGTTTCAAACCTCTTAGATTGCTTTTTACTAGTTCTGTAATAAGAAACTTGGGTGTTCTGAAGCGACTTATTGTATCCTTAGTGTGATCAGAAACAAAAAGTTTAAAACCTCTTCAGATCGCTTTTGGACTAATTTTGTACTAAGAAACTTGAGAGTTCTGAAGCGACTTATTGTATCCTTAGTGTGATCGGAAACAAAACAGTTTAAAGCCTCTCAGATTGCTTTTGGACAATCTTTGTACCTTAGAAACATGGGTGTTCTGAAGCGATTCGTTCGACCTGAGCCTGATCAGAGACACAAAAATTTCAAACCTCTTAGATTGCTTTTTACTTGTTCTGAGCTTGATCGGAGACAAAAAAGTTTCAAACCTCTTAGATTGCTTTTTGACTAGTTCTGTACTAAGAAACATGGGTGTTCTGAAGCGATTACGTTCGACCTGAGCCTGATCAGAGACACAAAAGTTTCAAACCTCTTAGATTGCTTTTTGACTAATTCTGTACTAAGAAACTTGGGTGTTCTGAAGCGACTTGTTGTATCCTTAGTGTCATCAGAAACAAAAAAGTTTCAAACCTCTTAGATTGCTTTTAGACTAATTTTGTACTAAGAAACTTGGGTGTTCTGAAGCGATACGTTCGACCTGAGCTTCATCATTTTCTTATTGGAGATTGCCTGGAACTGGTTGCCAGTGTAGATTGCCTCGTGTGACATGGCCCTTAGTGTGATCGGAAACAAAAAAGTTTAAAACCTTTCAGATTGCTTTTTGACTAGTTTTCTGTACTAAGAAACATGGATGTTCTGAAGCGATACGTTCGACCTCAGCCTGATCAGAGACACAAAAGTTTCAAACCTCTCAGCTTGCTTTTAGACTAATTTTGTACTAAGAAACTTGGGTGTTCTGAAGCGATACGTTCGACCTGAGCTTGATCGGAGACAAACAAGTTTCAAACCTCTTAGATTGCTTTTTGACTAGTTCTGTACTAAGAAACATGGGTGTTCTGAAGCGATATGTTCAACCTGAGCCTGATCAGAGACAAAAAAGTTTCAAACCTCTCAGCTTGCTTTTAGACTAATTTTGTAATAAGAAACATGGGTGTTCTGAAGCGACTTTTCGGAGCCTTTGTGTTATCGGAAACAAAACAGTTTAAACCCTCTCAGATTGCTTTTGGACTAATTTTGTACTAATAAACTTGGGTGTTTTGAAGCGATACGTTCAACCTGAGCTTGATCGGAGACAAACAAGTTTCAAACCTCTTAGATTGCTTTTTGACTAGTTCTGTACTAAGAAACTTGGGTGTTCTGAAGCGATACGTTCGACCTGAGCCTGATCAGAGACACAAAAGTTTCAAACCTCTTAGATTGCTTTTTACTAGTTCTGTATTAAGAAACATGGGTGTTCTGATGCGACTTATTGTATCCTTAGTGTGATCAGAACAAAAAGTTTAAAACCTCTTCAGATTGCTTTTGGACTAGTTTTGTACTAAGAAACTTGAGAGTTCTGAAGCGACTTCTTGGATCCTTTGTGTGATCGGAAACAAAAAAGTTTAAAACCTCTCAGATTGCTTTGAGACTAATTCTTTACTAACTAACCTTGGTCTTTTGAAGCAAACCGTTCATTGAGCCTGATCGGAGACAAACAAGTTTGAAACGTCTCAGATTGCTCTGAAACAAATTCTGTACTAAGAAACTTGGGTGTTCTGAAGCGATTATTTGGATCGTTAGTGTGATCGGAAACAAAATAGTTTAACCCTCTCAGATTGCTTTTGGACTAATTTTGTACTAAAAAACTTAAGTGTTTTGAAGCGATACGTTCAACCTTAGCTTGATCGGAGACAAACAAGTTTCAAACCTCTTAGATTGCTTTTTGACTAGTTCTGTACTAAGAAACATGGGTGTTCTGAAGCGATACGTTCGACCTGAGCCTGATCAGAGACACAAAAGTTTCAAACCTCTTCAGATTGCTTTTTACTAGTTCTGTAATAAGAAACATGGGTGTTCTGAAGCGAATTATTGTATCCTTAGTGTGATCAGAAACAAAAAGTTTAAAACCTCTTCAGATTGCTTTTGGACTAGTTTTGTACTAAGAAACTTGAGAGTTCTGAAGCGACTTCTTGGATCCTTAGTGTGATCGGAAACAAAAAAGTTTAAAACCTCTCAGATTGCTTTGAGACTAGTTCTTTACTAACCTTGGTCTTTTGAAGCAAACCGTTCATCCTGAGCCTGATCGGAGACAAACAAGTTTCAAACGTCTTAGATTGCTCTGAAACAAATTCTGTACTAAGAAACTTGGGTGTTCTGAAGCGATTATTTTGATCGTTAGTGTGATCGGAAACAAAAAAGTTTAAACCCTCTCAGATTGCTTTTGGACTAATTTTATACTAAACAACTTGGGTGTTTTGAAGCGATACGTTCAACCTGAGCTTGATTGGAGACAAACAAGTTTCAAACCTCTTAGATTGCTTTTTGACTAGTTCTGTACTAAGAAACATGGGTGTTCTGAAGCGATACGTTCGACCTGAGCCTGATCAGAGACACAAAAGTTTCAAACCTCTTCAGATTGCTTTTTACTAGTTCTGTAATAAGAAACATGGGTGTTCTGAAGCGAATTATTGTATCCTTAGTGTGATCAGAAACAAAAAGTTTAAAACCTCTTCAGATTGCTTTTGGACTAGTTTTGTACTAAGAAACATGGGTGTTCTGAAGCGACTTCTTGGATCCTTAGTGTGATCGGAAACAAAAAAGTTTTAAAAATCTCAGATTGCTTTGAGACTAATTCTTTACTAACCTTGGTCTTTTGAAGCAAACCGTTCATCCTGAGCCTGATTGGAGACAAACAAGTTTCAAACGTCTTAGATTGCTCTGAAACAAATTCTGTACTAAGAAACTTGGGTGTTCTGAAGCGATTATTTGGATCGTTAGTGTGATCGGAAACAAAAAAGTTTAACCCTCTCAGATTGCTTTTGGACTAATTTTGTACTAAAAAACTTAAGTGTTTTGAAGCGATACGTTCAACCTTAGGTTGATCGGAGACAAACAAGTTTCAAACCTCTTAGATTGCTTTTTGACTAGTTCTGTACTAAGAAACATGGGTGTTCTGAAGCGATACGTTCGACCTGAGCCTGATCAGAGACACAAAAGTTTCAAACCTCTTAGATTGCTTTTTACTAGTTCTGTAATAAGAAACATGGGTGTTCTGAAGCGAATTATTGTATCCTTAGTGTGATCAGAAACAAAAAGTTTAAAACCTCTTCAGATTGCTTTTGGACTAGTTTTGTACTAAGAAACTTGAGAGTTCTGAAGCGACTTCTTGGATCCTTAGTGTGATCGGAAACAAAAAAGTTTAAAACCTCTCAGATTGCTTTGAGACTAGTTCTTTACTAACCTTGGTCTTTTGAAGCAAACCGTTCATCCTGAGCCTGATCGGAGACAAACAAGTTTCAAACGTCTTAGATTGCTCTGAAACAAATTCTGTACTAAGAAACTTGGGTGTTCTGAAGCGATTATTTGGATCGTTAGTGTGATCGGAAACAAAAAAGTTTAAACCCTCTCAGATTGCTTTTGGACTAATTTTGTACTAAAAAACTTGGGTGTTTTGAAGCGTACGTTCAATCTGAGCTTGATCGGAGACAAACAAGTTTCAAACCTCTTAAATTGCTTTTTGACTAGTTCTGTACTAAGAAACATGGGTGTTCTGAAGCGATACGTTCGACCTGAGCCTGATCAGAGACACAAAAGTTTCAAACCTCTTAGATTGCTTTTTACTAGCTCTGTAATAAGAAACATGGGTGTTCTGAAGCGATACGTTCGACCTGAGCCTGATCAGAGACACAAAAAATTCAAACCTCTTAGATTGCTTTTTACTAGTTCTGTACTAAGAAACATGGGTGTTCTGAAGCGATACGTTCGACCTGAGCTTGATCGGAGACAAACAAGTTTCAAACCTCTTAGATTGCTTTTTGACTAGTTCTGTAATAAGAAACATGGGTGTTCTGAAGCGACTTCTTGGATCCTTTGTGTGATCGGAAACAAAAAAGTTTAAAACCTCTCAGATTGCTTTGAGACTAATTCTTTACTAACTAACCTTGGTCTTTTGAAGCAAACCGTTCATCCTGAGCCTGATCGGAGACAAACAAGTTTGAAACGTCTCAGATTGCTCTGAAACAAATTCTGTACTAAGAAACTTGGGTGTTCTGAAGCGATTATTTGGATCCTTAGTGTGATCGGAAACAAAAAAGTTTAAAACCTTTCAGATTGCTTTTGGACTATTTTTTTACAAAGAAACTTGGGTGTTCTGAAGCGATACGTTCGAACTGAGCTTGATCGGAGACAAAAAAGTTTAAAACCTCTTAGATTGCTTTGAGACTAATTTTGTACTAAAAAACATGGGTGTTCTGAAGCGATTCGTTCGACCTGAGCTTGATCGGAGACAAAAAAGTTTCAAACCTCTCAGCTTGCTTTTAGACTAATTTTGTACTTAGAAACTTGGGTGTTCTGAAGCGACTTATTGGAGCCTTAGTGTGATCGGAAACAAAAAAGTTTTAAACCTCTCAGATTGCTTTGAGACTAATTCTTTACTAACCTTGGTCTTTTGAAGCAAACCGTTCATACTGAGCCTGATCGGAAACAAACAAGTTTGAAACGTCTCAGATTGCTCTGAAACAAATTCTGTACTAACCTTGGTCTTTTGAAGCTCTGAAACAAATTCTGTACTAAGAAACTTGGGTGTTCTGAAGCGACTTATTGGATCCTTAGTGTGATCGGAAACAAAACAGTTTAAACCCTCTCAGATTGCTTTTGGACTATCTTTGTACTTAGAAACTTGGGTGTTCTGAAGCGATACGTTCGACCTGAGCTTGATCGGAGACAAACAAGTTTCAAACCTCTTAGATTGCTTTTTGACTAGTTCTGTACTAAGAAACTTGGGTGTTCTGAAGCGACTTATTGTATCCTTAGTGTCATCAGAAACAAAAAAGTTTTAAACCTCTTCAGATTGCTTTTGGACTAATTTTGTACTAAGAAACTTGAGAGTTCTGAAGCGACTTCTTGGAACCTTAGTGTGTTCGGAAACAAAAAAGTTTAAAAATACTCAGATTGCTTTGAGACTAATTCTTTACTAACCTTGGTCTTTTGAAGCTCTGAAACAAATTCTGTACTAAGAAACTTGGGTGTTCTGAAGCGACTTATTGGTCCTTAGTGTGATCGGAAACAAAACAGTTTAAACCCTCTCAGATTGCTTTTGGACTATCTTTGTGCTAAGAAACTTGGGTGTTCTGAAGCGATACGTTCGACCTGAGCTTGATCGGAGACAAACAAGTTTCAAACCTCTTAGATTGCTTTTTGACTAGTTCTGTACTAAGAAACTTGGGTGTTCTGAAGCGATACGTTCGACCTGAGCCTGATCAGAGACACACAAGTTTCAAACCTCTTAGATTGCTTTTTACTAGTTCTGTAATAAGAAACATGGGTGTTCTGTAGCGATACGTTCGACCTGAGCCTGATCAGAGACACAAAAGTTTCAAACCTCTTAGATTGCTTTTTACTTGTTCTGTAATAAGAAACATGGGTGTTCTGAAGCGACTTCTTGGATCCTTAGTGTGATCGGAAACAAAAAAGTTTAAAACCTCTCAGATTGCTTTGAGACTAATTCTTTACTAACCTTGGTCTTTTGAAGCAAACCGTTCATCCTGAGCCTGATCGGAGACAAACAAGTTTCAAACGTCTTAGATTGCTCTGAAACAAATTCTGTACTAAGAAACTTGGGTGTTCTGAAGCGATTATTTGGATCGTTAGTGTGATCGGAAACAAAAAAGTTTAACCCTCTCAGATTGCTTTTGGACTAATTTTGTACTAAAAAACTTAAGTGTTTTGAAGCGATACGTTCAACCTTAGCTTGATCGGAGACAAACAAGTTTCAAACCTCTTAGATTGCTTTTTGACTAGTTCTGTACTAAGAAACATGGGTGTTCTGAAGCGATACGTTCGACCTGAGCCTGATCAGAGACACAAAAGTTTCAAACCTCTTAGATTGCTTTTTACTAGTTCTGTAATAAGAAACATGGGTGTTCTGAAGCGAATTATTGTATCCTTAGTGTGATCAGAAACAAAAAGTTTAAAACCTCTTCAGATTGCTTTTGGACTAGTTTTGTACTAAGAAACTTGAGAGTTCTGAAGCGACTTCTTGGATCCTTAGTGTGATCGGAAACAAAAAAGTTTAAAACCTCTCAGATTGCTTTGAGACTAGTTCTTTACTAACCTTGGTCTTTTGAAGCAAACCGTTCATCCTGAGCCTGATCGGAGACAAACAAGTTTCAAACGTCATAGATTGCTCTGAAACAAATTCTGTACTAAGAAACTTGGGTGTTCTGAAGCGATTATTTGGATCGTTAGTGTGATCGGAAACAAAAAAGTTTAAACCCTCTCAGATTGCTTTTGGACTAATTTTGTACTAAAAAACTTGGGTGTTTTGAAGCGTACGTTCAATCTGAGCTTGATCGGAGACAAACAAGTTTCAAACCTCTTAAATTGCTTTTTGACTAGTTCTGTACTAAGAAACATGGGTGTTCTGAAGCGATACGTTCGACCTGAGCCTGATCAGAGACACAAAAGTTTCAAACCTCTTAGATTGCTTTTTACTAGCTCTGTAATAAGAAACATGGGTGTTCTGAAGCGATACGTTCGACCTGAGCCTGATCAGAGACACAAAAAATTCAAACCTCTTAGATTGCTTTTTACTAGTTCTGTACTAAGAAACATGGGTGTTCTGAAGCGATACGTTCGACCTGAGCTTGATCGGAGACAAACAAGTTTCAAACCTCTTAGATTGCTTTTTGACTAGTTCTGTAATAAGAAACATGGGTGTTCTGAAGCGACTTCTTGGATCCTTTGTGTGATCGGAAACAAAAAAGTTTAAAACCTCTCAGATTGCTTTGAGACTAATTCTTTACTAACTAACCTTGGTCTTTTGAAGCAAACCGTTCATCCTGAGCCTGATCGGAGACAAACAAGTTTGAAACGTCTCAGATTGCTCTGAAACAAATTCTGTACTAAGAAACTTGGGTGTTCTGAAGCGATTATTTGGATCCTTAGTGTGATCGGAAACAAAAAAGTTTAAAACCTTTCAGATTGCTTTTGGACTATTTTTTTACAAAGAAACTTGGGTGTTCTGAAGCGATACGTTCGAACTGAGCTTGATCGGAGACAAAAAAGTTTAAAACCTCTTAGATTGCTTTGAGACTAATTTTGTACTAAAAAACATGGGTGTTCTGAAGCGATTCGTTCGACCTGAGCTTGATCGGAGACAAAAAAGTTTCAAACCTCTCAGCTTGCTTTTAGACTAATTTTGTACTTAGAAACTTGGGTGTTCTGAAGCGACTTATTGGAGCCTTAGTGTGATCGGAAACAAAAAAGTTTTAAACCTCTCAGATTGCTTTGAGACTAATTCTTTACTAACCTTGGTCTTTTGAAGCAAACCGTTCATACTGAGCCTGATCGGAAACAAACAAGTTTGAAACGTCTCAGATTGCTCTGAAACAAATTCTGTACTAACCTTGGTCTTTTGAAGCTCTGAAACAAATTCTGTACTAAGAAACTTGGGTGTTCTGAAGCGACTTATTGGATCCTTAGTGTGATCGGAAACAAAACAGTTTAAACCCTCTCAGATTGCTTTTGGACTATCTTTGTACTTAGAAACTTGGGTGTTCTGAAGCGATACGTTCGACCTGAGCTTGATCGGAGACAAACAAGTTTCAAACCTCTTAGATTGCTTTTTGACTAGTTCTGTACTAAGAAACTTGGGTGTTCTGAAGCGACTTATTGTATCCTTAGTGTCATCAGAAACAAAAAAGTTTTAAACCTCTTCAGATTGCTTTTGGACTAATTTTGTACTAAGAAACTTGAGAGTTCTGAAGCGACTTCTTGGAACCTTAGTGTGTTCGGAAACAAAAAAGTTTAAAAATACTCAGATTGCTTTGAGACTAATTCTTTACTAACCTTGGTCTTTTGAAGCTCTGAAACAAATTCTGTACTAAGAAACTTGGGTGTTCTGAAGCGACTTATTGGTCCTTAGTGTGATCGGAAACAAAACAGTTTAAACCCTCTCAGATTGCTTTTGGACTATCTTTGTGCTAAGAAACTTGGGTGTTCTGAAGCGATACGTTCGACCTGAGCTTGATCGGAGACAAACAAGTTTCAAACCTCTTAGATTGCTTTTTGACTAGTTCTGTACTAAGAAACTTGGGTGTTCTGAAGCGATACGTTCGACCTGAGCCTGATCAGAGACACACAAGTTTCAAACCTCTTAGATTGCTTTTTACTAGTTCTGTAATAAGAAACATGGGTGTTCTGTAGCGATACGTTCGACCTGAGCCTGATCAGAGACACAAAAGTTTCAAACCTCTTAGATTGCTTTTTACTTGTTCTGTAATAAGAAACATGGGTGTTCTGAAGCGACTTCTTGGATCCTTAGTGTGATCGGAAACAAAAAAGTTTAAAACCTCTCAGATTGCTTTGAGACTAATTCTTTACTAACCTTGGTCTTTTGAAGCAAACCGTTCATCCTGAGCCTGATCGGAGACAAACAAGTTTCAAACGTCTTAGATTGCTCTGAAACAAATTCTGTACTAAGAAACTTGGGTGTTCTGAAGCGATTATTTGGATCGTTAGTGTGATCGGAAACAAAAAGTTTAAACCCTCTCAGATGCTTTTGGACTAATTTTGTACTAAACAACTTGGGAGTTTTGAAGCGATACGTTCAACCTGAGCTTGATCGGAGACAAACAAGTTTCAAACCTCTTAGATTGCTTTTTTGACTAGTTCTGTACTAAGAAACATGGGTGTTCTGAAGCGATACGTTCGACCTGAGCCTGATCAGAGACACAAAAGTTTCAAACCTCTTAGATTGCTTTTTACTAGTTCTGTAATAAGAAACATGGGTGTTCTGAAGCGATACGTTCGACCTGAGCCTGATCAGAGACACAAAAGTTTAAAACCTCTTAGATTGCTTTTTACTAGTTCTGTAATAAGAAACTTGGGTGTTCTGAAGCGACTTATTGTATCCTTAGTGTGATCAGAAACAAAAAGTTTAAAACCTCTTCAGATCGCTTTTGGACTAATTTTGTACTAAGAAACTTGAGAGTTCTGAAGCGACTTATTGTATCCTTAGTGTGATCGGAAACAAAACAGTTTAAAGCCTCTCAGATTGCTTTTGGACAATCTTTGTACCTAAGAAACATGGGTGTTCTGAAGCGATTCGTTCGACCTGAGCCTGATCAGAGACACAAAAATTTCAAACCTCTTAGATTGCTTTTTACTTGTTCTGAGCTTGATCGGAGACAAAAAAGTTTCAAACCTCTTAGATTGCTTTTTGACTAGTTCTGTACTAAGAAACATGGGTGTTCTGAAGCGATTACGTTCGACCTGAGCCTGATCAGAGACACAAAAGTTTCAAACCTCTTAGATTGCTTTTTGACTAATTCTGTACTAAGAAACTTGGGTGTTCTGAAGCGACTTGTTGTATCCTTAGTGTCATCAGAAACAAAAAAGTTTCAAACCTCTTAGATTGCTTTTAGACTAATTTTGTACTAAGAAACTTGGGTGTTCTGAAGCGATACGTTCGACCTGAGCTTCATCATTTTCTTATTGGAGATTGCCTGGAACTGGTTGCCAGTGTAGATTGCCTCGTGTGACATGGCCCTTAGTGTGATCGGAAACAAAAAAGTTTAAAACCTTTCAGATTGCTTTTTGACTAGTTTTCTGTACTAAGAAACATGGATGTTCTGAAGCGATACGTTCGACCTCAGCCTGATCAGAGACACAAAAGTTTCAAACCTCTCAGCTTGCTTTTAGACTAATTTTGTACTAAGAAACTTGGGTGTTCTGAAGCGATACGTTCGACCTGAGCTTGATCGGAGACAAACAAGTTTCAAACCTCTTAGATTGCTTTTTGACTAGTTCTGTACTAAGAAACATGGGTGTTCTGAAGCGATATGTTCAACCTGAGCCTGATCAGAGACAAAAAAGTTTCAAACCTCTCAGCTTGCTTTTAGACTAATTTTGTAATAAGAAACATGGGTGTTCTGAAGCGACTTTTCGGAGCCTTTGTGTTATCGGAAACAAAACAGTTTAAACCCTCTCAGATTGCTTTTGGACTAATTTTGTACTAATAAACTTGGGTGTTTTGAAGCGATACGTTCAACCTGAGCTTGATCGGAGACAAACAAGTTTCAAACCTCTTAGATTGCTTTTTGACTAGTTCTGTACTAAGAAACATGGGTGTTCTGAAGCGATACGTTCGACCTGAGCCTGATCAGAGACACAAAAGTTTCAAACCTCTTAGATTGCTTTTTACTAGTTCTGTATTAAGAAACATGGGTGTTCTGATGCGACTTATTGTATCCTTAGTGTGATCAGAACAAAAAGTTTAAAACCTCTTCAGATTGCTTTTGGACTAGTTTTGTACTAAGAAACTTGAGAGTTCTGAAGCGACTTCTTGGATCCTTTGTGTGATCGGAAACAAAAAAGTTTAAAACCTCTCAGATTGCTTTGAAACTAATTCTTTACTAACTAACCTTGGTCTTTTGAAGCAAACCGTTCATTGAGCCTGATCGGAGACAAACAAGTTTGAAACGTCTCAGATTGCTCTGAAACAAATTCTGTACTAAGAAACTTGGGTGTTCTGAAGCGATTATTTGGATCCTTAGTGTGATCGGAAACAAAAAAGTTTAAAACCTTTCAGATTGCTTTTGGACTATTTTTTTACAAAGAAACTTGGGTGTTCTGAAGCGATACGTTCGAACTGAGCTTGATCGGAGACAAAAAAGTTTAAAACCTCTTAGATTGCTTTGAGACTAATTTTGTACTAAAAAACATGGGTGTTCTGAAGCGATTCGTTCGACCTGAGCTTGATCGGAGACAAAAAAGTTTCAAACCTCTCAGCTTGCTTTTAGACTAATTTTGTACTTAGAAACTTGGGTGTTCTGAAGCGACTTATTGGAGCCTTAGTGTGATCGGAAACAAAACAGTTTAAACCCTCTCAGATTGCTTTTTGACTAGTTCTGTACTAAGAAACATGGGTGTTTTGAAGCGATACGTTCGACCTGAGCCTGATCAGAGACACAAAAGTTTCAAACCTCTTAGATTGCTTTTTACTAGTTCTGTAATAAGAAACATGGGTGTTCTGAAGCGACTTATTGTATCCTTAGTGTGATCAGAAACAAAAAGTTTAAAACCTCTTCAGATTGCTTTTGGACTAATTTTGTACTTAGAAACTTGAGAGTTCTGAAGCGACTTATTGGATCCTTAGTGTGATCGGAAACAAAACAGTTTAAAACCTCTCAGATTGCTTTGAGACTAGTTCTGTACTAACATTGGTCTTCTGAAGCAAACCGTTCATCCTGAGCCTGATCGGAGACAAACAAGTTTGAAACGTCTCAGATTGCTCTGAAACAAATTCTGTACTAAGAAACTTGGGTGTTCTGAAGCGATTATTTGGATCCTTAGTGTGATCGGAAACAAAAAAGTTTAAAACCTTTCAGATTGCTTTTGGACTATTTTTTTACAAAGAAACTTGGGTGTTCTGAAGCGATTTGTTCGAACTGAGCTTGATCGGAGACAAAAAAGTTTCAAACCTCTTAGATTGCTTTTTACTAGTTCTGTAATAAGAAACATGGGTGTTCTGAAGCGATACGTTCGACCTGAGCCTGATCAGAGACACAAAAGTTTCAAACCTCTTAGATTGCTTTTTACTAGTTCTGTAATAAGAAACATGGGTGTTCTGAAGCGACTTATTGTATCCTTAGTGTCATCAGAAACAAAAAGTTTAAAACCTCTTCAGATTGCTTTTGGACTAATTTTGTACTAAGAAACTTGAGAGTTCTGAAGCGACTTCTTGGATCCTTAGTGTGATCGGAAACAAAAAAGTTTTAAACCTCTCAGATTGCTTTGAGACTAATTCTTTACTAACCTTGGTCTTTTGAAGCAAACCGTTCATACTGAGCCTGATCGGAGACAAACAAGTTTGAAACGTCTCAGATTGCTCTGAAACAAATTCTGTACTAAGAAACTTGGGTGTTCTGAAGCGATTATTTGGATCCTTAGTGTGATCGGAAACAAAAAAGTTTAAAACCTTTCAGATTGCTTTTGGACTATTTTTTTACAAAGAAACTTGGGTGTTCTGAAGCGATACGTTCGAACTGAGCTTGATCGGAGACAAAAAATTTAAAACCTCTTAGATTGCTTTGAGACTAATTTTGTACTAAAAAACATGGGTGTTCTGAAGCGATTCGTTCGACCTGAGCTTGATCGGAGACAAAAAAGTTTCAAACCTCTCAGCTTGCTTTTAGACTAATTTTGTACTTAGAAACTTGGGTGTTCTGAAGCGACTTAATGGAGCCTTAGTGTGATCGGAAACAAAACAGTTTAAACCCTCTCAGGATTGCTTTTTGACTAGTTCTGTACTAAGAAACATGGGTGTTTTGAAGCGATACGTTCGACCTGAGCCTGATCAGAGACACAAAAGTTTCAAACCTCTTAGATTGCTTTTTACTAGTTCTGTAATAAGAAACATGGGTGTTCTGAAGCGACTTATTGTATCCTTAGTGTGATCAGAAACAAAAAGTTTAAAACCTCTTCAGATTGCTTTTGGACTAATTTTGTACTTAGAAACTTGAGAGTTCTGAAGCGACTTTTTGGATCCTTAGTGTGATCGGAAACAAAACAGTTTAAAACCTCTCAGATTGCTTTGAGACTAATTCTTTACTAACATTGGTCTTCTGAAGCAAACCGTTCATACTGAGCCTGATCGGAGACAAACAAGTTTCAAACGTCTTAGATTGCTCTGAAACAAATTCTGTACTTAGAAACTTGGGTGTTCTGAAGCGACTTATTGGATCCTTAGTGTGATCGGAAACAAAACAGTTTAAACCCTCTCAGATTGCTTTTTGACTATCTTTGTACTAAGAAACTTGGGTGTTCTGAAGCGATACGTTCGACCTGAGCTTGATCGGAGACAAACAAGTTTCAAACCTCTTAGATTGCTTTTTGACTAGTTCTGTACTAAGAAACAGAGGTGTTCTGAAGCGATACGTTCGACCTGAGCCCTCATCAGAGACACAAAAGTTTCAAACCTCTTAGATTGCTTTTTACTAGTTCTGTAATAAGAAACATGGGTGTTCAGAAGCGATACGTTCGACCTGAGCCTGATCAGAGACACAAAAAATTCAAACCTCTTAGATTGCTTTTTACTAGTTCTGTACTAAGAAACATGGGTGTTCTGAAGCGATACGTTCGACCTGAGCTTGATCGGAGACCAAAAAGTTTCAAACCTCTTAGATTGCTTTTTGACTAGTTCTGTACTAAGAAACATGGGTGTTCTGATGCGATACGTTCGACCTGAGCCTGATCAGAGACACAAAAGTTTCAAACCTCTTAGATTGCTTTTTACTAGTTCTGTAATAAGAAACATGGGTGTTCTGAAGCGACTTATTGTATCCTTAGTGTGATCAGAAACAAAAAAGTTTAAAACCTCTTCAGATTGCTTTTGGACTAATTTTGTACTAAGAAACTTGAGAGTTCTGAAGCGACTTCTTGGATCCTTTGTGTGATCGGAAACAAAAAAGTTTCAAACCTCTCAGATTGCTTTGAGACTAATTCTTTACTAACCTTGGTCTTTTGAAGCAAACCGTTCGTACTGAGCCTGTTCGGAGACAAACAAGTTTGAAACGTCTCAGATTGCTCTGAAACAAATTCTGTACTAAGAAACTTGGGTGTTCTGAAGCGATTATTTGGATCCTTAGTGTGATCGGAAACAAAAAAGTTTAAAACCTTTCAGATTGCTTTTGGACTATTTTTTTACAAAGAAACTTGGGTGTTCTGAAGCGATACGTTCGAACTGAGCTTGATCGGAGACAAAAAAGTTTAAAACCTCTCAGCTTGCTTTTAGACTAATTTTGTACTTAGAAACTTTGGTGTTCTGAAGCGATTTATTGGAGCCTTAGTGTGATCGGAAACAAAACAGTTTAAACCCTCTCAGATTGCTTTTTGACTAGTTCTGTACTAAGAAACATGGGTGTTTTGAAGCGATACGTTCGACCTGAGCCTGATCAGAGACACAAAAGTTTCAAACCTCTTAGATTGCTTTTTACTAGTTCTGTAATAAGAAACATGGGTGTTCTGAAGCGACTTATTGTATCCTTAGTGTCATCAGAAACAAAACAGTTTAAAACCTCTTCAGATCGTTTTTGGACTAATTTTGTACTAAGAAACTTGAGAGTTCTGAAGCGACTTCTTGGATCCTTAGTGTGATAGGAAACAAAACAGTTTAAAGCCTCTCAGATTGCTTTTGGACAATCTTTGTACTAAGAAACATGGGTGTTCTGAAGCGATTCGTTCGACCTGAGCCTGATCAGAGACACAAAAATTTCAAACCTCTTAGATTGCTTTTTACTTGTTCTGAGCTTGATCGGAGACAAAAAAGTTTCAAACCTCTTAGATTGCTTTTTGACTAGTTCTGTACTAAGAAACATGGGTGTTCTGAAGCGATTAAGTTCGACCTGAGCCTGATCAGAGACACAAAAGTTTCAAACCTCTTAGATTGCTTTTTGACTAATTCTGTACTAAGAAACAGAGGTGTTCTGAAGCGATACGTTCGACCTGAGCCCTGATCAGAGACACAAAAGTTTCAAACCTCTTAGATTGCTTTTTACTAGTTCTGTACTAAGAAACATGGGTGTTCTGAAGCGATACGTTCGACCTGAGCCTGATCAGAGACACAAAAGTTTCAAACCTCTTAGATTGCTTTTTACTAGTTCTGTAATAAGAAACATGGGTGTTCTGAAGCGACTTATTGTATCCTTAGTGTCATCAGAAACAAAACAGTTTAAAACCTCTTCAGATCGCTTTTGGACTAATTTTGTACTAAGAAACTTGAGAGTTCTGAAGCGACTTCTTGGATCCTTAGTTTGATCGGAAACAAAACAGTTTAAAGCCTCTCAGATTGCTTTTGGACTATCTTTGTACTAAGAAACATGGGTGTTCTGAAGCGATACGTTCGACCTGAGCCTGATCAGAGACACAAAAATTTCAAACCTCTTAGATTGCTTTTTACTTGTTCTGAAATAAGAAACATGGGTGTTCTGAAGCGATACAATCTTTTGTACTAAAAAACTTGGGTGTTCTGAAGCGATACGTTCGACCTGAGCTTGATCGGAGACAAAAAAGTTTCAAACGTCTCAGATTGCTCTGAAACAAATTATGTACTAAGAAACTTAGGTGTTCTGAAGCGACTTGTTGTATCCTTAGTGTCATCAGAAACAAAACAGTTTCAAACCTCTTAGATTGCTTTTAGACTAATTTTGTACTAAGAAACTTGGGTGTTCTGAAGCGATACGTTCGACCTGAGCTTCATCATTTTCTTATTGGAGATTGCCTGGAACTGGTTGCCAGTGTAGATTGCCTCGTGTGACATGGCCCTTAGTGTGATCGGAAACAAAAAAGTTTAAAACCTTTCAGATTGCTTTTTGACTAGTTTTCTGTACTAAGAAACATGGATGTTCTGAAGCGATACGT
The DNA here is from genome assembly GCA_023634235.1 of Pisaster brevispinus. Taxonomy (NCBI): domain Eukaryota; kingdom Metazoa; phylum Echinodermata; class Asteroidea; order Forcipulatida; family Asteriidae; genus Pisaster; species Pisaster brevispinus. The sequence continues at coordinate 7,676,088 of JAMKCF010000005.1, read as the reverse complement.
TCGACCTCAGCCTGATCAGAGACACAAAAGTTTCAAACCTCTCAGCTTGCTTTTAGACTAATTTTGTACTAAGAAACTTGGGTGTTCTGAAGCGATACGTTCGACCTGAGCTTGATCGGAGACAAACAAGTTTCAAACCTCTTAGATTGCTTTTTGACTAGTTCTGTACTAAGAAACATGGGTGTTCTGAAGCGATATGTTCAACCTGAGCCTGATCAGAGACAAAAAAGTTTCAAACCTCTCAGCTTGCTTTTAGACTAATTTTGTAATAAGAAACATGGGTGTTCTGAAGCGACTTTTCGGAGCCTTTGTGTTATCGGAAACAAAACAGTTTAAACCCTCTCAGATTGCTTTTGGACTAATTTTGTACTAAGAAACTTGGGTGTTTTGAAGCGATACGTTCAACCTGAGCTTGATCGGAGACAAACAAGTTTCAAACCTCTTAGATTGCTTTTTGACTAGTTCTGTACTAAGAAACATGGGTGTTCTGAAGCGATACGTTCGACCTGAGCCTGATCAGAGACACAAAAGTTTCAAACCTCTTAGATTGCTTTTTACTAGTTCTGTAATAAGAAACATGGGTGTTCTGATGCGACTTATTGTATCCTTAGTGTGATCAGAACAAAAAGTTTAAAACCTCTTCAGATTGCTTTTGGACTAGTTTTGTACTAAGAAACTTGAGAGTTCTGAAGCGACTTCTTGGATCCTTAGTGTGATCGGAAACAAAAAAGTTTAAAACCTCTCAGATTGCTTTGAGACTAATTCTTTACTAACCTTGGTCTTTTGAAGCAAACCGTTCATCCTGAGCCTGATCGGAGACAAACAAGTTTCAAACGTCTTAGATTGCTCTGAAACAAATTCTGTACTAAGAAACTTGGGTGTTCTGAAGCGATTATTTGGATCGTTAGTGTGATCGGAAACAAAAAAGTTTAAACCCTCTCAGATTGCTTTTGGACTAATTTTGTACAAAAAAACTTGGGTGTTTTGAAGCGATACGTTCAACCTGAGCTTGATCGGAGACAAACAAGTTTCAAACCTCTTAAATTGCTTTTTGACTAGTTCTGTACTAAGAAACATGGGTGTTCTGAAGCGATACGTTCGACCTGAGCCTGATCAGAGACACAAAAGTTTCAAACCTCTTAGATTGCTTTTTACTAGTTCTGTAATAAGAAACATGGGTGTTCTGAAGCGAATTATTGTATCCTTAGTGTGATCAGAAACAAAAAGTTTAAAACCTCTTCAGATTGCTTTTGGACTAGTTTTGTACTAAGAAACATGGGTGTTCTGAAGCGACTTCTTGGATCCTTAGTGTGATCGGAAACAAAAAAGTTTTAAAAATCTCAGATTGCTTTGAGACTAATTCTTTACTAACCTTGGTCTTTTGAAGCAAACCGTTCATCCTGAGCCTGATCGGAGACAAACAAGTTTCAAACGTCTTAGATTGCTCTGAAACAAATTCTGTACTAAGAAACTTGGGTGTTCTGAAGCGATTATTTGGATCGTTAGTGTGATCGGAAACAAAAAAGTTTAAACCCTCTCAGATTGCTTTTGGACTAATTTTGTACTAAGAAACTTGGGTGTTCTGAAGCGATACGTTCGACCTGAGCTTCATCATTTTCTTATTGGAGATTGCCTGGAACTGGTTGCCAGTGTAGATTGCCTCGTGTGACATGGCCCTTAGTGTGATCGGAAACAAAAAAGTTTAAAACCTTTCAGATTGCTTTTTGACTAGTTTTCTGTACTAAGAAACATGGATGTTCTGAAGCGATACGTTCGACCTCAGCCTGATCAGAGACACAAAAGTTTCAAACCTCTCAGCTTGCTTTTAGACTAATTTTGTACTAAGAAACTTGGGTGTTCTGAAGCGATACGTTCGACCTGAGCTTGATCGGAGACAAACAAGTTTCAAACCTCTTAGATTGCTTTTTGACTAGTTCTGTACTAAGAAACATGGGTGTTCTGAAGCGATATGTTCAACCTGAGCCTGATCAGAGACAAAAAAGTTTCAAACCTCTCAGCTTGCTTTTAGACTAATTTTGTAATAAGAAACATGGGTGTTCTGAAGCGACTTTTCGGAGCCTTTGTGTTATCGGAAACAAAACAGTTTAAACCCTCTCAGATTGCTTTTGGACTAATTTTGTACTAAGAAACTTGGGTGTTTTGAAGCGATACGTTCAACCTGAGCTTGATCGGAGACAAACAAGTTTCAAACCTCTTAGATTGCTTTTTGACTAGTTCTGTACTAAGAAACATGGGTGTTCTGAAGCGATACGTTCGACCTGAGCCTGATCAGAGACACAAAAGTTTCAAACCTCTTAGATTGCTTTTTACTAGTTCTGTAATAAGAAACATGGGTGTTCTGATGCGACTTATTGTATCCTTAGTGTGATCAGAACAAAAAGTTTAAAACCTCTTCAGATTGCTTTTGGACTAGTTTTGTACTAAGAAACTTGAGAGTTCTGAAGCGACTTCTTGGATCCTTAGTGTGATCGGAAACAAAAAAGTTTAAAACCTCTCAGATTGCTTTGAGACTAATTCTTTACTAACCTTGGTCTTTTGAAGCAAACCGTTCATCCTGAGCCTGATCGGAGACAAACAAGTTTCAAACGTCTTAGATTGCTCTGAAACAAATTCTGTACTAAGAAACTTGGGTGTTCTGAAGCGATTATTTGGATCGTTAGTGTGATCGGAAACAAAAAAGTTTAAACCCTCTCAGATTGCTTTTGGACTAATTTTGTACAAAAAAACTTGGGTGTTTTGAAGCGATACGTTCAACCTGAGCTTGATCGGAGACAAACAAGTTTCAAACCTCTTAAATTGCTTTTTGACTAGTTCTGTACTAAGAAACATGGGTGTTCTGAAGCGATACGTTCGACCTGAGCCTGATCAGAGACACAAAAGTTTCAAACCTCTTAGATTGCTTTTTACTAGTTCTGTAATAAGAAACATGGGTGTTCTGAAGCGAATTATTGTATCCTTAGTGTGATCAGAACAAAAAGTTTAAAACCTCTTCAGATTGCTTTTGGACTAGTTTTGTACTAAGAAACTTGAGAGTTCTGAAGCGACTTCTTGGATCCTTAGTGTGATCGGAAACAAAAAAGTTTAAAACCTCTCAGATTGCTTTGAGACTAATTCTTTACTAACCTTGGTCTTTTGAAGCAAACCGTTCATCCTGAGCCTGATCGGAGACAAACAAGTTTCAAACGTCTTAGATTGCTCTGAAACAAATTCTGTACTAAGAAACTTGGGTGTTCTGAAGCGATTATTTGGATCGTTAGTGTGATCGGAAACAAAAAAGTTTAAACCCTCTCAGATTGCTTTTGGACTAATTTTGTACAAAAAAACTTGGGTGTTTTGAAGCGATACGTTCAACCTGAGCTTGATCGGAGACAAACAAGTTTCAAACCTCTTAAATTGCTTTTTGACTAGTTCTGTACTAAGAAACATGGGTGTTCTGAAGCGATACGTTCGACCTGAGCCTGATCAGAGACACAAAAGTTTCAAACCTCTTAGATTGCTTTTTACTAGTTCTGTAATAAGAAACATGGGTGTTCTGAAGCGAATTATTGTATCCTTAGTGTGATCAGAAACAAAAAGTTTAAAACCTCTTCAGATTGCTTTTGGACTAGTTTTGTACTAAGAAACATGGGTGTTCTGAAGCGACTTCTTGGATCCTTAGTGTGATCGGAAACAAAAAAGTTTTAAAAATCTCAGATTGCTTTGAGACTAATTCTTTACTAACCTTGGTCTTTTGAAGCAAACCGTTCATCCTGAGCCTGATCGGAGACAAACAAGTTTCAAACGTCTTAGATTGCTCTGAAACAAATTCTGTACTAAGAAACTTGGGTGTTCTGAAGCGATTATTTGGATCGTTAGTGTGATCGGAAACAAAAAAGTTTAAACCCTCTCAGATTGCTTTTGGACTAATTTTGTACTAAGAAACTTGGGTGTTCTGAAGCGATACGTTCGACCTGAGCTTCATCATTTTCTTATTGGAGATTGCCTGGAACTGGTTGCCAGTGTAGATTGCCTCGTGTGACATGGCCCTTAGTGTGATCGGAAACAAAAAAGTTTAAAACCTTTCAGATTGCTTTTTGACTAGTTTTCTGTACTAAGAAACATGGATGTTCTGAAGCGATACGTTCGACCTCAGCCTGATCAGAGACACAAAAGTTTCAAACCTCTCAGCTTGCTTTTAGACTAATTTTGTACTAAGAAACTTGGGTGTTCTGAAGCGATACGTTCGACCTGAGCTTGATCGGAGACAAACAAGTTTCAAACCTCTTAGATTGCTTTTTGACTAGTTCTGTACTAAGAAACATGGGTGTTCTGAAGCGATATGTTCAACCTGAGCCTGATCAGAGACAAAAAAGTTTCAAACCTCTCAGCTTGCTTTTAGACTAATTTTGTAATAAGAAACATGGGTGTTCTGAAGCGACTTTTCGGAGCCTTTGTGTTATCGGAAACAAAACAGTTTAAACCCTCTCAGATTGCTTTTGGACTAATTTTGTACTAAGAAACTTGGGTGTTTTGAAGCGATACGTTCAACCTGAGCTTGATCGGAGACAAACAAGTTTCAAACCTCTTAGATTGCTTTTTACTAGTTCTGTAATAAGAAACATGGGTGTTCTGATGCGACTTATTGTATCCTTAGTGTGATCAGAACAAAAAGTTTAAAACCTCTTCAGATTGCTTTTGGACTAGTTTTGTACTAAGAAACTTGAGAGTTCTGAAGCGACTTCTTGGATCCTTAGTGTGATCGGAAACAAAAAAGTTTAAAACCTCTCAGATTGCTTTGAGACTAATTCTTTACTAACCTTGGTCTTTTGAAGCAAACCGTTCATCCTGAGCCTGATCGGAGACAAACAAGTTTCAAACGTCTTAGATTGCTCTGAAACAAATTCTGTACTAAGAAACTTGGGTGTTCTGAAGCGATTATTTGGATCGTTAGTGTGATCGGAAACAAAAAAGTTTAAACCCTCTCAGATTGCTTTTGGACTAATTTTGTACAAAAAAACTTGGGTGTTTTGAAGCGATACGTTCAACCTGAGCTTGATCGGAGACAAACAAGTTTCAAACCTCTTAAATTGCTTTTTGACTAGTTCTGTACTAAGAAACATGGGTGTTCTGAAGCGATACGTTCGACCTGAGCCTGATCAGAGACACAAAAGTTTCAAACCTCTTAGATTGCTTTTTACTAGTTCTGTAATAAGAAACATGGGTGTTCTGAAGCGAATTATTGTATCCTTAGTGTGATCAGAAACAAAAAGTTTAAAACCTCTTCAGATTGCTTTTGGACTAGTTTTGTACTAAGAAACATGGGTGTTCTGAAGCGACTTCTTGGATCCTTAGTGTGATCGGAAACAAAAAAGTTTTAAAAATCTCAGATTGCTTTGAGACTAATTCTTTACTAACCTTGGTCTTTTGAAGCAAACCGTTCATCCTGAGCCTGATCGGAGACAAACAAGTTTCAAACGTCTTAGATTGCTCTGAAACAAATTCTGTACTAAGAAACTTGGGTGTTCTGAAGCGATTATTTGGATCGTTAGTGTGATCGGAAACAAAAAAGTTTAAACCCTCTCAGATTGCTTTTGGACTAATTTTGTACTAAAAAACTTGGGTGTTTTGAAGCGTACGTTCAATCTGAGCTTGATCGGAGACAAACAAGTTTCAAACCTCTTACATTGCTTTTTGACTAGTTCTGTACTAAGAAACATGGGTGTTCTGAAGCGATACGTTCGACCTGAGCCTGATCAGAGACACAAAAAATTCAAACCTCTTAGATTGCTTTTTACTATAGTTCTGTACTAAGAAACATGGGTGTTCTGAAGCGATACGTTCGACCTGAGCTTGATCGGAGACAAACAAGTTTCAAACCTCTTAGATTGCTTTTTGACTAGTTCTGTACTAAGAAACATGGGTGTTCTGAAGCGATACGTTCGACCTGAGCCTGATCAGAGACACAAAAGTTTCAAACCTCTTCAGATTGCTTTTGGACTAATTTTGTACTAAAAAACTTGAGAGTTCTGAAGCGACTTCTTGGATCCTTTGTGTGATCGGAAACAAAAAAGTTTAAAACCTCTCAGATTGCTTTGAGACTAATTCTTTACTAACCTTGGTCTTTTGAAGCAAACCGTTCATACTGAGCCTGATCGGAGACAAACAAGTTTGAAACGTCTCAGATTGCTCTGAAACAAATTCTGTACTAAGAAACTTGGGTGTTCTGAAGCGATTATTTGGATCCTTAGTATGATCGGAAACAAAAAAGTTTAAAACCTTTCAGATTGCTTTTGGACTATTTTTTTACAAAGAAACTTGGGTGTTCTGAAGCGATACGTTCGAACTGAGCTTGATCGGAGACAAACAAGTTTCAAACCTCTTAGATTGCTTTTTACTAGTTCTGTAATAAGAAACATGGGTGTTCTGAAGCGACTTATTGTATCCTTAGTGTCATCAGAAACAAAACAGTTTAAAACCTCTTCAGATCGTTTTTGGACTAATTTTGTACTAAGAAACTTGAGAGTTCTGAAGCGACTTCTTGGATCCTTAGTGTGATCGGAAACAAAACAGTTTAAAGCCTCTCAGATTGCTTTTGGACAATCTTTGTACTAAGAAACATGGGTGTTCTGAAGCGATTCGTTCGACCTGAGCCTGATCAGAGACACAAAAATTTCAAACCTCTTAGATTGCTTTTTACTTGTTCTGAGCTTGATCGGAGACAAAAAAGTTTCAAACCTCTTAGATTGCTTTTTGACTAGTTCTGTACTAAGAAACATGGGTGTTCTGAAGCGATTAAGTTCGACCTGAGCCTGATCAGAGACACAAAAGTTTCAAACCTCTTAGATTGCTTTTTGACTAATTCTGTACTAAGAAACAGAGGTGTTCTGAAGCGATACGTTCGACCTGAGCCCTGATCAGAGACACAAAAGTTTCAAACCTCTTAGATTGCTTTTTACTAGTTCTGTAATAAGAAACATGGGTGTTCTGAAGCGATACGTTCGACCTGAGCCTGATCAGAGACACAAAAGTTTCAAACCTCTTAGATTGCTTTTTACTAGTTCTGTAATAAGAAACATGGGTGTTCTGCCGCGACTTATTGTATCCTTAGTGTCATCAGAAACAAAAAAGTTTCAAACCTCTTAGATTGCTTTTAGACTAATTTTGTACTAAGAAACTTGGGTGTTCTGAAGCGATACGTTCGACCTGAGCTTCATCATTTTCTTATTGGAGATTGCCTGGAACTGGTTGCCTGTGTAGACTGCCTCGTGTGACATGGCCCTTAGTGTGATCGGAAACAAAAAAGTTTAAAACCTTTCAAATTGCTTTTTGACTAGTTTTCTGTACTAAGAAACATGGATGTTCTGAAGCGATACGTTCGACCTCAGCCTGATCAGAGACACAAAAGTTTCAAACCTCTCAGCTTGCTTTTAGACTAATTTTGTACTAAGAAACTTGGGTGTTCTGAAGCGATACGTTCGACCTGAGCTTGATCGGAGACAAACAAGTTTCAAACCTCTTAGATTGCTTTTTGACTAGTTCTGTACTAAGAAACATGGGTGTTCTGAAGCGATATGTTCAACCTGAGCCTGATCAGAGACAAAAAAGTTTCAAACCTCTCAGCTTGCTTTTAGACTAATTTTGTAATAAGAAACATGGGTGTTCTGAAGTGACTTTTCGGAGCCTTTGTGTTATCGGAAACAAAACAGTTTAAACCCTCTCAGATTGCTTTTGGACTAATTTTGTACTAAAAAACTTGGGTGTTTTGAAGCGATACGTTCAACCTGAGCTTGATCGGAGACAAACAAGTTTCAAACCTCTTAGATTGCTTTTTGACTAGTTCTGTACTAAGAAACATGGGTGTTCTGAAGCGATACGTTCGACCTGAGCCTGATCAGAAACAAAAAGTTTAAAACCTCTTCAGATTGCTTTTGGACTAGTTTTGTACTAAGAAACTTGAGAGTTCTGAAGCGACTTCTTGGATCCTTAGTGTGATCGGAAACAAAAAAGTTTAAAACCTCTCAGATTGCTTTGAGACTAATTCTTTACTAACCTTGGTCTTTTGAAGCAAACCGTTCATACTGAGCCTGATCGGAGACAAACAAGTTTGAAACGTCTCAGATTGCTCTGAAACAAATTCTGTACTAAGAAACTTGGGTGTTCTGAAGCGATTATTTGGATCCTTAGTGTGATCGGAAACAAAAAAGTTTAAAACCTTTCAGATTGCTTTTGGACGATTTTTTACAAAGAAACTTGGGTGTTCTGAAGCGATACGTTCGAACTGAGCTTGATCGGAGACAAAAAAGTTTAAAACCTCTTAGATTTCTTTGAGACTAATTTTGTACTAAAAAACATGGGTGTTCTGAAGCGATTCGTTCGACCTGAGCTTGATCGGAGACAAAAAAGTTTCAAACGTCTTAGATTGCTCTGAAACAAATTCTGTACTAAGAAACTTGGGTGTTCTGAAGCGATTATTTGGATCGTTAGTGTGATCGGAAACAAAAAAGTTTAAACCCTCTCAGATTGCTTTTGGACTAATTTTGTACTAAGAAACTTGGGTGTTTTGAAGCGTACGTTCAATCTGAGCTTGATCGGAGACAAACAAGTTTCAAACCTCTTAAATTGCTTTTTGACTAGTTCTGTACTAAGAAACATGGGTGTTCTGAAGCGATACGTTCGACCTGAGCCTGATCAGAGACACAAAAAATTCAAACCTCTTAGATTGCTTTTGGACTAATTTTGTACTAAGAAACTTGAGAGTTCTGAAGCGACTTCTTGGATCCTTTGTGTGATCGGAAACAAAAAAGTTTAAAACCTCTCAGATTGCTTTGAGACTAATTCTTTACTAACCTTGGTCTTTTGAAGCAAACCGTTCATACTGAGCCTGATCGGAGACAAACAAGTTTGAAACGTCTCAGATTGCTCTGAAACAAATTCTGTACTAAGAAACTTGGGTGTTCTGAAGCGATTATTTGGATCCTTAGTGTGATCGGAAACAAAAAAGTTTAAAACCTTTCAGATTGCTTTTGGACTATTTTTTTACAAAGAAACTTGGGTGTTCTGAAGCGATACGTTCGAACTGAGCTTGATCAGAGACACAAAAGTTTCAAACCCTCTCAGATTGCTTTTTGACTAGTTCTGTACTAAGAAACATGGGTGTTTTGAAGCGATACGTTCGACCTGAGCCTGATCAGAGACACAAAAGTTGCAAACCTCTTAGATTGCTTTTTACTAGTTTTGTAATAAGAAACATGGGTGTTCTGAAGCGATACGTTCGAACTGAGCTTGATCGGAGACAAACAAGTTTCAAACCTTTTAGATTGCTTTTTGACTAGTTCTGTAATAAGAAACATGGGTGTTCTGTAGCGATACGTTCGACCGGAGCCTGAACAGAGACACAAAAGTTGCAAACCTCTTAGATTGCTTTTTACTAGTTTTGTAATAAGAAACATGGGTGTTCTGTAGCGATACGTTCGACCTGAGCCTTATCAGAGACACAAAAGTTTCAAACCTCTTAGATTGCTTTTTACTAGTTCTGTAATAAGAAACATGGGTGTTCTGAAGCGACTCTCCTTAGTGTCATCAGAAACAAAAAGTTTAAAACCTCTTCAGATTGCTTTTGGACTAATTTTGTACTAAGAAACTTGAGAGTTCTGAAGCGACTTCTTGGATCCTTAGTGTGATCGGAAACAAAAAAGTTTAAAACCTCTCAGATTGCTTTGAGACTAATTCTTTACTAACCTTGGTCTTTTGAAGCAAACCGTTCATACTGAGCCTGATCGGAGACAAACAAGTTTGAAACGTCTCAGATTGCTCTGAAACAAATTCTGTACTAAGAAACTTGGGTGTTCTGAAGCGATTATTTGGATCCTTAGTGTGATTGGAAACAAAAAAGTTTAAAACCTTTCAGATTGCTTTTGGACTATTTTTTTACAAAGAAACTTGGGTGTTCTGAAGCGATACGTTCGAACTGAGCTTGATCGGAGACAAAAAAGTTTAAAACCTCTTAGATTGCTTTGAGACTAATTTTGTACTAAAAAACATGGGTGTTCTGAAGCGATTCGTTCGACCTGAGCTTGATCGGAGACAAAAAAGTTTCAAACCTCTCAGCTTGCTTTTAGACTAATTTTGTACTTAGAAACTTGGGTGTTCTGAAGCGATTTATTGGAGCCTTAGTGTGATCGGAAACAAAAAAGTTTAAACCCTCTCAGATTGCTTTTTGACTAGTTCTGTACTAAGAAACATGGGTGTTTTGAAGCGATACGTTCGACCTGAGCCTGATCAGAGACACAAAAGTTTCAAACCTTTTAGATTGCTTTTTACTAGTTCTGTAATAAGAAACATGGGTCTTCTGAAGCGACTTATTGTATCCTTAGTGTGATCAGAAACAAAAAGTTTAAAACCTCTTCAGATTGCTTTTGGACTAATTTTGTACTTAGAAACTTGAGAGTTCTGAAGCGACTTATTGGATCCTTAGTGTGATCGGAAACAAAACAGTTTAAAACCTCTCAGATTGCTTTGAGACTAATTCTTTACTAACATTGGTCTTCTGAAGCAAACCGTTCATACTGAGCCTGATCGGAGACAAACAAGTTTCAAACGTCTCAGATTGCTCTGAAACAAATTCTGTACTAAGAAACTTGGGTGTTCTGAAGCGACTTATTGGATCCTTAGTGTGATCGGAAACAAAACAGTTTAAACCCTCTCAGATTGCTTTTGGACTATCTTTGTACTAAGAAACTTGGGTGTTCTGAAGCGATACGTTCAACCTGAGCTTGATCGGAGACAAACAAGTTTCAAACCTCTTAGATTGCTTTTTGACAAGTTCTGTACTAAGAAACATGGGTGTTCTGAAGCGATACGGTTGACCTGAGCCTGATCAGAGACACAAAAGTTTCAAACCTCTTAGATTGCTTTTTACTAGTTCTGTAATAAGAAACATGGGTGTTCTGATGCGACTTATTGTATCCTTAGTGTGATCAGAACAAAAAGTTTAAAACCTCTTCAGATTGCTTTTGGACTAGTTTTGTACTAAGAAACTTGAGAGTTCTGAAGCGACTTCTTGGATCCTTTGTGTGATCGGAAACAAAAAAGTTTAAAACCTCTCAGATTGCTTTGAGACTAATTCTTTACTAACTAACCTTGGTCTTTTGAAGCAAACCGTTCATTGAGCCTGATCGGAGACAAACAAGTTTGAAACGTCTCAGATTGCTCTGAAACAAATTCTGTACTAAGAAACTTGGGTGTTCTGAAGCGATTATTTGGATCGTTAGTGTGATCGGAAACAAAATAGTTTAACCCTCTCAGATTGCTTTTGGACTAATTTTGTACTAAAAAACTTAAGTGTTTTGAAGCGATAAGTTCAACCTTAGCTTGATCGGAGACAAACAAGTTTCAAACCTCTTAGATTGCTTTTTGACTAGTTCTGTACTAAGAAACATGGGTGTTCTGAAGCGATACGTTCGACCTGAGCCTGATCAGAGACACAAAAGTTTCAAACCTCTTCAGATTGCTTTTTACTAGTTCTGTAATAAGAAACATGGGTGTTCTGAAGCGAATTATTGTATCCTTAGTGTGATCAGAAACAAAAAGTTTAAAACCTCTTCAGATTGCTTTTGGACTAGTTTTGTACTAAGAAACATGGGTGTTCTGAAGCGACTTCTTGGATCCTTAGTGTGATCGGAAACAAAAAAGTTTAAAAAATCTCAGATTGCTTTGAGACTAATTCTTTACTAACCTTGGTCTTTTGAAGCAAACCGTTCATCCTGAGCCTGATCGGAGACAAACAAGTTTCAAACGTCTTAGATTGCTCTGAAACAAATTCTGTACTAAGAAACTTGGGTGTTCTGAAGCGATTATTTGGATCGTTAGTGTGATCGGAAACAACAAAGTTTAAACCCTCTCAGATTGCTTTTGGACTAATTTTATACTAAACAACTTGGGTGTTTTGAAGCGATACGTTCAACCTGAGCTTGATCGGAGACAAACAAGTTTCAAACCTCTTCAGATTGCTTTTTACTAGTTCTGTAATAAGAAACATGGGTGTTCTGAAGCGAATTATTGTATCCTTAGTGTGATCAGAAACAAAAAGTTTAAAACCTCTTCAGATTGCTTTTGGACTAGTTTTGTACTAAGAAACATGGGTGTTCTGAAGCGACTTCTTGGATCCTTAGTGTGATCGGAAACAAAAAAGTTTAAAAAATCTCAGATTGCTTTGAGACTAATTCTTTACTAACCTTGGTCTTTTGAAGCAAACCGTTCATCCTGAGCCTTATCGGAGACAAACAAGTTTCAAACGTCTTAGATTGCTCTGAAACAAATTCTGTACTAAGAAACTTGGGTGTTCTGAAGCGATTATTTGGATCGTTAGTGTGATCGGAAACAAAATAGTTTAACCCTCTCAGATTGCTTTTGGACTAATTTTGTACTAAAAAACTTAAGTGTTTTGAAGCGATACGTTCAACCTTAGCTTGATCGGAGACAAACAAGTTTCAAACCTCTTAGATTGCTTTTTGACTAGTTCTGTACTAAGAAACATGGGTGTTCTGAAGCGATACGTTCGACCTGAGCCTGATCAGAGACACAAAAGTTTCAAACCTCTTCAGATTGCTTTTTACTAGTTCTGTAATAAGAAACATGGGTGTTCTGAAGCGAATTATTGTATCCTTAGTGTGATCAGAAACAAAAAGTTTAAAACCTCTTCAGATTGCTTTTGGACTAGTTTTGTACTAAGAAACTTGAGAGTTCTGAAGCGACTTCTTGGATCCTTAGTGTGATCGGAAACAAAAAAGTTTAAAACCTCTCAGATTGCTTTGAGACTAGTTCTTTACTAACCTTGGTCTTTTGAAGCAAACCGTTCATCCTGAGCCTGATCGGAGACAAACAAGTTTCAAACGTCTTAGATTGCTCTGAAACAAATTCTGTACTAAGAAACTTGGGTGTTCTGAAGCGATTATTTTGATCGTTAGTGTGATCGGAAACAAAAAAGTTTAAACCCTCTCAGATTGCTTTTGGACTAATTTTATACTAAACAACTTGGGTGTTTTGAAGCGATACGTTCAACCTGAGCTTGATCGGAGACAAACAAGTTTCAAACCTCTTAGATTGCTTTTTGACTAGTTCTGTACTAAGAAACATGGGTGTTCTGAAGCGATACGTTCGACCTGAGCCTGATCAGAGACACAAAAGTTTCAAACCTCTTCAGATTGCTTTTTACTAGTTCTGTAATAAGAAACATGGGTGTTCTGAAGCGAATTATTGTATCCTTAGTGTGATCAGAAACAAAAAGTTTAAAACCTCTTCAGATTGCTTTTGGACTAGTTTTGTACTAAGAAACATGGGTGTTCTGAAGCGACTTCTTGGATCCTTAGTGTGATCGGAAACAAAAAAGTTTAAAAAATCTCAGATTGCTTTGAGACTAATTCTTTACTAACCTTGGTCTTTTGAAGCAAACCGTTCATCCTGAGCCTGATCGGAGACAAACAAGTTTCAAACGTCTTAGATTGCTCTGAAACAAATTCTGTACTAAGAAACTTGGGTGTTCTGAAGCGATTATTTGGATCGTTAGTGTGATCGGAAACAACAAAGTTTAAACCCTCTCAGATTGCTTTTGGACTAATTTTATACTAAACAACTTGGGTGTTTTGAAGCGATACGTTCAACCTGAGCTTGATCGGAGACAAACAAGTTTCAAACCTCTTCAGATTGCTTTTTACTAGTTCTGTAATAAGAAACATGGGTGTTCTGAAGCGAATTATTGTATCCTTAGTGTGATCAGAAACAAAAAGTTTAAAACCTCTTCAGATTGCTTTTGGACTAGTTTTGTACTAAGAAACATGGGTGTTCTGAAGCGACTTCTTGGATCCTTAGTGTGATCGGAAACAAAAAAGTTTAAAAAATCTCAGATTGCTTTGAGACTAATTCTTTACTAACCTTGGTCTTTTGAAGCAAACCGTTCATCCTGAGCCTTATCGGAGACAAACAAGTTTCAAACGTCTTAGATTGCTCTGAAACAAATTCTGTACTAAGAAACTTGGGTGTTCTGAAGCGATTATTTGGATCGTTAGTGTGATCGGAAACAAAATAGTTTAACCCTCTCAGATTGCTTTTGGACTAATTTTGTACTAAAAAACTTAAGTGTTTTGAAGCGATACGTTCAACCTTAGCTTGATCGGAGACAAACAAGTTTCAAACCTCTTAGATTGCTTTTTGACTAGTTCTGTACTAAGAAACATGGGTGTTCTGAAGCGATACGTTCGACCTGAGCCTGATCAGAGACACAAAAGTTTCAAACCTCTTCAGATTGCTTTTTACTAGTTCTGTAATAAGAAACATGGGTGTTCTGAAGCGAATTATTGTATCCTTAGTGTGATCAGAAACAAAAAGTTTAAAACCTCTTCAGATTGCTTTTGGACTAGTTTTGTACTAAGAAACTTGAGAGTTCTGAAGCGACTTCTTGGATCCTTAGTGTGATCGGAAACAAAAAAGTTTAAAACCTCTCAGATTGCTTTGAGACTAGTTCTTTACTAACCTTGGTCTTTTGAAGCAAACCGTTCATCCTGAGCCTGATCGGAGACAAACAAGTTTCAAACGTCTTAGATTGCTCTGAAACAAATTCTGTACTAAGAAACTTGGGTGTTCTGAAGCGATTATTTTGATCGTTAGTGTGATCGGAAACAAAAAAGTTTAAACCCTCTCAGATTGCTTTTGGACTAATTTTATACTAAACAACTTGGGTGTTTTGAAGCGATACGTTCAACCTGAGCTTGATCGGAGACAAACAAGTTTCAAACCTCTTAGATTGCTTTTTGACTAGTTCTGTACTAAGAAACATGGGTGTTCTGAAGCGATACGTTCGACCTGAGCCTGATCAGAGACACAAAAGTTTCAAACCTCTTCAGATTGCTTTTTACTAGTTCTGTAATAAGAAACATGGGTGTTCTGAAGCGAATTATTGTATCCTTAGTGTGATCAGAAACAAAAAGTTTAAAACCTCTTCAGATTGCTTTTGGACTAGTTTTGTACTAAGAAACATGGGTGTTCTGAAGCGACTTCTTGGATCCTTAGTGTGATCGGAAACAAAAAAGTTTAAAAAATCTCAGATTGCTTTGAGACTAATTCTTTACTAACCTTGGTCTTTTGAAGCAAACCGTTCATCCTGAGCCTGATCGGAGACAAACAAGTTTCAAACGTCTTAGATTGCTCTGAAACAAATTCTGTACTAAGAAACTTGGGTGTTCTGAAGCGATTATTTGGATCGTTAGTGTGATCGGAAACAAAAAAGTTTAACCCTCTCAGATTGCTTTTGGACTAATTTTGTACTAAAAAACTTAAGTGTTTTGAAGCGATACGTTCAACCTTAGCTTGATCGGAGACAAACAAGTTTCAAACCTCTTAGATTGCTTTTTGACTAGTTCTGTACTAAGAAACATGGGTGTTCTGAAGCGATACGTTCGACCTGAGCCTGATCAGAGACACAAAAGTTTCAAACCTCTTAGATTGCTTTTTACTAGTTCTGTAATAAGAAACATGGGTGTTCTGAAGCGAATTATTGTATCCTTAGTGTGATCAGAAACAAAAAGTTTAAAACCTCTTCAGATTGCTTTTGGACTAGTTTTGTACTAAGAAACTTGAGAGTTCTGAAGCGACTTCTTGGATCCTTAGTGTGATCGGAAACAAAAAAGTTTAAAACCTCTCAGATTGCTTTGAGACTAGTTCATTACTAACCTTGGTCTTTTGAAGCAAACCGTTCATCCTGAGCCTGATCGGAGACAAACAAGTTTCAAACGTCTTAGATTGCTCTGAAACAAATTCTGTACTAAGAAACTTGGGTGTTCTGAAGCGATTATTTGGATCGTTAGTGTGATCGGAAACAAAAAAGTTTAAACCCTCTCAGATTGCTTTTGGACTAATTTTGTACTAAAAAACTTGGGTGTTTTGAAGCGTACGTTCAATCTGAGCTTGATCGGAGACAAACAAGTTTCAAACCTCTTAAATTGCTTTTTGACTAGTTCTGTACTAAGAAACATGGGTGTTCTGAAGCGATACGTTCGACCTGAGCCTGATCAGAGACACAAAAGTTTCAAACCTCTTAGATTGCTTTTTACTAGCTCTGTAATAAGAAACATGGGTGTTCTGAAGCGATACGTTCGACCTGAGCCTGATCAGAGACACAAAAAATTCAAACCTCTTAGATTGCTTTTTACTAGTTCTGTACTAAGAAACATGGGTGTTCTGAAGCGATACGTTCGACCTGAGCTTGATCGGAGACAAACAAGTTTCAAACCTCTTAGATTGCTTTTTGACTAGTTCTGTAATAAGAAACATGGGTGTTCTGAAGCGACTTCTTGGATCCTTTGTGTGATCGGAAACAAAAAAGTTTAAAACCTCTCAGATTGCTTTGAGACTAATTCTTTACTAACTAACCTTGGTCTTTTGAAGCAAACCGTTCATCCTGAGCCTGATCGGAGACAAACAAGTTTGAAACGTCTCAGATTGCTCTGAAACAAATTCTGTACTAAGAAACTTGGGTGTTCTGAAGCGATTATTTGGATCCTTAGTGTGATCGGAAACAAAAAAGTTTAAAACCTTTCAGATTGCTTTTGGACTATTTTTTTACAAAGAAACATGGGTGTTCTGAAGCGATACGTTCGAACTGAGCTTGATCGGAGACAAAAAAGTTTAAAACCTCTTAGATTGCTTTGAGACTAATTTTGTACTAAAAAACATGGGTGTTCTGAAGCGATTCGTTCGACCTGAGCTTGATCGGAGACAAAAAAGTTTCAAACCTCTCAGCTTGCTTTTAGACTAATTTTGTACTTAGAAACTTGGGTGTTCTGAAGCGACTTATTGGAGCCTTAGTGTGATCGGCAACAAAACAGTTTAAACCCTCTCAGATTGCTTTTTGACTAGTTCTGTACTAAGAAACATGGGTGTTTTGAAGCGATACGTTCGACCTGAGCCTGATCAGAGACACAAAAGTTTCAAACCTCTTAGATTGCTTTTTACTAGTTCTGTAATAAGAAACATGGGTGTTCTGAAGCGACTTATTGTATCCTTAGTGTGATCAGAAACAAAAAGTTTAAAACCTCTTCAGATTGCTTTTGGACTAATTTTGTACTTAGAAACTTGAGAGTTCTGAAGCGACTTATTGGATCCTTAGTGTGATCGGAAACAAAACAGTTTAAAACCTCTCAGATTGCTTTGAGACTAATTCTTTACTAACATTGGTCTTCTGAAGCAAACCGTTCATCCTGAGCCTGATCGGAGACACACAAGTTTGAAACGTCTCAGATTGCTCTGAAACAAATTCTGTACTAAGAAACTTGGGTGTTCTGAAGCGATTATTTGGATCCTTAGTGTGATCGGAAACAAAAAAGTTTAAAACCTTTCAGATTGCTTTTGGACTATTTTTTTACAAAGAAACTTGGGTGTTCTGAAGCGATTTGTTCGAACTGAGCTTGATCGGAGGCAAAAAAGTTTCAAACCTCTTAGATTGCTTTTTACTAGTTCTGTAATAAGAAACATGGGTGTTCTGAAGCGATACGTTCGACCTGAGCCTGATCAGAGACACAAAAGTTTCAAACCTCTTAGATTGCTTTTTACTAGTTCTGTAATAAGAAACATGGGTGTTCTGAAGCGACTTATTGTATCCTTAGTGTCATCAGAAACAAAAAGTTTAAAACCTCTTCAGATTGCTTTTGGACTAATTTTGTACTAAGAAACTTGAGAGTTCTGAAGCGACTTCTTGGATCCTTAGTGTGATCGGAAACAAAAAAGTTTAAAACCTCTCAGATTGCTTTGAGACTAATTCTTTACTAACCTTGGTCTTTTGAAGCAAACCGTTCATACTGAGCCTGATCGGAGACAAACAAGTTTGAAACGTCTCAGATTGCTCTGAAACAAATTCTGTACTAAGAAACTTGGGTGTTCTGAAGCGATTATTTGGATCCTTAGTGTGATCGGAAACAAAAAAGTTTAAAACCTTTCAGATTGCTTTTGGACTATTTTTTTACAAAGAAACTTGGGTGTTCTGAAGCGATACGTTCGAACTGAGCTTGATCGGAGACAAAAAAGTTTAAAACCTCTTAGATTGCTTTGAGACTAATTTTGTACTAAAAAACATGGGTGTTCTGAAGCGATTCGTTCGACCTGAGCTTGATCGGAGACAAAAAAGTTTCAAACCTCTCAGCTTGCTTTTAGACTAATTTTGTACTTAGAAACTTGGGTGTTCTGAAGCGACTTATTGGAGCCTTAGTGTGATCGGAAACAAAACAGTTTAAACCCTCTCAGGATTGCTTTTTGACTAGTTCTGTACTAAGAAACATGGGTGTTTTGAAGCGATACGTTCGACCTGAGCCTGATCAGAGACACAAAAGTTTCAAACCTCTTAGATTGCTTTTTACTAGTTCTGTAATAAGAAACATGGGTGTTCTGAAGCGACTTATTGTATCCTTAGTGTGATCAGAAACAAAAAGTTTAAAACCTCTTCAGATTGCTTTTGGACTAATTTTGTACTTAGAAACTTGAGAGTTCTGAAGCGACTTTTTGGATCCTTAGTGTGATCGGAAACAAAACAGTTTAAAACCTCTCAGATTGCTTTGAGACTAATTCTTTACTAACATTGGTCTTCTGAAGCAAACCGTTCATACTGAGCCTGATCGGAGACAAACAAGTTTCAAACGTCTCAGATTGCTCTGAAACAAATTCTGTACTAAGAAACTTGGGTGTTCTGAAGCGACTTATTGGATCCTTAGTGTGATCGGAAACAAAACAGTTTAAACCCTCTCAGATTGCTTTTTGACTATCTTTGTACTAAGAAACTTGGGTGTTCTGAAGCGATACGTTCGACCTGAGCTTGATCGGAGACAAACAAGTTTCAAACCTCTTAGATTGCTTTTTGACTAGTTCTGTACTAAGAAACAGAGGTGTTCTGAAGCGATACGTTCGACCTGAGCCCTCATCAGAGACACAAAAGTTTCAAACCTCTTAGATTGCTTTTTACTAGTTCTGTAATAAGAAACATGGGTGTTCAGAAGCGATACGTTCGACCTGAGCCTGATCAGAGACACAAAAAATTCAAACCTCTTAGATTGCTTTTTACTAGTTCTGTACTAAGAAACATGGGTGTTCTGAAGCGATACGTTCGACCTGAGCTTGATCGGAGACCAAAAAGTTTCAAACCTCTTAGATTGCTTTTTGACTAGTTCTGTACTAAGAAACATGGGTGTTCTGATGCGATACGTTCGACCTGAGCCTGATCAGAGACACAAAAGTTTCAAACCTCTTAGATTGCTTTTTACTAGTTCTGTAATAAGAAACATGGGTGTTCTGAAGCGACTTATTGTATCCTTAGTGTGATCAGAAACAAAAAAGTTTAAAACCTCTTCAGATTGCTTTTGGACTAATTTTGTACTAAGAAACTTGAGAGTTCTGAAGCGACTTCTTGGATCCTTTGTGTGATCGGAAACAAAAAAGTTTCAAACCTCTCAGATTGCTTTGAGACTAATTCTTTACTAACCTTGGTCTTTTGAAGCAAACCGTTCGTACTGAGCCTGTTCGGAGACAAACAAGTTTGAAACGTCTCAGATTGCTCTGAAACAAATTCTGTACTAAGAAACTTGGGTGTTCTGAAGCGATTATTTGGATCCTTAGTGTGATCGGAAACAAAAAAGTTTAAAACCTCTCAGATTGCTTTAAGACTAATTCTTTATTAAACCTTGGTCTTTTGAAGCAAACTGTTCATCCTGAGCCTGATCGGAGTTGTCTCCGATCAGGCTCAGATTGCTCTTTAACTAATTCTGTACTAAGAAACAAGTTTCAAACGTCTCAGATTGCTCTTTAACTAATTCTGTACTAAGAAACATGGGTGTTTTGAACCGACAAATACAACCTTAGCCTGATCAGAGACCCAAAAGTTTCAAACCTCTCAGATTGCTTTTAGACAAATTTTGTACTAAGAAACTTGGGTGTTCAGAAGCGATTCTTCCAACCCTGAGCCTGATCGGAGAACAAAAGTTTCCAACCTCTCAGATTGCTCTTTAACTAATTCTGTACTAAGAAACATGGGTGTTCTGAAGCGATTCGTTCAATATCAGCTTACTCAGACACAAAATGTTTCAAACCTCTCATATTGCTTCTAAACTAATTTTGCACCAAGAAACCTGGGTGTTTTTAAGCGATTAGTTGAATCATAGTCAACAAAATTTCGAACCTCTCATCTTGCTTTTAGGCTAATTCTGTACTAAGAAATTTGGGTGTTCATGAGTTATGAATTTTTACAATTATTAAACTTTGATTTTAAGTAATTCAATACCCGACGGCGTCAATCATGACATTACCAAGTTTGTGTTGTTTTGATTCTGAGAGTCAACTATCTTATAAATTTCAACGGTCAAATTCGATTTCAACCTTGAGTTATGCTGCAGAAAAGCCAAAAACATGACTTTAGAAGGGAAAAAACTTCGACCTAGGGTAACGATCCGGAAGTAAATGTCATACGTTTTTTGCGTTAACTTTGCCAAACTTTGAATATCATAGCTTTCAAATTCAATGAAATATGGTATATACAAAATGGTAGTTCTACACCTGATGACGTCATCATGACGTCATCAAGTTTGTGCTGTCCTCACATTAAGGTTTAATTGGCTGATGAGTTTCAAGGTTCAGTTCAGTTTTGCTCAGAGAAGAGTTCGATGGAAGAATGGATAAAAAAAAAATAGCCATTCAGTTTTTGTTTGCTACAAAATCAAGGTGTTCGTGACCGATGTCATCAAATTACGATATAACAATATTTCATTTTATCAACCCGATTTGTGGTTCAGGAGTAAGGTTTTGTTCCAATATATTTAAATCTTCAACTTCCGATTTGATCCACAACTTAGGTCAAATGAGGTCATACTGTCATACTGTGGCAGATAAGTCCTAGGAGCCCTTTGTAATGCTGTGTAGTTAATACAAATCCAATGTTTTATTCAGGGGTTATAATTATTTCAAATATTGAACTTGATTATTCGGTTTGAACCAGAAGTCAAGGTCAAATTTGGGTCGCATTCTTGTGTGTCATTTCCTAAGTTGATAAATACTTTCCCAATGATGTGAAGATTGTTTAAAAAACAATGTGTGCTTAAGAAGTTATGATTTTTTGAAACATTAATTTTTACCTTTCGGTTTGAACCGGAAGTCAGGGTTAAATGAGGTCACACTGTGTATCATTTGTTAAGTTTTAGGATCTCCTTCTGATGACGGATACATTACGAAAATACATTTTATAGTGGCTGATACATTTAGTGGTTTTTGTATCTATTGATTTCATCTTCCGGGTTTGAACCGGAAGTCAAGGTCAAACGTGGTAATATTCTGTGTATCGTTTCTTAAATTGTTACACGCCTCCCCAATGATGCATAGATTGTAAAAATACAATGTGTGGTTAAGAAGTTATGATATTTGAAGCATCAAATTTTAACTTCCGCTGTGAGCCGGAAGTTGTGGTCAAACGGGTCACGCCTCTACGGGTCCAACGTATGTATGTGTAGGCCTATACTACCGTACGTTGTCATACACCTTTGGTCAACAGACACGTACGCTTTGACGTCCAGTTTTGACCCGATGCATACGTAAAGTATGGGCAGGTAACCCAACTATAACCTGATGCAAAGTTTATGTTGAAATATTACGTAGTTTTTGAGATATATATTTTTGAAATGTTCAACTTCCGGTTTGAACCGGAAGTCAAGGTCAACTGGGGTCATGATCTTAAAGATCCTATCCGATGATGTGTAGATTGTAAAAATCCATCACGTGGTTCACTAATTATGATTTTTTACAAATATTAAACTTTGATTTAACGTAATTCAACACCCGTTGACGTCATCATGATATCATCAAGTTTGTGTCGTCTTGATACTGAGGTTCAATTGTCTGTCAATGTACAGTTCAATTAAAATCTGGAGTTATGCTGTAGATAAGCAAATAAAAACTAGACTTTGAGAGTTTGTGTACAAACTCACGGTGTTCAGAATTAAGTGACTGCGTAATTGAAAAGAAGGTCAATATTGTTTGCATGTACCTTTTGTTGATCTTTATGAAAGATCATAGCATGAAGGTTTGACATATAAAACTTCAACTTCCGGTTTTGACAGGAACTAAAGGTCAACTGGGGTCACACTTCGTACAAGATGTCTAGAATTGCCCCAAAGCTTTAAATTGGTGTAATGATTATTCATTTACCACGTTTCATTAATAAAATACACATTTTTGTATGTGCAAACTTATACTTCCGGTTTGGACCGGAAGTGAAGGTCAAATGGGGTTACACAATGTAAAAATTTGTAGAATCGTGTAAGGGTTTTAAAATCACGTAATTATATTAATAATAAACAAATTTAAGTAAATGAGATATGAATTGTTATTTACAAAATGTATACTTCCGGTTTCGACCGGAAGTAAAGGTCTTATGGGGTCACGCTCTGAATGTGATTTGTATAACTCGGCCGGAGCTTTTTTAAGGTGCAAGTACCTTACATGTAGCATTTATGGTTCTCCGATTATGATTTTGTTAAATATCAAACGTTTATTTATTGTTATGACGTCATCGATGACGTCATTGGACCGAAACAATTTGGGTATCATATACATACTACGATCTATATACATAGTAAGTTTCAAGACAAAACCCTTCTTGGTTTATGAGAAATGAACATTTGAAATCTGAATTTTGAACTTCCGGTTTCAACCGGAAGTGAAGGTCTTATGGGGTCACCCTTTGAATGTGATTTGTATAACTCGGCCGGAGCTTTTTTATGGTGCAAGTACCTTACATGTAGCATTTATGGTTCTCCGATTATGATTTTTTTAAATATCAAACGTTTATTTATTGTTATGACGTCATCGATGACGTCATCGGACCGAAACAATTTGGGTATCATATACATACTACGATCTATATACATAGTAAGGTTCAAGACAAAACCCTTCTTGGTTTATGAGAAATGAACATTTTAAATCTAAATTTTGAACTTCCGGTTTCAACCGGAAGTGAAGGTCTTATGGGGTCACCCTTTGAATGTGATTTGTATAACTCGGCCGGAGCTTTTTTAAGGTGCAAGTACCTTACATGTAGCATTTATGGTTCTCCGATTATGATTTTTTTTAAATATTAAACGTTTTTTATTGTAATGACGTCATCGATGACGTCATCGGACCGAAACAATCTGGGTATCATTTACATACTACGATCTATATACATAGTAAGTTTCAAGACAAAACCCTTCTTGGTTTATGAGAAATGAACGTTTGAAATCTGAATTTTGAACTTCCGGTTTCAACCGGAAGCAAAGGTCATATGGTGTCACATTGTGTATGTGACTTAGATAATTTGGCCAGAGCTTTTTTATTGTGCAAGTATCTTACATGTAGCATTTGTGATTCTCAAATTATGATTTTTTTTAATATTAAAAGTTTTTTTATTGTTATGATGTCATCGATGACATCATCAAACCAAAATTCACATATTTTTATTTAAACACAAAGATCTAAATACTTAGTAAGTTTTAAGTCTCAAACATTTATAGTTCATGAGATATGACGAGTTTTCTTTACGTAAGAAAATTCAACTTCCGGTTTTGACCGGAAGTACAGGTCACATGGGGTCACATCTAATAAAAGATTTGTAGAACTGTTCAAAAGACTTCAGATGATATAATGATTAAAGGTGTTGCACTTTTTGTTTATAAGATATAACGTTTCCCCCAAAAAAACTTCAACGTCCAGTTTCGACCGGAAGTAAAGGTCACATGGGGTCATATTTTATGTAAGAGTTGTTAAAGGAATGTTCAACTTTCATATGAAGCAAAGTTCTTGTATTTATCATTTATGGTTCTCTAGATATGACGATTTACAATATTTCTCGTTATTTTTTATTTTTTATGTTATGACGTCATCGCTGACGTCATCATCCCGAAAATATTCCTGTTTCGTCTATACACTAAGGTCTAAGTACATGACAAGTTTCAAGTCTCTACGAGTTATACTTTTTCCGAAATCCTGCCGAGAAAGTACGGTGGGAAGAAGAAGACACGGAAAAAAAAACCAGTACAATAACAATAGGTTTTCGGCTGTTAGCCGAACACCTAATAACAATAGGATTTCGGCTGTTAGCCGAATACCTCAAAATCACTTTTTGAAGGATAAAATCGAAGGCAAAACTAGGGTAACCCGGAAATTAAGGTCATACGATTTTGGCGTTTACTTTTCAAATATTGCCCCAGTCTAGATCTACTGGATGCCCCACTATGAACATCATAGCTTCCAATTCAATGAAGTACAGGAAGGGAAAATTGTAATTTTCAACTTTTAAAACTTTGTAATTCGACACCTGATGACATCAACATGACGTCATGACAACTATGCCGTCTTCATATTAAGGTTAAATTATCTGATGAAGTTCAAGGTTCAATTTAGTTTCAATTTTGAGTTATGCTGCAGAGAAGAGTTCTACAAAAAAGAGGAAGATGGAGACGAAAAAAAGAACAAAAACAAGATACGTGCAATACGTGCACGAACACCTACAAAACAGAGGTGTTTGTGCACGTATTGCACATACACCTAAAAACATCACAAAGTATCACAAAAACAAAGTGTTCATGAAATATGCCATCAAATTAAAATAGAATGAAAATGGTGAAGACAAGTTGAAACATTATCAACCAAATGAGTGGTTCAGAAGTAAGATTTTTTTTCCATTTAAAACTTCCGGTTTGAACTTGAATTCAAGGTCGAATGAGGTCACGCTGTTTAGCATTCTTAAATTGATAAGTACTTTCCCAATGATGTACAGATTGTAAAAGACCAACATGTGCTTCAAAAGTTATGATTTATTGAAACATTAAATTGTAACTTCCGGTTTGAACAGGAAGTCAGGGTTAAATTAGGTCACTCTGTGCATCGCTGTTAAGTCCTAGGAGCTCTTTCTTACGGAGCCCCTAAAGGGACAGGTAAAACATATATTGATAAAGTAAAAAAATACTGTACTTATTTCGTTCCCTGGATATATTATTTCATTCCCTCAAAATATGACTTTGTTTCTTCGAAATACTGTTTCGTTCCCTCGAAATAGTTTTTCGTTCCCTCGAAATGATTTTGTTCCTTCGAGGTGCTATTTCCTTCACTTAAAATCATTTCATTACCTCGAAACATAGTTTCATTCCTCGAAATACTAATTCTTTTCATCAAAATATTATTTCATTCCCTCAAAATATTGTTTTGTTTCCTCGAAGTATAAATTCGAGGGAACGAAATAAGTTATTTCGAAGGAATGAAATAATATTGCGAGAAAACGAGATATAATTATTTTGTTCGAACGAAATAATATTTCGAGGGAACAAAATAATTTAGCTGGTATGGAGTCTTTGATATATGGCAAGAGAATTTTTGGGATTTTAAAGCCATTATTTTAGAGCCATTTTTTCCGAATTCACTTACAACTACATCGGGTTGTATTTCACTGACTCTCCTAATAGACCGTGCAAGTCTCGCGCGTATTCGAACGTTTTTGGGACCACCGTGGTCCCACGTACATTGCTTTAACGCGTTAAAGAAACAAACTCACGTGCTTTAACGGATCCCAATGTTCGAATACGCGCGAGACTTGCACAGTCTATTGAAGACTTAAATCTTATACATAATTTTTTTTATCAACCCTCTCTTCTCACTCTACTCGAGACTATGATGGAACTTCAATTTAATTATTAAGAAAACGATCTTAACACCCCCTCGAAAAACAGCAAACAAACAACAGCAACAGCAACAAAATAACAACAACAACAACAACAACAACAACAGAACAAAACAAAGAAACGCATTAAACAGGCTGTTACTTGTACGGCGATCTTGTAATGATACGTTGATGTTAAATGGCATATCAAGGCCTTCGTATGTGCTCAATTATTTCGAATTTACAATCAACGCTTCTAAATTATGGTTTATAAACCATGAAAATCAAGGTTTATAAACCATGAAAACTGAAGCATAATAAAAACATGGTTTATAACCATGAAAAATTAAAAAGCACCTTCAAAACATGATTAAATGTCACGTGTACAATTTGTGACTGGTATCCTGCTCATTTCTGCTTGGCAGGAAATCGTTAAGCATTATTTTCTGCTTAAGCAGCTGTATGAACTTGGGCCCTGTCTTTATTAAGGGAATAAAAGAGTAGTGACTCGTTCCAAGAAGGAAATGACTAGTAACTTTTTGTCTTTGCCTTCTCCTTTTAACCACAGATAAGCCCCCCCCCCCAATTGCCAGTCTGCCTTAATTCACCAATTAACTACAACTACCTTTCTCCCCCTCTCCCCATCAATTACTTGTCCTTTGTGTTCCCCACCTCTTTGTGGTCAACCAGCCCCTCCCCCAACCCCCCTCCCTTGTGTTACCCTCCTTTCTGTTCAGTCGCCTGCTTTCTCTGTGTATTTTCCTCAGCATCATCTACTTCCACTTGACTGCTTTTGTTACATCAGCAATGTATACATGTACCTGTTTATGTTTGTAGTCTTGTCATTTAGCCTTCGAGAAAGACTGCTAGGGTCAAAACGTCATGCCACTAACTATTTTTTTGCAGATATAGAATATAATAGACCTTATGCACATGACGTCATTTCAGTAGGGCGCCCTCGCCTAGAGGTCAAAAGGAGGTTGTTCATTGGCCAATCCTGTGCGCCGCGCGTAAAAATTTGTGCGTTTCGATTGTTTCGTCATCGTTTTACCTCTAAGATGGCGGCTGGATGACGTCAATGCATAAGGTCCATTGATCTCTATCAATATTGATGGAGATCAATGATAAGGTCTATACCTAGATCGGCCGCGCGTGCGCGCGCTGTGTAGCATAGATATAGAATATAATACCTAAATCGGCCGCGCGTGCACGCGCTCCACTGCCTGTGTAGAAAAAGATTTGGTTCGCCATGGACGCAGTAAAATGTCACGTGCTTGAGGCGACGCGCAGATATTGACAATGCCAATTTCATGTTATAGAACTTAATGTACGTGATGTCATATCAGTAGGGCGCCCCAGAGGCCAAAAAGCGGCCGTTCATTGGCCAAACATGTGCGCCGCGCGTACAAATCTGCGCGTTGCCTCCAGCACGTGACTAATGTCAGCCCCCAGGCTGAACCAGCGTATTGTACACGCGGCCGATCTAGGTATTATTCTACTAGCGGGATGCTGCGCTTCGCGCGGCACCCGCTAGATGGGAGCGATTCTTGCGTATAAAATGCTGCAAATATAATGTGGGGTGAGGGGGGGGGGGGTAACTGGAGGGACACTCATAGGTAATCATTTTGTAGAATTGGCTCGGTTTACCTTTTTAATAACAGAAAAATAACAGTGCGTACTGATTTTACCTACTAGGTAGGTAAAATCAGTACGCACAGTTATTTTTCTGTTATTAAAAAGTTTTGACCATGCAAAAGATGTTGAGTGGGGTCGAAACGTCGCCTGCCCTCTTTACCCTTCTCGTCCCTTTTCTCCATCTACGAAGTATAATGTGGGGGTGTATGGCCGGAGTTGAGTTTTAATATTGGGGAAGGATGTACTTGGTAATGATGCATGCTTGGCATGATCATCTGTAGGTATTTTGATGAAGTTAAAACTTGTGTTGAGCGACTAACATATGCCTAAGCCATCCACTGGTTTCTGTGTATGCTTCTGTTCTCCTGTGTTTATTTGTTACTTGATTCCCATGGTTCTTGAATTCTTTATTTCTTTGTTCATCTGTTTCTTTATTTGAAATGTATCTTTGTTTCTACACCTTTTCTATGTCTGAGTTTTGCCGTGTGTTTCTTTGTATCATATGTACTTTTAATTTCTTTCTCAGTATATTTCGGTTTTTCTGTGTGTCTTTATTTCTGCATTTTTGTGTTTTCTGGTTTTTTTTTTGTCTTGTTATTTCTTTGTTTGTTGATGTTCAGGGCAACGTGCCCCCACTAATGCCGGCCATGACTAAATACTACTTGTCTTGATTTTATGTTGTTATTCAGTAAATGAGTAAGCAATTTATCAATTTATGAAAGAAATAAGGAGAAACATAATATAGGGGACATAGGAGGCCATGTCAATCTTTAAAGAAAAATTAACTGGATGAAGACAAAGTATCATTAACAGAAATGTGCAGTATCCTTATAAATGTGGCTTTTCTGGTCCCACTTTCGAGCAGAATTGTAATTCAATAATCTCATTCATTGTTGAATTAATTTTATTCACTGCACTTAGTATTCCCCGCAAGTTGACTAAGTGTCGTTCACAAGTATTACAAAAACATAACACGCTGCTATTACACACTTATTTAATGGACAAAACTCCCAATCTATGTTTTGAATATGCCAAATTTATCCCAAAATCAACACCCACAAATCATCTGACCCTCACGCAAGCTCCGCTAGCTACAGACGAAATAACCCCGCCGCAAAAAAACAAACATGCGTGACTGGTATGAACCACGCTAGGGCCAACCAATGCGGGTGTCCAGCTACCGTTGCACGCTTTCGCGGGGAGACGTCGGAACACCAACGCAGACCCCAACCATCCCACGCAATGGGTGCATTTTCGCGGTCGATAACCAATAACCGTTTCGGTTGAATTGGCCATTGGTTAATCACTGGCCAAAGACCGAAACAGTTATTGGTTACAGCCGCGAAAACCACCCAATAATGGCCGACCAATTGCGGACCAATACGGGTATCCGGCTGCCGCTGCACGCAGTCGCGGTCAGACGTGGGAACACCAACGCAGACCCCAACCCACGGGTACCCCGACATCGACCCCAGGACGCGTCAACTCAGCAGGGCGCGGGCGCCAGTCGAAAAAAGATGGCGCGCTTCTAATCCAAGATGGCGCGCTTCTAATTCAAGATGGCGATTTAACGATCATTATTATGAGCAAGTTCGGGTGGGCGACTAGAGTGACTAGACTTACCATAAACCATAGAGCACAGGGAGATTGACTACATCGACCATGCACTGGAGCATGGTCGAGCTAGTCAATTTGAGAGTTACGTCACACACTGTCGCACATTCTAGTCACTCTAGTCGCCCGCCCAAACTCGCTCATAGATATCTATGGTTTGTACACGTTCAAGAGGGTTTACAAGTGAAGACACGCGTGCGCAATTGTCTCTATAGGAAACCTTTTTCATTAAAAGAAAAATGACAGTGGTAAATCGTCCAACGTATCCAATGTATCACAGATATATGGTGGCCCTGAAGGGACATCGCACATCGCAAATATCTTTGCAAATATTTGCGATGTCGCAAATATCTTTGCAAATATCTTTGCAAATATTTGCGATGTCGCAAATATCTTTGCAAATATCTTTGCAAATATTTGCGATGTCGCAAATATCTTTGCAAATGTTTGCGATGTCGCAAATATCTTTGCAAATATCTTTGCAAATATTTGCGATGTCGCAAATATCTTTGCAAATGTTTGCGATGTCGCAAATATCTTTGCAAATATTTGCGATGTCGCAAATATCTTTGCAAATATCTTTGCAAATATTTGCGATGTCGCAAATATCTTTGCAGATATTTGCGATGTCGCAAAGTTGATTGCATACTTGATCGCATACTTCGTCGCATAGTTTGCATATTTGTGTCGGATATTTTTTCAAGAGCCTAGAGGGTTGTTTGGGTCCCAGCCTTCATTCCTTTAACATGTACACACGGGTGGATAGTCGGATACAGTCCGCGCGTGGATATGCCATCATTACAACGCTTGGACTAGTTTACATGAGACGAGAGAGAGAGGTTGACGTCCAGGATCGATTTCACAAAACCCGTCCTAACTTAGGATCGATCCTAGGACTTAGGACGAGTCCCAGCCCCAAGATCGATCCTAGCTAAGAACGATCCTAGGATCGATTTCACAAAACCCGTCTTAAGCAGGACGAGTCCTAACTAATACCACAAACGAATTCTCGGACGAAGCTAAAAATGCTAGCGCAACGGCTATTTGATGGGTGTACAGTGTATTGCCCAGTTAATGAAACGGTCGTAAGATTAGCACATCACGTGATCGTGTTCTTCTCCTTCAGAAAAAAAACAGATCGTCGGCCATTTTGTTTCCGCTTTGGCGACAAAATGTCAAACATTGTTGTTTTTAGACCTTTATGGGTGAACAATCAATGTGTGTGTTTGAATAAAGCCTATAGGTAAGCTGTTTTGTACGGTTGTTGAGTAAAAGGAGGGGAACAAACTCAAATTGAGTGGAAAAACTGTGTAAGAACGTGCCGTGAGTGTGATGAATTTCCCCTTCCTAAGTTAGGACGAGTTACTCGTCCTAACTCGAGATAAGACGAGTCCTAACTCTTTGTGAAATCGACCCGTGGTCTGTCTTTTTTTTTTTATTAAGATAGCTGGCGCTCTCGCTGCACTGTGTACATAGTAATGGAATGAAGGCTGGAACCCAAACAGCCCTCTAGGCTCTTGAAAAAAATATCCGACACAAATATGCAAACTATGTGACGAAGTATGCGATCAAGTATGCAATCATATTTGCGACATCGCAAATATTTGCAAAGATATTTGCAAAGATATTTGCGATCACATCGCAAATATCTGCAATGATATTTGCGACATCGCAAATATTTGCAAAGATATTTGCGACGTCGCAAATATTTGCAAAGATATTTGCAAAGATATTTGCGACATCGCAAATATTTGCAAAGATATTTGCGATGTGCGATGTCCCTTCAGGGCCACCATACAGATATTTCAGATAACTAAAAAAACCTTGTTATCCAACAACAAAGGATAAACAATTTATTGCATCGGCTAATACAACAATGGTCACTAAACAAAAAGCGGCTCGGAAGACAAACTGTTCTGAGCATAAGTTGCTTCTCATAAATGATTGGCAAATGTCCTAGGCCTATCGTCCAAAGTATTCTTCCAATAAAGGCCCTTACATCGCATTCAAGCGTCGGGGTGAAGTCCAAAAAGTGGCAGAAATAAGCAGCAAAACGAAACAAGTAAGCCCCAAAGCATCGAAAGGAATCGGTTCGGAAAACTTGTATGAAATACTGAATATTATTTATAACTGGAAACATTTGAATACAGCATTATTTAATAACTTATGTCAATCATAAATAAAAATATAAAAGAATTATTGAACAGAGAACAGCTATCCGATATGAGTAACACAGGCCTAGTACATTTTGTTGAATTGAAGAGATGTTCATGACATTAAGTTTAAAAACATGTATGACAAGTCAATCAATAACTTCAACAACAATCAATAACAACAGTTGACATTATTGTGAAATTGTGTTAAAATTATTAAAATTTTAATTAATCAAGATTTTGATAGAAACACTTTGTAACTAGCAATATTACGGATCGGGGTTCCACTGCAGAAAGACCGAAAGACTAGAATAGGATGGTTTTTTTTATTGCTCATCAAAACTTCTGAAAACGGCGGGGTTAGCCCCCTAATAATGACGGAGGTTGAAACATTAGTTCTATTTACTTTCCCAACCCCGGTGCACATGCGCAGCTAGCTGTCTGTTATACTAGGATAGTCAATTGTAACAAAAATTAATTGTATCACAATTTAATTGATTCACAATTTAATTGTATCAAAATTTAATTGTATCAAAATTTCTCAAATAATTTAATAAACTTGGTTTACTGTTGTTCGGTAGCTAGGCTAGGTAGTAGCCCACCTTGTTGGGCTGTTATGGCTCTCTTTTAACATCGGTCTTATTATAGTCGCCATTACAGCCCACCATCTATATAGATACATGTCTAAAACGCGAAGTTTTCAAAGTACGCATAATGCGTTCCACTTTGATTGCAAATTTCTCCCACTTATAAAAATCTTAACTACTCAATCCTACTTCATATGATTCCTTACATTTGTGGAATTACTATGGTACATGACAGTGTTTACCAAATGATGACTTTGTCCGGATGTGATGATTTGAAAATGGCAAAAAAACGTGTACAAAATTACATTCAAGTTCGTCGTGCCTGGGGGGTGCCATCTTAATTACTATTCTCTGCCTGCTGATCGTGAGAAGTCAGGGCACCTGGTAGTCTTGGTGCAAGACGTCCTTGGCGTTAATTAATGCACATACACTGTACAGCGCGCTGCAGCGGTTCACCGTTAGCGGGCGCTGTTCACGGAGCTACGATGACCATTCGCTCGGCCCCAGCGGCCTATCCAGGACCGCTGGGATGGGCTAATCAGCTTGCACAGATTCTTGTTCAGGAAGTACATCATGCGTGCAGTGCTTGCAGTGTGAGTGTGATGCATGATGGGACTGAGCATAAACCAATGAGCGTGCTTAATACGTTTGCCCATCCCAGCGCCTTTGGGTTTTAAGGCAAGGAAGGCGCTGGGGACGAGCGAACGATGACCACAGACATATAATACCTATAGACGGACAGCAGGGGGCGCTAAACTGAAATTTTGGACTTTCTCAAACTATGGGCGGAAGTGAAGACGCGTCAACACTTTTTGTACACGTTTAGGCATAGCCGCAAGGCAGTGGTCCCGTTTTCATGGACTTTTTCGGAATTTACAGGAGATATTGACGCGATGATGGATTGTAAATTAAGTGATGGAATTTAAGGAAATTCTTGTAATAACTGGAGTCGTCAAAAAAGTTGTTTGATTAACTTTTGCTGATTTGGGGGAGGAAATCGTAAAAATTTGTAAACAAAATTATTATACATATAGCCTAGGCCAAGGCCTACAGGACTGTCACTTTCTACACGTTTGTGTCGTTTTCATTGTGAAAATCTAGTTTTTACCTTGAAATTTAAGAAACCACACTTCATGAACATTCACAGCCGTTTACAATGTTGGGCGTTGAGGTTTAACCGTATAAAACGTCGTTTCTATAACTTATTTTCGGGAAATAACCCCTGGACTTGCTCTATAACACAACGTTGTGCACACTTCGGCCCGCCTTGCATGCATGCCTTCGGCACGTTTTGCGTACGCTCGCGTGGAATGCACTTCAAACAATCGCGTATATCAGTAGCACGTTAATCTATAGGCGGTACGCGTCATCAGCGTCCGCGCAAAACACGCACCGACGCGCACTTTGGCCGGAAAGTGTTTGGCGAACGAATTTTTGTTGATACGAAGAATAATTCCATCTACTTTTATCGATTTGGAGAAAGTTCAGTAAAAAGAGGAGAAACGGCAAACAACTAACGTGAGAAAAGGTATCTAGTTGTTGATTAAACATTGTTTCCAAGTCTGTTGGTGATTTTTTTCACCCTTAAAACACACATTTTCTATCATCATCCACCCGCTCGCCAATTGCTTTACACGTGTTTTTGCTTGCGTTTTCGCGGATTTTGCCCATAGTTTGGGTATGGTCGGGTACTTTCAAAATGACGGTATCCAGACGTTGATTTCCATAGGTGCTGTCGGTCTATAGGTATTATATGTCTGTGACGATGACGTGCCATGAACATGAGTTCAATGATATATGTATAGAGCAGCCTCGCTACCATGGGCAGCGCGCCGTATCGATACCTCTCGTCGCTAAACCCCTGGGAGGGAAACACTGAAAATCAATGCTGATTGGCTAACCATTTCGCAAAGCAGTACATTTTGTACTGCTTTGCGTGCACGCTTGTTAAAACATTCGAGCGCTTGTAGGACGCT
Organism: Pisaster brevispinus; assembly: GCA_023634235.1. NCBI lineage: Eukaryota > Metazoa > Echinodermata > Asteroidea > Forcipulatida > Asteriidae > Pisaster > Pisaster brevispinus. The sequence continues at coordinate 7,642,415 of JAMKCF010000005.1, read as the reverse complement.
TGTCGGGCGCTTGTCGGATCTCTCCGGACGCTTTATACGCGCGTGTAAAAATGCACGTATTTTGACGCAATACATTTCAAATGAATCATGTTTTTACATGGTCACCCTAAACTGCATACAGTTTTAGACGTATCACAAGATTAAAAAGAATGAGAGGGGCCAGTTGCTCCATGACTTGATGCGTCCTTTGACAGCGCGCTCTGCGTAGTCTCTAACACAGAATGGATCAACCACAGGACTAATTTAAATATCCAATATATTTGGATATTTTGAAGTCACACTTCCAGGGGTTACAATCGAGCAAGGCATTCTGGGAAAGAAAACAAAATGGCGTGTCGAGATCGTACACCAGTGGGAACGAGGTTGATGTATAGAGCGCCCTTTATTGGTGAAGCGTGACAGAGCCGGTCAGACTTATGACCAATCGGTCAGGGACAAAAACGCTAAGAACGTCTTGCACCAAGACTAGGCACCCGGCTGATCTGGTAACTTGCATATTCATTAAATTGGCCAGTTTCCAGCTACAGCGCCGCGTAACGTCACCTCATACATATTAATGACTTACCGTACACGTGCACAGACAGATCAGTGCATACATAATTATAGAGCCGCGTGACGTCACCTCATGCATGTTCACGATTGCCATACACATGCGAGGCCAGATATATAACTCTATGGTTATGATCATAGAAATATATATAGGAACTAGAGGGCGCACTAGTAATGCTACGTGCAGAGCCGTATATTGGGAGAGTTGCGACATAGAGGGACCATTTTTTTTGGTCACGTGGTTGCTGGGCGCCATTTTCGGTCCAAAAACACTAGAGAGAGCAGACAACACAACCTCACGAACCGCACACACACGACGGACGGTCTGTGTGTACATGTCAACAAAAAATATAGTATATTTGATGTAAAAAACTGACCAAAGATTCGCACTCGCAGGCAAAATGACGGGATGTAGCGCTTGGGGTTGCACAAGTAGGGCTGGAAATGGCTTGAAATTTTATCGATTTCCACGAGAAAAAGTGAGGAGAAAAGTCTGGGAAGTTAAGGTGAAGCGGAGCAACTGGCATCCAAACTCAAATTCATGCCTTTGTGAGGTAAAATTAGAATTAGAATTAGATAGAGCCTGGCTTTAGACCCAGTAAAAAGATACTGTGGGCGCTGTACTCCTTTAAAAAAAAAAAAAAATAACAAAAAATTACATCTAATCTGCGTTCGTCAACATTTGTTTTTAAGGAGTACAGCACCCCAGTTACTGCTACTGGGTCTAGCCTGGCATTGTGAATTATATAGTACGTTGTTCGACTGTAGTCAGTCCATGCATTTTGTCGAATTTTGTCGTCATTTTGACGATTTGTCGAATTTCCATCATTCAGATTAACTTAGTCCCCGATGGTTATAAATTATAAATAGTGATTAATGAATAAATGGTTAACGATAGCTTATGACAGTGCTAGAATTTAACTGAGGGGAACATCGACAAGACCCCGGGCAGGGCCTGTTTTATTGGACTAGAAACATTTTTAAAATAACACAGACTCAATCAAAATGAGAAAAAAAATACAAATCAATTTAATGTACAGCATGTATATGAACGATTTTTATTTTTGAAAGCACTAGAGCTAGACCAGTACATGCATTAGAAATGTTTATCTGATATAACTTTATGGGCAAATAAGGTAGGGCTTAGTTAGGCAGGGGTCTTCAGGCCAGTGTAAATTTTGAGTCCCACATGATTTTAATTACTATTCTACACCAAGTTTAGCAAGTTTTTAAAAAAGTTTTTTAAACATACATGTATGTAGTATGATTGTTAAAATAAAGCATTAAGTAGCATCGATAATTGTTTAATACTTTAAGGACAAGGTAACTTTTCTTAAAAAGGGCGCCTCTATTATGAAGGAAATTTATATTTCTACCCAAACCCAATTTTCTGCCCCTCCCCCCTTAAGAATAAATTTACAAAAGAAAGACTTATAACACATTGTCCACCCTGCTGGCACGTCGTACTTGTTTCTCTGCTCATAGTCTTAGTCTTCAGTCCAAGTTTCATGACCAAGACCAATTGTACGCGCTTTAAATATGATTATCCAAACTAGATTTAAACCTGCTCCATTTTCTTCTGTTTTTATAAGTAATTCATTGGTCTATGTCAAAACTTCTTTCTTAAAAATGTCATTCTTGCACAAAAAACTTGCACCTCCATCTTTCTTAACTGCTGTCTTTTATTATGATGTACATGTAGCATCCCATAATTTGGGTAAATCAGAGCATGCCGTAAAAACAAGCATCCTTAATCATTCTATGGGCTAACAAGGGAGAGTTTCAGATAGTTTATTTATATTTTTTTTCTGGGGGAGGGAGGTGTTGTTGAAAACTATACATGTACTGAATTGATAATTGTAGCCATCCATACTCAACCATTCTGTCTTGAGGGGGTAAACTTATCTTTTGAGTATTTGGAAAAGATAAAACTTGAATTCAGAATCTACTGTTGAAACATGTATTATTCCCCAAAATTAACTATGTGGTTGCATTTTTGTTCAACTTTTTTTACAGGCGCACTTTGACAAGAAACAATTTGAACCCCGACGAACAGACCGAAAGTTAAAGCAGACTGCTATTCCAACCATCTTTCTTCACCGTAAAGTATCCAAACTGAGGAAGTCTCCCCAAAATAGAGTTCACATGCCCACCATGACTTGCATGACGAAAGAAGATGGCAAATCAACATCAGCTGAGCATTCCTACTCTGCAGCACCACAATGCTCATCCACTGAAAATTGTAAATAATATAGAAGTATTTTAAAACAAAACACAATTGCATGCTCATAAAACTATTTTTCAAATTGTTCTGTTGTTACTCACTGTTTTGTAACTAATACAAAGCACTTCAGATTGACACACAGTTCTCTTGGTGTAACAGCATTTTTCTTGTATTACTACCATGAGAGCGGATGTGAGTGGTTTGATTCCACTGGTGCTTAGTTCAGAATTTGTGAGATACAAATTGGCAGCATGCTGGACATGAGAAAAGAAAATGGTGCATGACGACTGAAAAGTTAAGTTTTGAGTTAGGTGACTTATGTTCTACTTTCAAGATCTGTTTTTGTTCTTTCTAAATAAGGTTTGCATGTATTTTCCTTTGTTATTAACATTTTGCAGTTTTGTTGACAAAATATTTGGCTTTTCCACACCTTGAAGCTAATGGTAAGTTTTTTTCAGTATTTTTGTAAATTGGGCTACTTCTAATTGTATATTTGTTGTGTGCAGATTGTACTTGTTTACAATTTCAAACAAATTTCCTCATAAATGGTGTTTGAAGCTTTGCATGGTGTGGAGGATAAGAGTAACTATAAATATAAATATAAATAGTAAACTTGCGGGTACAACCATGTGTAAAACTCTTTGAGGGAGTGTTGGCTCTGAAAAGAGCCGGTTTGGTCTCGACGTTTCGAACAGTATACTCTGCTCGTCTTCAGGAGAATGCTGGACTACTGGTGGTGGTTGAGCTTATGTATGGCTTGGGGGATGCACATTTGGGCGGGAAGGATCCAAGCTGTTCTTGTCTAGTGAAGCGTGTGAGTTGGTTGCTGGCTGGATGTGTGTGCGTTGGAGTGTGTCAGTGTTGTGGTGAGCTGCTGCTGGAAGTGTGGGCTTGAGAAGTGGTGACCAGATGTCGTTGATGAAGAATCCGATGTCTTGTGGAACGGTGTTGTGAGCCTTGATCTCTATTGCCTCCCTTACTCTGCGTTGGTGCCAGAACTTGACTGGAGCGATGAGCTCAAGATCCAAGCATCTCTTCACACACACAAGGACAAGCAAGACACTCAAGCCAAGCCCGGCGTCTACCGCATTCCCTGCGAATGCGGCAAAGTCTACATCGGAGAGACCGGCCGCAACATATCAACCAGAATCAAAGAACACCAAGCACACGGCAGACTAGGGCACCTAGACAAATCAGCTATCATCAAACACTCACATGAACAAGATCATCTCATCAAATGGACACAAGCCAAGCTCATCGCTCCAGTCAAGTTCTGGCACCAACGCAGAGTAAGGGAGGCAATAGAGATCAAGGCTCACAACACCGTTCCACAAGACATCGGATTCTTCATCAACGACATCTGGTCACCACTTCTCAAGCCCACACTTCCAGCAGCAGCTCACCACAACACTGACACACTCCAACGCACACACATCCAGCCAGCAACCAACTCACACGCTTCACTAGACAAGAACAGCTTGGATCCTTCCCGCCCAAATGTGCATCCCCCAAGCCATACATAAGCTCAACCACCACCAGTAGTCCAGCATTCTCCTGAAGACGAGCAGAGTATACTGTTCGAAACGTCGAGACCAAACCGGCTCTTTTCAGAGCCAACACTCCCTCAAAGAGTTTTACACATGGTTGTACCCGCAAGTTTACTATTTATATTTATATTTATAGTTACTCTTAAATTTCCTCATGTATTACCTGAATCTATTTTACCAATACATAAAGCAGCTACAGATTGGTTTGAAACTTAAGACATGACAACTCTTCTTGATACTCACTTACTAGATCTTTTTTTCCTTCTCAAACCTGGTGAGTTTCATAAGAAACCCATTTCAGAACAATTAATTTTGTTTGGTGACTTAATACTTCAACCGGATAGTCTAATAAATCAATTTAAAAAAATTAAACCTTCCATTTAAGAACATTTTTGAAGGAAAAATATGGCCCAAGACATTTCACAAAACATGTTATAACTTGGGAAGATTATAACAAAAAATAATTTTACCATTTGTGTTCTTTTTCCAGCCCAAGAGAGTGCTATCGAAGAACCCGGAGCTTGTGAAATCAGTTGTGCTGACACAAAGTTATCAAAGCTGGAAGACAAGGTGAAAGTACTGAAACTACAACTCCGCAAGGTGCGCAAGGAGAAGAGGAACCTTCTCAAAAGTAAGTCGAAACAAGCGACAAGCGTTTCAAAGCTTTTTAACAAAGATCAGCTGAATGCACTTGGTAGAGATGGAATGAGAGGTGTTAAATGGAGTTCTGGCACTGTAAAAAAAGCAATACAGCTGAGGTTTGCATGTGGTCCAACTGGATATGATCTTCTTTTGAAGCAGCACCATCCTCTCCCTTCCATACGAACATTACAAAGACGAATGGAGACACTTTCTTTTAGACCAGGAATCCTGAGCCAGGTGATTAGCTTCATGAAGTTGAAGGTGCAGAAGATGAGACCTGAGGAATGTGTGTGCTGTCTCACTATTGATGAGATGTCAATTACCCCAAATGTAGAGTATGATGCGAGCAGTGGCAAGTTACTTGGTAACGTGACTCTACCCAACCATACAGGTAATGCCACCCATGCATTGGTGATGATGCTTAGTGGTGTTACATCACGGTGGAAACAAACTGTGGCCTATCATTTCACCGGCAACTCAACCGATGGTGAAGCTATACGACCCATAGTACTTGATGTCATAAGACAGGCCACAGGTATTGGCCTACATGTCCTGGCAGTTACAAGTGATATGGGGAGTGTAAACAGAGCTATGTGGAGGAGCTTTGGGGTCATCTGCGGGAAGAACTGTCGTACAGTTAACAAGATTCGCCACCCCTCTGATGCAAAAAAGTGGCTGTACTTCTTGGCAGACGTACCTCACCTAATAAAGAATGTCAAGGCTGCATTAGTTCGTGGGCAATCATTCACAATGGCCGCTGATGTTGTAAAAGATTACAAGCTGACATGTAACTGTGTAAGTATCAGCGCTGTGAAAGATCTAGCAAAATTTCAAGAGGAAAAGGAACTAAAACTGGCTCCTCGTCTCACAGCAGCAGTCTTGACTCCTTCTCATTTTGAGAAAATGAAAGTGTCCAATGCCATGAACCTCATCAGTCATTCAGTGAGCGCAGGTATACACTACATGGTAGAATGTGAAGGGCGGAGTCACAACAACCTCACTACTGCATGGTTTCTTGAAACCATGAATCACTGGTTTGATCTTGTGTCCAGCAGGCACCCAGTAATGGCACTCAGCAAGCTACATCCTGATAAACATGCAGAGGCCGTCAAATTTCTGGCAGGTGTCATGAAGATTTTCAGATCAATGTTAGTTGGTAGCAAAGGAGATTGGAAACCCATCCAAACAGGTGTCATCCTATCCACAACTTCAATACTTGAAATTCAAGAGGAACTTCTTGACAAGGGACACAAGTTCCTCCTGACTTCACGCCTCACCCAGGACTGCCTTGAGAATCTCTTCAGTTCAGTGAGATTGAAGAATCCTGTGCCATCTCCCCTAGCATTTAAGTGTGCCCTCAAGCTAATCAGCATTGCCCAGTTCCTGAAAACATCTCACACGGGCAGTTATCATCAAGACGAGGGTGATTTTCTTGTTGAGTTTTTGGATCAGCCCGTCACACCACCCCCAGTACCAACCATCGCCGACATACATGTAACCCTATCAAAAGCTAAGTCAGTCCCAGAATTGTGTCAAGCTGAGTTGAATAGTCTCCATTATCTGGCAGGCTACTGTGCGCACAGCATCACGAAGACTGGGAAGTTCTGCAATAAGTGCAAAAAAGATGTCATCAGGGAGCAAGGACTGGGAGCAAGTGAAGTCGGGAAACTCACAAGTCTGAAAGAGTACAGAGAGGGGAGTCTTGTGAAAGTAACAGACAAAGTGTTTAATCTTCTACTTCAGGCTGAATTCATCTTCAGAGGTTACGATGATGAAGTCCTTATGAATTTGAAGAAGATCCAGAAGGTTCTCCTTGACAAAGCTGAACAACAAACCACAGCAATTCAACTTGAGGACTGCCATGGAGTGAAGAGAGCCCTTCTCACTAGATATATTAATGTTCGACTTCATATATTTTGTAAGAGAGTTCGACTTGAAAGAAAACAAGAAATTGAGAAATCAAAAACAGGTGGCGAGCTTGGCAGCAAAAGCATGGCTATGCGGAAACTGGTGAAAAAATTAAAGTAAACCTGAATTTATCTAGTAAGGACTGCTCCCTTCACTCCACGGCTTAAGAGCTTCATCATTATAACCTCTGATGACGAAAAAAAATAACGTCTCACATCATTTCAGGCAACAACCCTACCTGCCTATTCATTATAACCAAGCGTTAACTATTTTGGGTCTTGTACCTTCATGTATTACAGGAATCACTCTTTGCACCACTTTTGCATTAAAACCATACAACTCTAATCAATTAAATCAATAGTTTTGTCAAATCCAAAAGCTCTCATTCTATGTCAGACTTGTCAATAACTCTCTCAGCTCACTCCCACCATCCTTGTAATTTGTTGTAATTTTGTGTGTGTTTTAGAAGCTTTGGTTTTGGGAATATCTAGTTTGGGAATTTCTGATGTTCAACATGATACTGTTTGACTAGTTTGTGGAAATAAATGGCGGTGTTTATCAAATGAAAGGCAGGATTTCGCAAATTGGGAGACTAACTGGTTACATCTCTATGAGAGAGGTTTGACATTAAGGAAATTAAGAAAATCATTATAAGGCAGTTTATTGGGATAAGCTATGATATGTAAAGCCCTTTTTTGGATGCACCCGGTATTTTGAACTTGTCAACAATTTAAGCCAGTACAGGAGCTCCAAATTCAAGCATGGGACGAATGTACATCTTGAAAATAGAGACAAGACCATCAGTTTTAACACCATTTTCCCTTAGTTTACTCAAGATGTACAAACATCGAGAGGCACTACTCACAAGGTGTTTGACCTGTTGGCCCCACTTAACATGCTTAAGGTCACTCTGAATAATAACCCCTAGAAACTTACTGAATGAGACAACCTATACATTATGTCAATATTATCGATCTTTAAATTAATGGCAGATGGTTCATTTTGAAGAAAATCAATTTGCATGTATCTACATTTTAAATTTTGGCTTCATGTCATTCACACAACACCAATCAACAAGTGAATTATTGTGAGATTGTTAATTCATGTAAGAATGATAATTTTTTATATTATGTACATTCTGCTCAGGTTTTGCTTTTTAAATATTGTCATACTGTTTTTCTAGATCACATGTTATAAAAGTGGCATACATGTGTAACTTGTTCGCGGAATGGAGAATATGCTACATTTCTAAAACTATCTGAGGTTATATTTCTCATCTCATTTAAGGCATAATGTACATCCTTGACCAACACGTTTTGTACCGTGTAGTTGAACACCAACATTTTAGGGGGATAAATTGTTGCATGATGATGTATACTACTTCATGTATGTAATTTTTATATTGACTACTACTACTTGTGGCCTATTTAAAGGGGCAGGAACTATTTATTAAACAGCTATGTCCACTTGCAGGTGATATTTTGCCTCTTTTAACAAAGAAATAAAATGTAGGGCCTACATCAAATTTCACATTTTGCTTTTTTCATAATGTCTTTTTAAAACAACATGACAGTCATGTAACATGGTACACATGTTTACTGTTGCGTTATTTGTTTTGGTTGAATAAAAATAATGATGATAATTATTGTTGTTAATAACATAATTATTTTATTCAACCCAAATAAATAGCACAATAACACAATAAACACAGAGTTAGTAGACTGTAAACACTAAAATACCATAAGACATTAATAACAATAAACTGTTTAAACCCAGAGAATTAGTTGATGGGGCCATTTAAAAACTACAAAAATTAAAGGGAATCTTATGGGTCAGGGGTTTTGTGGGTCAGGGGTAGTTGCGATAATTGTAAGGTTCCTAATTCCTTCCGATGGTCGAAACATGAGGTTTGATGAATCATGTGTGAAGATTTCCTTTTGATTCAAACATTAAATGTTAACAAAATTTGAACAGATGGTTTTTCGTAACCTTCTGGTCTAGCTACGACCATTGGGAGGATTAAATGTTTATACGGTTATCACAACTAGGTCAGGGGCAGCAAAATTAAAATGAGCTACGTGTGTATGTACTACACTGGTGGTAGTATCACAATAATTAGTAAGCAGGTAGGCAGCCCCCTTAATTACCATTATTGTAGTACCCGTATATAATTTAGTCAGTCAATGAGATACTTCATAAATTTGATCAAGCTAAGACTAAGAGTAAGACAATGTAATACTAATAGGTCGTCCAAAGTTTTCAACATTTTCACCATCAAACAAAGAGACTGCATACGACTAAGGGAATAACAGTGCGATGAGCCGGTCTTCACTGCGTGGTAATGACCTTGGCTGGTGGTTGGCCGATGTTAATGGACCGAGGCTCGGTCCATTAACAGCGGCCAACCACCAACCAAGGTCATTACCACGCAGTGAAGACCCGCTCATCGCACTGTTATTCCCATTAATAAATACCTTAGAGCGAAAAAAAACTGTAAAAATCGTCAGAATTTGTGATTTTTCTTTCACCATTAGTTTTAGAAATGTTGTACTCATGTTCAAGGGCCAATCGTTTGGCTGTTCAACTTTTGTGTGGTACCTAATCTCTTACACATAATTGACTGTTTATACATATTTTTAAGAACCAGACTATGACTTTGCATTATATTTGTTTCATGCGCTTACCAACTACCCTAAATTGATACATTGTCTGCACGTTCACGCCTATGCGTGGTATGTTTCCGGACGCGGCACTATCTGTCCCTGCTGAAAAAAAATTAAAAATAAATTCGCACAAAGATATGAGTTGATTTGATACCGGTAGTTTGCCGCGCAGCAAGCACATAGTGCATAGGATTTTACACAACAATGTGCTTGTAAAGCATGTAAAGGGGCCATTTATTCATTCGCTCGTTCACTGAGCCGGTCTTTATATCGCCCGTAAATACACCCCCACGTGATCGGGTTTTGACCAATCAGAGACTTGAAACTGTCCAAGGTATTTATTAATATTATTCATTAAATAATGTGCATACATTTTACTGAAAGAAACATTTTGAAAACTTTGGACTGTCCCTGAGATTGAGACATAAGACAAAGACTGTAGTTAGACTAGCTAGAGTAGAGTGGTAAAATATTTTAAAAATACATTTTGGCTTTCTTTAGTTTTAACTTATTGGGCATGTTGGGGAGGAGAGTACCCATGAAAGTCACAGCAAACCGAAATAATGTTGAGGCACTTCATTGTTAATCCTGCATTTTGAGTGAAACATATTTTAAAATTCATCTACAGACAGTACAGTATTGCCTTGCTACATTCCATACATTACAACATAATAATTAATAAGTCATAAATGTTTTAATATACATGTGTGTGTATATCATTTTGTCCTGTACTTTAATGTAAATATAACTTGTAAAATATAAAATGTCCCTGTACATAAGCATTAGTATTAGTAATAATAAACACGATAAGCATGAACAATGCGTCGGTTATTAAAAATTCATGAGTTTAAAAAAATGTCATTGTCAAATTCGTCATTCATTGTTAATGTTATTGTTTCTGTCTGAACGCAGCTGGAGTACACAGTGACACTGACAAAGTGACAGTACAGTATCAAAACAAACTGTTCACATGCATACAACTTAAAAGCACAATATTCTTAGTGGAAGGTTGAACGATTTAATTTCTCTACCTGAATGACAGAACATTTTTCCCCGCTGATCTGCTCAAAAACTTAAGAAGAATCTTTGATTTTACTCAAATACATAACATGATTTTCTCGTGTGCGAGCAGCCGGGTAGTCGCACGTCCGTAGAGGCGTGCTAAACTTGCGGTCGTAGTCCAATTTAGTCTGGTACACGCGTTTCGTTTTGGACACAAAATGGCTTCTAATCGCAAGTTGTCGCAACTCTCCCAATATACGGCTCTGCACGTAGCCAGAGCCGTATATTGGGAGAGTTGCGACAACTTGCGATTAGAAGCCATTTTGTGTCCAAAACGAAACGCGTGTACCAGACTAAATTGGACTACGACCGCAAGTTTAGCACGCCTCTACGGACGTGCGACTACCCGGCTGCTCGCACACGAGAAAATCATGTTATGTATTTGAGTAAAATCAAAGATTCTTCTTAAGTTTTTGAGCAGATCAGCGGGGAAAAATGTTCTGTCATTCAGGTAGAGAAATTAAATCGTTCAACCTTCCACTAAGAATATTGTGCTTTTAAGTTGTATGCATGTGAACAGTTTGTTTTGATACTGTACTGTCACTTTGTCAGTGTCACTGTGTACTCCAGCTGCGTTCAGACAGAAACAATAACATTAACAATGAATGACGAATTTGACAATGACATTTTTTTAAACTCATGAATTTTTAATAACCGACGCATTGTTCATGCTTATCGTGTTTATTATTACTAATACTAATGCTTATGTACAGGGACATTTTATATTTTACAAGTTATATTTACATTAAAGTACAGGACAAAATGATATACACACACATGTATATTAAAACATTTATGACTTATTAATTATTATGTTGTAATGTATGGAATGTAGCAAGGCAATACTGTACTGTCTGTAGATGAATTTTAAAATATGTTTCACTCAAAATGCAGGATTAACAATGAAGTGCCTCAACATTATTTCGGTTTGCTGTGACTTTCATGGGTACTCTCCTCCCCAACATGCCCAATAAGTTAAAACTAAAGAAAGCCAAAATGTATTTTTAAAATATTTTACCACTCTACTCTAGCTAGTCTAACTACAGTCTTTGTCTTATGTCTCAATCTCAGGGACAGTCCAAAGTTTTCAAAATGTTTCTTTCAGTAAAATGTATGCACATTATTTAATGAATAATATTAATAAATACCTTGGACAGTTTCAAGTCTCTGATTGGTCAAAACCCGATCACGTGGGGGTGTATTTACGGGCGATATAAAGACCGGCTCAGTGAACGAGCGAATGAATAAATGGCCCCTTTACATGCTTTACAAGCACATTGTTGTGTAAAATCCTATGCACTATGTGCTTGCTGCGCGGCAAACTACCGGTATCAAATCAACTCATATCTTTGTGCGAATTTATTTTTAATTTTTTTTCAGCAGGGACAGATAGTGCCGCGTCCGGAAACATACCACGCATAGGCGTGAACGTGCAGACAATGTATCAATTTAGGGTAGTTGGTAAGCGCATGAAACAAATATAATGCAAAGTCATAGTCTGGTTCTTAAAAATATGTATAAACAGTCAATTATGTGTAAGAGATTAGGTACCACACAAAAGTTGAACAGCCAAACGATTGGCCCTTGAACATGAGTACAACATTTCTAAAACTAATGGTGAAAGAAAAATCACAAATTCTGACGATTTTTACAGTTTTTTTTCGCTCTAAGGTATTTATTAATGGGAATAACAGTGCGATGAGCGGGTCTTCACTGCGTGGTAATGACCTTGGTTGGTGGTTGGCCGCTGTTAATGGACCGAGCCTCGGTCCATTAACATCGGCCAACCACCAGCCAAGGTCATTACCACGCAGTGAAGACCGGCTCATCGCACTGTTATTCCCTTAGTCGTATGCAGTCTCTTTGTTTGATGGTGAAAATGTTGAAAACTTTGGACGACCTATTAGTATTACATTGTCTTACTCTTAGTCTTAGCTTGATCAAATTTATGAAGTATCTCATTGACTGACTAAATTATATACGGGTACTACAATAATGGTAATTAAGGGGGCTGCCTACCTGCTTACTAATTATTGTGATACTACCACCAGTGTAGTACATACACACGTAGCTCATTTTAATTTTGCTGCCCCTGACCTAGTTGTGATAACCGTATAAACATTTAATCCTCCCAATGGTCGTAGCTAGACCAGAAGGTTACGAAAAACCATCTGTTCAAATTTTGTTAACATTTAATGTTTGAATCAAAAGGAAATCTTCACACATGATTCATCAAACCTCATGTTTCGACCATCGGAAGGAATTAGGAACCTTACAATTATCGCAACTACCCCTGACCCACAAAACCCCTGACCCATAAGATTCCCTTTAATTTTTGTAGTTTTTAAATGGCCCCATCAACTAATTCTCTGGGTTTAAACAGTTTATTGTTATTAATGTCTTATGGTATTTTAGTGTTTACAGTCTACTAACTCTGTGTTTATTGTGTTATTGTGCTATTTATTTGGGTTGAATAAAATAATTATGTTATTAACAACAATAATTATCATCATTATTTTTATTCAACCAAAACAAATAACGCAACAGTAAACATGTGTACCATGTTACATGACTGTCATGTTGTTTTAAAAAGACATTATGAAAAAAGCAAAATGTGAAATTTGATGTAGGCCCTACATTTTATTTCTTTGTTAAAAGAGGCAAAATATCACCTGCAAGTGGACATAGCTGTTTAATAAATAGTTCCTGCCCCTTTAAATAGGCCACAAGTAGTAGTAGTCAATATAAAAATTACATACATGAAGTAGTATACATCATCATGCAACAATTTATCCCCCTAAAATGTTGGTGTTCAACTACACGGTACAAAACGTGTTGGTCAAGGATGTACATTATGCCTTAAATGAGATGAGAAATATAACCTCAGATAGTTTTAGAAATGTAGCATATTCTCCATTCCGCGAACAAGTTACACATGTATGCCACTTTTATAACATGTGATCTAGAAAAACAGTATGACAATATTTAAAAAGCAAAACCTGAGCAGAATGTACATAATATAAAAAATTATCATTCTTACATGAATTAACAATCTCACAATAATTCACTTGTTGATTGGTGTTGTGTGAATGACATGAAGCCAAAATTTAAAATGTAGATACATGCAAATTGATTTTCTTCAAAATGAACCATCTGCCATTAATTTAAAGATCGATAATATTGACATAATGTATAGGTTGTCTCATTCAGTAAGTTTCTAGGGGTTATTATTCAGAGTGACCTTAAGCATGTTAAGTGGGGCCAACAGGTCAAACACCTTGTGAGTAGTGCCTCTCGATGTTTGTACATCTTGAGTAAACTAAGGGAAAATGGTGTTAAAACTGATGGTCTTGTCTCTATTTTCAAGATGTACATTCGTCCCATGCTTGAATTTGGAGCTCCTGTACTGGCTTAAATTGTTGACAAGTTCAAAATACCGGGTGCATCCAAAAAAGGGCTTTACATATCATAGCTTATCCCAATAAACTGCCTTATAATGATTTTCTTAATTTCCTTAATGTCAAACCTCTCTCATAGAGATGTAACCAGTTAGTCTCCCAATTTGCGAAATCCTGCCTTTCATTTGATAAACACCGCCATTTATTTCCACAAACTAGTCAAACAGTATCATGTTGAACATCAGAAATTCCCAAACTAGATATTCCCAAAACCAAAGCTTCTAAAACACACACAAAATTACAACAAATTACAAGGATGGTGGGAGTGAGCTGAGAGAGTTATTGACAAGTCTGACATAGAATGAGAGCTTTTGGATTTGACAAAACTATTGATTTAATTGATTAGAGTTGTATGGTTTTAATGCAAAAGTGGTGCAAAGAGTGATTCCTGTAATACATGAAGGTACAAGACCCAAAATAGTTAACGCTTGGTTATAATGAATAGGCAGGTAGGGTTGTTGCCTGAAATGATGTGAGACGTTATTTTTTTTCGTCATCAGAGGTTATAATGATGAAGCTCTTAAGCCGTGGAGTGAAGGGAGCAGTCCTTACTAGATAAATTCAGGTTTACTTTAATTTTTTCACCAGTTTCCGCATAGCCATGCTTTTGCTGCCAAGCTCGCCACCTGTTTTTGATTTCTCAATTTCTTGTTTTCTTTCAAGTCGAACTCTCTTACAAAATATATGAAGTCGAACATTAATATATCTAGTGAGAAGGGCTCTCTTCACTCCATGGCAGTCCTCAAGTTGAATTGCTGTGGTTTGTTGTTCAGCTTTGTCAAGGAGAACCTTCTGGATCTTCTTCAAATTCATAAGGACTTCATCATCGTAACCTCTGAAGATGAATTCAGCCTGAAGTAGAAGATTAAACACTTTGTCTGTTACTTTCACAAGACTCCCCTCTCTGTACTCTTTCAGACTTGTGAGTTTCCCGACTTCACTTGCTCCCAGTCCTTGCTCCCTGATGACATCTTTTTTGCACTTATTGCAGAACTTCCCAGTCTTCGTGATGCTGTGCGCACAGTAGCCTGCCAGATAATGGAGACTATTCAACTCAGCTTGACACAATTCTGGGACTGACTTAGCTTTTGATAGGGTTACATGTATGTCGGCGATGGTTGGTACTGGGGGTGGTGTGACGGGCTGATCCAAAAACTCAACAAGAAAATCACCCTCGTCTTGATGATAACTGCCCGTGTGAGATGTTTTCAGGAACTGGGCAATGCTGATTAGCTTGAGGGCACACTTAAATGCTAGGGGAGATGGCACAGGATTCTTCAATCTCACTGAACTGAAGAGATTCTCAAGGCAGTCCTGGGTGAGGCGTGAAGTCAGGAGGAACTTGTGTCCCTTGTCAAGAAGTTCCTCTTGAATTTCAAGTATTGAAGTTGTGGATAGGATGACACCTGTTTGGATGGGTTTCCAATCTCCTTTGCTACCAACTAACATTGATCTGAAAATCTTCATGACACCTGCCAGAAATTTGACGGCCTCTGCATGTTTATCAGGATGTAGCTTGCTGAGTGCCATTACTGGGTGCCTGCTGGACACAAGATCAAACCAGTGATTCATGGTTTCAAGAAACCATGCAGTAGTGAGGTTGTTGTGACTCCGCCCTTCACATTCTACCATGTAGTGTATACCTGCGCTCACTGAATGACTGATGAGGTTCATGGCATTGGACACTTTCATTTTCTCAAAATGAGAAGGAGTCAAGACTGCTGCTGTGAGACGAGGAGCCAGTTTTAGTTCCTTTTCCTCTTGAAATTTTGCTAGATCTTTCACAGCGCTGATACTTACACAGTTACATGTCAGCTTGTAATCTTTTACAACATCAGCGGCCATTGTGAATGATTGCCCACGAACTAATGCAGCCTTGACATTCTTTATTAGGTGAGGTACGTCTGCCAAGAAGTACAGCCACTTTTTTGCATCAGAGGGGTGGCGAATCTTGTTAACTGTACGACAGTTCTTCCCGCAGATGACCCCAAAGCTCCTCCACATAGCTCTGTTTACACTCCCCATATCACTTGTAACTGCCAGGACATGTAGGCCAATACCTGTGGCCTGTCTTATGACATCAAGTACTATGGGTCGTATAGCTTCACCATCGGTTGAGTTGCCGGTGAAATGATAGGCCACAGTTTGTTTCCACCGTGATGTAACACCACTAAGCATCATCACCAATGCATGGGTGGCATTACCTGTATGGTTGGGTAGAGTCACGTTACCAAGTAACTTGCCACTGCTCGCATCATACTCTACATTTGGGGTAATTGACATCTCATCAATAGTGAGACAGCACACACATTCCTCAGGTCTCATCTTCTGCACCTTCAACTTCATGAAGCTAATCACCTGGCTCAGGATTCCTGGTCTAAAAGAAAGTGTCTCCATTCGTCTTTGTAATGTTCGTATGGAAGGGAGAGGATGGTGCTGCTTCAAAAGAAGATCATATCCAGTTGGACCACATGCAAACCTCAGCTGTATTGCTTTTTTTACAGTGCCAGAA
The DNA here is from genome assembly GCA_023634235.1 of Pisaster brevispinus. NCBI lineage: Eukaryota > Metazoa > Echinodermata > Asteroidea > Forcipulatida > Asteriidae > Pisaster > Pisaster brevispinus. The sequence continues at coordinate 7,625,850 of JAMKCF010000005.1, read as the reverse complement.
CTCCATTTAACACCTCTCATTCCATCTCTACCAAGTGCATTCAGCTGATCTTTGTTAAAAAGCTTTGAAACGCTTGTCGCTTGTTTCGACTTACTTTTGAGAAGGTTCCTCTTCTCCTTGCGCACCTTGCGGAGTTGTAGTTTCAGTACTTTCACCTTGTCTTCCAGCTTTGATAACTTTGTGTCAGCACAACTGATTTCACAAGCTCCGGGTTCTTCGATAGCACTCTCTTGGGCTGGAAAAAGAACACAAATGGTAAAATTATTTTTTGTTATAATCTTCCCAAGTTATAACATGTTTTGTGAAATGTCTTGGGCCATATTTTTCCTTCAAAAATGTTCTTAAATGGAAGGTTTAATTTTTTTAAATTGATTTATTAGACTATCCGGTTGAAGTATTAAGTCACCAAACAAAATTAATTGTTC